>ML058453.1:9765047-10442735 GCA_003013855.2 Liriodendron chinense | reverse complement strand
TGATCAGGATCTGATAGTGATAAGAAGCTGATCATGTGAGGCCCACTTCCCATAGACATCGATCCAAAGATGGTTATATGATTGGCTCATGCATAGTGCAATCATCACGTGACTTGATATGTATCCCTTTGTTGGCGTGGATAACTCAGTGACAAGGAAGATCTTTGGTGACCCAACAGGATTTGATTGAGCCATGTGTACTTGTTAGAAATGAGGCTATGCAAAGCATGATAGAAAGTTGTTCCATTAAGTACAAATCCAAGTAGCCCTACTTCTAGTAGCAGCATGTTGCCCAATCAAATCCTGCATGTCGGGTTATTAGCAATATCCCTGTGATTGAATCTTTGAAACCTAGTCACCAAGGATATCCTTCGTGACCAGACTCTGTGGAGCCACTGTGATGAATGTGTTTTATCTATGATGTCCATCCATTTTGCCAGAATTTTTCAGGAACGAGCCAAAAAAATTATGATGCATATCCAAACCTCCAATGGACCACACCATGGGGAAAAATGAGGATCATAAAATCAACCATTGATACCTTCCTACGGCCCACCAAGATGTTAATTTGTCATGGAACATGTTCATAAGGTCATAGATATGGACAGGGAAAAAAACAACTATGAACTTACCCAAAACTCATGTGGCTTCAAGAAGTTTTCAACCGCTAGACATTCAATCCCCACTGTTTCACAACTATGAACTTGATCCAAAACTTATGTGGCTTCAAGAAGTTTTCAATAGAAGGTGTTCAACCCCTACTGTTTCATGTGGTGTTGTCTACTTGAGCTTTGGAGCTACAGTTTTGAGCTCATGGCTTAAAATGATATCGAAAAATGGATGGACAGCACGGATAAAACATATAGTCCCTGGTGCGCCCCACAGAATCGGGTCAACAGCCCTGGCGACCGAGTCTTGAAGCAATACGACGCGGATGGTCGGCAAAAGCCTTTCCCAGAGAATTCCTATGAAAGGAAGCTTGGTGGGGTCCACCATGTTGTTTGTCAGAAATCCACTCAGTCCATCCATTTTTCAGAACATGCTATGACATGGGTTAAAAAAATAAGTTATATTCAAAACTCAAACCACACGGCAGGAAACAGTGGGTAGGGAAATGCCTACCCTTGAAACCTTTTTAAGTCCATCGTCATGTTTATATGTCCGACCAAAAATTTTGTGGCCCCGTGAATGTTTCAATGGTGGGCATTCAATCTCACTGTTTCCCCGTCATGCGGCCCACTTGAGTTTAGATCTGCCTCATTGTTTAGTCCATGTCATAAAATGATATGAAAAAAGGATGGACAGGATGGATATCCCACAAACTTCATGGTGGACCCCACTTAGAATATTCACGTGGTAGGAAGTTCGTGCGAAAGGTTTGGCAGGTAATCCGCGTCCACCCGCTTCCTCATCACCACGTACCACCACCCACCTCCGTGGTAGCAAGTCTCAGCGGGGTCCACCGTAATGTATGTGTTTTATCCACGCCATTAATCTGTTTTTTCGACTTATTTTAGGCCATGAGCCGAAAATTGAAGCACATACAAAGCTCAAGTAAACCACACCACAGGAAATAAGTGGAGACAATAATGTCTACCGTTGAAACCTTCCTATTTGTCATCCAACCTAATTATAAGGACAACCTGGATGAAGGGAAAACACAACCATCAATCCAAAACTTCTATGGCCCCAAAATTTTTTGAACAGAAAAGGGTTCAATCCCAACTGTTTCCTATGTTATGGTCCACTTGAGCTTTGAATATGCTTTAATTTTTGGCTCATGGCCTCAAATGATCAAGAAAATGGATGGACGGCGTGGATAAAATAGATACATCATGGTGGGCCCCACCAAGGAAGTCGGTTGGTGGCAGGTTCACCACTCAATCCGCGTCCAATGGGGATGTCGGTTGATCTGTACTTCCCCACATGACTGGTTGTCTTTGGTTTAGTCAGTCAAGCAAGGTACCGCGAACGTCAGAGCATCTGATTCGTGGTCCACCCCAATCTTACCGTACCGGGAACGTGGGCCGGGTCCATGGACGTTTACCGTTAGTCATTTTTGTTTACAGATGCTCTCTCCGGCCTAAAGTTTGTCTGGTACAGCTCGGGTTTCGGTTTGTACAAGTGGGGCCCATGTTTTAGTGATCAAAGCTTCGATATTTTCTGCATCGCTGAGGATGGCCCACCCACAAAAATTTTATAGATTAATATTTAAGAGGAATGATCAGATGGTCTGTATTAATGCAAAATCTATCAATTAATAGTTCTTGAATTTCAAAATTTGAAATTTGAGATCATAACATTATTTGTCCTAACGTTTAGTGATTCTCATACATTTGAGTTGTGTGGGGCCCACCTATGATGTTTATGTGGAGTCCAAACTGGATATTGGTATCAAGGCACAACATGGGGGCCCATCAAATGGATGAGTTGGATGGAACTCAGACATCAAGGTGAGCCCGATCGACACTCCTCAAACATATGGTAATTAATTACCATTTGTATGTGATCAGTCCCTGATCCTTGAAGAGGTATCCAATAAATAGAAAGTTTATATATATATATATATATATATATATATATATATATATATATGAGGAATGCTCACCTGGGCACTTCCCGTGAGAGACCCTCACGAGCACTTTTTCATGGCTCAACGAACGTGATGTTAGCCTAATTTATGAGCCATCCATGTGACTACATGCAGCACCTTAAAAAATTCCTAGGGCCCATCTTTCAACTTAATTCAAAACTTTGGTGAGCCGCAGCAGAAAGCAAGAGGCAAATCAAGGGAGGAAACTGCTTCCTTCTTTCATGGCCCACCAAAGTTTTGAAACAAGTTGAAAGATGGGCCATAGGGGTTTTTTAAGGTACTACATCACATGGACGACTCAGATTTTTAACTCACATCATGTGTGATGAGCCAAGAAAAAGTGCTCATGAGTTCTCTCACGAGAAGTGCGCAGGTGAGCATTCCTCTCTCTCTGTAGTTCGCATTCAACCAAAATAAAAGCCAAATATTTTGCGGTCAGGATCTTCCTTCCCCTGAAATTTTTAGCTCACGGACATTTACAGTGCGGCCCATCCTATCAACGGTTTGGATCATCCAAATTTCAAAAACCAAAAACCCAAAAATACTGCACAAACTCTCCCTTATGCATTTCATAATAACCTTTCTTCAACCTTCAATTGGAGGCTGTGACACGTCCAACATGCGGCCCATCAGACGTACGGTTTAAATACTGCCACCTTTAGCCAAGTTCCAGTGAGGCCCATGAGAGGAATTATTGCGATGATCAGGACATAACAGCAACTGCAGTGTCATTTGGGGAACTGCCACTCTCCGTTCAGGCCCGCTGAATGAACGATTTTGATTGATCAGGACGTACCAACAACTGAGGGAACGTGGACCACTTGATGTAACCATATCTTTCCCTAACACGCATCACAAATCCAATTCCATAAGCATGTCCAAAGGTAGGTTAGAAATTTTCTATTTTTCCTCTCTTTCTCGTCGTCATCATCATCTAGACAATGTACAATTTTTTTTTTTATACTCTGTCAGTGTACCATACTTGATACGCAGGCCATCAGATATAGTACACGTGGCATATATAAACTCAAATTAAACCGTCTAAATGTGGAACCCAATGTCTCTAAATCACATTCCCTAAAAAACAAAAAAGAAAAAAGAAAATCAAATTGCTTTTCCTTATTAGTGGACAGTTGTTCATTGAAATAGACGTATTGGATTTTTTCATTTTTAACCGTCCAATAAATGTCCACCAATCCTATAGTGAGATAACCAAAAATCATTATTTTTGGGTTCATAATATATCTAAACTGAGACCCATGCTTTGGACAGTTTAATTAGTTTTAACTAATGGTTGTATGCTACGTATGCAATTTTCAGGTATTATATCTAAATGCCTGTGTATCATCCGTTACATTCCGCCAGAGTATCAAAGTCTTTTGCTTGACTAACCATAAAACAACAAAAAGATGACGAGAGAGAGAGATAGATAGATGATGAATCTCCTAAAACCTTAGAAAACTGCCCATCTCAAGAAAATGGCATTGGACGAGGAGAACACATTTTCTTTGCATCGAAAAAGTGTATACATTCTCTTTGGGAGCCATAATACAAGACCCTAGCACAACGAAAGCATATACACCTTCATACAGTGTATCATCTTGTAACCCAACTCACCTTAGCTAGAAACTTCCTCCAAGAGCTTATACCGTCGAACCTTACCTCTAAATACTTGCTTTGATCTCGTCCTCACGTTGGATATATCTTCCGATCTCGTTCGTCTAAACGACTCCTCTGTGCAACCTGTGAGGCTCTTCTTCTGCAGAGACCGGTCTGGCGATCTCTGCTTCTTGATGGGGCTGTTTACATGCAATGAGAAGGCGCTCCTCTGCAGTTTCATGCCAGTATCATTACTACTGCTGCTGCTATTCTTATAGCTATTGCTACTATTATTACTGCATGTAGCTGCTTCTTTCGTTGCCTTTCGACCATCTTCTTTCAAGCACCAGTTGCACAATCGATACGATTCGGCTTTTGGATAGAGATCACTGCAATATCTGTAATACCCATTAAGGAAATGAGCTTAGGATCATTTCATTATGTATGAGGTTTTTGATAGTCTAATAAGGAATTCAATGAGCGAGAACCCACGAAGGAATTGAAGAGAGAAGGAGTAATTCGTTACCGGTGTTGCGATCGAGATAGGCAGATTGTGCATCGGAAGAGCTCGTCAGGCAGACCGTAGTCACCGCACATACAACACTCTGAGGTTGGCGGTGGTGGTGGTGGTGCAATTGCTTTGTTGCTTGCCATCTCTCTCAATTCATCTGATGAAGAAAGGAAGATGATTCTTGTTTTTCCCCTCTTTGGGGAAAAGAAAGAGAAGTAGAGGAGGTGGGAATGAAGGAACGAGGAGAGTATATATGGAGAGAGAGAGAGAGAGAGAGAGAGAGAGAGAGAGATGGGTTTGGCCGTGCTACACACCTTCCCTTCGGTTTTGGTTTCTTCTTTATCAAATATCAAATGTCATTTTCATATGGCCCGCATGTGAAATGTAATATATATAATAGAGGGGGAAGATGAGGTGGTTTGTGGGATGATTTGAATTGGTAGCTTGCACATTTCTCTCCACCTTAAAGTCGTGAACGTTCAGGCGGTGGGCCACATCAGGGTCAAGAAGAGCTAAAAAAAAACCACTAAAACTATTTTTCTATCGTACATATCCAGTCTAGTAGGGATCAAATCCAAGCCTACACTATGCATACAGCATATGTATATGATGATCCAAACCGTTCATCATAATCACAGGTCCATAGAACAAAGCTACGGTTGAGAAACTGGTGTGCAAAAACGTCGTGATGCAGTTTTTAGATAGGACTGTAAACTGATGGCTGTAGCAGACGAAGCGCTATAGGACCACTTTAATTTTGGGTCTATAGTGCATTGATGGCTGTAAATGATGAACGGTTCCGATCATCATACGAATGCCACGTGTCAAAGTATGGAAGAGGAATTTTTCGTCCTTGATGCCTCGAGTAGGAATAATGGTTTAAAATGTTCGCTCGTGATGGACTTTGGACAGCTTGGGCGCCGCTGCACCTAGTCCACATGCACGATGCAGGTTGTGTGCGGACTACCGATTCAGGTGGCGCGCGAGCCACTAAGTGCTGCCTCGAAGTATCACTTTGGTGAGAGTTTACTGCCATTTATGAAATGGAAATGGCAGCAACCAGCAACACCTCCTTCCATAGTCCATCCCATTTAAAGCGTCTATCCTCCGCACGAATGATACTAATCCTCGTTCCTAACAAGCAAGCTTTTTAGGTACAGCTTAACCTGCAAACCCAATGTGGGGCCCACTGTGATCTGTGCATTACATCCAATCCGTCAACTATGTGAACCTGTCATGTTAAAAAAAAGGATCTTGCAGATCGAAAAATCAGGTGAGTGAAACCATAGGGAGCAGTTGTACGTAATGGATGCCCATAGTTAACAAACCTTCCATACTGTGTGGGGTCCACTGTTTTTCAACTTGCTATCCAATCCATTCAGAAGATGCTCCCCACTAAGATGAATGGACATTCCAAACATTAGGATATTCCAATACTCAGATGGGCCACGCCACATATTTTTGAAGTTTTAGGCATGATTTTACTTGGCGTGGACGACTTGAGTATTTAATTTTAGTTATTTTTGGGATCAAAGAATATCATGAGAGGTTTAACGTTATGATCAGATTCGATTTCATGCACACATCACAGTGGGACCTACACACACATATTGTACTGTGCACTAAGCTTAACCTACGCAGCATTGTACTGGATTCATTTCACAGCAAAATCCAGTAAGTAGATGGGAGCCAGCGTGATTGGCAGGGGATGCGGATCTGCGCTGGGAATCTAGGTGGGGTCGGCCGTGATGTTTGTGAGAAATCCACCCCGTCCATCCGTTTTGTGAGCCCATTTTAGGATGTGCGACCAAAAATAAGCAGGATCCAAGACTCTTGTGGGCCACACTAAAGGAAAAGATGGGTTGGGAAATTCCTACCATTGAAACCTCCCTCGAGACCACGGTGATGTTTATATGCCATCCATATTGTTCATAATGTCATACCTACTGGGATAAACTGAAACACAAATGTTAGCCTGATTCAAAACTTCTGTGGCCCCACCAATATTTCAACTGTGGGCGTTCAATCTTCACATTTTCGGCTCACCCCAGTCTTGTATCTGGCTCATTTTTTGTTTCACATCCTAAAATGAGCCCACAAAACAGATGGATAGGATGGATTTATCATAAACATCATGGTGGGCCCCACCTAAGTTCCATGAACTTCATCCGAAAGGCTTCAAAAATCCGCATCCTTTGGCATGGAACCGGATTAAGTGAACTTGGTACTGCGTCTGTCTATGCAAGCTAGGCACATGCATGAGGGGGAGGGATTTGATTGAATAACATACTGCCGTAAAAGATGAAGCCGATTCGAATACGAGCACAATCCGAACAACTTTTAAAGATCTTTACCGTGAGTAACAGTAGCTTGTTATTCAATCAAATTCCAACACGCTATGTAGAGGATAGGACTTGGATTGGATTTGCCCCGGCCTGTATCAAGCTTGCTATATATATATGACATGATATGTATTGGTGTACCATTATGTATTGAAGTGTGCCAATATCAAAGAGTAATCTACTGTCCAATGATTAACACACTACAGACACGTGCATTAGTCAATTTGGTGAGTCTATGGAAATGCCAAGTTCGGTAAAGCCCTAATTCTCATTGGTCTAGACCACATGCGAACTTGACCGAACCACTTTCAAACAGAAACAGGACCTAGATAGGTACTACCTCACTACACAAAATGGATTGGACATGATGGAATTTGATTGGGCCAGAGGCCTCTATCAAAGATGGAAGACGGTGCACAACTTGCCAACGTGCTTTCCACGGCCCCTTTTTTTACAGTCGTATGCAGCCAACCAAATCAAGCCGTGATGGCATCCTAGTTGGGTGGACTCATCTCCTACGTTGTAGTCCGTCCAATCAAATCTTGCCACATTAGCGGTGAGCCTCACCGAAGTCCGCATTCCATTGGTATATGGTACATTGACGATCGCAATCTTGATTCACTTTCAAAGAAAAAAGTGCTTTGTGTAGGTCCATCTCTAAGAGCAGCATGCGGCCCAATCAAATCTTGCCTGCCACCAGCCTCACTGAATCCGTGTTCAATTTGTATATGCTCCATTGACGGCTGCGATCTTGATTGATCAGAATAGGAGGAAATGTCAGGCCGCACATGTATTCGCAAAATGTACCAAACTCACACCATAGAGTATTCGTGCCCGGTCGCAGTTTTGCAATATAAGCGAAGCTAAAACCAAGACCCACGGCGCCGGTAATGGCGCCAGCAAAGGGGTCCGCATCTCAACAAACGACTCTAATTTTTTTAATATTATTTGATTTGCTTTGTAAGGTCATTTTGCCACACTCCTAGGTTTCTCCATGGCCATCTACAATGGGTCCATGTAGCTGCATCATGATCTCAGATGATTCAGATCGTCCATATTGTGGGTCTAACTTGATGACAACGACCAAAAGTGACACCGTTAACAATCCTAGCCACCCAACCATCTGTCCTTCTTGAATCATTCATCATCATTCTTTTTTCGCCAGACGAGTCTGATATAGTCAATACACTGGACTTCCACCGATGAACGGTCTGGATCGGTGAACGATGCGTCCACATGGACCCTATCATAAGTTGGTCAAGCGATGGGCCTCAATCGCGACCTTCCAGAGTCGTCCTCTTATTTTTATTATTATTATTATTATTTATTAATAAAGAGAATATAGCAAGGATGCTGTATGTAAACACCAAAGAAGAGGAAAAAGGAGGAGAAGATTTCTGATACTCTGACAGGGTATGACGGATGATGCACATGCACTTAGAGATTACGTAGACATTACAGAGAAGATTACTCCATATCTGCTGTCCGATCGGTGGACATTATTAGACGGTTAAAATAAAAATATCCAATGGTTCTATTTCAACAAATAAATGTCCACCAATCAAAGATTAAGACTGTTCAACGAATCTGATTTTAGGACTGACTTAAAAAAAAAAAAAAAAAAAAAAAAGCGGGTCCCACAATATAGTCCGTTTAATTAGAGTTAATAAATGGATGCCAAGTGTACAATTCCCAAGTGCCTGCGTATCAAGTGTCATAGGCAGCCGGAGTATCAAATAACTCCCGGAAAGGGTAAGGGTGAGTGGGCGTGTCGGGTTCAGTTCGCTGTACCTCGACTGTCTTTCGGTTGCGGGCTTGTGGCAGCTGAGAATACCGAGACGGCCAAAAGCTCCCACACTGACACTATCAATGCCCTGGCAATGGCATGTTCCATACTAATCCAATCATTGATTGTACACGAGGCACACATGTAACTCAGTCTAGGACCGTCCAAGTTGTGGACCACGATTTAGATGTGTCATTCCACAAAATTATATGAAGCCCATGATCATCCTGGAGACTGTTCTGGTAGGAAAATTTTCAATGGTCAGAACTCAACGGACAGATTTTGGTTGATCAGAAGTTTGGATCCCCCAATCAGTATTTTTAGAATTACAACCTGTTTTACAGTGGCGCCTACTATTTTGACGGCTTTGATTTGATATACGTGTGAGAGACATTTGCAACTGCTCGATGCATGTGCACCTGTCAGCTCTGCCAGCCAACACCGTTGTATATTGAATGATGAGCTATTGATGAGCTGGCAGAGTACGACAATCCAAATCCATGCGCATGAACACTACGTATGTACTACGTATGTCTAAATCCAGACCATTCCAAATCCTTGCGCCGAGTGCGGATGGGGTGGGGCATGCTCCCAAAATCTGAATGGATGACCCTAACCGTCCATTTGGCGGTCGTCAGATGGACAGTCAAAATAAAAGATAATCAATCGTCTAAAAACAACAACAAGATGTCGGTTGACAGGAGGTGATAGGATCATCCAATTAATCCGATTGTGGTGTACTACCAATCCAATGGGACCCACGAATTCGACGACTTGATGATTCCAATCAACAACAGGTGGGCCACCTAAGAAGGGGAGTTTAGCATGACCAACGGTCCCCAATCAACCTACATGTACGACCACCTGAAGAAATAGTCCGACCTCTTTCCTTTCGAGAGGGGGGGGCCATCCAACGAAAAACCCGGACGTCCACGAGCCTACCGCGTCTGCACATGCGTTTGAATTCTCTTTTCGTGCACTCCTCTAAATCAAAAGCAGAGGTTTGCGGGCCCCACCTGCCTCTACACTTTCAAATGAGCCAGTATGGAAGGACCCCCCGAGCTTTGGATCATCTATTAAGTGATATCAATGGACTGGACGATCCGGCGAAACCCAGAAATCTGAACGAAAAAGGACTAGCCAACTCGATTAACTCTCTTTATATTTTGGGTAGGATACATGGATACGTAGTCCTCTGATGTCCTACGAGTGGACAGGGAGGAACCCCCTGCTTAGTACTCTGGTCAGTTGTGCAGAGGCGGGGGGGCACGTGTTTCCCTGTAAAAGGGCAAAAGGAATAATAAAATGCAACCGTCAATATCACAGGATATGGAAATGGGTGCACACTAGTGCTTCGTGCACCCCCCTGAACGAGGCCTCCTTCGATTGCGATGAATGACATCAGTTTCAAACCATGCATCCCCTCGCAAAGTAGCAATGAGGATATTATCGTAGCCGTCCATTTATATAGCCTGTAACGTAATCATTTCGTCCGGCGCCTCCGCACACCCTCACAGTTCTCGGGCGTGCCTAATCAGGGGCCCACGGCCGGGATACAACGCACATGTACCATGCTGGCGCACGCAGAGTCACGAACGGTAGCACGCGTGTGGGGTCCAGCCGAGGTGAACCGAAGCGTCCAGGGTTTGAAATTTTAAAAACAACCGTGTGTACCGATAAATTAAACTTAAAAACAAATCACACGCTTTCGAGCGTTAAACCACTCCTACCAAGCCATTGACAGCTCTTTCCAACCAATGTACTTGACAACCAGCTGGTTTTCCTTTGAAAACTAGACAATCCTAGCCATACAAAATGGAGGGCGTTGAATAAATAAGATTGGCAACAATTAGTTGAGAACATCATACATGATCGCTGCTAACCTGCCCAGCTACGTGGCAGGGCACAAGTACAAAACTGCAAGCGTCCAACACATCTAGCATCTACGCGTGGGGAGAACTGAGTCACCATAGGCAGCAGCAGCTCACGGGTCGGTCCATCCAGAAAACAGAAAGAAATAATAAAAAGAGAATATTCAAAACTCAATTTTGATCGCAAGGGGAAAAAAATTATAAAGGTTGATTAAACAAAAGCTCATGCAAGAAAGGCATTGATCATATACACGTCGGATGTGACAGTTTTCGCTAACAAATGAATGATCTACGCCTATACAAGATTCCCAAAGCCAACCCCGAATAGCTGGGGACGATGATGATGATGATGATAATTGATAATGTATAATGACGACCCCCTACCCCCTAGAAAATGGGCTTTTATTCTAATTTTAATACAAGGCCGTGTTCACTGTTTGTGCCCAGCAGGTAACTACTCCGTTCGCACTCATATCTGTGCATGTGGGACCCATGATTTATCCAAGTCATTGATCAGATGGCCCCTCAATATGTATAAAACAACCCAGAAACATCTCTTACATTTCAACTCTTAAAACCTTTCGGGGTGGAAACAAAATGGCTGTAAGAAATGCCCTGACAGTCCACATTTAACAGAAATGACGAGATTTAAGATGGTTGGGTCCACAATTTGAGAGATCTTTGGGAATGGTCCATCCATGATGGGGACCATCAGGTCCCACATGTTCTGACCCAGTACTCAACACCTAAGTTCCCTTCTCAGCACAAATAAGAAACTTGGCCTCTTATAATAAACACGGAAAATCAAAACCAAACATGAAAAACCCTCTTCTTATTTTTACAAGATCAAACCCAAACTTTCTTCTTTTTTAATACAAGGGCAGAACAAACACGCCGGCATGTGAAGGGGGAGGGGAAAAAGAACAAATAAACATGTATAATCATAATGCTTAAAGGTGGCATGAGAGAATGGGGACCCAACCCTCATCATACAAATGAGCTTTATTAACAAGGGCCCCTTTATTAGTGCTAGACAATCTGCAGGAACCAAAGATTTGAGTTCCTCAAGTACCTACACAACCCACTTCAACTACTAACCAGGTCTTGTGGGATCAAGTGGCCATATAATCTTCCTTTAAATATCTGACCAGGCCTGCACATGACATTGATTTCAACAGGTTGCAGGTCCCATAGCCCCAGGAAAATCTTTTCAACTGTCCATATTGATTCCCTCATCTGTACTACTACGCCATAGCTGCTTTTACTTCTTACTCTTCACATAATTCTGTTATTGCAGTAAAACCTGTTTGGGCAAAAGAAAAGGGACCTCAATACAGTTTGAACCAACAATGCCCCTAGTGGCAAAAGAGAAGAGCACCAATTCACATGATCAGGAAAATAAGAACTCAGGACAGTTGTGTTGATGAGACGGATACATTTTTTATCATATTTTGTTAACTAACAGATGTCTGGCAATTACTTAAATAGTCAGAAATGGTCCTTTATTCGGATTTATACACAACAGCTCAATGAGTCTCCATCAGATAAATTGATGAAATTGGCATGCTCTTATTCTACAGCAATTCCTTGATACATACGGTCATGAGTAACATAGAAACCAGTGAAGCACCACACCATCAAAAGGGTGGAGTTTGAGCAAGGACTAAAGAATGCATTCTTCAATCTTCACCTATCAACCCACTACTTGATGCACCTTTTCTCGGAAGATCACCGAAGGAAGGTGAAGTGTCAGCACGTCAAATTATTTAAAAAGTCTTTTGGGCTCTCCACACCATGGAATGGAAAACAGGTATTTTGGGCTAGTCTAGGAATGTGTTTGTCACAATTTACTATTGAATAGTGACATGGCATACATGTAGGCATATACAAATCACCTGGGCCACAGGCTTAACAAAGCATAACCCTCAAATCGCAATGCCAACCATCTTAACATTTAATTTCCCATTGAATTTGGACCACAGGCCATTTCCACAGTGCCCACAATCCATAGCTCTTTCCAGTAGACCATCCTAATACAAGTGAGGAATTGAATCAAATCACGCATTTAGCGAAATACTTTTTGCCCTTCAATTTTAAGCTACGGTTAGCAATGAGGTAGAACTCTCTCTCTCTCTCTCTCTCTCTCTCTCTCTCTCTCTCTCTCTCTCTCTCTCTCTCTCTCTCTCCATGAAATAGGCCCTGATCATAATTGGAAAGGTTTTGAGAAAAGACGGCTTTGAATAACCAATCATTTTATGATAAATGGCCATGATTCATGTGACTATATTTTAGTCATGCTAAAGGGGGAAAAAAATCCTTGCCTGTCCATATTTTAACAAACTTCACTGTTTTTCATGGGTAACCTACACAAATAAATTATAAATTCCAGGATGGAGCATACAACAATTTCTGAGGAGAATGATGTTACCTGGACATTTAACCATACAAAACAGACTAGCTCTGGGCACACTCAAAAGGATGTAAAGTTCCTTCAGCGAAATCATGCATCCTAAACCGCTCCAGAAGTTCAAAGGGCCTGCAGATGACAAAAATTTCATTAAAGATACTCATAGAAAAAAACGACAATCAAATGAATAAAATGGAATATCTGGCTAAAAGACATCCTGCTGACAGCAGACAACCGTAAATAAGGAACATAACGTAGAGTCAGTCCTTGCATGTCTTTTTGAGGGCTAGGCACTCACATGTGCCCAGCTTGCATGTGTATATGTTCAAGCTTGCATGTTTATGCATGTAGATCCGCACCTTTGCACCCGTCCACCACCACCCACAACACATGCAGCAGGTATATGCGCGAAACATCCGACTCATCCATCAGTGAAGCCCAATGTGCAGATGCACTGACCAAAAATTCACAATAATCCACCCATTACGTGGACCAATGCATTATCATCATCTTAACCTTCTACAAATTTGGGGTCAGAAGATGGACCATAGTGCACAAAACAAATGGAAGTATAAAAAGCACGGGCATCTTAGCATCATTTTTTTCCAGACTCTTGGGTTAGCCACATAAATGGAGGGCCCCCTTAATCGACAGCTTGGATCTCACACATGCAACATCATGCACATGAGTTGGAACATAGATGCATGTGGAAAGAACATATCATATTGGCAAATGCATTTTACCACTAAAGATGCAAGAAAAATAAGACTATGGTATATGTGTTGAAGAAACGGTTTCAGAAGCCTTACAAGACAGCATCACGGGTGCGACATAACTTGTTTTGATTGTTTTCCATAGCAGTTAACACATCGGCAGTCTCTGGTCCCGCAGCTCCTCCGGCTACCATGGATGGGACTTCAGCACATGGTGTCCATATCTAAAACAGGTACTGTTAGAAATTCATCTTTTAGTTCCAAACAGTCTCCTTACGAAATCCTTTTCAACATACTTACTTTGATTGTGCTGTCAATTCCACTCGTTGCAATAGTGCAGTCAAATGGATGGCACTGTACACAGTTAACCACTAGAAAATGCAATGGATATCAGATGATAAAGTGATTAGACAAGAAGACAGCTATGCCATGATTATTAACGTAACAGACATCATACCAGTTTCATCTCCAGCAAGCATTTTTATCAGTCTTCCAGTTCTTTTCTCCCAAATAAACCATCTCCCATCATCACTTCCACTCGCAACATACTCTCCTGAATAATGCATCATCAGAACACAACAATAGCATTTCAAGGTATGAGTAACAGGGAGAAAAGGTATATAAATATAATGAAGATTAAAATGTGTTACATATTTAGGAGGATAAATCGTAGGCAAAAAGCTATTTGCAGATCAAAGAGATCCTGGAAAATGATGGATTAATACCTAGTGTGTAAATATAATTAGGGATCATATTCCGTGTCTTATATCCTTATAGCTATGGGCTCCTTTAACTTCTGCCTGCATGCCTGACATGGCAGAAAACGACCCCAAAAGGCTGTTTTGCACAAAAATCATTTGGGGTACCACCTCCCACACGTGCAAATGTGCCGCATGTGTAAGGGATTGAAACCATGCACACGAAGTGACATCAAATGTAAGGGTCTCCACTGAAAAACCCAGAAGATAAACAGGTGGACCACAGCAGTGGACAGAACTATCAGTAGAAATTATGTCCAGTGATGAGGCCAACTGGTGTTCCACCTGTCACACCAGTTGGCCAAAAACTAACTAAATTTATTTTTCAGTGTCACCCAAACACACCCTTAGCTTTTGCACTTACAGGATCACTGTTGAGTTGTTGATTGGTCGTTATTTCTTTTCAAGAATATGGTTTTATTGTTTCCTTACACATGAATGGATTTACAGATATACAACACTTGAATGGATTTTATGGCGTCTGCATTTTTGGCGAATACCTGAATGATACGGAAGGAACCATATAAACATGCAAGATTTTTTTTTTTTTGAAAGATAAACATGCAAGAATATATCCTCCAATTTTAACCAGATTATCAATAGAATAAAGAACAGAGCGATCTCATGGGCAAAGGTACGAAGGAGTTTGTAGGGGCTATTGTACACAAGGTATTCCATAACGGTAATGGTGGCCATAAAGGCCACTTCTGTTACCATTACGATGCAGGCTGTAACGGCCTTTTTTTCTTTGTGGAAAAAAGAAAAGAGGGAAGGAAAAAAAAAAAGAAAAAAAAGCCCTGTAACAGGCCGTTGTAGGCCATTTTTCCATAACAGCCGTTATGGCCCCATAATGCATAATGGATATGATTTTGATCTACTGTATAGTATGGTTGTTCATTGTCACGGTTCCCACTTTTATCATTTTTATTTGAATAAAACTATCATTCACAAACGTGTGCATGTCACAAATATAGTATCATTTTTTAATTACTGATAATATATAAAGAATCCTCATAATATCCACAATTCACCAATAACGGAAATTATTTGCTATTCAATTTAAAGCATTTTTTGCCTTATATATCCAATTTTGTGTGTCGCAATTTGGACGAGAAAATTGACCTCCTCAAATACTATCAGTTCCATTTTGTGAGAAAGATGTGTTCTATAATCATCATCGTCACTATCGCCTTGTCACAGCTATTGGGGGTCAGCATATAGCGGTCCGGTCCGCTCCATGCTGAACACTACCTGTTCCACCTCCTCAGCCAAGAACCTCTTTTCCAGAAACACTGCTTCAGCCTTCGAAAACCTTTCAAAACTGAATACTAATCAACCTTGGTCTGGAAGGAACTCAGTAGTCACTCCATATATAGATCTTGATAGAACACCACCACAGCAACATTGGCGCCACTCACACAAACAAACCCTGACTGAAGTAGAATAATTTGATCATCACTAAATATTCCATTCGTTTATAGACCCACAAATCCAATGGATTGTCCACATAGCTAATAGGTTGAGATGCGGGGCCATAAGCCCAACCGTGATCTTTAAATGGCTCATATATGGAACCAAAAGGCATGTTTTCTGGTGTTTGTATGGCCATACAGACACTCAATTTCATATGATTGTAAATAGTTAATCCATAAGATTGATATACAGAGAGAGTACTGAATTAGTTTGGAGATATATATATATATATATATATATATAGCCATACGTATGAAGAGGAGATAAACATAGCCATACGTATGAAGCAAGATGGACAAGACACTCTTGATTATTCAACTGAATGCAATTTTCATTTCAGGTTTCTTTAACATTAGTTGATCTAGCATTTGTTGATTCTGATACCCTTTTCTAGTTGAGTAAACTAGAAGGCTGCTGGAAATTCTACTACATGCCCATTATTTGTGGAATTTGTCCTATTTCGTGGCATCTAAGGTGGAAAATGAAGGTTTGGTAAATGCCATCATCTTACTCCTGGAACTTCAACTTTTTCCCTTTTTGCTGAATCACACAGTAGATTGTATCATGATATGATTGATACGTGTGTATATTTGCATTGAAATATTAAACACTAGTGATAGGTATCATATGCTAATGATGAATGTTTAATACAGTAGGGTGCAGCATTAAATGGAAAGAAGCAACATCCACCAAGGTTTAAAGTATTGTCTGAAACCTGTGCATACAGCCCGAAAATGACTCATTTATATTGGCATCACCTAATATGAACCTGTATCAGGTGGTAGCGATTCAATACACCACCCGAATCACAATCAGCGAGCTCGAATCAGGGTGACTCGCCTGTATCAGGACAATTCCGCCTGCTTGAAACACAATCTGGAAGGGAGTTTCACCTACCCACACATCCTTCCAAAATCGTATCTTCTACCTGTTTCCTAGAGAAAATCCAATCCCCTCCTTGAAACTGGCTTCACACTCGACACTTTTGTTGCTATCGTCTCTCTCCACAACATGGTCTTCCTCTATCCCTAACCTAAACCACTATTTGCCCAACAACGCTAAGTACCACTATTTGCCCAACAACACTAAGTGCGCCTTCTCCAAATCCCAATATTAGCTTTCCCGTATGGCTTGCAAAACTCTTCCACCCAACTAGGTGGAATTTCTTCTTTTCTCCTGATCGTCGCCACAGAAAGTTTCTTCTAAGCCACGTCCTTTCAAAATTGTATCTTCTCCCTATTTCCTAGAGAAAATCCAGTCCCCTCCTTGAAATTGGCTTTCACACTCAACACCCCTTTCCATACCATCGATCCTATGTATAAAATTGAATCCCTAGTCAACCATCCCCCCTCCCCACACCCGTATTTTGTTGCTACCGTCTCTCTCCACAACATGTCTTCCTCTATCCCGAACCAACACCACCATTTGCCTGACAACGCTAAATGTGCCTTCTCCAAATCCCTGATATTAGTTCCCCCCTCCTCCCCATATGGCTTGCAAACCTCTTCCCACCCAACTAGGTGGAATTTCTTCTTTTCTTTTGATCCTTGCCACAGAAAGTTTCTTCTAAGCATGTCTATCATCCATCACACTCTCGAGTACCTTCTCTTCAATTTTTGAGGGTGTCTATTTGATACTCTGGCAGAGTAAGACTGCTTGCTATACGCACTTAGAAATTATACACATGGCATTTATTAATGCAAATTTGAGTAAATTGTGGGACCCACAGTTTCTGAGTTCCGGTCCCAAAATAAATATGGTAGAAATCCTAACCTCTTATTCATGGATATTTTTGTTGTTTGTTGAAATAGGACCCCAAGATCACATGGTGACTCATCCTTCTCAAATGTGGCACTTAAATCCATCCGAACCGTCTAGATTATGGGAAACTGATGGTGCATATCTGTAAGATCAAAATGATTTTGAAATCCTAACCATTTGATTTTGACTGAAAGGGGGAATATCGGCCTATATCAGTTGATGCAGGCAACACAGATCGGTATTATTAGCAATCGCTACAACCTGCAAAACATGATTTTTAAACTTTCACCAAGGTGTGTCGTAATGGTAACGATGGGCATAACGGTCCCCATTGTTACCGTTTCGCATAATGGCCATTACGGGAGCGTAATGGTCAAAAATTCCGCCAAAAAATCTCGAAAAAAATATGTGAAAAAAGTATAAATATTTAGAGGATTCCAAATATGTATTCTTTTGTGGTTTTGATCATGTTCATGATGGCGTAATGGTCCACTCTTTTGACGCATGCAAAGTGCCCGAGAGGGGGGGATGGTACGCTTTTTTTTAGATTTTTTGTGGTGCCGCTGTTACAATGCACTGTTATGGTCAGTTTTGTCAGGATGGCCCATTACACACCCATATAAAATAATGGGTCACACAATTAGCTGTTATGTAACCATTTGAAATACATTGACCTTGACGTCCACAGGATTTGTAACTAAGACCAATCAAGTGCATGCATCCATCTTGAGGGGGCTTTGATTTTTCTCTATGGAATCACGATACTAAATAAACTCCGAACCATGCTTCAAGGCTGCATGAACTATGTATGATCTATAGCAGGGTTTGCACTTGCAAAAAATTAAGCATGGTATATGTGGTTGAAATTATTAAAGATACGGTTCAGAAACCTATCAGTACAATAATGACTATCACTACAAATCATGACTTTTAATAGATGCTACTTCGTAAATTAATCAATGTATGAGTACATGTGATATTGATAGTAGATTCGCTGATTGTTGGAATTAAACTTGTTGATTTAGGAAGGATGGAACTGTCATCATTAAAGCATGACCTCGTCCAAATGAGGTGAGAGAATCTGTCGAGATTGGATATGAACCAGTCATGACAGGAGATATCAGCCAAACTATGATTCCCAGAGGGTGGTGGTGAAACACGGGTGGAAGCCAAGATTAGCTCACCTCTTGCCAGAAAATCTTATAACGGTATCTAGACTGCTTCTCCTTCTCTAGAGTGTGGTGGTATGGACACCCCCCTGCCATAGGAATCTGTGCAATGAGGAAGTGGAAAAGTATGTGAAGTTTTAAGGTCACCTCCAATACAGCTATCTGTCAGTGGGGGATCGTGATAAATGGATATGGTTGCAAGACAAGTCAGGCTGCTTCTAGTGCTTCTACAACATGATTTGATCTCCTATGGGGGGAGGAACGAGGTATTCCATAACCGTAACAGTTGTCCTAACGGCCACCACCACTGTTACCATTATGATATGGACCATTACAGCCTTTTTTTTTCTAATAAAAAATTTCAGCCTCAGTAACAGCCTTTATGGGGCCATTACGCCCCGTAATGGGCCATTTTTCGCCCGTAATGTGTAACGGTTACCACCGTTATCATTACATAATGCCCATAACATGACCATTTTGGAATGCCTTGAAGTGGAAGAGAGTGCCTATAAACATATGACACTACTGTGCTCCTCTAAAAGTTGTGGCTTTTGCATGACTTGCCGGAAGAGAGAAGATCCTAACTATCGATTACCCAAAAATTGGCAATGGCAATCCCCAACATGAGCGAGATGTGCATGGCTAATGCCGAGTGAGATGATCATCGTTTCTTGCCTTGTCCGTTTGCTCGCCAAGGGTGGAGTAGCCCCTTTGCAATGTTCAATATGCCATGTGATGCCAGAATCAATATGTGGCTTGTTTTTGGCTTGGCACAAAGTCAGGCTTGGGAAGCATGAAAGAACTCTTTGGATGTTGGTCTTGGTGACTAACTTTTGGGCAGCTGAGGGGGGGAAGAAATGGCAGTTCTTTCTGCAATAGCAGCAGTTTGGAAGTGGACATTTTTTAGTAGGGCGAAGCTCTTCGTTGTGGAATGGGCCTCTTGTATTGTTTCTCGCAAGGATTTTAATTGTTCCCCTTTTGTTTGTGCCGTAGTTTTGTGTGCAATCTCAGTACCTTCTTTTAATAAAAGCAAAGCACCATTACATTTCGAGGGGAAAAAATGGGTGGAAACAGGCCATAGCAGAAAATACCTAGCTTCTAAGGTTCTTCTCCTTTCATATAAAGAGTATTTATCCATATCCACAACTTTTGCACAGTTCAACATAATGTTTGAAGAGATCAAGTGGAACTTGTCTAACGCACCTCTCTGGCCAAGAAAATTAGCCTGCTTTATGTCCGTCCCTACATTGCAATGACCGACATATCTTTGTTTCATGTCAATCACAACTTCTGGCTGCAATATGGGAAAAGTCAAGAACATTCTCAGTGACATTGAAATATCATTGCCAAAAGATTTACTGGATAATTAAAGGCCAAGGAAATCAAAACGAAAATTATTGGTAAGATGGCATTCTCCATTCCAGATGATTCAGAAATATCTTTGGTATTTGCAACTAGAACAATTTAACCTTGAATAACATTATGCTATTGATGCAGTTGAAGAGTAGGATGCATGATCTATCCAAATGGTGACATGGAACCATATGGCCTATAACAAAAGTTACTTGGCACTAAAGTAACTTATTTAAAGAAAGATTAGTTAATAAACCCTTGAATTCATCACTTTATCTTATAGGCTACTTTTGGGGTGCAAAATGGCATCCGAATTACACAAGATTTGTCCTGTTTGAAATCCATTGAGTTAGCTCTCAGCCTAAGATCATGAGATTCTAACATTAATTGAGCGAGTCATGATCAGTTTATATAACGGTCATATAGGTTGATACATGATTTATGAATATTTTAGTTATTATTAATAATTTACTAAAATGGAGAGTTAGTATCAGACAAAATAGATTGTTAGGATTAGATTAGGATTTCTTTTACTTTGAGAAAAGTATACATACATGTAAAAAGTCTTTATGAATGAATGGAGAACAGTAAATAAAAAAGTTCTTAGGTCCGGAGTTTGGATTAATTTTGCGGTTTGATGCTCCAATCAGTAGTGACTCGGCAGGGAGTTCCAAGTATGATGTGATTTCAAACCCGAACCCTTGAATCAGGTGTGAGCATATTCCTTCACTTCATCTGGACTACATCAGGTACACATAAAATGCATCCTTTATCAAGTTGGAAAGAAGACAGTATTTCATAGGATATGTCATGTGAAGAAATAAATTAGCACATCAAGGTGTTTTTACAGATCGCATCTTTTTACGTACAATGAACCCTTATCTTTTTGGCTCTCCGATTTTTAGTAAATTCACATAGTATTAACTAAAAAGGAATGCTTTGTTAGTTGCTAATTGACATTAAAAAGTATCCTAAATACCTAAGATCTAGAATTGCCATTGATATTAGGTCAGAGCTCATTTGCATGAAACACAAGTGAAAGTGGACGTGAATGCGGGAGGAAAAGTTGAATAAAGTGCAGGAGCAAGAACCGGCAAATCTAAAACTCTGAGAAAGCTGGAGCTTTTAGGAGTGAACGTGCGGAAAAAAAAAATCAACAATTAGAATCTTATTCTAAAAAATAAATAAGAAGGAAAGAAGGAAAGAAAGATGAGATACAGTCAGTGTTTGCATTATCTCCGATATAATCGAAATATCCCCGATATTATCTCTATTTCTAGCTCAGCGATACCGATAACACTGGTAGCGATACCGATAACACTGATAGTATTAAAAATTCTTGATATCGGTGATGTATCACTAAATATTACCAATGTATTGATATCGTCGATATTTTCAATTGTGTAAATTCCAAGCGTTGTTTGTATTGTCAATACATTGATCTCGTCGGTATATCGCCAATATTTTTTACTGTGTAAATTCCAAGTGTCGCTTGTATCGTCAATTTATTTGCAATATTTCGATAATATCACCAAAAATCTATATATTTAAAAAATTCCACTTCATATTTTTTATGGGTGCATGGTTGTATGCAGCACTCAATTGTGTGAAATAACATTGATAATATCACAATATTATCATTATCGCAACATGGCAATAACGAGACCATAATCTTTAGCTTCTTTTTCAATTGTTAACGATTTGTTGGAAATTTATGTGTTGCCGATATTCTGAAATATCAATGGATGTTGGATGGAAGTTCAGATTTGGATGGATAAGATGATTGGACTGACTTCTTACGGCAGCACATGCTTTTAGGCCCCCATTAAATAGAAACATATTATGTATGCATTCTTTATGCAAATTTTTTATTCTTAAATATGTAACTATGTGTATTTATAACCTCCTGAGGTTTCATTGAAAAATTCCACTGTTTTTCCCATTTTCCCCGCATTTCCGATTATCAACAATATTATCGGCGATATCGATATTGTTTCCGTATCCCCGGCTAGTGAAACTTGTAGCGATACCGAAACTTCGAACATTGGATACAGTCATATTACAAACAGAAACCATCCCTAAGCTGCAAGTTAGCATAACCTGGCCTCCCTAGCCAAGGGATCCTCTAGAATTTCTCCAAAAGCATGTAGGAACCAATAGGAAGAGATACATGGATACACTCACATTTCTTCGATCTGGTCTGGTAACTGCCAAGGGTAAGAACAATAAAAATTACGATTGGTCATGTATTACCCATCCACTACTACTGCATTCATCAGCCATTTTCTTCGATTATACAATCTTGCTGAACAACTTTTGTGCACCAAAATAAACCAATCTCCCATCCACCTTCTTATTCCCACGTACATGCACGGTTATGCTAATGCCAGAGCTGACCTTCTAGCAGAGGACAGGATCAAGGTAGAATAGCCTTTTAGTATTAGTTACCAAACATAGAAATTTTGAGATAGGTTTTCATAAGTAAATGGGGGTTTAAAATATTTCAAATAGCAAATTAAAGTTGTTAAACCATTAATCAAAAGATTAGAATTTATGAACTATGATATCAATTATGTAGAGAATACTTCCAATGGCTTTTTGTTGGAAGTTTTAGAAGGAGAGAAAATACATAATATACTCAAAATGCAAGAGGAGGTGGCTGATTGCATAAAAAATAACACCATTAGATGGGCATCTATCAGGCCCAAATTCCACAGGATACCAGGGTCAAATTTCCACTTTATGGCTCTTGGAAGTGGTTAGTGGAGCATCCTCCTCCAAATACGTCCCAAGGAGGAATCCTCCTCTGTGGTGGTAAAAATTTAAGCTCAATGGTTTGCCGGCAAACCAGCACCATGTGGATTGGAGGAAGTATTACTCGACAATTTGGGTCCAGTTGGGTCCAGCTACCATCGAAGGTGATTGCTTTGATGTCATTAATTGGCAATCAAAAGCACTCTGAGCCTTGAGGACTCCATGTTCGAGGAAATTCGTTGTCTTGCCACAAGGCTTAATAAACATTTCATTTGCCCACATTGGTGAAGAGGCAAGCTCGTTGGCTGATAGGTGAGCTAAAGAGAGGACATTTCTCCTTTCCATTGTAGTTGGAATTTTGCTCCCAAAAGAAATGTATCTCTTTTCCCTTTGAAAAAATCAAATTATCTTTCAAAAAAAGGACTACTACAACTGTTATGTCTAAAATTATTTAAATGTTTAGGATTGAGTACAGGGAAATGGTGTCCAAAAATTACATTATCTAATACATGTGAAACAGTGTGGTATACCATTTCATATTCATATAACATGGCCATAAGCTGTAAAAAACCTCTTCTTCTTTTTTTCAAAATGACCTTGTAAAAGATCTCATTAAATTTATATAATAATGAAAAAATGGAGGTCATATAATAAAAAGCCTACCCGATAGGCCATACTTTCATTTTGAGACGATGATGAGGGCGATCCACATGAGCCATTTGTGCCGCATTTTTCTTTAGTTGAATCACTTCTCCGATGAAATCTCAAATTTAAACTTCCACGAAGAATGCCTGATTCAATATCACGCCCCTCATCACCAGATATTGATGTTTCAAAGTCTAACTCCATTTCCTCCTCATAGTCCGAATCTTCCCTCTCAGATCTTAGACCATCTTGCGATGCATCACTGTTTGCCTCTGACCGATAGAGTACATCACTCAATGATCTTATCCTTCCAGATCGCACTTCAGCCTTAGATGTTCCGTCATTACTCTTTTCAGCTTCAGCTGTATCAAAGCAATTTTAAATAAGAGAAGATCGCCAAAAAGAAAAAACAACCAAACAAATATAAGCATCACAAGCACTTGTGTCAAATGTAAAATCAATAAATCTGTAGAAAATACACATTGCAGGTGCATAAACAACTCGAACAATTTCATGTCAGCCCAAACACGACATGCTAGGATGACAAAGGGAAAAGAATAATTCAAAATGGGAATATATTCTGGCTGAATTAAATAATATTCATGCACTAAGGGACGGACAGTGGTGTTTTGGAAATGGCGGGGCTTCAACACAGCTGATTCTCATTTAACAAGTTGTAGGGCAGCCAGGTGACAACGAGTATGGAGCGATTCTCCAATTTCATGAACAGCAATGACCTGTCAAATAACTAGTTCTCCACTTGGCCGGATAAACAAGGTTAGTTCAATGCAAGCTTAACCACTTTCTTCTCTCAAGTAGGAAGGAAAATCACTCGAATCTAGCAGGTGTTCTCATGCGCACTTCTGATCATCATCCAATTTTATTAGATTCGGGCAGTATCTTAACGGAGGCAACTCCTTTTGAATTCAAGAACAAGTGGCTATCAAGCAAGGTTTTTTATTTTGAGAAATGACTAATTCTATTCAAGCACAAAAAGATGCATCAAGGGTGAGGCAACGAGGTCCCAATGCAACTCGTCTGGCTAACACCTTTTTCCGGCTAAGGCATCTGCCAAAACATCTTCCATGAGAAGATCAAGAATTTTATCAAAAATAAATACAAACACCATGGCTCAAATAGCTTGTCAAAACCAAGAACTAACATTGCAACAATCCTCATCAACAACAAACACCCAAAAGATCAAGTGGTGAAGATCCACAAAGCTTCCACAGAGCCTTGGCTTTTGCTTTGTTGCAATCACCCCAATTGAATTGGAAGGTCCAGGAACAACCAATTGCACCTAAATCATCTCTAAGAACTCCAATGCTGGATATCCCTGGTTTACTGAGGGAGGATCCAACGAAGTTGAACTTCCAGCTTCTGGAAGGGTGGGCATCCACGCTTCAAAGAATTATTGCAACACAAATCTTAGGTAGCCCCACATTACTAAATACCTATTAAAATTAATGTCATTAATTTTTTTAGCATAATATTTGTGCAGTCAATTTATTGATTTATGTTGGTCTAATTATGAGATGCTAATATTTCTTTTAGTCTCATTTGGTGCACTTAATGTACAAAATACATTGTAACAAAGGAAACTCCTGTCATTTTGATTTTTATCACTTAAAATATATAGGCAAGAGGGAGGGGGTGATCCAAACCCTAACTCTCTTTTTCCTCTCCCATTCTTATTCTCTCTTCACTTCAATTCTCTTCACTTACTATTTTCCTACACAGTAAAATGGTATCAAAGACCTTCATTTCTCTTTCTTTTCTATCCTCTTCTTAGATCTCGCCGAAGTCCTAGACCTCACTCAAAACCTGTAACACTAATCTCCCTTTCCCAGATCAATCTTCTCTTTTTTGAGCATCGATCTCGATATGGCATCTGGTGTATGCTTGGTGTTGATATCGTGTAATATCAACCCTCATTGAGTTCATAGAAAGAGGATCCTCATTTGTACCGAGACGTGTGATGGGATATGCATATTTGATGGTGACGTGAGTCTTGATGTGTTGCGGTGGTTCATCCCATCCTCCATGCTCCCTCATTGGTAGATCCCCGGCTCTAGTGTGCTACCCAGTTCATCAATTAGATTACTGTTGGTGGGGTGTTGGAGTGTGATAGTCAGATCTTTGCTGATTGATTTGTCGGTCTTTGCTGGTTGTTTATTATCTGTCTGATTTTCCCTTTGGTCGGCATCTACTTTCTATATTTTGCACTCCAAGTACTCTTTTTTTTTCTTTATTTTGCATACACTTATTTACTTCTTAATGGATAGTAAAGTGAGGCAAACAATTCCATTTTTTGTCTCATGGATTCCAACTAACATCCAAAAAATTAAATGGCATGAGATACCTACAGTGGGCCGCAGCTGTTGAGTTTTTTTTTTTTTTTTTTGTCGGGCCACCGCAAGTTGAAGTATATTACATCCTCAGGAACATACTGCTAGTTATGATGGCGGAAGATGCTCATGTTTGTATTCTTTTGTGGAGATGTATGGAACCTTGCTATAAGTTGCCAAGTTATGTTCTTTAAAACCTCAAAGGAAGTGTGAACTTTAAAAGAAATTTACAAGAGGAAAATATAAGTCAAACACAGTGTTGAATAAGAAAACTATAACTCAAATGGGGTGGTAGGCTGGTAGAAGTATTGGAGAGTATAACCTTACCTTTTAAGGGTACGGGGAAAGAGCTGAGCTGAACATATATCAGGCCCTTCACCTTGGATTGATATATTATGATGAAATAGTGTGAGAAGTTTCAGGTTGCCAAATTTCTTTCTGGATTGCGATCAAAGTTTGAGCCGGTTTGTCCTTAAATTCTTAAAGGCAATGAGATTCCAACTGTTATTGAGGCATTCTCTAGCACTTGTCAATTGGGGGATCTCAATATTACGTTGGACCGTGGATATGGTGGTAGTCATGGTGGCCAAATTGGTCATGGTGCTCCCATGCAAGATTCAGGAGGAGGCCAGGGTACCCATTGTAGTCAATTTGGTGGTAGAAATTCAGGGGAGCCTATGGCAGGGATCAGTGGAACTGAAAAGTGCACACACTGTGGACATCCTAACCACTATGTAGATATAAGTTGAGATAGCCATGCGAACCCGCCTGTCCTAATCAGGTGTTTGTTACTGAGGATGATTCATCTAGTCACCCATTGTGGTCGAAACTTGCAGGATGTTGCAGGACTTTTGGATACCAACGATATCACCACAATGTATCGCATTGTATCACAATGTAACGCAATTTCTCACACTGTATATCAATGATGTATCGACAGTGTTGTCGATGCATCGATACTGACAGCAACACTTTTTCCCAAAAAAAAAATCAAAAGTTCAAAAAAAAAGAATTACAAATCGCATTTGTTTGTATAGTTTAGGAACTATACGAAGGACACTTATTATGTGCACTTTTTTTTTGTAATCTTTTGATTTCTAAGTATGTAATAATGTCTTTTTTAACATCCCATCAAGTTTCATTAAAAAGTTCGACCAATTTCCCAATGTTTCCCAAAAACAACAAAACATTACACCAATATTTCCCATGCGATAACCAATATGTTTCTGAGTCCCAAGGGTGCGATCCATCCTTCAATACCGATGTTGAAAACATTGCCCCCAGCTACTTCTCAGCAACTTAAGATTGTCGGTGAGACCATTGCTCTCATCATGTCTTGCAATGAGTACTCTCGGTTTTATCTTCTCAGCAAACTAGCATGAGTTAGCCATCTTCTTCCACTGCCACAATGATCAAGTAATATGTATCTCCATTCTCATCAATCTGAACCCTGAAGTCATTGATTCAAGTGTATCAGACCATATGTCTGGTAATTCACATGTTTTTTTCCAAACTAAGTCGTTGACTTTTATTTTGTTCTCATAGCATATCGTACCTCCTCCCAGATTAAGAGATTAGGACTCGTTTGCCCATCTCCTTTAGAACTGTTGTTCGTCTTATATGTACATCATTTTCCCTTCGATCTTATGTCAGTTAGTCGTCTCACCAAAAACCTACAAATTGCTCGGTTATTCTCTCCTTATCATTGTGTGTTTCAAGATCCAACGACAAGGAGACGATTGTTCAAGACATGAGGCGGGGATGCCACATGGATGATTCATCGAGTACAGCACTTCAGCCTAACTGTGCCAGTGCGCCAGTGGCATTGTCAACTAGGACATCCCCCCCTAAATAAGTTGAAGCATATGGTTCCAAAGTTAAGAGTCTATTTTTTATTTTGATTGCAAAGTTTGTTGTACAGTAAACATAGTCATGTGTCTTTTCCACCCTGCATGGATTTATGACCATTGAGTCCTTTCTCATTAGTTGATTCTGATATATGGCGTCCTATCAAGGTCCTGGTCGTCACAGGTTTAAGTATTATGTCCTCACTGTGGATCATTTTTCTACAACTACTTAGTTATCTTTATTAAAAGAAAGAGCAGAGATTTTTTCCATGTCTCAATTATTTCATACGAAGATTAGAAATCAACTTAAAGCAGACATCCAGATTCTACGTTGAAATCATGGGAGCAAGTAAATGTAAAATGATTAGCAGCCATACTTAATAACAGCATGGAATCTTACATCAAACCCCTTGCAATCAAACTCCACAACAAGATGGGGTGGCTGAATACATGCACAAGCATTTACTTGAAGTCTTGAAGTAATCCATGCCCTTTCATTTTAGATGAGTGTACCAAAATGTTTTTGGGGAGATGCTATACCAACCACATGTTTTCTCATAAATCAAATGCCCTCTGCTGATTTGAAGGGGAAAAGAAATCCACTTTAAAGTCCACATCCACAGTATCCTTTATTCTCTCTCCCTCCAAAGGTTTCTTTGGTGCATGGTTTTCGTTCATTGTTATCACTGGTTTGACAAATTACACCATGTTCTTAAAAATATGTTTTTCTTGTGTATTCTTGGTCTTAACATGAGTGCAAGTGTTATTATCCACCTCTAGGCAATCAATTTGTGTCCCGATGTTACTTTCTTTGAATTAATTATATTCTTTTTATCTGAGCATCAAAAGTATATGGACATGGCCATACCACCTCGAGTTCCAGACCCATCACTCTCTACCTGCCATCTACCCCTCAGCCACTTCAAGTATACGCTAGATAGAGGAAAGGTGGTATTGAATCACCTGTCCCTCGTGCTTCTCAACCTTGTCTTCCACATCCACAAATCCGATGCCTTTCGCTACCTTAGATCTACCCATTGTTGTACATAAAGATACTCGACCATGCAGGATACATCCTATCTCGAATTTGTTTGCCTACATCATTTGTCTCCTTCCTCCGAGCGATTTGTGTGTTCCCTATCCTTTGTTCCTCTTCCCCTGTTTCTTTAAGGAAACCATTTTTGATAATAGTTAAAAGCAAGCTATGGATAACGAGATGTAAGCCTTACACTCTGATGGTACATGGGAGTTGACATCGTTGCCAGCTGGTAAGCAAGTTGTGGAGTGTAAATGGGTTTAGACCATTAAATACCTTCTAGATGGTTTTATTGACTAGTTAAAGGCCCATCTTGTAGCCAAAGGTTTCGCCCAAACATTTTGTGTGGATTACTCTGAAACCTTTTCTCCAGTGGCCAAATTAAACTCTATCCAAGTTCTTCTATTGTTGCCAATTTGAATTGGTCTCTACATTAATTAGATGTTAAATATACATTCTTGAATGGGGATTTGTATGATGAGGTGTACATGGACTCATGGAGCAACCTCCTCGGTATGTTGCTTAAGAGGAGTCGAATAAGGTGCGCAAGCTCAAGAAATCAACTTAGGAGTCGAAGCTCTCCTCGGGCATAGTTCGAAAAATTTGGCCAAGTGGTTTTAGGGCCTGTTTGGCAGGATGCATTGCATTGCATTAGATGGAATTAACACCATTATTACACAATGATTATATGTCTGGAAATACAATGGCATTTTGACCATCCAGTCCCACGTTTGGAATCAAATTCTTCCTTAGGGAAAAACACTATTTTACATGAAACCAGCGTTTGGCGGAGGCTGGAATTGTAATCAACGGACCAGATTTCACAACTGATGCCGGTCAGCTATATTCATATGCAACTAAAATAGTCATGTGAAGAGCGCATATGGATGGACGGCATGGATAAAACACATGCATCAACACAAAGCCCACAGCTGTAGTGGACCTTGAAATCCACCAGAATTCCCACCATATATCCTACTGGGACTGGAAGGTCAAATACCCCGAGTAATCCAATCCTCCCCAACAATTCCAAACACAGGATAGAATTTATATCCCACCAAATGCAATTCAATACCACGTAATTCTGCCTACTAAACACGCCCTTAGAGTTTAAGCTAGTATGGAGACAAACCTATACGTGGTGTTTGTTAAGAAAGGTAAGAGATCATGTGATATTGTGTTAGTTGCGTATGTCAACAAAATCATGATTACAAGCAATGATTCCAGTGGCTGTCTCAAAGCATATCTGAAACGTAATTTCCAAACCTGAGGATTTATGTAAGCTACAATATTTTCAAGGGAACGAAGTGACCAAGTCCAAGGCACGAATTAATCTTTTTGGTTTTTCTTTCAAAAAACCAAGTCCCAAGCACGAATTAATCTTTCTGATTTTTCTTGCAAAAAACCAAGTCCAAGGCACGAATTAATCTTTCTTAGCCAAAGTATGTTATAAATTTACTTTCAGAGACAAGCATGCTAGGGTTGAACCTATTGATATAGCCATGGACCTTAACCCAAGGTATTCCGTATCAGTAACGGTGGCCATAACAGTCACCACAGATATGAAACGCATAGGTAATGCCGAAATATCCCACATCTTTGATTTTGTGAGCATTTTCAATTTCTGGTCCCTTTTTTTGTCGCAATTATGTTAAATCACTATTTAGGAGTATTTGATGAAATGATCATCACATACACTCTAATTTCGAAATTTGAGTGTACGTGGTCCGATTTGGGGAAAATTCCAAATTTCCCCAATTTCTCCCAAACTGATTGCAATTTTACACTCCAAACATGAAATTAGGCATGTATGAGGGCTGATCTCCCTATCAATTTTTGGAAAATAAAAATAATTTCTAATAAAAATTATTAAAATATTATTTTTTTTTCCAAAATTTCCCTTCAACCAGCTATCAATTGAAACTAATTTTGAAGTACTTATGAGTGTTTGATGAAATGATCATCACATGCACTCTAAATGTTATGCATTCAATTTGAATATAGTTGAATTAGTCCAGTCAGACAGTGCATAGCTTAGGACCCTATACAAAAGAAACATATTATGTGCACTTCTTTTTTGAGATGTTATGATTTAAAAGTGTGTGTTAAGGTCTTTTTTAACAATCCCTGAAGTTTCATTGAAAAATTCAACCATTTTCCCCATGTTTCCCAAAAAGTGCAATAAATTACCAGATACATTTAAGGAGCTTTTGTTTTGGGCCGTCAGATTGTGGACATGGCTCTTATAGCGCACGAGTGCATAGATTACAGATATCGAGAGAAGAAGAGTGGGATGGTATATAAGCTGGATATAGAAAAGGCTTACGATCATGTTGATTGTGCATTTTTAGATTACATGTTTAAAAAGCTCAGCAGTGGCTCCAAATGGAGAGGATGGATTTCAGCCTGCATCCAATCGGCCTCGTTCTTTGTCTTGGTGAATGGATCCCCAAAGGGGTTCTTTAGGGCCTCCCGAGGTCTTAGACAAGGTGATCCCCTTTCGCCTTACTTGTTTGTGGTGGTTATGGAAGCTTTAAGCTTGATGCTTCTCGAAGGTGAGGAAAATGGTTTATTCTCATCGTTTCAAATTGCAAATCTTCCCAACAAAGTCTCCCATCTTCTTTACGCCGATGACACTCTTCTTTTCTGCGATGCGAAAGCGGTTTCGGTGCAAAACCTGTATAAGATTCTTGTTTGTTTTGAGGTGGTCTCTGGATTGAAGATTAATGCAAGCAAATCAGAAATGTTAGGGTATTCATGTCAACCATAGGGAGTTGAATCAGTTTGCAACAGGCGTTTGGATGTCCTCCCAGTTCCTTCCCTTCTAAGTACCTTGATCTTCCCTTTGCATTGGCAAGCCGGCTCTTCACCTTTGGGATAGGGTCATTAAGAAGATCGAGTAGGAGGTTAGATTCGTGGCAACACAAACTCTTGTCCTTGGGGGGCCAAGATAGCCGATTTATTTCATGTCTCTCTTCAAATGCCCACAGACAGTTATTGATAAAATTAACAAGCTTAGAAGAAATTTTATCTGGAATAGATCGAGCGAGGGAAGGAAGTTCCATTTGCTAAAATGGGAAGAGGTTTGTAAACCTTCGAAAGAGGGAGGGGCCGATATAAAACTGCTTTCATCCATGAATTTTGCCCTCTTGGGAAAGTGGATAGGGCTATAAATGGTCGGGTTCGGGGCGGGTTTAGCCAAAACCAGACCCGCCCATTTACTAAACGGGTCTGGGTCCAAATTTTAGACCCAGACCCTTTTACTAAATGGGCGGGTCCGGGTCGGGTCCGGGTCAACCCATCAGACCCATTTATAAATGGGTCCGGGTCTGGTAGAGGGAGATCCACACAGACCCATTTATAAATGGGTCGGGTCTAATGGGTCCGGGTCTGAATTAAGTATGCAAGCATTTTACAAGGCTTAAAACCGGGTCTGGACGGGTCTGGGCTAGACGGGTCCCTTGAAACATAGACCAAACCCGCCCACTTACTAAAGGGGTTGGGTTCGGGTCGAGTCGGGTCGGGCCGGGCCTAATAGAAAGGAAACCAAACCCAAACCCGTTTAGCAATGGGTCTGTTCTTGGACCCAGACCCGTACCATTTAACAAATGGGTCGGGTCTGGGTCAGGTCTAAATGGGTTGGGTCCAGGGTACCCCATCGAGTCTGCTGACCCATTTACTAGCCCTAAAAGTGGATCTGGAGATTTAATGTGGAAGGCAATAGTCTTTAAAGGAATCTGATAGCGGCCAGGTATGGGGTTCAGGAGGGAGGATGGCATGCCAAAAGGTCTTCTTTGTATAGAGCCGTCAGGAGCTTGGAAAGCTATCATGGCCACTCAACATTTGGTGATTAGGGACATCTCCTTTAAGGTGGGCTCTGGTTCTCGTATTAGATTTTGGGTTGATACTTGGTGCGGATCTCAGCCGCTTCAGGCTAGATTCCCAGCTATAGCTGCTCTCACTCCAAACAGGTTTGTCACAATCGCTCTCTGCCAGTGTTCGAAGCTTCGGTATCGCTACAAGTTTCGCTAGCCAGGGATACAGGAAACAATATCGATATCGCCGATAATATTGCTAATAACCATCTCATCCATCCCATCTATCCATCAACCTCTAACCTTCCATTCAAACATCCATTGATAGTTTCAGAATATTGGCAACACACGATATTTCCCAACAAATAATTGACAATTGAAAAAGAAACAAAAGATTGTGGTCTCGATATTGCCATGTTGCGATAATGATAATATCACAATATTATCAATATTATCATCGACAAATTGAACGTCACAGACAACCATGTGCCCATAAAAAATGTGAAATGGGAATTTTTTAATATATAGATTTTTGGTGATATCGATACATTGGCGATATTATTGAAATATTGCATATACATTGGCGATACAAGCAACACCTGGAATTTATACAATCGAAAATATTGGCGATTCACTGACGGTATCAATGCATTAGCAATACAAGTGACACCTAGAATTTACACAGTTAAAAATATTGACGATATTGATACATTGGCGACATTTAGCGATGCATCACTAATACCTAGAATTCCTGACACTATCAGTGTTATCGGTATCGCTACCAGTGTTATCAGTATTGCTGAGCTAAAGATAGAGATAATATTGGGGATATTTCGATAATATCGGAGATAATTCGAACACTGCTCTCTACTACTCCTTCATTGGAGACTCGAATGTTTGGAGCCCCTCATGCTGCAGGAATATGTCCGATTTGGAGATTGAAGAATTAGCAACTCTTTTGGACCTTCTTTAATTGGTTAGATTGGATGGAACGGAGGATGATAGGGCTACCTGGTCTATTTGCAAATCTAAGAAGTTCTCAATCAGATCGTTTCACTCCATCTCCTAGGTGCCTTCCCCCTCGGTCCCTTCCCATCCATTCCACCACCGGTTCTATGGAGCTCATCCTCGAGTTGCGGCTTTCGTTTAGTTACTGGATAGAAACAAGATTCTCACCATTGACAATCTTCAAAGAAGAGCGATGATTGTCCCCAATATATGTCTCATGTGTATAAAGGACGAAGAGACAATTGATCACCTCGTCATCCATTGCCCGTTTGTTAAAAAGGTTTGGGACTTCTTTTTGGCGTCGTGTCAAGTGGCCTGGGTTATGCCGAAATCTGCCCACAAGCTGCTTTGGCCGTGGCATGGGGGAGGAGGGGGTAAAGTTAGCAAAGTATATTGGCGTTTACTTATCATGGCAGTTTTGTGGGCTATTTGGTGCTCCACGAACGGTCATTGTTTCCAAAATGTGGAAGAGGGGGTGAATGACATGATTTCTAAGGTCATTTCCCTCGTTAAGGAGTGGGTGGTGTATGCTAAGTCGGCCCGGCCGGCCTCTCTTCAGTCTTAGTTTGGTCTCTTGGGTGTTGTATTCTTTCCTCGCTTTGCAAGTTTTTCTAATAAATTACAGTTGTCTCTAAAAATTAAAAAAAAAATTACCCAATACAAACGATATATCCCGTGCGATAACCGATACGTATCTGTATCCCAAGGATGCGATACGTATCTGTATCCCACGATACCGATAGTTCGAACACTGATCCCAAGAAGAAGAAACCCAAATTGATGAACAGCTCAAAACTCACTACTACACATTGAAAAGAAATCAGAAAGGAAACAAAATTAAATACTTCACAGAGGTGTCCATTTTCATTGCAGCACATGTGACTAGGTTACTACTAAATGAAAAGAATGGCTTCTGCTACAAATCTCTACAAAACATTTGTCTCTTTTTCATTGCAGCACATGTGACTAGGTTGACTAGGTTATGACTAAATGAAAAGAATGGCTTCTGCTACAAATCTCTACAACACATTTATCTCTTTTTTCATCCCCTGTTTCCATTTTTAATATTTTCTACAACACACCAATGGCAAATCCACAAGTTGAAGGAACATGCAAAAGGAATATTATATTATTGAAAACCTGCAGCAAGATGCTCTTTTATACTCTCTACTCTGTGTAATGCCTCAGGATTTGACGGAGCCAAATAGTGTGCTACCATAGCATAGTCCAGGGCTTCTTTAAGTTTCCCTAACTGCAAGTGTAATGAGGAATTCAAAGTAAGCAATAACAGGATGGGGAAGAGAGCAATAAGCAGGGGAGACGAGTAATCAAATCGAAGTACATTGTTAACCATTTAGGGCGCATTTAGGAACACGTTGATAAGCTACTTATTTGATCGACAGCAGCAAATCAGTAGATTATGTGACAAAAGTTAGGTCAGTAAAATGCCATTTAAAAGTTGGTAAACACCTTAAAATGACCTATGGCCTACAGAAAAAATCTCGCCTTTTTAATTTTGCTGAAGGGAAAGAGGGGAGGGGGGGGGGGGGGGGGGGGGGGGGTGGTGTGGAACAAAGGTGGGATCCACATGATGGACAACCAACATCAAGGTGGGCCCCATGTGATGGACAGTCCATATCAAAGGTGGCCCCGCATGATGCACAGCCACATCAAAGGTGGGGCCCACACGATGGACAGTCCACATTAAAGTTGGGCTCCACATGATCGGTGGTGGACATTGAAGGTGGGCCCCACATGATAGACAATAATATCAATGGTGGGCCCCAGATGATGGATAACCCACATCAAGTTAGGCCCCACATAATGGACAGTCCACATCAAAGGTCGGTCCTCATGAATGGCCCACATCCAAAGGGGGCGTCACATGATAGACGGCCCACTTCAAAGTTGGGCCTCCACATGATGAACAGTCCACATTAAAGGTAGGCCCCCCATGCTGGACGGTCCACATCGAATGTCTGACATGATGAACAACCGACATCCAAGGTGGGCCCCACATGGGATAGCCCACATCAAAGGTGAGTCTTGCAAGGTGGATGGTCCGCATTGAAGGGAGGCCCCACATGATGGATGGTTCACATTGAAGATACGGCAAAGGTGGGCCCAACATTATAAAGGGTCCACATCAAAGGTTAGCCCCACATGATGAATGGAGGATGTTAAAGGTGGACCCCACATGACGGATGGCCCCACATCAAAGGAGGATCTGGAAGATGGACAATCCACATCAAAATTGATGTTGCAAAAGCAATTTATGTATGTTGTGATTTATGGATTCTTTTCAGTATTAAGTATGCTATTTACCAAGCATACTAATATGCTGAATAAGTAGAAACTGAGATCAGCTACTAGAGGCGTAAGTAGCTGCAGCAAAATGACTTGCAATCCAAAAGCGCCCTTAATGAGCTGAAGTTCCAGGAAGTTTGAACAACAATAACGATAGACATGAATCAAAATGCTACAGCAACACAACAAAAACCTGTGTAAGTGCGTCAGCCATGTAGAAATGTGCCCCAAACGAAGAAGAATCAATAGCTCGAGCTCTGTTGCAATCCCTTATAGCCATATGAACATCATTTTTCCACTTCCTCTGGAAAGAAGCATCAAATTTAGTAAACATTGAACAAATTGGGTTTTTACAATTAGCAACTTGGGTTTCTAGCGAACCTTGAGAAACAATGCTGCTCGAGTACATAAGCAGTCATGCTTAAGTTTCGTTCCAATTTCTGGACCATTTCCATCAAGTACTTCACTACATGCTTCAATTCCATATGAGTAGTTTGGCCCTTCCAAAGATTTTTCAGCAGCTTGAACCAATTCATAGCTCTTCCTAAGCTGGAAAAAAATAATCATAATAATAATAAAACATGTTTTAGTGAAAATACTTTGTGGATAGACAAATTATAGCCAGCTGAAGTTGCTAATTAGATTCAAATTCAGGACAACACATGTTAGTGAAAATACTTTGTCAATAGACAAACTATAGCCAGCTGAAGTTGCTAATTAGATTCAAATTCAGGACAACACAGAAAATGCGGACCCTGCTAGAAGTGTGACTGTCGTGGGGAGCACCAGTTGGCAAAAGAATGGGTTTTGATGGGGTTGGTTCTGCTCCACTGAGGAAAGGATCAAGATCCATTTGCTTCGCAACATCACCTGCTCTATATCTCATGCTACTCTCACCACCTGCAAATGACAAAGACAAGGTTCATATAACCAGTGAATAAGCAATCAGATAAAATGGCAGCTGAACAAATGAAACAGTATTCTAATCCATTTAACTATCCACATTTACAGAAATCAACACACACTACCAATGCCATCTAAACACAATGAGGGTTGTATGTAAACAAGAAGGATTTGCAACAAAGCTTATTTCATTTCTGTGATTACCATTGATGCAACCAAGAGTACACAATGTTACATACTTACATGAGCTGAATCTATTGCAGCAAAGCAATGATGTATTTATCTTGGATAGTAGGATACAAAGCAATTATAGAAACATGCCTGTTTAAATACCATACTTATGTTATTCCGTTAAGTAAAATTCATCTTACCTCACAACTACCAAGGAATCCCTGATCTCAAAAGGTTAAATTCATATTTGCAAGACACATGGTAAGGCAAACTATCTATCTAATCTCAAATGTGTCCAAAGATTGAAGTCTGAGCTGGGCTCTCAAACTCCAAAATGTGAACAGTGCCCTTTCATTTCCAAAAGAGGACATAAATGGGAAAAGTATAGTGAAGACAAACAATTATGGAAATGATTGCATTAGAACCATCTTTTATACGTTCAGAGATCGAATGGTTTTAGGTGTCATCAATTTCAAGGTAATAAACATACCAACATTCACATCCATTAGGTAAACATGCTCCCCACTGTAACTAAGGAGCACCTCCTCTCCATCAGGACTAAAAGTAACATGAGTGAGGTGCAAGTTTGAGCGTCCCTGAAAAGAAACCAAAAAAAAAAAAACCATGAATAAAACAGCTCTTTCATCTTAATAGGTATGTGTCCATATGGCCATTTCAATGCTAACAGTTAAAAGTAATTTTAGACTGCAAATACAACATTCACAGCATAGAAATTCCTCAACTGCTGCCATCAAGTAATGAATATCTTTACTTCTTCAACATAATAGCAAAAGAGAAGGCACAACTCACAAGTAAAGCAAACCAAATAATAAACAGAAAAGTATCAAATTAAGTTTAGCTGCATGTATAATTTCTAATCAATCTTAGCAGAATCCAGTCTCCTAATTTAGTTATATTCATCATTTAACTACCATATACTTTCTTTATACCACGTACATGCATATTATAAGAGGGCCTCTCCTCTTTCTTGATCAATGGGAACTTATTCACATCATATTGACATAAGCAGAGACCTGTTCATTATGATCAGGAAGATCATCAAGACATCTGTCAGGCAGCACAAAGCAATAAACTGCCTTGTCAAAGTTGGCTAGTTTGGTATTTAACTTGCATTTACAAACCTTTAGATATAAAGAGAATTGATCGAGTGCTCCCGCAGCACTATAAGTTATAGTGCTCCCAGTTGCATTTGGGTAGTTGGACAGTCCAACCGATCCATCTGCTGCCCCTTACATGCAGAATAGACACCAATCAAACCATTATAAGCATCCAATCAATGGCCCATAAAAGTAGGTCCATTAATACTTGGATTATCCAAGTGTCACGTGAAAGTAGGAGCATTTTAACTTTTCTGTTTTTAGAAAGGGACTAGCAGCCCTATAACTATTCTTTTTTTATTGGGAAAGGAGCTAGCAGCACTAAGTGTCATGATATAAGTAGGAGCACTCCAATTTATGGTGCTCTAAGATCAATGAATCATTTCTTAGACATAAAAACCTGCTTTGAGGTCAAATATGACCTTGTAGGCATACAAAAACCATTACTCTGATTATAATGTCCAGAGCATGTCGTGTACAATGACATATTCAATCCAACAAAAGTATGAGATTTGCTAGAACAAGGGAGAAACCCTGACCAGCATATCTGGAAGTAAGTGGGAGGTTGAAAAGTAAGTATTGGTTGGCTTGGCTTGGCTCGAAGGAAATGACGAAGAACATGATGCCATTGAAATAAGAGCTGAAGGAATAGCTAATAGCCATATGGAAGAAGCATTAATGTGATGTGAACAAGAAAGACACATCATACCACCAATTATTTTAAGAATTCCGAAAAGATAAAGAAATGATTAAACCTGATCTAACATTACTTCAGAGTAGTCTCCATCAATGAAACATAGAATTTGATGCATGATATGCTATAACAGCTTTAAAATAGTGACAAAATGGCTAAGAATTATTAGACAAGGAAACATAAAGAACAACAACAACAACAATAACAGACTATCAACGATGCATTTCAATGCAATGTATCTGTATTTGTCTCAGCAATCTTAATAGTTACAAACGATACATTTAGACTATGTTGGCATCTGCCATATTGCCCAACAAATTTAGCAAGGTTCATTCCTTAAAAACAATATGAGCATGTTGATAATTTGAACACTGTTTTGAACCAAATACGCCACAGCTAGAACCTTGCCCTTCAATGCAAGGTTATGGCATGAAGTTTCTCAAAAAGTGGGGCACCATTATTCAACTAAAAGAACATATGAACTCAAGATGCCAGGATATTATGCCTTAGCCACTTCATACTGTAACTAAACAAGGGAAAACCATCTCTAGATGCAACAAATTTAAATGTTGCCTCTTATAGAAGGACCCAATTTTTTTAGATAAATCCTTGTTCAAATTAAGAGAATGCTCCAGTTTTAAAGAAGTTCAGTGCAAATGAACTAACACGGTCAGAAAGATGCATTGGACAGAAATAATTAACACAAGGAGGTGGTTTCATCCTTTTCTGGCAAGAACTTAATGGCGGAAGCATCCTTCTATCATACAAACGACCAAAAGCATCACTGCAAGAAAAAAGAAATGAAATGCAATCAATTTATGCAGCTGGAATAAAATATGTGCATATTATAGAGAAGAATCAACCACAACATTACCTCCCTCCTACAAGGAGCTGATGAGGTCGAGTAGTGCTGATGTCACACGATTTAAGAGCAAGACATTGCTTAGGAGAATCAGCAAGTGACTTCTTTGCTCCACACCGTAAATCCAGCTGTTATTAAATAGAGTCATAATGAGAAGGACTTCCAAAGATACATAGAAGTCAATAGGAGAAAATCCACACAACCAAAAACAAAGTCATGGAACTGCAGACAGAAAATGCCAAACCACCCTCTACACCTACTGTTGTGAGCATAAATCATGCAGCCACCTGGCGCAAACATCTCTAGTCATTCAGGATGATAATGAAATTCCGAATCAAGATAAATCATGAGAACAAATCACCCATTTCACAGACCAAAACAAGACCAACTACAAAGAAATAAACTATTGCCACTCAATCAGTAAGTAAAGCAAACCATTCTGCCATTAATGATCACGATGCAAACATTCTAACAGAAGCTTGAACATGAGACGAAGTTTCTAAATAGAGTACAGACAACAGTTCAGTAAATGCATACTCAACGAGGGAGTATGAGAAGTATTCTTCTTGTTTGTTTGATAGTTTGATCAATTCATAGTAAAGGCTGCAATGGTAGTTAACCTCATATTTTACATATCTATTAGGTTGAATCTTTCCCGTTTGACCATTTCATTATACAGCTGACGAAGAGAAAAATGAAGTACCTCTTTTCTAAACGGGTGCTCCCCCAGCAAGAAAAATTTTGTCAAGCGATTGCCAGAGGGATGTATTTTTTTTTTTTTTTTTTCCTTTCCATACAACTTGCCAAGTTTTTCTATTCCCAGTTTCTGACAGAATATTCCAGTCTCAGTAATTCTGAAATTTTTGTGTCAGGACACAGCAAAATACCACTACACTCCTCACGTATAATGCTCAGGTTTTGAAGTTTCCACAAATTCTATTGGCTCGATAGAAATTGTGTTTGGCAAATTTATAGAAAACTAAGTGCAATTTCTGCAGGAAATATTTTCCTAAATATTTCTCCGCAAGTCTCAATTCTCAAAACTTTTTAATGAACTCACTATCAAAGAAATGCAAAAGCATGAGAATTATGAGAGATGATTTTCACAGGCTGGACATGGAAAGGACACGAGACCTTAATAGCAGTCCCATATATCCTTTTCAGAATTATGAATTTTTTTTCTTCTGAAAGATGGAATCATGATAATGAATAATGATGATTCACAAAACCATCCGCCAAAAGGGGGGGAAAGCCTATGGTGCCCTTGGATGAGATACTATTTTATCTTTGAATATAACAACTCCTTTACCTGTAACATATGCATTTACCTCAAAAGAGTTTCTTAAGCAATACAGTTGTTAATCCCTCTCCTCAACCCACCCACACACAGTCTCACTTTCACATCCAGCATTCATTTCCTGTTATTTTTAGTCCTACCAATCCTACCTATCAAACCACATAGGAAATAAGTTGCTACATATTTGCATAAGCAAGAAGCCAACTGTATGTCTGTACCAAACAAACAAACTAGAAAAAAGTATTCTTTATGTCAACTGGGTTGGCCCATCCCCCCACAACACTATGGATCAGGAAAGAGATCTGAAGAAAGAACCCCCTTCCACTGTTAAAAGTAACCACTCTAGTCACTTGAGGGTGCAGTTTATCTGCTTCATGTGATGTCAGAAACTCTGGAAGCAACAGGAAATGCTCAAATGTTGATGCCAACACACAATCAATGAATGTAAAAGAGAACTAAATATTTCTTCAAAGGCTTAACCAAAGCAACCACAAGCATGACTCCGCCATATAAGAAATCCAGAAACTCAAGTATGCTTACTAGAATGTTACGGCAATCTTGATGAGAAGATCCAGCTGGAGGACAAGAAGCACCCTCCCGAAAATCATGCTGTCTTAATGTTCCATCTTCACTTGCACTCCATACTACATTAGGATTTCCAACTTCAACCTGCATCAAAGATGGTAAAAGCACAGGCAATGAGCATAGAAGGCCCAAATATAGTATGAGCTTCACTGTACACAGATCGAGTTCACTGTATGTCATCATCACAATAATTGAAGTGAACTGGGCTTCTCTTTTAATTTTTTTTCCTTTCATATTTTTTAAAGGTAAGCTAGCCTTGAACCCAAGACCTCAATGTCGAAATTCACCATGTCTACCATTAAACTACAGGTTTGAACCCATGAATTGGGTGTCTTCCAGTGGCAGTACGCGTATGAATAGAAAATTTCTCTCAAAGCTCCTCATACTTAAAATCAACTTTCATAGTTCACCAGGTTCACAAGCTACAATTGAGCTCCTCATACGTCTATCAGGTTGATAGAGAACATGCACTCAGGAATATAATTTACTGAGAAGAGTTCTTACAGCAAGCTTCTTGACTCTCCTTGAGTGGCATTGAAAAAGGGTTGACGGTTCAGGTGCATTTACTTCAGATCTTCTCCCACTTAAACGAGATAAGTTGAATACGCGAACCTGAAAACAAATCAGTAAACACTTTCTACCAACAATCTTAAACAGAAATAGATCATATGCATAACAAACAAAATTGCCAGTTCTCATCAGAAAATTACTTCTGCGTCTCCTGCCCCAGACACCACTAGCTCATCAGAAGTCTCAGGAATGAATTTAGTACAAAATATGTTTGTACTATGCCCTGTTTCAATACTATGCAAGAGCCTCCTGCCTGTATAACTCCAAATGTTAATCTGCGCCAAGTAAAGAAAACAACACATTGAGCAGCAATAAGACATGAAGTGCATGAACATTTCCACAGAACAAAAATGACATTGCAGAGCAATTTGAAGTGGCTATTATCAACAGGCGAAGCAATGGACCTAAGGTTCCTGACCAGGCACAGGTAATTTTTTAGGGAAGCGCAAACGATTGAAGCATAAAAAATTAAGATAAAAGAATCATATTGCTGGAACAGTGAAATGAGCATAAAGCAAACAATGATTGAAAAATGCAACCTTGATGATTGAGATTTTTATGGCGCTGGGAAGAGCAATAATGATGGCCCCAACATAACAAAGCAAAAATATGCCAGCAAAAATATAAAGCAAAATTTTAGACTTTGGAGCAGGTGAAGGCTCTTCTGGAGTACTGGATAGAAGTGCTTTGAAGCAAGGTTTAAAGTATCGCTGAGATCGGTACGTATTGCCTTACTGGTATCATCCACAAAAAATACAGTTGTATCGGGTCATATTGGGCTGAAACAGCCAATACAGGATGACATACAAGGCCATATCAGTGGTGAACGATACGATACCAATAAACCCATTTTAAATCTGGCTTTGAAGAAGACAACTGATATTAAATGAAAAAAAAAAAAAAAATGATTCATCATCTCAAGAATTAGAACTTAAAATGAAATCTAAATAGGTTTGATAGAGACTAGAGTTGCAATATGGTTCAAACATCCACACATCCGCCCATGAGTATTACAGCCATAAGGGTCAACGGTCAAGTGGCCATAGTTGAACTAGGCTACGTCGTGGAACAGTGTAGTTAACCAGGTAAAGCCAGGGGCTGATGACTGAATAATCCATGTCAGCCATGGCTTGACCATATTTACAAATTACTGCAGAAAAGCGCAAGTATAAGACCAGTACATACACTTCAGATGCATGTAAACAACCCATTATATCTAAATAACACACAAGACATAACTCATAAAGACAGATGTCACAATTGGATGTCTATGCTGATAGTTGGAATTGAGGACTGTATCTACAACCACCTAAAATCATAAAAAACCAGTTCACTGCTTTTTGAACTTTCAGAACTCAGGGTATAGTATACGGTATTTGAAATGAAGAGGTTCATCGTTTCAAGAATCAAAAGTTCCAATGAGATCAAAATATGTGTGCTAGGTCAAACATAGACGAAGTCAATTTGACCAAGTCAAGCAAGGGTCAAAAGACTAAATAATCCCAATCCGTGCAGATGCCAAGCATGGGATCAAACATATACAAATCAGAGAAGAAAAGCACATGTATAACACCCCTACATGCACTTCGGAATTCAGATAGCTACAGTTTCTGCACTGCCCACTATATGCACATGACACACAATATATTAACACACAAACGAACCAGTGATTATTGGATGGGTGTGATAGTCAGGAATTGAGGTCCGTACCTAGGACCACCCAAAATTGTGTGTGGTAGAGAGAGAGAGAGAGAGAGAGAGAGAGAGAGAGAGAGAGAGATTTCTCCTAGGAGCCTGTTCTCATGAGGACCCTTAAGAACCCTTTGACAATTCATCCCACGTGATGTGGCACGACATCCAATCCGTCCACTAGAAGCATCACCTCATGAAACCCTAGGGTCTACAAATCAGCCTGAACCAAAAACCAGATAGGTCATAGCAAAGTGGGAGGGGACTCACACTCATGATTTTCACCAAGGCCCGCATGAGTTGCCAAACAGCCTGATTTTTTTCCTGACCCTTTATGGTCTGGACTGCACATTACACATCATCTGGAATGAGTTCAAAGTGTTCTCATGGGGTTCTCATGAGATCCAGAAACCATGATCCATAATATGTGAAACAAAGTATTTAACAGCCTAATGGAGTTCCACAGAACTATGTCGAAATACTAGTACGGTTACTCATTCTGTTGATCAGTGTTTTTTTTTCAACTTTGTTAATAGACTAAATGAAGATGATTTTCCCATCAAAAAAAATACCAACCAGGTACTGTGCATTCTTTTCTTCTGTTTTTCACAAGATACGCATATATGGCATAGGAAACTGAAGTGAACCGATTATAAATAGTTTAATCAAATAATCTAAAATAGATCCAGTCGCACTAACCCACTTGCTTTGGCGTTGGTCAATCAGATAAATGTCAATATTTGAACAAGTGAAAACTGCAACCATCCAGACTAGGTGTGCAACTCAGGCAGCTCGGATCGGGTTGAGGTCAACCCTAGCCCAACTGGCGCAGCCGTAGGCGGGACGAGATCGAGCACCGTCTCTCTCGTAGGATAATCAATCCGAATCCACGGATCAATCGAACAACAGTTCGATCTTCCTTGATTGCTCAAGGGGCGGCTTGAAGAACACAAGCCAAACAAAGATAAACTCAAAGATAATTGTATTAAATTGCATAATAAATCCTTAATGACGAAATTAAATCCATATTTATATCCTCTAAACTCTAAACCTCATGTCCAAGGTGTCCTAATTGCAATAGGAAAGAAAAACAAACAAATTTAGAAAGAAATTCTAATAAATTTGGAAATTTGCACGGACTTGCTGGACACTGACCGGCCGGCCGATCGGACTATAGTGTATAAACAGTCCAGAGAGTTTTGACTCTCTCTGGAAGGGGGGACCGACCGGTTAGCCGACCGGTCGGGGTAGGTCAGACTGGATGGTCCGGCCGGTCGGCCGGCAAAAACAGTCCAGGGGGGTTTGGGCTTTTGTGCTCCTGGGGTCCAGCCGGTCAAGCAGGGGTCCGACCAGTAGGCTGGAGGGTCCGGTCAGTCGGATGGCCGGTCAGTTAGAGGAAATTTGGCGTCATCTTCGGGGTCTTGGGCCCACGTTTGGTGGTCTTCCGTTGATCCTTCGTGCAGTCCATGCTGAACATGTAGAGGTCAACTACACCCTCTACATTAGTTGCCCCTCCCTAATACCACTCTGATACCAACTTGGCGCAGCTGTAGGCGGGACGAGATCGAGCACCGTTTCTCTCATAGGATAATCAATCCGAATCCACGGATCAATCGAACAACAGTTCGATCTTCCTTGATTGCTCAAGGGGCGGCTTGAAGAACACAAGCCAAACAGAGATAAACTCAAAGATAATTGTATTAAATTGCATAATAAATCCTTAATGATGAAATTAAATCCCTATTTATATCCTTTAAACCCTAAACCTCATATCCAAGGTGTCCTAATTGCAATAGGAAAGAAAAACAATCGAATTTAGAAAGAAATTCTAAGAAATTTGAAAATCTGCACGAACTTGCTGGACCCTTGGCCGGAACTCGACCTCGAGTTCATGTGATTGTCTGATTCATGATATTCGTATAAGTCGGCGATGTTGAATGTACGGGAGATCTCGAACTCTTCGAGGAGATCAACTACATAAGTGTTGTTGTTGATCTTGCGAAGGATAGGAACCAGTCTAAACTTCTTATACTTTAGCTTGTTATATGTACCGGAAGGAAAGCCTTCCTTGTGCAAGTGAACCATGACTTGATCACCGACTTCAAAGATCTTCTCACGGCGATGCTTGTCAGTGTCTTGCTTATACTTCTGATTTGAGATTGACAACTTGTCTCGGACTTCCATATGCGCTTCTTTGATTCTTTCGGCCATGTTTTCCGCATCTATGCTTCTTCCTTAAATGGTCGGCAACGGTACTGAGTCGAGCGTATGACGGGGGTTTCGCCCATACACCACTTGGAACGGTGACTTCCAGATTGACCTATTCATCATATTATTGAAGGCAAATTCAGCTTGAGGTAGGGCCAAGTCCCACTGCTTTGGTTTCTCTCCCTGAAATGCTTCAAATGAGATTTCCCAACGTTCGGTTCACCACTTCAGTCTGCCCATCTGTCTGTGGATGATACGCACTACTAAACTGGAGTTGTGTGCCGAATTTACTCCACAAAGTACGCTAGAAATAACTAACAAACTTCGTGTCTTGATCCGATATAATAGTCTTTGGAACCCCGTGCAATCGCACAACCTCCTTGAAGAACAAATTGGCTACATTTGAAGCGTCAAACGTCTTCTTGCACGGAATGAAGTGGGGCATCTTCGAAAATCTGTCTACCACCACAAACACAGAATCGGCACCTCTTTGTGTTCGTGGGAGACCCAAGATAAAATCCATGGAGATATCCTCCCACGGACCCTCTGGCACAGGCAATGAAGTGTAAAGGCCTGTATTCTGGGATTGCCCTTTTGCAGTTTGACAAATGTGACATCGCGCTACCATCTTCCCCACATCCCGGCCTAGATGAGGCCAATAATAACACTCCTCTACCAGGAGTTTTGTCTTGTCGCGACCCAAATGGCCCCCTAAGCCACCACCGTGTAGCTCGAGTATTATTTTGTCGCAAAGGGAACATTGCGGAATGCATAATCAATTCTTATGAAATAGGAACCCATCTTGAATATGAAAATCACCGCGGTAGTCGTTCTTACATTGAGCCCATGCTTCCTTGAAGTCTTCATCTTCGGCATATAATTCTTTGAGGCAATCAAACCCAGTCACCTCACTGGATAATGTAACAAAGAGGGAGGCTCGGCAGCTCAATGCATCGGCTACTTTGTTTTGTTACCCCAACTTGTGTTTTAACACAAAAGTGAATTCTTGCAAAAAGGCAACCCACCTAGCATGTACACAACTGATGTTAGCTTGACTATTGATAAACTTTAAAGCTTGATGGTTGGTGTTTAGGATAAACTCCCTCTGAATGAGATAGTGTCGCCAATGCTGGAGAGCTTGTATTACAACGAACAATTCTATCTCATATGTGGACCACTTCTTCCTCGCATCACTTAGCTTTTCACTATAGAAGGCTACCGGCTTACCTTCCTGAGATAGCACTGCCCCAATCCCCACATAGGACGCATCGCAATCTACTTCAAAAACCTTGTCGAAGTTAAGCAATACGAGGAACCGAAGTTGAGGACAACTTGTGCTTGATTTCAACGAAACTTCGATCGGCTTCCTCATTCCATTGGAAGGGTCCTTTCTTCATACAATCCGTGATTGGTGCGACTATAGTACTGAAGTTCTTAACAAAACGGCGGTAGAAGATGGCCAACCGATAAAAGCTATGTACTTCATGTATGTTGGTCAGAGTGGGCCACTCACGTATGGCCTTTACCTTGTCATCATCTACTCGGATGCCCGTGGATGAAACGACGAAACCCAGGAATAACAAGTGATCCGTCAGAAAATCACACTTCTTCAGATTCAAATAAAGCTTTGTTGTCTTGAAGCATTTGGAGTACTTTCCTGAGATGTGCCACATGAGATGCTTCATCTTGACCTATAAATCAGAATATCATCGAAGTAAACCACCACAAACTTGCCAATAAACGGTTTCAACACTTGGTTCATAAGTCGTATGAAGGTGCTTGGCGCATTTGATAGCCCAAATGGCATGACAAGCCATTCGTAGAGACCCTCCTCGGTCTTAAAGGTTGTTTTCCATTCATCACCCGGGCAAATCCGGATTTGATGATACCCACTCCTCAAGTCCAACTTGGAAAATATTTTAGAACCCTTTAGCATGTCCAACATGTCGTCCAATCGAGGGATGGGAAATCTGTATTTCACAGTAATTTTGTTAATAACTCGACTGTCTACACACATCCGCCAACTCCCATCTTTCTTAGGAGTCAATAGGGCCGGAACGGTGCAAAGGACTCATACTTTCTCTCAACATTCCTTTCTTCAGTAGATCGTCCACCTGACCTTGGAGAATTTCACTCTCCTTGGGGCTCAACCGATAGTGCGGTCAGTTGGGTAAGCTCGATCCTAGGATGAAATTAATGTGATGTTGTATGTCCCGCATTGGGGGTAGCCCTTGGGGAAGTTCATCGGGCCACGTGTCGCTGAACTCATTGAGCAAAGGACGGAGGCTCTGAAATATAACATGTTATTGGGAATCTCCTCCTTTTACCACCATTGCATAAATTTCGCCAGTTTCCTTGGCCTCTACCCCAAACTCTCTCATGGCAAGAAGAGAGCTCCCCTCCACTACGGAAGTTTTGGGGTAACTCTCAAGTGACATAAGAGCGAGAATACGCTTCCTTCCATCTTTTATAAAGATATGGACGTTATCACGCCCACGATGGATAACATCTCAATCTGATTGCCATGGACGACCAAGGAGGATATGACATGCCTCCATATCAATAACATCACATAATACCTTATCCTTGTAGCCTCTACCAATGGAAAATGAAATCAAGCATTATTCAGTTACCTTGGCGTCGCTAACTTTCTTTATCCAACCAATAGAGTACGGAGATGGATGTTTCGTCGTCGGTAACTTGAGCTTGTCCACCACCATCTTGGATACTATGTTCTCGCTGCTTCCACCATCGATGATGACATCGCAGATTTTCCCATTCACAGTGCATCGGGTGCAGAAGAAGCTATGGCGTTGGGGATGAGATTCCACCCTTTGAGTGTAACAAAGACGCCTCACCACCAAAGATTCCCTAAGGTCTTGTTCTATCACATCCGCTTCCTCTTCGTATTCTTCATCGGCTTGATAATCATTGCCCTCTTCGGGCTCTTCCTCAGTGAACTCCCCTTCATTCATGGCCAAATTGGCCACCGGTCGATTCGGACATGTATTGGACAAGTGACCCAGGTTGGCCACATCTCCAGCAATGATTGGGTCGGGGTCGTGCACAAGGATTTGGGGCTTGACTTGACCCAACCATGGGTGCTGCATTGCGTTGCGGTCTTTTGAGTTCCGACTCCCAATCCTCGAGTCGCAGTTGTAAAAGGCGGTTGGACTCGTCCCCCAACAGGTTCTTTTCCTTTGGCTTGAGGAACCTCTTGTTCCACAGTGATAGGAGTCGCTCGAGATGGAAGATATGATCGCGCAGGAACTCTTGTAAGCCGAGTTTCAGCATGATTGGCGGCTTGTAGCGCATCCCCTACTGTCCATATCTGTTGCATATGTACTTGATCCCGTATATTGAGTCGTAAACCACCGATAAACCTAGCAGTCCTCTGGGCCTCCATTTCAGTTAAGTCGTTACGAGAGGCTAGCCGATGGAACTCAGCGGCATACTCCTCAACAGTCCGGTTGCCTTGACGGCAATCCTGGTATTTCTGGAATAGGATCTATTCATAATCACGAGGAAGGAAACACTCCCGAATAAACCTTCGCATCCGAGGCCATGATCGAATGGGTAATTTGTTTTGCCAGGTGCGGGAGAGTTGTAATTGCTCCCACCATGCCGAAGCACCCGATTTCAACTTGTACGCAACAAGTTTAACTTTCCGATCTTCCGGGACTTCCGTGTGATCAAAAAAAAATTCTACTTCTGCTAACCAATCGATGAATTCCTCAATTCTCAACATACCATTAAAAGAAGGTAGTTCTCTCTTACCTCTATATCAATAATCATTACGATCTTCATGATCATAATCACGTGCCTGAGGTCGTACAAGGATCTCTTCAACTTCGTCATCGCTGCCATCCGGAGATGCGTAATCATGATGTCGAATAGCGGCCGGAAGGGCCGGACGGTTCGCTGGATTACCTCTAACAACCATGGCGGGTGGTCGAGCAACCGCTGGAACTTGCTGCGGTGTTAATGCAGCCGTGAGTTGATCAATGGACTCCCGCAGCCCTTGCATAGAAGTCTCCATTGATCTTTGTCCTTGCAAAGAAATCTCCATCGATCTTTGGAGAAGCTCTATCTTCTCTGCTAGGAACGCAACCCCCTGATCACCGTCAGCGGAGTTGTTGACTCGATTGTCGCTAGAAGCCATCACCTGAGAGAAAGCCTCGCTCTAATACCAACTTGGCGCAGCCATAGGCAGGACGAGATCGATCACCGTCTCTCTCGTAGGATAATCAATCCAAATCCATGGATCAATCGAACAACAGTTCGATCTTCCTTGATTGCTCAAGGCGCGACTTGAAGAACACAAGCCAAACAGAGATAAACTCAAAGATAATTGTATTAAATTGCATACTAAATCCTTAATGACGAAATTAAATCCCTATTTATATCCTCTAAACCCTAAACCTCATATCCAAAGTGTCCTAATTGCAATAAAAAAGAAAAACAATCGAATTTAGAAAGAAATTCTAAGAAATTTGGAAATCTGCATGGACTTGCTGGACACTGACCGGCCAGCCGGCCAGGGGTCCGGCCGGTCGGACTGTAGTGTAAAAACAGTTCAAAGAGTTTTGACTCTCTCTGGAAGGGGGACCGACTGGTCAGCCGACCAGTCAGGGTAGGTCGGACTGGATGGTCCGGCCGGCCAGATTGGACAAAAACAGTCCAGGAGGGTTTGGGCTTTTGTGCTCCTGGGTCCGGCCGGTCGGGCAGGGATCCGACCGGTCGGCTAGAGGGTCTGGCCAGTCGGATGGCCGGTCAATTAGAGAAAATTTGGCGTCGTCTTCAAGGTCTTGGGCCCACGTTTGGTGGTCTTCCGCTGATCCTTCGTGCGGTCCATCCTGAACATGCAGAGGTCAGCTACACCCTCTACATCACCAACCCAACCTCAAGAGTTGGGCCCAACCCAGCCCAAGAGTCAGCCCAAGGCCAACCCAAGGTATTGAATAATTAAGCCCAAACTAATTAAGGTTGGGTAGGATTAGATCAGGTTGGATCGGGTTAGACTGAGTTGGGTCAGGTTAACACCTGCAATTAGTAAACTATCACAAACCAAACATCTAACCATCAAAAAACATCATTAAAGTAGTATCTGGAACTACCAAAATAACAATAGCAAAATAAATCTACAAGCACCACTCATAAACAAGTAAAATTAAGGAAATAGACAGAAAGTAATGTTTAGAGAGACTATTCAAAAGATATCAGACCATGGGCCCTAGGTTAGTTTTGATCATGAACCCTATTTCTATCCATAGATGGTTTCAATCATGAACCCCATAGACAGTTTGAATCATGAAACCTATTTTCCATGCAGGCCATGACTTTCAAGCTTATATCATGTAATATTATTTATAACTCATATGTACATATGCTGCACATAAGGCTGGGTAAGAGTTGGGTCAGGTTGCCCGAGGCCTCAACCAAAGCCCAATCCAACCTGGTGTCAGGTTGAGGATTTTCAGCTCAAGCCCAACCCAACCTCAATTCAAGCCAACCAAAAGTCTTTGTTCAGGCCAATCAGGTTTGGGTTGACCCAACCCAAGTTGCACCCTAGTTACTTAGGACCAAATGACCAGATTGGTGAAAGACTAACAGTTGAGTTCACAGTATCATACCCGTGTATCATCTGATCCAGATATTAAGAGTGAGCCTTTTGAGTTCCATGCCAGGGCATTCACACAACCCTGATGACCCTGTCCAAAAATGTCAATGTACAGCATGAAAAGACAGTTATAAAAAAAAAAAATTAAAAATCCAAATGAGGTCAACCAAACATTTGCCAATACGAGATGGAAAAAAAGTTAAATACAGGGTTTCTAAAAGAGAATCTACTAGAGTACTCATGCAAGAGAAATACTCCAAAGTGTTATATTTGATAAAAATAAGCAAAGAGTAACATTCGGTTCACTGGGGAATCTACAATCCAGACTACAAAGGGTATGGAACAGTTAGTACTTTCCAAGTACATAATTTACTTTCTGAAGCATATGCTTGAGAATCTTTTAAACAATGTTTTTGATGAATGACCAATGTTTAAACCTGGCTGATTTTAGTGGGCCATTTGATCCAACCAGCCATACCCGTGCTCACCCATTCTGGAACAGGAATCTCCTTAGTCCAAAATCATCATCATCATCCAAGCCTTATGCCAGATTAATTGGGTTGGCTAAATGAATCTTGTTCTACCATTCCACTCCATCAATGGCCACAACTTCAGTTAATCCAAAATCATCAAACATAAGGAATTACCAACAACTTCTGACACAGTGGCTTTTGGCATTTGGTTTATGACTTAGAAGTCATGGGTTCGACAATTGACTAGGTGGATTTATCTTTTTCTTACGAAAACAGTTCCCCACCAAGTTGACCAGGATTACAGTAACCAAGCCCATTTTTGTGGCTAGTTCCAGTCTTTTTATTAAGGAAACAGTTGTCCACCTAGTTGACCAGGGTTTCTAGTGATCTGTTTTTGCGGCCAGGCCCCGTACAAACCAGTCAGGACGTGCAGTTCAGACCAGGTTTTAAAACACTTTAAATCGCCAATTTTATTTTTTAGGGTGGGGGGGTGGAAGAATAGAAGAAAACAAGAATTACAGAAGCAGGGGCTGGCCACCAGTTGAAGCTGGACTGAAGCTGAGTTTCATTTGTTCCTGCACTTCAACTTTGAAATGTCATTGACATTTTAGGAAAGACATTTTATGCCCTTTTGGATAGTACAAGTTACTGCAGCAATCCATCAAATAGGAACGGCTTGTGGATGGAACCAACATTGAGCCACTCGTAAAAGGCGACACCCTCGGTGCTCATCAGGAGGCAAATTTGGAAGCAGATTTTTGGGCGAAAGAGGAGGGGCTTCCAGACATGATATTAATAGGGATTAGGTGGTTTGCACCAGTTTTGTTACTCCAGGCTGTGGCATTTCTACATAATTGTCTTTCTTTTGAGTCTGGAACAGCTGTCTGCCTTGTGTTTCTGGTTCTTGTGTTCCTCTTTTATTATCTTCAGTAGAGTTGTGGTGTCCGTCGAAATAAAAACAAAACAAAACATTGACCTGCTTGTAACTTCTACATTGCAAAGTTTATGTACATGCAGGAGCAGGGATCTGTCACTTCTAAAATGATTGTATAAGCACACAATCACCATGTGAACCAACTACCACACACCTCGTAAGAACTATGAATGTCACATCCACATGTCCTATTCACGAATACAAGCTTCTGAAAAAATCCTATCCTCTTAAATCAAGCCAAAGAAAAGCAGCTATTATCTGCAAGGTCCTACTGTCGTTTGGAAAGGTAAGCGAGAATTTCATGAAGACAAGCTTTTGAAAATCTTATCCTCTAAATCAAGCCAAAGGAAGGTTAGTATGTGCAAGGTCCTAGTGTCTTATGAGTAGGTATGCGAAAGACTGCATTAGGAGCCCTTATCAGAAAAGGCACCTCTAGTCCCATTGCATCACGTTGCCCAGAACGGCTGCTTCTGTAGCGTCTGGAGGATAAAAGCTATCATAACATGTCTTTTTTTAATGGTGCTATCAAACGTATCTCCATGGAAGGAATATTTCAAAACCTACGCCTTGCATTTTGTAGGTATAAGTCAAGGATGATTTACATGTGGGAGGAGTCTGCCCATGCAGGCACACAGCGAGCACCAGCATGGAGGGGTCTGCCCGTGCATTTCATGGGTTTCCTACTAGTAGTACGACTGCACTAAAAAAAACCTAAAATTATCCTCTAAGGTATCTTCTATGGGGTTAGCTAATCCTGCATGCATACATAGCCCAGCTACATACATCAATAAAGACCTCCATATGTGCCAATCTGGTGCAAGTGTGCAAGATCCAGTCCATGCATTAGGAGGGACAAAACATGTAGCCTAGTCAAGAATCCAATTCGAGTTCTCGTCAACTGGGGTATTGAATATGGACCATTGGCCAACTTTTCTTAGCATCTAGGCATTTTTTCACGCTATGGGTTACCTGATCAGCAGATCGATCAATTCACGGGACAGTGTATCCATACATTGGGCACACCAACAAGATGGATAAGATCTCACGCATCTGTGCCACATCAGCAAGCAAGGATGCACCTATGTGATTGTGCAATACATCATTGCACAAAGTAGATTTTCAATCTATTAACTATTAAGAAGAGGAATTATAAGATCCTCAACACAAGCATTACGCAGAGTATACTCACGGTACCAGTTTGAACAAGTGGGGCCCATGGTTCAATGATCCGGTTATGTGTATTGGCTTTCCTTTCTCAGGACTGTCAGTGACATTTCTCTTAATATAATAGCTATAGAGTTCTGCATTCCCAAGCTCGATAGGCTCTCTAAGGTTCAATACACTATAGCTTGGTAAGGAAGGAAACTTTTTTTTTTTTGAATAGGCAAGGAAAGAAACATTGTTAAGTGTGTTTCAATGATTGACAAGGCAAGGAGGAATAGAGTCAGGAGAAGATAGAAACTGAGGGTGCATTTGGTAAACTGAATGAAACAAGTCTGAAATTAATTTAAGTACTGGATCCATTGTGTACTGAATTTTAAGTACTGATATACGCTGGAATGCTTGCTCAGTAAACTGTCTGAAAAAAAAATCCTGAACACTGAAATTTAGTACTAAATCCAAAAATTTCTGTTTGATAAAAATGTCTAAAATTTGACAATTTTACCTAATGGGCCCGGTGTCCTAACATGATCTAGAAAAACAGATGGACGGGGTGGATTTCTCAGAAACATCACGTTAATGGGTGTTGCCCTGACCATAGGGTCCACTTTGATGGATGTGTTGTACATCCACATCGTCCATCAGTTTTTACACCTCATTTTATGCCATAGTCTCGAAAATGAAGCAAATCCAAATCTCAAGAGGACCAAACACCATGGATTGATTGCCCACCACAAAAAAAAAAATTGTGAGCCACAGAAGTTTTGGATAAAAAGTGAGGCAGATCCAAATACCTCCATTTTGCTAGTTTATTTCAGGGCATGGGCCCAAAAATGAGGTAAATCCAAATATCAGGAAGACCACATCATAGGAAACAATGGTAATTGAACACACACCATTAAAAACTTCTTAGGGAGATAAAAGTTTTTAGATCAAGCTAATGTTTGTGTTTTTCTTTCATCATGTCTGTGTGACCTACACAACAGGTTGGATGTGAAATAAACATTACAATGAGACGGTCTTTTTTGGTCTCATGCCCTAAAGACAGTTTTTTCCTGGGTTGTGGTCCACCTATGAATTGAATCAGTCTTTTTTGGTCTCATGCCCTAAAATAAGCTGAAAAAAATGGATGGACCATGTAACATACATCATGGTGGGGCCCACAGAGTTCCACCATATATAATTTAGGTAACCTAGTATAGCATACCCTCATTTGCCACATGATGCAATTCGCCGGATAGTATATCTTCACTTGGCCATCCCAAAGAAAGAGATGTCCTACCTTGATGTCTATGAGAAATCCACTCTGTCCCACCAATTTTCCATCTTATTTTAGGGCATGAACCCAAAATTGAGGCAGATCCGAATCTCAGGTGGACCACACCACAGAAAACTGTGGTAAACGAACGACCACCATTAAAAACTTCTTGGGGGCCACAAAAGTTTTGGATGAAGCTGATATTTGTGTTTTCCCTTCATCCAAGTTTGTGTGACCTAATCAACAAGTTGGATGCCAAATAAACATTACAGTGGACCCTAGGAAGTTTTTAATGGTAGGAGCTCAATCACCACTGTTTTCCTGTGGTGTGGTCCACCTGTGAATTGAATCTGCCTCATTTTTTGGGCCCATGCTCTAAAATAATTATCTAAAATGGATGGATGGAAAGGATAAAACACATATATCATCATGGAGCCCAAAGAGCACCGCCCAGTAGCCACCAAGTTATCGCAGCGTCAGCAATCCCCCACAATATGCAATCACTGTCATAACCCACGAAACTACCGTGTTTGATTTGACAAAGTTAAGTGGGCCCTACTATGATATATGCGTTAAATCCACACCATTCATTCATTTTTTCAGATCATTTTAGCGCATGAGCCCAAAAATGAGATAGGACCAATGCTCAAGTGGACCACACCACAGAAAACAGTGGGATTGAACACCACCATTGAAAACTTCTTGGGGCCACAAAAGTTTTGGATCAAGCTGATATTTGTGTTTTCCCTTCCTCTAGGTCCGTGTGACCTTATGAACAGGTTGGATGGCAAGAAAACATCATGGTGGGCCCTAAGAAGGTTTCAACGGTGGCATCACTGTCCCCACAGCTTTCTGTAGTGTGGTCCACTTGAGCTTTGGGTCAGCCTCATTTTTCGGCTCATGACTTAAAATGATGTGGAAAAATGGATGGACATGGTAGATATAACGCATACATCATAATGGTCCGAAAGAACTTTGCCACGTCCACACGCTGCTTGAGAGCTTTCAAAGCTTTTACAGAAGTTGCTACAAAGGGGTACACTTGCCATTTACAACAAATTTTAAGGATATTTTCGTAAAAAAATGAAAAAAGATTTTAATTAAAAGCAATTACCGTATTCCGCAGGTATCACTTACCACTTTTGGTGCATAGACCACCTCGGAATTAATTCCGTGACTAATTTTCATTAAGGACTTGTTTTAAGTGCGTTAAACAAATACCTAAAATAGTGTATTGTGTGACTGAAATCTAATTTTCAGGTTTCAGGAGCATATTAAGTGGTAAACAAACAGCCCCTGAAAGAAAGAGTATAAAATCTTAGTTAACTTTGCTTTTAGTGGTAGTACACCATAGATTGTTGAGCAGAATATGTTATTATTTTGAGCAATCACATCCATCCTTCTGAATAGGAGGTCCTAGTGAAGTGTACGCAAAGCAGAATGATGATAGACAAGGCAGTCTCTTGAGGATGGGCATTTTGAATATCAAAGTAGTATCGTACTTTTGGACAATCAAGCTAATTAAGTAAAAATAGAAAGCAGTGATGACAGTAGAATATTAACAACTTAAAAAATAGGTCCAAAGCATATGTAGCAGATTAGTTTCTAAAGAACAAACCTCCAATTCCTTTTCAAGAGAGAGCCTTTGTACCAAAGAAGAATGCATTTGCAACCTAGAGCTAACATCCTAAACAAACACCAATGAGAACTGAATTAGTGCTGGTCAAGTTTGAGCAACAACTGCATAAAGAATCAGTTCTCTAAATGGCACGAAAAAATCAAATCAGTTATATTTATGTCAATAAATCAAAACCTTGGTAAGTACATAAGCAACTCACTGTGGAGATCATAAAGTAGCAATACTGTGGGCGCACAACAGGTGAAAATGCAACTGGGACCATAAGTACATAAGCAACTGGAGATCATAAAGTTCACTTCCCTAATGAAAATGCAACAAACTGGCATGAAAAGATATTGTATACAAATTAATATGACGTCCAAGAACATCTGACACAACAGGTGCACACAGGGCAAGCTGAGTCACCTTTTCCTACTGATCTAGATCTGAAATTGCTGTGAAATAATCACCAGAAGAAACAAAGATTATGTAAAGAATCCTCAAAAGTCCACTACCACAATGCTAGTGACACATGACCCCCTCTCTCTTCTACAGAATGGAACCAAAACGCTGATGCTTTTTCGTTCGAGAGTAGACTAAAAATTGTTTGCATATAGTGGTATTTACATAGACCTTCAACAAATGAGAGAACCCAAAACTAACGAGAACTGACTAGAATAGCCCTGCTTATAGAATAACTTGCAATCACCCATAAGTATCACCTCCCCTAAAAGGATATCATGACATTCATTAACCAACTGACACGACACATGATTTCCTACATGCCTGATCAATCGGGACCATACAATTGGATCAGTGGAATACCAAAACTGATAAGACCATTGAAAGGTTCCAGCTAATCATCCCTTGATCAGGCTCTGATCACCAACTAAGGCATTCATAACCTTTTGATGAGGTGTAGGGATGTTTTTCAATATCCTTATTAAAAGAGGACATCAAAACATTTATTCAACATCAAACAACATGTGATTTCTAAGTGACTCTCACACGCTTGATAAGACCCTCTAATTTGATGAATAGACCGCCAAGATCAATCAAAGTGTTGAACCGGTTTCAAATATCCATCTGTCCCCTGACCTAGCCAAGATCACCAGCTAATACAATCAGAATCCCTTGATAAGGTGTCAATCTACAATCTAGATGGTGGGTGGTCCCGATCTGTGAGCAGAACAGTCCATCTAACAAATCTTTCATCTGGACCACTTGGCGTGCTTGACTTGGGTCTGATATCCCATCTAATGGCCTCAGCTTTCACAGGATATTATGTGCAGCCATCTGGTTGCATCAACAACCCTCAAGCCAATGATTAAAAGAGTCCAACACCCAAGTTTAGGGACTTCGCTCCACTCTCAATATCAATTCAGACTCCAATGGGTGGTTAAGGAGAGAGGAGAGTCTAACCCAGGTGGGTGGATCCTTTAGATCCTCTATGAAGTAAATAGGGTGGTGGCTAGGGTTTCTAAAGGTAGGATCAAAGACATTCATCCTATGGATGTGAAACCCTTTGGATTTCATTATCACCTGAAGCTTTTTTTTTAAGGGTCTAACATGTCAGATATTCAAAAAAAGAAATTGTGTACACACATAAGGGAAAGAACACATGCCAATTAATTTTGGGAGTCCCCCTCAATCCATATAGGAAGAAGAGAGCCAAAGTTGACCCTTATCTGAGGCTTTAGAGGTAGGAACCATACCAATGGTCTTCAAATTGAACCTAGGAAGCACTAATGTGGATTTTGTATTTACATAAGAAATAATAGTCCAGGAGGGTAGACCAAACAAATTTACTGACCCTTCTGCGTTAGGAATAAATGACCTTTAGAGCAATTTGCATTTTGGTAGAGACTCACCAATGGACATTCCCCCAACAATACCTCAAAAACAGCAGCACGCCACCTTGTGTTTGGTGGGCTGCATATGAGTACTTCAGGCCACAACATTTTTTTCCTTCGAGCCACAACATTGTAGACATGACTCAATCTGGAAACGTTCAACCAACATTACCAAACGACACCAACATCTTACCCTCGCAGCGTCATATATTGTATTTGTACCATACAGCTCCAGAAGCCTCTTCAACTAAATAAACTCAATGGCTTCCACGCTATAGATCCATCGCCCAGCCTTAACATACCACCTTCCCATCTTCTTATGAAGCAATAACATGTTTATTGAGATTCAAGAGCTATAACAGATGCGGTGCATCAATGCACAGATTGTTATAAGTTCCACATCTACTACCACCACCAAATAAGTGATGCAGAAAGCTCAAAAACAAAAATTGCAAGATGCTAGAGCTGAGTTCTTTCCTATAAATCTTTCAAATACTAATAATAATAATAATAATAATAATAATAATAATAAAAGGCAGTGATCTATATCCTAGTACCAAGAGAAATACCACTTGCCTTTCAGCATTGAGAGATGTGACTTCACAAGGTAGGGATGCTGCCCCCCAAACCATTTTGTTACACTCATTGATCTGGAACATTGACTCAATAGAGCTTAAACTGCACCACGCCACTGGAAAACTTTCAGGGTGGGCTTTCTTTGGTCCATACTGGACCTGCACTTAGATGCCCAGAGATTGGGGCTTGGAATTTGGATCCAAGTTTGGTTTTCCATCCACTCAAAATAGTCAGGTGATGCCATGGCTATGTGAAGGTCCAACAGGCTGGCCCTACCCATCTCAGCCCACTTAAAAATCACTACTGAAACTGAGTACTTAGCTAGAAGTCCTGGGCTGGTCTGCAACTGCATCCTCAGCTGGAAGGACAGGCTACAATTGGGCCCATATCCTTAGGTCACAAACCAACCCTGGGAAAGCTCACTCTGGCCCAGATGCAATGCTACACTTATGGCACCGGACCACCCACCCCCATCATAGTTTCTCTGCATTCCAAAGATCTGAAACTGTTCTTGATCACAGCCATCCCAAGCCCATCTAGTAAAGAAGAAAATGGAATTTTCTTACATGTCAAAGAGAACTCCAACAAAATGAACTTAACCAGGATTACCATTACTACTGAATTCAAATCTTAGTTTCGTCCATCTATTTGGAGGCAACCTCTGAGAATTATTTCCATGCTCAACTTAACAAACCAGTCCATTATACAGAATATAAGACTGTAATTATTGTATTGTGGGTGTATCAATATAGATTCAGCCAGTGATATATACAAAGTACGGATGTTTGTATCGCACACCATGGGGATGCATTGAAAAGCTCCCTTCATATAGGCTGTATCTTCAATACACTTCTCGCAGATAATGTCAGTGAAATTTAATACAACATCATGGCTGATACTATTGGCAGTTACCAAATGTATGGCAATAAATTCATGCAGTGATGCAGAAACACGGCAAGTTTACATGATATTTTGAACCTTGATTTTATATACTACTACTCCGCAGCATCATTCACCCACATCCACCTATAAAAAAATAATAATAATAATAATAATAATAATAAAAGTCTGGACTTTCACAATAATGAGTATTATAACTAGACAAAAAGATGCTCTTGAAGATTACCACTCATAATGTAAATAAAAAGCAACAGGGAATCACAACCTAAGAAACCTACTTGCAAGGGAAAACATCAGAAACTAAGATTGTGATCCGCACGTGCCCAAGAAAACAATTAATGATTTTTTGGGATTTCTGCTCTGAATAAAATTTTCAATACAAAAAAAAAAAAAAAAAAAAAAAAAAAAACTCATGTGAATACAAAAGAGCTCTCTTTCTAGTACAACAAAAATAGCCCTATTTTGTAGTCTTCGAGAATTCTACTAATAATAGAAATTCCAAAATCAAAAACTATTTTATCTGCTCTGCCAAAGAAAACCCAATTCAGACACATCCGCTTCTTTGAACTAATTATCGCAATTCAATTAAAAAAAATGCGCCCAAATGAGAGCTTAATAGCAAAAGATCCCTACAAACCATCAAACCGTAAGATTCTAATATTTCCTGTACTACATCTTCCAATACAATCGTGCAAAATCCAAAAAATGACAAGGAAAAAAAACCCATGGTTTGTATTCAATGGTCGATTCTCATCGAAACAAGACGAAACTGACAGCTCCGTCCCTAAATTCCAATGGAACGCATGATGATTCTACACAAGGCAGATTACGGAACAGAATCGGGAAAAGAGAATAAGAGATGAACAGAAGCGGAATCGAATCCAGCGGTTGAAGAGAGTGAAAGAAATGGTGCCTGGCGAACGTCGATGTATCTGCTTTCTAATAATTTGGCGATGTTGCCGTCTGGGAAATTCCACGATGCCATCGCGCAGAGAGAGAGCATGAAGGAATGGAAACCCTAGCTAGGGCTGGTGAAGCATTATCGACCTGTCGCTGCTCTCTCACGAGGTCGGTTTTGCGTCGTCATACGTCTTTTGTGCCTTTTTCTTTCTTCTACAATGCTGAGGGAGAGAGACGAAGATGGTAGAAAGCGGATTAGGTGAGACCGCGGCCTCACCCAAGATGGTGCGGCCCTTACCGTCGGTTACCATGGGGCCCACCTTGATATATGTATTATTTATCCACACCGTCCATACATTTTTACAGATAATTTTAGGGTATTAAAACAAAAATAAAACAGATCCAATCATCATGTGGACCATAACATAGGAAACAGTGGTGATTGACCATTAATGGGGCACAGAAGTTTTCGATGAAGCTGATATTTGTTGTTTACCTTCATCCAGGATCATGCGACCTTATCAACAGATTGGATGGTAAATAAACACTTACAGAAACGTGACGGTGAGTCCTAATAAGTTTTTTAATGGTAGGATGGTCAATCACCACTGTTTCTTATGATATGGTACACCTGATAATTTTGTCTACTTCATTTTTGGATTATACCCTAAGATAATCTGGAAAAACGGATGGACGGAGTGGATACATAATACATACGTCAAGCTGGGGCCCACAGTAACCCCACGGTAAGGGCCGCACCGTCTTTGGTGAGCCCGGGGTCTCACCTAATCCGCTCTCCTCGTACGGGGACACGCATCATGTTCTGTGCAGGTGGCACGTCATTTTTCATCCGTTTCGCGTGCGAATTAGGTGCGGCCCCGGCTAAACGTAACACGGTGCGGTCCCGACCGTGTAGCCCATATTGATACATTTTTAGTATATCCACACGGTCCATCCGTTTTTACATATTATTTTAGGAGATTATAAGAAAAATTAATTAGATACGAATGTAAGTGGACAATGATATAAGAAACAGTGGTGAATGACCATTAAAATTTCTACTGGGCTAAAAAGGATTTGGATCAATCTGATATTTGTTTTTTCTCTTCATCCAGGTCCTTTTGAGCTTATCAACAGGCTGGATGGAAAATAAAAATTACGATAGGCCTTAGTAATTTTTTAATGGTGGACGTTCAATATCTATTGTTTCCTGTAATGTGATCCACCTGAGACCTTTATTTACTTTATTTTTATTATTTTGTAACTAAAATAATCTTGAAAACGTATGGATGGTGTGGATAAACTACACATTCATAAAAGTGGTCCCCACGGTCAGGGCTGCACTGTGTCAGGTGAGGCTAGGGCCGCACCTATTTCGCTCCCTTCTACACGGGCGCGAATTAGGTGTTACCCCGGAAACAGCTTAGTGGGTCCGTATGGCCCACATGGATGATATTTTGTACATCCACTCCGTCCATCCGTTTCTACAGCCTATTTTAGGATAATTTCTAAAAATTATGCAGATCCAAATCTCAAGTGGACCATACCACAAGAAAAGGTTTGATTGAGTGCCTCACCATTAAAAATTCCAAAGAGCCCATTGTAAGATTTTGGTAATTTTTATTTTCAATCCAAGATCTTGATAATGTCAATAAGGTCTTGATGAAGTGAAAATATAAATATCATACTGATCCAAAACTTTTGTGGCCCTGCAAAATTTTTTAATGATTTTTTATCAGCTGTCTTTAGTGGTATGGTTCACATGAGATTTGGATCTCCTTACGGGTTTTGGATCGAATCCTAAAATGATATGAAAAAACATATAGACCGCGTTAGATATATAAAAAAAAAAATACATCAATATGGGCCCCACACGGTTAGGGTAACACCCACTAAGCTGTTCCCGGGGTAACACCTAATTCGCGCCCCATTCTACACCCTTCTCTCTGTTTTTCTCTCTCCGTCGGGGAGCAGACAGAGAATTGCAACCACGATTCGCGCGAGGATATATTGAAGAAGCGGTTCACCACACGGGTGCCAACGGCAAGCGTGTGTAAGATCCGATCCATCCATTGGATGTCTCCATGGAGGATATTTCTTGAAGCTCAAATCAGGTGATTCGTCACTCATTGTTGGGCTGCACGGCCATGATAAAAAAAAAAAGGGACAGTTGGATAAAAGATGGCAACTTGGGAAGCCGTTTGTGTCACGCTTACATGTGTGGCTGTGACCCACCTGCCGACTGGGTCTTCTTGATTTGTGGTCAAAGGCAAGGTACGGTTGGTACCCGAAGACCCTACCCGATTTTCAACGTTTTCAGTCCTCAAATATTCCTGCCCGGTCTAGAAATCCGGTTGGGTTCATGTCCTTCGTCCACGTCGGGTCGAAAGTGGACCCGAGTCGCCTAAAACACCCAAGCTCCGTGGGTCCCAGCATGTAGTAAATCCACTCCGTTGATCAAGTGGGAAATTTAATTTTAAATGTGCTTGCAAAGATCTCCCGGTTAAAAAGACTCATATGAGTCACACCAATGGAAACAATGTAAAATTGCTAGTAAAACCTCTAAGTTCCCCGTTAATGGCCCGCATGAGTTTTGGATCAGAATAATTTTTGTATCTGCACTTCATCCTAGTCAGTTACACCTGATTAACGGGTTTGATGAAAGATAAGTACCATGGTGACACTACAAACAAAACCTACGGTTGCCATTTGATCCCCTGTGTACTTATTGGTGTGGCCCACCTGGGCTGTGGATAGGGATGATTTTTGTTTCCCCATACCTAGAATCAAGGATAGAAACTGATGCACACAGTTGATTTTACGAATACAACTGGTGGGCCCCACGTAGTTTTGGTTTTCATGCACTCGGTAAAACAGGTGTTGGGGAAGATTCCGTTCCGTCCCAACCGCGCCCCACGAGAGCGTTGAAGCTACATACTTTTTGCAAGTAGGCTGTCAACCGGGTCTGAGGTAGGTCTCGGCCCTGATTTTTAACTGTTTCGGTCCGGGCCTATTTAAAATTCTGATTTCTCAGGCCCGATCATGGCCCGTTGGCACCCCTAACTGCAAGGATGGGATTAAAACCCAGTGGGGCCCGCAGTCTCCAGCTCCATACCGTGCTTAACTGGGCACACACTAAAGGCAAATGTAAAATCACTCTATTGACTTTTTGGAGTGTCACCCACCTGATTTTGAGTTGAACCCATTCACTCCTAAGACTTCTCAGTGTCACCCACCTGAGTTTTGAGTCAAACCAGTCTTATTTGTATACAATACACATGAACTAATGTATTGATGAACAGAACAGATGTCACATAGATTTCAAGATGGGCCCAATAGAGCTCCTTTGTTGCACGACCTTCCTACAATAGGCGTTGTCGAAGATTCACAGGAGGAGCCGTGGCTCAAAGAGGGTGAGTCTTATGTGAATGGTGTGAGACACGTGTTGAAGATTTAGTAAGAATGAACATCATAGAGCCAAGCTAAGTCATAAGGTAAGCACATCATGAACAAGCCTTGGACCAAAAATATTGTATTGCAGATTACACAGATTAAGCTTATACTCAGGGAAATTAACAAAAAAAAAAAAAAAAGAAAAGAAAAAGATATTCTAAGCTAAAATCTAAACATGTGGCTCACTCTACTACAATGCTGTAAGATTTCTATGAGGGGAGCTCCCCATGATCATTGGCTTTGATCTTACTATTGAGTTATTTAGACTAAGCATATTGGTAGGTCCCATGGCAATTATGATCAATACAAATATGTAAGGGTTCTAATGCTTGGACTGTCACGTGTATCCTTTGTATTTCAAATAAATTTGGATTCCATATGGTGTAGAGAATTATGGAGTGCCTAGATAAGTTTAAATTGTTCCTATATTTTTTTTTCCTATAAATACATGCCTTAATTCCTTTGTATAAAATATGTCTCATTACATGATTTCTAAAAAGGATATAATGTGCTAGAAGATTAAAGAAATTAAACATCCCTATCCTTAAGGAATGACTTTCCATTAAGATGTGTTTTATATTAAGTTTCATTTCATAGCGATTACTAGTATTTGTAATTGTGATTTGTCTCATTTAGAAAAGATTAAATATTGTTATGCCTATTGTAAACTAACTTCAATGGTTTTGATGGACGAAATTTGAGAATCATAGCTCACATTATCCAACAACGGTGATTTTAAAATTTTAATAGGCATCCATTAAGAACTTTCACACAAATGTATTTTGTAAAATATTTTTCAAAAAAAAATTTGATTAATCAATGTAATCCAAGTAAGAAAATGTGAGACTTCAGTTAAGTGGGCTTAACAAGATTGTTGGTTTGGATTTAACCATTGGATTATTTAGTTTGAACATGCCTATAAGCCACATAACAATTGTGATTGATACAAATAGGTAAGGGGCAATACACTTGAAGTGTGCCACATATGCATAGCATCCAAGATAGACTTGGATTCTATCAAGTGTGGAGACTTATGGAGGAGGAGGAGCTACATAGATTTAAACTACTATAGCTCTTATTCTTATAAATATAGATTTTAGTCCACTCACAAGTATGCATAATGAGGAGGAGTTGAATGTGATTGATTTAAACTACTATAGCTCTTATTTTGATAAATACAGGTCCAATACTCACCTACTTATTAGAGAAAACGCAAGTCCCATTGCAAGTTTCTATAAAGAGTTGAGATACGTAAAATCAAATAAATTAAACATCTCTATCTGTAATGAATGGCTTCCATTTTCTAAATTAATACATAACATGATTTGTTATTTCGTAATTTAGCTTGATAGATGCTACCTTGATTTTTGGTACATAGTAGGCTCAAAGTACACCCGTAGACACCCCACCCAAGGGTGAGAGGATGATTATGATTAGACGATTAGGATGGATGGCGATCTGCACCCTTATCTAAGACTTAACCTATAACCAAACCCTAAGCCAAAACCCGGTCAACTCACCTAACAAAAACCCTAATCCATGCCCCAGACCTCAACCCAAACCCAATTAACTCACCCAATTAAACACTCCAAACTGGAAAACCTAGAAAACCCGCCATTAGAAAAAATCAAGCTGAAACTTCCCAATGGGTTAACGCGGTAAGTCAACTCACTTGGTCATCCCAGCCCTTCCACCCCAGTCAACTCAGCTAATTAAAGCCCTAAACCAACGCTAAAACCAAGCCTAGGTCCCACCCTTAGCCTCGGAGCTGAGATGGACCAACAAGTATATTGAACCAAGGGGAAAAGAACATGCAGCTTTAAAGTCCAACTGCCAAAAGTTGGAGCTCCAATATAGGATAGGTGACACCCTAGGTGCTTCCCACCCTATAAATTATGCAACCTACCACTTAGCACAACTATAAACACCTCCTCACACCTCTGATTTCAGCATCCAGTCGAATCCTCTTCGATCCAGAAGTTCAGAGTCCTCTACGAGCAGCGACTCAACTCCTTCCAATTTTAACTCATTCCTCTGTTGGGAAAACCGCGATCAGCTCGCAGCAAAAGAGGCAAGAAATCAAACGAGATAATCACTAACGACATACACCAAGCAACAATCGACACACACAAGAAGGCAATCCGATTTTACGTGGAAAAACCCCTCACAGGTAAAAAAATAACGACACAAAGCAAATCCACTATGAAATACAAAGTTACAAGAGAAAGAAGAAACAAAACCACAAATCTAAGCCCACTAGAGAAATCTCAAGCTCTCGAGCTCTTTCTCTCACCATAAAACTCTCTCTCTCAACCTTTGAGTATCTAGGATACCCTAATTCTCGTTTTATACCTCTTAAATAGGCAACAAACCCAAATTAAAAACATCTTACGTAAAATCACGAAAGATCGCCCAAACTATATAACGCAACTACAGCCATAGTCGGTCACCCGATCGGGCTTCCAAGCCCACCGTCGGTCACCTAACGCCCCAGGTTCAATTGCCTGAACCCCCTCAAAATAGTCCAGAGAGTTCACTATGTTAAATCCTCCATGGCCGGTCACTCAACCATCTTGTCAATCGACCGACGGCCATGTCCAGCACAGATTTGAGTCACTCGATTCCAACAATCTCCACCGTGACGAAAATTTTCATGTTGTACCTTACCACTCTCGACCATCCCCATCATTCTTTGTTTCTATCATAGCTACACCACTTCTCATGCCTCCATCAACTCAATTCTTACAGATTCACCTCCCTTGTCGCTATTCTTATGTAGCCCTTTTGCAATTGCCACATACAAGTAACCGTAGATTCTATTGCCGATCCCGCAGCTCCACCGTGAGAAGTACTCTCAATCAACTTGTAAAGATTGTCACACGTTTTCGCCTTCATTATCACAAGTGCCCCCTTTGTCACTTAACAATACTGATCGCAGCCGATGAACCTGCACCCTATAGCCTCAGTGCTCCGAGAGATATTACATTCTTTTTCAACCTAGGGACTTGTCTCACATCTTTCAAGACTCACTTAATCCCATCGAACATCTTAATGCGCACTATACCAATACTCCACCACATTGCGAGCATAGTCATCACCCACAAACATCGATCCATCTTCATACTTCCTATATCTTGTGAATGAACTCTAGTCAGGACACACTTGACATGATGCACTTGAATCCAAGAGTTACTCTCCACTGAGAGACCCTTTGCTGGATACAGTCAAAACATCACAATCGTCCTCCATAAATTTCGTGGTATTAACCTCCTCCCCAGAAGAATTTTTAGATTTCTCTTGTCTTGGTTTATGATTATGACAATTTCTCTTCATGTGCCCTTCTTCCCTACAATTCCAGCACCTCACATTGTTCTTCCTCTTGCCCTTGGATTTAGATATTGATGACGAAGATCCTCCACTCTACTTTGAATTCATCCCCCTCACAACCAATGCCTTGTCAAAGGACGACCCCACATCACTGCCCTTCCTCCTCATCATCTTCACTTGAAAGGCTGAGATAACAGTCTCAATATTAATGGTCTCCTTGCCCGTGCACAAAGAGTCCTTGAACGGCTTATATGATCCAAGAAGCAACTTTAACAAGGTGCATGTTTAATATTTGTATTTCATTAGTTTATCTAGATCCAACAACCTGCAAACGAGCCTATTGAATGTGCAATATGGCTTTCAACATCAGTCACTTCTACCAAATTCATATTAAACAACCGCATCATCAAATACAGACAGTTCTTTAGAGACTTCTTCACGTAAACGTTCTCTAGCTTCGCCCATGTATCAGTCGTTTTCTTCTTCCTCAAGACATTGTAGAGGACGTCATCTATTAGGCACAATTGGATTGAGACCTGAGCCTTTTGATTCATCTTTTTTACTCTTCTTCTTTCATAGACTCCAGTCGCTTCCTAATGAGCGCTTCTTCGAGCACTTGTTGAACTGGAAAGCCTTCTATCTTCACTTTCTACAATTCAAGGTTATTTTTTCGAAATACTTCTCTATGTCGAATCTCATACTTAACGTCATTGAAACCTTGTCTCATATTCCGATCTACCTCCCAACAATATATTTGATATCACTTGTTGGGAAAACTGCGATCGACCCGCAGCGAAAGAGGCAAGATATCAAACGAGATAATCACTAACGACACACACTAAACAACAATCGACACACATAAGAAGACAATATGATTTTATGTGGAAAAACTCTTCACGAGTAAAAAACCACAGCAGAAAGCGAATTGACTATGAAATACAAAGTTATAAGAGAAAGAAGAAACAAAACCCCGAATCTAGGCCCATAAGAGAAATCTCAAGCTCTGAAGCTCTTTCTCTTACCCTGGAACTCCCTCTCTCTCAACCCATGTGCATCTAAGATACCCTAATTCCCATTTTACACCTCTTAAATAGGCAACAAACCCGAATTAGAAACATCTTACACAAAATCATGCATGATTATGCAAATTGTATAATACAACGACCGCCATAGTCGGTCACCCGAACCCCCTCAAAATAGTTCAGAGAGTTCACTGTGTTAAATCCTCCATGGTCAGTCGCCCGACCATCCTGTCGATCGACTGATGACCCTGTCCAACATAGATTTGAGTCACTCAATTCCAACATCATCCACTAAGAAAGTGAGAATGATTGAGAAGAGTTTAAGCCTTGGTCTAGCCTCGTCTAACCAAGGTTCAAGCCTCTGAAGTCATCCTAATTCCAATCCAAGCCTCTCGAGCTAGCCTACGCGACACGATCGTCTATCCTACCATCCAAATTCATCCTCATCTAGTTCATACCTCAAAATAGTGTCACACTCTTTGTTTTTCCAACCCCCTTGCTCATTGCATCCCTTTGCATAACATTACACCACCTCCAGCACCTAATCAATCTCAGCATATGCTCTATGGCTTGCCGATTTAATTGAATTACGCCCTTCAGAAACTCTAACTAATCAAACCCACCATCACACGCCATTTCATCATAATATCCCATTCCATTGAGAGTACACGAGAACTAATCTTCACCTTTAGAAATTAGTCAGATTTAGTGAAGTAGAGACCATACAGTCTGTACGGGTAAAGTCGGTGCCTAACATCTCCCCTCTCTATAAATGTGGTCCCTTACCTTGAATCTTTAAATGCAGATCAAGGAGTTAGTTTAGAGTCAGGAATCTTTGGATCCTTTTCTTTAACGTTTTTATAGGGCCTAACTGACTGTAAGGATGAAGTAATTTGCTAGTGGCGACTCCAGTTTAATCAATTATTTACAACTCAACTCCGAAAGCCCTTGAAAGAGGCAAACTACATGGAAGCTAATGATTTGTCGTCCTCCCGCGCTAATCCGGCGTTCACAGCACCCTACGTAACAAATGGCATAGTTCTTTAACATGTGCAAAGTACACATAGATTCATGATACGTTTTATGCCTCTCACACATGCAATATTGTTTCTACCAGCCCGGGACCTCTTAAATAGCATTTCACCCATTCAAAACATTTAAGGTATTGAGAAAGTAACAATTTTTTTATGAATCGTTTTTAATAAATCGTTCCTTAATGAAAGCTTGCTCCAATCTATGATCCAACTAATCTAACCAACTGACTTTTACCTGTTTTCTTTTTAACCGTCTATTAGAAGTCACATCTACAAGGTTAAATTCACCCATGTCGTTTCAATTTTTGAATCATAACAATTCATAGCTGGATGTAGATTGCATACCAACACTGCCAGCGGTGAAGGTGCTCTATGGGCCACACCATGATGTATGTGATTTATCCACATTGTCCATCCATTTTGCCAGCTCATTTTTTTGTTATCAAAATCTTAAGTGGACCACACCATAAGATATAGTAGTGATAGAACGCCCACTATTAAAAATTTCTTGGGGGTCACGAAGTTTCTAATTAAGTTGATATTTGTGTTTTCCCTTCATCTGGGTTGTCTAACTTAATTAACAAGTTAGATGGCTAATAAACATTAAAGTGGGCCCTACGAAGTTTTTGTTGGGAAAACTGGCAGCTGAAGCGAAAGCTGAACGCGCAGAGTAATATGAGATCAAATGAGAAACACAATGTAATTAAACCACACACAAGCATTCAACCACAAGAAAATATGAATTTACATGGAAAAAACCCTTCAACGAGTAAAAAACTACGGCACAAAGTGATCCACTATGATTAACAGAAGATTACAGAGATTGATAGCCCACAAGCAAGGAGTAAACAGAGAAAACCCCAAGTTCTCCCTCACACACACCTCTCCCCTCTTCCTCACATGATTATTAAACATTAGACACCTTAGGATACCATCTAAGTCCGGATATATGCCATATATATAGCAAGAATCTCGAAAATAGAAGCACCTTACGCGTTACCGCGTAATGCGCAAGAAACCGAGTGCACAGTCGACCGGTCGCACCTTGCACAAAAATAATCCAGAGCAGAAACATCCACACTGCCTCACCTTAGACCTGTTGTCCGACCGGTCTAAGCCCACCTTAGACCTGTCTGGTGTCCGGTCTAAGCCCCTTGTTCACTTGTCGCCAGACAAATCTAGGGTAAGAAAAAATTGTCCACTAGCCCTCTCGTGCATCTGGGCCAAACGGCCAGACCTATTGCCCAATCTGTCTGAGCACCCAATCCTCGCACATGTTTGAAGGCTCTTTAACAATCTCCATCGAGGCTTCAAACGTTGAATCAACACCATCCTTGCAACGTCATCTTATCTTCAATCATAGCTCCACCGCTTCTCGTACCACCATCAAATGTAACCTTGTACATTCACGCCCTTTTCTGCTCTTCTCATGTGGCCCTTGGGCACTTGCCACATATGAGCAACCGTGGATCTCGCTACCGATCCTGCAGCTCCACCATGAATTGTGCTCCCGATTAACTTGTAAAGATTGCCACACCTCCGTGCCTTCATACACACGAGTGCCTCCTTCAACACTTCACAACAACGATCGTGGCCGATAAACTCGCACCCTTTCGCCTCGAGTACACCAAAAGAAATCACATTCATCTTCATCTTGGGGACGTGCTTCACATCTTCCAGGACTCGTTCGATCCCATTGAACATTCTGATGTGCACCGTTCCAATACCCATTACCTTATGAGTGTAACCATCACCCACAAACATCGATTCACCACCATACCCCTATATGTCGTGAATGAACTCCGGTCAGCACAAATGTGACATAAAGTCCCTGAATCTAAGATCCACTCATTACCATGAGATCCCTTACTGGATACAATTAAGACGTCATAAAGATCGCCACCGTCCTCTATGATATTGGCTCTCTCTTCAGAAGAATTTACATACCTCTCTTGCTTCAATCTGAAATTTTGACAATCCCCTCTCATGTATCCTTCCTGACCATAATTTCAGCACTTCACCTTAGCCTTGCCTTTGCCCTTGGCCTTAGATCCCAATATCGAATATCTTTCATGCTCAGAACTTCTTTCCCTCATAACCAGTGCCTCTGAGGAATAACGAGAAGCCATGTCATCGCTTTTCTTTCTCATCGCCTTCGACTGGAGGGCTGAGATAACGGTCTCGACGTTTATGATTTCCCTCCTTGCGCACACAGAGTTCCTGAACGACTCATATGAATCTGGAAGAGAATTCAACAGGATGCATGCTTGATATTCATCCTTCACTGGTTCATTGATCTCCACCAACTTGCAAACCAGCCTATTGAATGTGCTCAAGTGATCCTTCACTTATGTTCCCTCAGTCATCCTCAACGTGAACGACTACATTAGCACGTACATGCGATTCTTTAGAGACTTCTTGACATAAACCTTCTCTAGCTTCGCCTATTGTTTCAGCCGCAGTCTTTTCCTTCATGACATGATAGAGAACATCATCCGTAAGGTTTAACAGGATTGAGGTTCTAGCCTTCTTGTCGAGCCTCGTCCACTCATCATCTTTCATAGCCTCGGGTCGCTTTCCAAGCGCTTTATCAAGCCCTTGCTGAACTAGGAAGAATTCAACATTCACCTTCTATAGCTCAAAGTTATTTTTCTCGGAGAACTTCTCTACCTCGAACCTTGTCTTTGATCCCATTTTCTCGTCTCAGATTCGAATTCTACTCCACCCCAATCTTATCTCTGATACCACTTGTTGGGAAAACCGACAGCTAAAGCGGAAGCCGAATCCGCAGAGCATTATGAGATAAAACGAGAAACACAATGTAATCAAGCCATACACAAGCATTCAACCACAAGAGAATCCGAATTTACGTGGAAAAGACCCCTCAACGGGTAAAAAACCACGGCACAAAGTGATCCACTATGATTAACAGAAGATTACAGAGATTGACAGCTCACAAGCAAGGAATAAACAAAGAAAACCCAAAGTTCTCTCTCATACACACCTCTCCACTCTTCCTAACACGATTAGGAAACCTTGAACACCTTAGGATACCATCTAAGTCTGGATACATGCCATATATATAGCAAAAATCTAGAAAATAGAAGCATTTTACGCACTACCGTGTAATGCATAAGAAACTATGTGCACAGTCGACCGGTCGCTCGACCGGTCGAACCTTGCACAAAAACAGTCCAGAGGAGAAACATCCACATTGCCTCACCTTAGACTTGTCGCCCAACCGGTCTAAGCCCACCTTAGACCTGTCTGGCGACCTGTAGACCTGTCGCTAGACAGGTTTAGGGTGAGAAAAACTGGTCCAGCAGCCCTCTCGTGCATCTGGGCCAAACGGCCAGATCGGTAGCCCGACCGGTCTGAGCACCCAATCCTCACACATTTTTGAAGGCTCTCCAATCATTTTTAATAGTGGATGGCTTGGATTATTTGAAGGACCCCGCTATCAGGACGACCATCTCCTAGCTAAATATGAGGAGTCAGGGGCGTGATGTTATCATTTAACCCTTAATTTTGGTGGGGCCCACTTTCATGATGCTCATTATAAATCTAATTTGTCCACCATTTTTTTCATCGTATTTTAGGGCACGGGCACAAAATTCAAGTAGATCCAATGCATAAGTGGGTTCCATAACAAGAGAAAGTGGGCCAGTGGTAGAGGCCTACCATTGTTGAAACTATAAATGGTCAATTTTTTTATTTTTAGGCTATCCAAACTTTTTAAATGGCATTCTCACCCGTTCAGAAGGCCATTCCTAGTGAGCTGAACATAACCATTAGTTTTTACCCTTGATCTAGAATTTTTGTGTCCTTATGATGGCATGTATTCAATATGCATTGTCACCTGCTGTGTGGGCCACCTGAACTTCATATCTCGATCTTTTTTGGGCCTAATCCCTAAAATCATATGAGGGAAATGGTGGACAACTTATATTTTTCTCGCAAAGAACACGGTAGGCCCCATGATCACAAAGATCATATTTATGCAAAATCTTAATATTGACATAGATGTGGCGCTATCATGCAACCCTTAGGGCCCGTTTGGATACTACCAAATAAGTTACTTTTTCACTGAACTTAAGATGTTAAGTTACTTTTAGCACTTAAGTTCGTTTGGTAAGTATAATTGAAAAGTAACTTATCTCTTAAAAATTACTTATCTTAATTAAGTATTTTTTTTAGCTTTTTGACTTTTGACTTTTGACTTTTCTACTTATCTCTCTCATGTCATGCCTTGGGATGGGGTTAGCGCACACCCACACTGTTAGTCACCCTCCAATGTTAATTAACCACCCTCCAATTTGGCTTTTCTACCTATCTCTCTCAAGTCACGTTACATATCAAAGTTCTCTCTCATGGTTCACTCAATTACTTCTCTCTCATATAGTCCATATCAAAGGAGGCCCCACATGATGGACTGTACCATCAAAGGTGGGGCTCATACAGTGGACGGCCCACATCAAAGATGGGCCCTACATTAATTGGTGCAAGATCCAATCCACCTATCAGGTTGATTTGATCTTCTACATCTTTCCCAAAAATGGTTCTGGTCCACTCACCATGTAGACAGACTATTGGAAACAAGTGAATGGGTTAGAAAACTTCAGCCAAGTCTTCCAGAGCCGTTCATTTGTTTTGCAGACTGTGGCCCACCTGACTAGTGGATCAACCTGATTCTTGTGCTAGGGCATCCATATAGTGGTCCTGGTCTGATGGATGGAATGTACCTTGGACTAATTGTGCTATGCTAGCACATGCATGGCATGTACATGAGCTTTATTGCACACACGTGGGATTAGAAAAGGTCATTCTGTTAGGAAAACTGCCTAAAGGCATAGCTTTTTCTTTTCATGTCAATATGTTGCTTATTAAATTTAGATTTGAAATTTTTTTTCGAAAGGTAACTTGTCAATGTGTTATTACCAAACATACTTATTTACTTATTGAAGGGTAAGTATATTGTTTACCAAACATACTTATCTACTTAATAAGTAAAAACCAAGATAAGTAACTTATCTTAAGTAACTTACAATTCAAACAGGCCCTTAATGTCGGTGGAGACCACTTTCCTGATGCTTGTCACAAATTTCAACCATCTATCATCTTCCCCATCTCATTTAAGCGCATGGGCCTAAAATCCAAGCAAATCTAATGCATCGGTGGGTCCCATGATAGGAAAAAGTGGGTTGGTGTTTCACCACTGTTGAAACTATCAATGGTCTACTTTTCTTGTTTTTGGGGCATCCAAACTGTGAATATTCCCAACCATTTTGGAGAAATAGTTTAAAAGTAACAATTTCTCATTCCATAGACTAAAGTAGTGGTGGGTGATAGAAATGGCACGTGGAGGTGATTGCATTTTGGTTATCTTGGAATAGGTGAGAGGTAAGATAGCATGTGGTTTGTGGTGATGGTTTCTTGAAAGCTTTTGGACATAAAATCTTTTCATTGAGTGGTTGGGATAATTGGCTTTGTAATTTGAATGAAGATTAAGGATTAAAGAGTAAAATGATTTTATTTTAAGGATTTTTTATTGTAGGGGTTAATGACTTGTGTTAAGAGGGAGGGATGATAACAAATTTAGAAAATTGAAAAAGCTAATATCATAATTGGGCCATTGTAAAAAAAATAAAAATTCTATTTTTACTTGTGATCTTTGACCAAATTATAATATTTGATTGATTGGTTGTTAATTATAGAGACACTTGACAATCTTTTAAAGGAGAAAAGGTGCTATTGAAAATTGGATTTCCATTGCCGTAAGATGGGCAATGTGGTCTTATTCTAGGTTTGGATGGCTTGCATAATACTCTAGGTTAGTCTGATTGTGTTGGGGGTATCGTGGTGCACTTATGCAGACTTCGACAAGGTGTGTGGTTTCAAGTTTCCGTATAAAAAGCATCACTTATGATCATGTATGATCGACTATTCCATTACTAATGGGGTGCTTACAAAATGAAAGTTAGTGCACCAAAAATCAGGCCAGTCACCACGTGAATTGGGTGTTATTTGGTGGTTGTATATTAGTTTTTATGGTGTGTTCCATCTCTAATTACTAAATAGATGACTTTTTAGATATCCAATTATCACGATAAGGCTCACTTGATGCCGTATATACTTGATGGAATCCTCATAGGGAATAAATATATAAGAACGTGAATAACTTACAGAAAAAGCTTATTACAGAGGAATGGGCATCTCAATGCAAATGGAGTAATGAAGACGGGGAGCGAAGGGGAAGAGCTGCAATTTAAGAGATTCATGCGTAAGCCACATATATCAAAGATTCAGACCATTCATCAGGTAAGGTACATTGTAAACAGGAAATAGATTAAAAATAAAAAAATTCAACATACATGTGAAGCTATCTTGATGAGTGTGCTACTATGATTTTTGATATATGGCAAATTAAAAGTGCACCCTACCTAATGAATGACATGGATCTCAAACATGTATTATACCCCTTCAAATGAGGAACCTGTCCTTGAATCTCGATTCAAGGGTTTGTCTGTAGCTTGGATGCAGTCTCAGGTTAAGATTGATTAAACAATCCTGACCTTAGAGTTCCATTTCAAACTATTGGGTATTTCTCATTCTTGCCATCCTATCTTAATAGATTATCCTTTAAAATATCATAGATGGAGATGTCTTGGATTGATTTATTAGTCTACCATCTCTTGTGGAGATATGGCTCCACCATATTCCATTTTTTTCCTACCTTAAACTTGAATGGCAATGCGCAATTAATAATCATACTTGTGGAGCCATCTACAGAGATGATCTGATGATCAGAGCCGTCTGAAATGTGACCAGCTTAAAAAAAAAATTGTCTAGCCAAAAGATCATGCAGATCCAACCATTAGGTGTATTGCAATGTACGGTGTAAATAGTCCAGCCTGAATTGTTAAGCACAGGCTTGTGCTCATGACAGGCCAAAATAGTCCAGCCCAAGCCCAAGCCTGAATCTGGGGAGAGGGAGGGAAAGAGGAAAATAGCGGGCTCAAAACCTTAACCCTAGCCCTGCAAAAGCCTTTCCAATCCATCCCATCATCAAACGGATGGACCCCACCACGTCGGGCCCTGACCCTCCATCATCAAAGGCCCAAGCTCTTCATTCCCTAGGGTGTGGCCCACTCACCGCTTCCATCTCAGCCTCTTCAAGACACATTCCCTCCAATAAGGCCTTCCAATTTCTTCGGCTTGATTCTTGAGGTGTCCAATTTCATGGTGGAACAACCCTTTTTAATGGGTTGGACGCCACAAGCACACTAGTTGCACAAGCTTTTATTTGCATACAAGCTAGATGCATGAACTTTTCATCTACAATTACAATTAGCTGCATATGTGAGGTATTCCTTTTTTTTTTTTTTTCAAAAAAAATCTATAGAATCTGTGGAGATCATCCCACGATGGCGATGCTTGCCAAAGTAGTTGGACAAGACCTTGACAATTCGGTAGAAAAAGGTGCAGCCCTACTTTGATGGATTGTGCAAGAAAAAGGTTCATTGGCTCAGATACAGACATCGATGACACATCATCTATGTGACTTACCAAAGTGCCTTTGGACCACATTTTTCTCACATGTCACGTGCTAGCTGAGTTATGCAACGTGCACATTGGCTTATCTCAAATTCTCAATTGAGATAAGTTGTTAGTGGTCTTTTGGATGTAGGAATAACTCACTTAAAACATAAATACCTATGTTTAATTGCATTTTTCTATAGGTAATTTGACCTTAAAACCCATAACTGAATGTTGAAATGCATCCGGTCTGCCATGGAGCTTTGGGCTCGAACCCCATCTGATTGCATTTGGGAGTTGCATTTGCTAAGACATAGTTGTCCATTTCGACAGGGCTCCCCAAAAAGTTGAACCCTGTCATGTCAAGGGTGGAGGATTGAAAGGACTTGTCCACTGACAGCCTTCTCTAGTAAATCTGCACATTATACTTGCATTTCTGGAGTCTTGCACACGTAGTGCTGGGAGAAAGATCCCTTCACGATCACATGCCCAACAATATCAGAATAAAAAGGAAGCAAAGAAAAGATGCAAAGCACGGCGCAAAGATTTACATGGTTCTCTTTCAGTAAATTCACGTATTCACGCCAATCTATTGTACTTAAAAGGCAAAAATACGAAGAAGCGACTTTCAATAAAATAATCTCTGTTAAATAACCAATTGCTCTAAAAGCTTCAGCTGTTAGAGGATGGTGCATCAATGTATGTCAAGGGACTTTAACACTCCTCCCATAGGTGCGGGGTGGAACTTTGCACGTGAACATACTAAACAAGGATAGAGGAAATATAATAGAAAATAGCAATATGGCAAATTGTATCATAGATACTTTCTGTTGGTTTCTATAAAATAAGTATAGTAGAAAATACAATATAACAAACAAAAAATAACAAAACTATTATATGAAGAGTTGACGTATGTTGCAGTTGCTATCTTAAAAATTAGTTTGTCTCATAGGAAAGATATTTTATGCACTGGATTTCAGCAACTTTGCTCCTCGAGCATATAATAACTCTCCTTAATAATGAACAACTTGGATCAGGTTCATGCACTGATCTCAACAACATATATCCAAGCTTGCTCTTTCTGATTTGTTCAGAAAAAAGAAAAAAAAAAAAATAAATAAAAACAGTCCTATTCAAAATTTTGATTTTGCTTGGACTGAGCCTGGCCCATCGACAGCTTTATGTGCATGTGTGCCATGTTGCCACAGGCACCCATGATTGCCTCTTTAATATAGGACCCCGCAAGCCTTACCTGCATAGGTATAATATTGGTGGTATGCCCACGGCTAACCAGGCATCAAGTGCGTGGAATTTTCATTAGAACCACCCCATCATTGGGGTACGCTGCCTTGTGTAGGAAATAATTGGCATGCACCGTTAGTTTTGTGGAGGATCCATTGTGGTTTTTATATTCCATCTAATCTATTCATCTGACATGCTTGAATTTCCCAAAAATCAAGCTATTTCTTGGCTGTTCGAAAGCTCTGAGCCACACCATGTGAATATAGTAGTTTTAAGCATAATTTTATACTGACCCCGTAGCTCACCTGAGTGTTGAATCAACCCGTGGTCAATCATAAAAACGGCCCCTAATCCTCATCAATGGTGTAATTTATTGATACTTTCAACCACTTGCATGTGCGGCCCATGATTTGGTAAGATTCCGACACAGAGATGGGATGGGCACAAAAAATTTTCCACATGAAATGAATCCGGCCGATGATCCCATCCTCCGTATTTTAGCACTTTTTTTGGGCTCTTATGGTGATATTTTTTTTTAACCATCTATTTTTGAGCCATTGATCAAATTGTTAAGCTTAAAGGTGCCACTCAGGTCAGGTTGAGATCTGGCCTCTGCTGACCCAAACCATTCACCTGTTAACATGAGCTAAATTTCAACCCATCATTGTGGACCCTTGTCAATTCGAGCCTAACTTATTTTCACATTACCCAACCTGAGCTTAACTAACTGACTCGAAATTTTGGATTAAGTGATAAAACTTGTTTAGAACCATCGGTACAAATGCCACTACTGCAGATAACCCAAAACTCTTCTGGGCCGGATTTGGGTCAGGGTAGGGTTTAGGGTGGAAATGGGCTGGTTTTGGTCTGGGCCAGGACCGGCCCAAGCATGGACCTCACACATCAAACCCAAGCCCGATCTGAAACCCAAAAAATAGTAGAAACAGTATTTACCACTTCAATGTTCCTAATCATCCATTTATCAAGTGGACCATACATACACAATAAATTATATATGATTTAGAGGAACAAAATCAACTGTTTCAAGATGCATCATTTGCCTAACCACATACTGGAGTGAAATATTATTAAGATTTAACACATACATATGAAGCCCGGTTAGGCTAAAATGACTTGAACCAAGCCTGGCCCAAAAATTGATTGGGCGATGCATGCTCAGCCCAAGCCAGACCTATGGGCCACACTAATAGGTCCAAGCCCAGTCCAAAACTGGATCAGGCGCGCCGGCAGGGTGGGTACCCAACCGATTGCCAGTCTTAGTTGGGTTATGGCTCAATATAAACCAACCCAAGTTTATATTGAGCTACGAAAAGCAAACCTCTCCACCTTATCATAGACCAATCAGGTTCAGGTTGCGCTCATTGATTGACAGCTTGCCAGAGTCAGCCCTTCATGATCCTGGCATGTAAATGAACCTTTATGAGCCTCTAAAATCTCTCTCAAACCACAACCAATGCTGCGGTTGATCTTATACATGTGACCAGTTATCAGGAAAAGAATTGCAATACATAAATGATAGTGTGTAATATCAGTCGGCCATAAAACTCCTATTACTAGATCAGATTACTTCTCAATTAAGTGTCTTTCAAATGGGCCAGTCATGAATCAACGCAAGACCAAACAAGTTGGTCCATATCATCATCCTCTGGAGGCAGAATTCTATTGTGGAGTACAATTCTGATGATCCTTGGCATTTTAGCATATTTTTTGGGCTCTTGTGGAAATTTTTTAACCATCTATTTTTTAACCATTGATCCAATTTTAAGCTTAAGGGTGCAACTTAGGTCAGGTTGAGATCCGGCCTGGGCTGACCCAAACTATTCACTTGTTAGCATGAGCTAAATTGATTGGGCCATTCATGTTCGGTGCAATCTAAGCCTACAGGCCAAGCTAACAGGTCCAAATCCATCTAAAGCTAGATCGGGCTTGATAGCAAGGCGGGCTGCCTGGCCCATTGCCCACCTTAGTTGGGTTATGGCTCAATCCAAACCAACCCAAGTTTGAATTGAGTTGCAAAAAGCAAACCTCTCCACCTCATCATGGACCAATCATGTTCAGGTGTGACTCATCTGAGTTTAGTCTAGTCGAATCATCTTTGACCCATAAGTCAAACGTGCAAATAGGCCTGTCTTGGGCGAGTCCGGGAGCATATGTCATTATGTGGTTAGAATCTCATAGAAGCCTTTATCAGTACCCTAACATGTAATGGACCTTTATGAGACAGCTGTAAAATATCTCTTCAACCATGACCAATGCTTCAGTTGGTCTTATGCATGCACCCTACCATCAGGAGAAGAATTACAATGCATAGATGATGGTATGTAATATTTGTCAAGCCTTTGGGCCATGGTTTTTTTTTATTTTTTTTATTTTTTATATAAGATGAGGATCAAACAAATTTTTATTACACATGGATCGGAAAAGCTTAAAGAAAAGTTGACAAAACTCAACAAAGTTCAACCAGTCGACTAGCTAAATCGATCAATCAAAATTCCTGCAGAAATTTCAGTTTGATTGCTGGACATTTTGCCAATTTAGACAAGTTGAAATTGAGCTTCGATAGATCAAAAAATTGTGAAAATTACTGAATTTGCATAATTTAGTTTCCTTATTTGATTGAGACTCTTTTAATATGTTTTTATAATTTATTTTAAGCTATATAAGCTCTATTAAACTCATTGTTAAGCATTTAACTTTTATATTATTCAATATAATTTTGATTTTATTAAATTTTATTTTTTGAATTCAAAAATTTCTCTTGTAGATTTAAGAGCGCCTTATGAATTCAAAGTAGTTATCCCTCTGAGAAAGATGGTAGTTGACCTCATCATATCCTTCTCTGCATTATTTTTCAATACAATTTCTTTTAGATGGACTAACCTTTTATCAACAGAAGACCAAACAAGTCAGGCCAAGTCATCATCCTCTATAAGGAGACTCACACCGTGGTTGGAACAAAGATGCATTTGGTTGTGAGCTCCAATGTGGCAGATAAAAAACGTATATTTGCATCAATAATTCAAGTCATACACTTCCATGATCCATCCTCTCCTCGGAGAAGTAAAAGAGCCATCATTGCACCCCTGCCTAGCTTTTACCATACTAAGCATCAACCAAAACTCTAGATCAGTGAACCATGAGGCCCACCATGGATACACTTGTCAAAAAATCTCTAAGATTAAAGGGTAATAATAACTAGATCATGGCCACCAAATAAACGGTTAAAGGAAAAAAATAAAAAGAAAACTGTCCACATGCAAAGAAAAAGACACGTGATTCGGTAGCCAAGATCGAAAAATCCAGGTGAGATTTGAGACATGGTCTATCACTGCTGTGACAACCCATGGCCCTCCACATGTTTACTATGCATTTCCTCGGTCGACGATCATTCGATTCCTCTCTGAAGAATATTTTCTATATATGATGTTGTTTTCTATAAATGTCGAAACATAATGGGCCCCACCCGGAGGTTAGGTAGCATGGAACGATCGCCTGGTGGACCTCGGTCACGGCCAGACGTAGCTCAATAATCTCTTGAATGAGACGACCGTGATTGCCGTGGTGCGGGTGGAATTTATAATAGAGAAATGATCCAGCTGGCCAAGTGCATGAAAACAGTACTCCCATGCACCTAGTTGCATTTGAAACGAGTGAAGAATCCATATCATCAATCTGAACCGTCTATGTGGTGTGACCAACTTTTCCCAAGCTACCTTTAAAAATCATACCTATAGGATGATCTAAATCATCCATTCAATGGCATGTGATCATGGATGGACAAGATCGTTTGTAAAAGATAGGGTCAGTCAAAGATACTTAGAACCACCCAATTGCTTTAATTTTACCACGTTAGTGGGCCAAAGAGACTGACCTAAGGGAGAGTGCCCGGATTCGTGATGTGGATGTCAACAAACCCACGTGCAGCTAGGGCGATGGGAAGATTTCCGTACACAGCCAGCTGGATTTTTTTGTGTGTGGTAATATCTAAGTTAAAGCTGCTTTATTTTTATGGAGGTACTTGACAACCCCTTGTATACAGTGGCTTTGAGAATTTCATGCTCTCATGTAGGTTGGAGCTAAGGAAGGAGTTTTTTGTTTGGTTGGTAGTTAATATAAAACCTTTATTACAACTTACCAATTTTAATAATATATATCAGGAGAACTTTAATTAGGGACAATCTTCTTTTATGTATATTAAGAAAGATTTTATCTCTTTCTTCTACTGGAGATGAAAAATGATTCAGAGAAAGAGGATGGGTCTCCACTGATGGCTTGACAATAAACTCATAAGAGTTTCAACACTGAGACAATGGATCGAGTGCTCATGTGGTGTGAGTGTGTGTGGTGTAGGTGTGTGTAAAAGAAAAGGCAAGAAGAGGATAACGACAGTTCATAGATGGAAGTTATGATTGCAAAACGACATGAGGATTGTCACTGCTTTGATACCATAATAAAAAAAATATAGAAACAATTTCTAGCAAAGATGGAAAAAGATAATTCCCAATGTGGGGGGTGGCTAACATTGACATGTGACTTACAGTGTGTACTAACAGGAAAAGGATAAAAATATTTCCTCATATACATAAAAGGAGATAATCCTTAACTAAAGTTTTGCTAATAATATGACATTTCAAAATCATACTAGTCTTTATGGCTCTTTATAGAGTTGAATTGTGGAACAAGATTTATGCAGCAGATCCTAATTAGTAGTTGAAATAAGGTTTAAATGGTAATGATGATGGTAATATTTCTATGTAGGTTTTGACATGTAGGTGCCCTTGCCACAATGGAGCCGGTTTGCACCCTCAGATTGCATCATAGATGATGATATGAGTGGTTAATGTTTTGAATTCCATTCTAAGTTGTGGTAAGAAGCATTGAAGTGGATTGGCTGTTGCACCCACCACGGGATACCCTTGGGTCATGATGTGGTTGAAGCTCTGTAGGGCCCATTGTGATGTATGTGTTTTATCGATGCGGCCCATCTGCGTTATAGGTCATTTTAGGGCATCAATGCAAAAATGATGCAGATGATCCAAAGCTCAAGTGGACCCCACTACAGAAAATAGTGAGGATCAAACGCCCACTGTTGAAAACTTCTTAGGGCCCACCGTGATGGTTTATTTGCCATCCGACTTGTTCGCAAAGTTATATAGATTTGGATGAAGCTGGAAAACACAAATATAAGCTTGAACCAAATCTTTTGTGGCCCTCAAGAAGTTTTCAATTGTGGGCATTCGGTCCTTATTGTTTTCTGTGGTGTGGTCTGCTTGAGCTTTGGATATGCATCATTTTTTGGCTCATACCTTAAAATAAACTGACAAAACAGATGGTCTGCATGGATCAAAACACATACATCATGGTGGGCTCCACAGAGCTTGGGCCATGGAGGCAAACCACTTCCGAGAAACATTTGTTGAAGGGGTGATTATATATGCAGATGAATATGGAACAATGAAAAGTAACCTTTTCATGGTCCATATTAACATCTAATATTCAAAAGTCTGATCATCAACAAGCATGATTATGAAATATAGCTTCTATGGGGGCTATAATGGAACATGAATGGTTCCCATCAATCTAAGGATGTGACGTGGAAGCTGGCCACCACATGACACCATGGTTGGGTGCATTATACCCCACCAAGACATCTTTTGTGTCTAACAACGCAATTGTGGACAATTTTCTCTTTGTTATTAGTCTTCGAGGAGTCTTGAACTTTGTGTTTGAATGACATGGGAATGGCTTTAAAATAAAGTTGTTATAATTATGTCCATTTAAAGGTGTAGCTAGTCAACAACATTTGATATATTTAGATTTTTCTCACAAAAAACCCTACAATATATAGCTTAGTTTTTAATTCTCCCTCTTTCTCTACCTACACCTCCCTCTATGAGCATAGCTTGCTCCTTGTTTACTCTACTGTGGCACTCCTTATCTCTCTCTTTTAATCTATCTTCCTTCTGTTCTCTCCGTGTATGGCACGTGGCATCAACATGGGCTTTATACATTATATATAAATATATATCATCTGTAGTACAATAGTTTTAAACATTTTTTTTTTCTCTCACAATTAATTTTAGAAACTTTGGTTACTAGAAAGTGATATCATCCTTTAAATGTAATTACTCGGCAAGAAATGGTTTTGATTTTACCTCATAACGCATATATTAAACTGTTTTCTTTCATTTATTCAAATGATGCCCACATTTTTTTTTTTTGGTTAGTAAAAAAAATAAAAATAAAAATGATGCCCACATTAAAATTTTCTTTTGTTTGCATGTAGTCTGCACAAAATATAATTAGAGAGATGGTACAATAATGAATCATTAGATTTGCCCTAATAAATGTCTGATATCTACTTAGATTTCACCACAATGGGTACTTAAATCCATAACCTCATGCTGAAACTCTAATGTGAAGATGTGGGCTTAAAAATTAAGTAGATGAGAGAAATCTACTCTTTTTAGCTTACGCGAAGATGCGGGCCTAAAACTTAAGTAGATGGGGGGAGTCAAGTGGTCCATGATTAGTGGAACAGTGAATCTGAATCGCTCACCATTCCTTTCTCTTCCCCTCTCTTGTACGGCACACACTTCCGTGCAGCTCCACTTTTTGGGGAGCGGATTAGGTGAGACACCAGATGCACCAAGGTGGATGGGACCTAACTGTGGGGCCCACTGTGATGTATGTAACTACATCTATGCCGTCCATTTATATTGAAAGCTCATTTTGGGGCATGATTCAAAAAATGAAGCAATTCCAAATCCCAAATGGACCATAGTACAAGAAACAGTGGCGATCGACCATTAAATACTTCTTGTGGGCCACAAAAGCTTTGGATCAAGATGATATTTGTGTGGTATCTTTATCTAGGAGTTTTTGACCTTATCAACAGGTTGGATGGAAGATAAACATTCCGTTGGAATTCATGAAATTTTTAATGGTGGGGATTCAATCACAACTGTTTCCTGTGGTGTGGTCCAATTAAGATTTGAGTCAGCTTCATTTTTTGGATCATGATGTAAATGAGCTTTCAAAATGGTTGGACGGTGTGGATTAAGGCACATACATGACTGTGATCGCCCACGAATCCGGGTTCTCACCTAATCCGCTCCCCACTTTTTGGTTCGCCTTGTCTTATTATTCTTTCCCTTTTCTCTTCCATTCCCGAGTTGCTCCACGTTAGTCAGTTACACGTGGCACACCCTGATCGCCAAAAATATAATAACTAAGTTAATCAATGCGGATGCCAGTGAGTCCACATGCAATTATGAAGGTGGCCCACTTGATCATCTTTTCTGATTATAATAACAAAATTAAGTCGGCATAGGGACGTCTTGGACCGTCCAATTAATGGATAATGTATATCTCAAGACCTGCATGAAGCCACGTGCTAGCGGAAGAATGGTGGAATGAAACTCTGTTTTGTCAGTCTCCAACCCAGCATCCAACCGTGCGAAACATGTGGACAGGAGCTGAGATGGCATCGTGGCGCTATGTCTACCACCCATTCCCCCCCTTCTATATCTGCTTCATGTTGGAACTTGGTAGCAGCCGGCCGCGCGCATTACCACACACAGATACACGTGTAAGACTTGGATGTGTGTGGAATGGTGGGCTTTGACACCACGGACGGCTCAGATTTCTGTTATAGGAACCCGTGCAACAAAAAGTGTCCACCCTGATGTGTGTATCAAAACCTCTACTTCCCATCATTCAGGCCAGCCCGTGTTAGGAGGTGATCTCAAAAAGTAAGACCGATCCAACCCTTACGTGGGCCACACCCCTGCCATGGAGCCTTCTTGGGGCCCACCTACGCTTATATTTGATCTTTTACTTTCATCTTAGTAAAACTCGCATAAGGAATGGGTTAGGTGGAATATAAACATCATGGTGGGACCCATGAGCCTGTTTGTTTTCATTTCTCTCAAAGTAAATGCATGTAAAATGGTAATTATTATCATTTATTACTATTTGATAGGAAAGAGGCATTATAAAAGGGGTTTGAAAAGGATTATTGTGTATTTGTTGGGCCCATTGTCATGTCAATGAGATATTCATATTGTCCATTCATTTTAAAGGAACATTTTAAGATAAGATCCCAAAATCAAGGCAAATTTGAAGCTCAAGTAGCCCACACCTGAGAAATAATTGTTGTAAAAGGTTTTTAAATGTAGGAATTCAACCCACTATTATTATGTGTGGTGTGGTCTACTTAAGCTTTGAATTTGCTTCAACTTTTGTTACATGCCTTGAAATCACATTGCCAAAGACCAGGTGGATAAGCCACATGTATCATTAGTGCATTCCACATAAAATTTACTCTCCTCAATTTTGAGTGTAAAAAAAGCAATCAATTAGTTGTCATTCTTGGAAAATGTACAAATCAATATACGGCAAATGATTATCACCCATGTGTAGTGTATTTACCACACAGGGAAATGAAAACAACCATCATTAGAATATGAAAACAAACAAGCCCGTTTCAGTGGTGGATGCACTTATGCACATCCTCTCTTTTCTTTGGCGTGGCCAATGCCCGTGTTTTGTGCTAACATCCTAATGTGTGCAAGGAATTAATGTGCAGGCCATCTCAATGGGAGTAGCCCCACTTTGAAGATCATTGACTACCAAAAATTAGCTCATCCACTCATCAGGTGAGCCACACGTAACACTGATCCAATACATTAGCCATCCATTTCTTTTTATGAACTGTACACAACGATGAGCCTACGGTGCATCTTGTTGGGATTGGACACCTCAAACCTTCAAGCATGAAGACCACTGACCGGTCGGCCGGACCGGTCGGTCACGATGGAGCAAAACAACAGGGCATCTGGAACGTTTTTGGACATCCGACCGATCGGTGGGGGGGTTCGACCGGTCGGCCGACCGGTCGGGCAGTTTCCTTGTTGGACTTGGTTTCTTGTGCGGTTTTACGCAAGGAGTTTCTAATTCCGGTTTGTCTCCTATTTAATGAGATGTAATCCGAGATTAGGGTTGTCGCCAATGGGCCAAGGGATTGAGAGGGTTCTAGGGTGAGAGAAAAAGCTAGGAGGAAGCTTGGAGTTCTCTAGGATGAGGGAAATGGCTGTGTTTGTCCTTCTCATGTGAGAATTAGCTTTGGGTAGATTGGGATTTCTCTTGTAGGCTGTGATCCAGGGTATTTCTTCTGTAATCTCTTGTAACTTCTGATTCATAGTGGATTGGTGTCGCTTTGTGCCGTGGTTTTTTACCCTTGAGGGGTTTTTCCACATAAAAATTAGTTTGCCTTCTTGTGTGTGATGATTTGCTTGTTGATTGCCATTGTGGTGTGTTCCTCGCCTGCCTTGATTGCTTCCACTGCTTCTGATTCATAGTGAATTGGTGTCGCTTTGTGCCGTGATTTTTTACCTTTGAGGGGTTTTTCCACGTAAAAATCGGTTTGTCTTTTTGTGTGTAATGATTTGCTTGTTGATTGCCATTGTGGTGTATTCCTCGCTTGCTTTGATTGCTTCTGCTGCGGGGCTTCTAACCCCAACACATCTTTCAGCCGACTCGATGCGGCATCGACCAAGTTTAAGCCTCAAGGGAAGGAACCTCTACGGTCCATTGAGATGGACATGAACATTCCTCCTCCTTTAAACAATTAAACTTAGGCTGGTCCATCAATCAGACAGGCCATACGACTACATTGAATGTTGGTGGTTGGCTAGCTAGGCACCATTTTTCTTCCAGCAGGCGGATTGCGTACTCAGTACCCTATAGTATATAGTGAACTCTGTGGGGCCCACCGTGGTGAATGTGTCTTATCCATGCCGTCCATTCATTTTACGAGCTCATTTTAAGACAGGTCCAAAATTACAGGATATCCAAACTTGAAGTGGATCACACCACAGGCAACAGTGGGAATTGGCCTACCCCTGAAAACTTCAGCTCGGAGCCAATTCCCACATGATATGATTATACACAATATTTCTTGTGGGCCCTAGGAAGGTTTTAACAGATGTGATTATACCCACTGATTCCTCTGGTGTGGTCCACTTGAGTTTGGGATATCCTTCAATTTTGGGACCGTGCGCTAAAATGAGCTGTCTAAACATTGCGTCCCCTAATGCACGGTACATGTAGTACACACATGCGAGTTTAGTATCTTAGTGCATTAGACCGGTGTTTTTGACAAGTTGAGGCCGTGGATCAGTAATCCAGACCATTGCTCACTTGAGTACCATCCAGATGGACAATATCCCAAGAATCTCCAGTATTCGAGGAACTGGTGTTATAAACTTTTTCAGTTGAATGTGGACCGTCTAAATGTAGGCCACAAATCGGGAGTATGGTACCAAGGAAACTTTTGAGACATAGGCCATGTAAACGGGAGTGGATTAGGTGAGACTCCGGATCCACCGAGGTGGGTGGGAACCCTGACTGTGTGGCCACTGTGATGTATGTTACTACATCCACTCCGTACATCCGCATTTATAGATCATTTTAGGGCATCGTCCAGAAAATGAAGCAGTTCCAAATCCCAGATGGTCCATAGTACAGGAAACAGTGATGATTGACCATTAAAAACTTCCTGTGGGCCACAAAAGCTTTGGATCACGATGTTATTTATGTGGTCTCTTCATCTAGTTGTTTGTGACCTTATCAACAGGTTGGATGGAAAATAAACATTCCGGTTGAATCCATTGAAAATCCATGAAGTTGTCAATGGTAGAGATTCTATCAAGACTGTTTCTATGGTGTGGTCCACCTAAGATTTGAGTCAGCTTCATTTTTGGTATCATACCTTAAAACGAGCTTTCAAAATGGTTGCACGGTGTGGATTTAAGACACATACATCACTGGGAGCCCCAGAGTCAGGGGTCTCACCCACCTCGGTGGATCCAGGGTCTCACCTAATCCGCTCCCCATCAAAACCCACTGCAGATGCATCATGACCCAAAAGTTGAATGGTACGAGCACAAGCCAAACGAACCGCTTGTTGGGCCTAAAAGAGATGGAAAAAGGTACAAATTCCTAATCGACAAATCCCCCAGGGGTGCTAGGTCAAGACTGTTAGACCCACGTGATTTCCAGGGTGTAATGTGTAGGACTGCCGACAGGCTGGCCAAAGTTGGCTTTGTCTAAGATTTTGAACCGTTTTGCACATTTTCAGGTCTACGTTTGGTGCCGCCGGAGAATGCCGGTTCAACTCGGTCTGACTAAGGTCCTCAGTCACTGAAGAATGTAAGTTCGACTCAGTCTAACTGAAGGTTCAATTGGTAATAAATTTTAAAAGAGTGCAGATTTTATTTTCCAATTTTGCATGAGAGTATTTAAGTAATTTATAATAATGATTAATAGTATATAACAAGGAAAGCCGACATGATTTTTAAGGTTCTGAAGAGAGAAATTAGGGTTTCTATATACTGAAGTTGTTCCATCTCTTATAATCCTTTGATAATAGTGGATTGATTATCACTTTGTACTATGATTTTTTATTACAATGATTTTTTTAAATTAAATATTATGTGCTTTTTATGTTTGCTTCAATTTTTCTTACGCTACTATTTGTTTGATTTTATTTAAAGTTTTTTCCGCACCCAACAAAAACAACGATAACATAAACTTAGAGAAAGGGAAGCTTCCCCAACTATGGAAAAACTAAAACTTCTCTCCACACGTGAACTTAAGAGTCCATCTATATCAGGACCCACGGAATCAGTGGCCAGATCTGGCACATTCGCTAGAACCACCTCTTCAGTCTCTCAGCACTTTTTCTTGACAGCGCACCTTGTGGTGGGTCCCACCCTAGATTGCCCATTGTTCACCCATTGATCTCAAAAGAGGGTAAAATGAGTGGTAGAAACATGCCAGCTTAGTATTTAGGATCAGTGGACTATATATTTTTCCTGCAGGCTGCCTGGATCAAGATTGATTATCAGACAGTTAACGTGTTTAATGAATAGATGTTGCACTGTACTATGAAGCATATGAATCGCTTGGGATACAAAACACAACACACAATCAACAATGTGCTGGTGGATCTGAGTCGTCCAATCACTCTTGGATCAGCTATCGCCCAAAATTTGAAGAAAAAAGAGAGAGAGAAGGAAATATCCTATATCTTTGAATCATTCCTGGCAAATATGGCTGGATCATTTCAGGCTAGATTTGGCTCAAGTCATTAGCTCAATCCAGCCTAATCCAGCCAACTTCATGTGTACATGTTTTCCATTCTACCTGCATTTACATCCATGTTGCATCTTGCATGAGAACTTTGCTAAATGCACATGCATGTGTGCAGTGAAGCTCAGGCACACACCACATGTGTCGTGGCATGGCACATAGGTGTGAGATCCAATCCATCCATAAAGTGGGTCCAACCTTGTAAATGTTTTCTCAAAAATAAATCTGGTCCATGATCAGAATGGTTCGTCATATGGCCTGTGGATAGATCATTGTTCGCAATTGGCACTGTACACATCCACACAGTGGCACATGGATCACATCCACACATTGGCACATGCATGGCTCACAAAGTGACTAATGTGACATTTAAGCTTTTCTCCATAAGGTGAGATGCATTGTCTAGATAAAAATCAGGACATTTTAAAGCTCAGGTGGGCCACATCAGGGTTCCTACTCATGCCTCAGTGGTAGACCCACAAGAGTTTCAACACAGAGGTCATGGGTTTCTGTACCCATTGTGGTGTGAGGGTGTAAAGAAAAAAAGGTGGGTAACCTTAAAATATCGTGATGTTAATGTTATTGTGCAACTACGCTTGCAAATGTTTAATACCAACATCACAAAATCATGGGATATTTTAAGATTACCACCGTCTCTCTGGAACTATTTATATGGGATGGACAGGTCGATTAAATGTTGACCGTATTTTAACTTAGCTTTCCATTAATTTTCTGACCCCTAATGAAATTGCTCATATAGATCAGTGGTCGCTGTAATCTTTCGTCTACAGTCCCAACAGGGTGACCCACTAGGGTTCAGCTTGCCCTGTAAGTGTGCCACGTGTTAGTGGAGATGCTATTGACAAGTGGGCCTCCTACTGTATCAAGCCACCGGCCATGAACTACAAGGAGGCTACTGTCTCCCCACTAACGTTGTCGTGAAGCCCACTTCTCTTATCACCATCATCATTGTCTCACATCCAGAAAGCTATGGAAGCGAATCAATTTCTCATTTTGTATCTTACTCTTTTTATAAAAGATCATCAGATACAGCGACTGTTCATGAGTGTTATCATACAGCCATTTTTTGCAGTCAAAGCGTTACACACATAGAATATCCTATCCTTAAAAAAGGTGATCCACACCACGATGATCAGCTGATATGAAAATCAGGCCAATTCACACATACAAAAGAACACAACATCAATATCCATGGAAGCCAATCGTACGGTTTAGATGCTAGTGCGGCCCATCCAAGGAGTAGATCAGTCTGATTTTTGTTCCGGGTAATAATCATGGAGTGGCCCATCTCTTTTACGGGTGGAATATTCTCCATATGTGTATGTAATGAGTTTGAGTCTCCTTTTTAAATGAGAAGACTTTAACACCTTAGTAGAATGTGATTTGCATACGTGGAATATATAAAAAATTCAAATTAAATGGTCAAAATTGTGGGTCCCAGTTTAGATGTATCACAGAAATTTCACTTACTTGACTAGCTAACTACCTGATTGGGGGACATTTATTTGAGGTTTAAAAATGAAAATATCCAGTGGTCCTGCTTCAACAAACAGGTGTCCACGAATGAAAGGTTGGGATTGTTGGACCAGTCTGATTTCGGGACTTTGACACACCACATGGTGTAGGCCACTAGAGTTATTAGAAAGCTTGCCTTTTGGTGTGCCTCTTTATGTTAGTGGTTCTGATCATCTGATGAATGGTTTGGATGATATATGCAAAACATGGTGGACACCATATTCCATATAAAACTTTCCACAGTAGACATCTACCTCCCCAGTGTCTTCCACTCTTTCATTTGGTGTGGCCTACTTGTGCAATGGATCAGGCCGTATTTCGGAATTGGGGTCTAACATGGCTGGGCCCAAAAGATGCATGGTGAGGATTCCACATATACATCACGACTCAGGCAGATAAAATGCACATTAGCTTAATATGCGTACCAAGGAATGCAGACAAAATCTGATTTGTGTCCCAGAGTAGGATCTTTTTACCTTTCTGGTTGGCCATTAATTTGTGGAGCGGATAGGGACAGTAATATGGTGGACCACCAGATCAGTTGGTCACCCAGCTCCCAGGGTTGAAAACGATGGGAAACGTCTAGGATCTATATATTGCATGGACCCACATTCCAGTTTGTAAAAGAGAGGCCCCATGTGTTCTCCCACTGAGAAACTGAGGGCACCAAATTGTGGTATGTGGAGAGGACACTCAAATAGCTTGCCACCTGCCAATAGTGGGTCCCACTTGTATTGGTCCATGGGTCAAAATTTAGATTTTCACCCTTTTCAATTTTCAAGGCCGTCTCAAAGTTGCAAAACCTATGATTTTAGGGTCATATTCAACAATTATAATTATCATCTCTTCCTCCTTTAAATATTTAAATTTCATTCATGGGGTTGAATGATGATGTTATAAAAATGAAGTTATGCAACTACTATGTGGGCTATTTTATAGAAAAAATTGACAATAATCCAAAATAAGTTTTGATATTTTATATTAATTATAAAAATTAGCGAGCCTACATTTTTAGACCACAAAAAACTTGAAAGTTATCTTTTTTAGATTAAATTGTCTCACAATGGTCTCATTATAATGATCATCTCACATGACATGCATATATTATATTTAAAATATTTGACAACATAAAATTTATAGCATTTATTTTCTTATAACTATATTATAAAATAATTTTAGGAGTAGAGGAGTCAAAATCTAAGCTCCACAAGTCAAATTAAATTCACAATTTTGAAAATTCATGTTTGTAGTGGTTGTTTCCGGTGTTCAATCATGTGAATAGCTTGTAGAGAAAAACTTGTGTGAGAGAGAGAGAGAGTGCGAGAGAGAGAGAGAGAGAAATCTTAGAAATTCACATTCTCTTGAATCACTCATTTTAAATATAGGCTTTCCACTAAAGAACCTTCTCTCTCTCTCTCTCTCTCTCTCTCTATTTAGTACACACATTTCACTGTTAGTACACCCACCCACACTATTAGTCAACCTGCAATGTTAGCTACCCCCGATATTGAGAATTTATACTTAAACCTCAATGTTAAAATGAAAGAATCTTATCAATTGTGAAATGAAATCTTACCCACAATCAAGGCAACAAACTCCTGTTAGCCAACTATTCAGTTTCTATGTTTAGAGCCTAACATACGTGTGCAAGCCATCTTTGGCTTGCCACATGTATGGAAGTTTTGATGGACCCCACCACATGGGGTCCACGTCCAACACTTCATGCTACCAAATGAAATCTAAAATTCAAAATTGGACATTTGGGATTCCAAATTCCATGCTAGCAAATGAGCCCTACTTGTTAACTTTAGGAGAGCACAATGGCCGACACCTTGTAAACGATCTGAATCATCTGGCAGTGAGAATGGGCAAAAGTACAACATGGGCTGTCCTACGTTGTGATCCTTCTCTTTTCTCAGCCCAACCCCATGGAATTGTAGTGTACTTTGGCTGAGCAGTGTGGATCATGCACGTGCATGGATCCCATGGACCCGAACTGAGTAGCAGATTGATTGGAGGATCCCACCAACTTGACCTGTCCTATTGAGCTTGGCCCAGTGAGTATGTCTCTCATCTATTGAATTTGGACATTGGCAATTATCCAGTCGACCAAATTAGCACCACCAATTCATGTGTAGTCTTGGGCCATGGCCCATCTATATCTGGAACCGTGACCGGGAAGGACTCGATGGATGTACATGTTTGCATCATGAGGAGCAGATTTGTGACTAGGGTTGCGGATTACGTGTTATTTGGGTAACAGCTTAGTGGGTGTTACCCTTACCGCAGGGCCCACCTTGATGATGTTGAAAAAAGTTTGTTTTTGAAAAACAATTTTAAAAGAAAAATGCGTTTGGTTTTTTGTCCCATATCGGATGGGAGAAAGGATTTTTTTCTCTTTATAAGTAGGGTGTTGTGCACCTTACTTATTTATGGTGGAAGAGAGGGAGAATGGTGGCTTGCGTGTTCCAGTGCGAACGCGCACGGGCACGGGCTTCCATCGTGTCGCAGATGGGTCGCAACCTCGCGAATCGAAGCGAGACTGGTGCGACAGAGGCTAGGTAGTAGGTCAGGTGGCTGGGTTCGGAACAGAGGAGGTGCTGTGGGTGTGAGGTCTGACAGAGAGACCTCTCTGCTTTTTATAGAGAGCTGCAAGGCTAATTAGATGGACCTGTATAACTGCTCATGCAGTAACGGTCCAGACCATGCAGTAACAGCTGCATGTGGCTAGCTCAACAGTCAGAAACGGCTAGCCATTGAGTCTAAACAGCCAGCATGCAGGTGCGTAACTCCCACATACACAACAGTCAGAAACTGCCAGAAAGGACTAGTTTCTCACAACAGTCAGAAAACGGCTAGTGCCTTTATGGCTTTGGACCAAAACTGCCTAGCCACCCTTGCCTATATAAACCGGACAGGTCTAGTTCATTCCAACACAACAACAACAATCACAACCTCTATTACTGAACCAGTACCCATCTTAGTCTCTTAGCTTCTCGGTTTGGTTGAAATAAACCAAGCCACTTAGATCAGTGTAGTGGTTTGCTGCTGCCAGAAGAAGATTGTCATTCTTTTCTCTCTTTCTTTTTCTTTATCTGCCAGACTGTGTTACTGAGTTGCATAGTGGTTCCTTCGTTTCTTGCTGAACGCAGAACCACATAAGGCTCGTCGTATCGTGGAAGCAATTCGCCTGCAACTTATCAGCAGACTCAAAATTATATTGAGCAGGGGTGAATTACGTGCTTCAGCAGACTCAAAATTATACATTTAACTTATCAGCAGACTCAAAATTATACATTTTTCCTGCACGTGAAATAATTATTTATTTTTAAAGATCAGAAAATTCTCAACAGATGATATGTTGTATATCCACTCTGTCCATTCGGTTTTCCAGCCCATTTTAGAATGGGGTCCCAAACATTAAGCACATCTAAATCTCAAGTGGACCACCCACAAGAAACACTGAATGATTGAAAAATCGCTATAAAAAAATTCCCCTAGCTCATTATAGTGTTTATTTGTCATCAAACTTGTTGGCAAGGTCAAATAAATTTGGATGAAGAGAAAATGCAAAGATTATCTTAATCCAAAGCTTTTGTGGCCTACAAAAATTTTTAATGGTTATTCACTACTACTTTTTTCCAGTGGTGTGCTCCACTCGAGATTTGGCACTGTTTAAATTTTGGGATAACATCCTTAAATAATTGGAAAAAAACAGATGGACAACATGAATACGGAATTTTTTTTTTTTTTTAATCAAAGTTGGCCCACACGGTAACGGCCCATGAGCCACCATATACGTATACATGTGGCGCGAGTTCCCGTCATTTTCACTTTACAGTTTTACGTGAAAGAGCTGATTTTTTAGATCCCTCAAAAACTTATCAACACTCTGGAAGAGCGTGATGTGAAGTTGATGATATGCATGCACTTGGAAATTCCAAGGAATTGCACACGTCATAAAGTAAGTCAAATTCAACCGTCCAAATTATGCTTCCCAGCTTAGATGTATTGTGAACTAAAACTTCAACCTATATGATAATCTCACCATCAGATCGGTGGGCATTTATTTGACGGTTAAGATGAAAAATATCCATTAGTTTTATTCAACAAATAAGTGTCCAAGAATCACAAGTTAGGATTGTTCAGTCAATGTGATTTTGGGGCCGTGAGTTTACTACATTGAGGTCCACAATTTAGACGGTTTATCTTCAGTTGATACATGAAAAATGTACAAAATCGGAGTGCCAGCATATAAAGCATGGTATAACTCTAGTTGCCATCAGAAATGTGGTGGTGACGACCTCCGGCCCCGACAATGATGTGATCGTGAAATCTATGACTCGGATTCGGTAGTGATCCCTTTTTAAGTATTGAGCTCGGTAATGGTCGGGGCTGAAAAAGCTCCGTAGCCCCCACGATGGTGTATGTGTTCCATCCATGCCATCCATTGATGTTGCAAGCTAGCCTTAGGGTATGAGAAAAAAAATGAGGTAGATCCAAAGCTCAAGTGGACCACACCACATGAAACAGCAGGATAGTGACACGCACAGTTGAAACCTTCCTATATTCCACTGCAATGCTTATTTGCCGTTCAACCTGTTCATAAAGACACATAAATCTTGATGTATCAACTTGATTCAAAACTTCTGTGGTCCAAAAGAAGTTTTGGAGGGTAGGCAATCAATCCTCACTTAGTGCAGCACACTTGAGCTTTGGATCTTCCTTATTTTTTGGAATGATGCCTAAAATGTGGTGGCAAAATGGATGAACGTGGTGGATAAAACACATACATCAAGGTGGAGCCTACAGAGCTTCAACAAGTACGGACCAATATCAAGCTCGGTGCTCGATGGTAACTGTGGAATCCGAGTCCAAATCCACTCGAAAAATAGGCCACTCAACGACTCAAGTGCGCCACACAATTAGGAAAAATTGGGAGGAGACAGTCACCACTTATCTCAAATCCCCCTTCATCTCGGAAATCGGTTTCAAATTAATGGACTGGATTATATATAAACAATCAGAGTGGGCCCTACACATAATCAAGGGTGGTTGTTCTCTCTCACATCCTCACTACAGTGTGGTTCATCTAAATCATAGATTGCTCTTATTTTAGGGCGTATAGCCAAAAATAGAGGTATGGACGATGGATGATGAACGGAGTGACGCTATGATCAAATCACGATGGACCCCACAGAGGTATATACCACCATTTGCAGTGATGGTAACGTGACCTCCCTTTTATAGATCGGTCTTTATTTAAAGAAGGAAAGCGGGGAAAGATAAGAGACAAAAAGACCGCTGATGCGTCCTTTCAAATAAAGGGCAATTTCGTAATTCCCCCTCACACAGGCCTATCAGCCATTAGATCTATATGAATAGTACTGTGGTTACTAGGGCCAGTAGCCATGCAAAAACCCAGTGTCCCCGCCTCATCCCAACATGGCAGGTGTGTGAAATCCAGGCCGTTCATCATCTCCCTCACTAGTTCCTTGGCCCAGGAAAAGTCATTTCTGAGGACATCAAGTGGGTTACATGCGTATGTGGTGGCAAATGGCCTAGGGCTCTCAATGGAGCGGGTCATATCCGAGATCCGATTCGCTTCGAATCCATATAATGCGGATTTGGATCTTAAAATAGGTCCGATTAGTTACATGGACCGGATTTGGATCTTAAAATAGGTCCGATTACTTAAATGGAGCAGATATGGATTCACAGGAACATATCCGAGTTTGATCCGAATCCGATTAAGATCCGGATCATTGTCACCTTACTGTATATATTATATTCATGCTGGCCATCCGTTTTACAAATTATTTTAGGCCATGTTGACCATGCCATAGTAAATAGTGGGATTTGCATAATTTTTCTACTAAATTAAATATATTATATTATATATTTTATACCATATATTTTTTAAGATTTGTAATGGGGTGGATTCGGACCTAGATCCGACCCAAATCCGATGGTTATATGGATTTTGGATCGGAAATGGATCTAACAATTTATAAATGGATCGGATATGGATATCACCTTTTAGATCCGAGTTGGATCCGAATCCGATCCGAATCCGTCTATAGATATATGGACTTGGAGCCGGATCCAAGTAGATCCGATCTAGATCCGACCCATTGAGAGCCCTACAAATGGCCAATTTTTGGGCCATTCATTTTTTCATCGACGTTGGTTCCAGTAGTTACGTGAGGAGACAGTTGAATTCGGTTAGCTACTTGCAACTGCGGAAGGGTTGGTTCCTAAGGCCAGTGGTCGCTCGTTGGGAGAAAAGAGCTTTGCTAGAGTACTTCTACATTGGGTCATTACTAGTGGTAGACTCACAAGAGTTTCAACACGAGGTCATAGGTTGGAGCTCGTATTAAGTACTACCCCCATGGGACCTAGAGGGAGACAGATGGGTGCCTGGTCCCCCACCAATAAGGAGGCGTGTAAGCACTCTTTTAATATCAAGGTGTGGGCCCCCTGCTCTCCATCAATGCTGAGGTACCATGCACCCATTCATCTCCCGTTGTGTCCTGGTGGGGTTAGTACCTAATTCGAGCTCCATGAGTTGGAGTACTCATTGCAATGAAATCCCGCTGTGGTGTGAGTCCGTGGGTGTGCGGGGTGTGAGTGTGTGTGTGTGTATATATATAAAAAAAGTACAAAGGCATATGCGGTCAGAAATTATACACGTGGCAATTATCAGCTCCAAGTGTAATTGGTCATAACTGTGTGAGACATTTCCAACAGATTAGATTCCAAGATGTAGATTGATTGCAAGATCTGAAACTCTATTTAATAGATATTTATTTGTTAAAATTGGTCTGTCCATCAAATGTCTACCAAGCGAGTAGTCAAGAAACCTTATCAGTGTAATGTTTGGTTTAAAAGCCGTCTAAATTGGGACTGGGGCAGGTCAATTTAAGCTACCATTATGCTGCATGTTTTATTTCTAAGCGGAAGCATATCAACTACCCCTTTCCACCAGAGTTTCAAAGTCTCTTGCATGATATTCAAAGTTTTGTATTTCCTCTCTAAATCTTATGCTTTTAAAAGAAAGTGTTGTAATAGATATCCTGTATTATCTTTCAAAAAAAAAAGGATAGATGTCGCGTATTCTGCATAATGATACTGGAAACTTACAAATACAGCTCCACTGGGGCCTTGTCTCTTGTGTGGGGTTTGAGGTGTCCTTACACCCTGAGGGGGATTCAGAGGCAGTACCTCAACACAAATGGTATGAGACCCAATCCGGTCAAAATAGAGCATTTTGAATATTTCCATGTATAGGACATAAATATTATTTATGTGTTGGAATTAAGGTTATGCAAGAAATTTTTCTTCTAGTTTTTGGGGCTAGAATATTGTTGGGGCCATAATCCTTCCGTGTATTAGTGTTTTTGACAGGAGCTCATGTGTGGAGTTGGCACAACACCAAACCACGTGAATTCTCTATGTTTTTTTGTGTGTTTGGTTTTATTTGTTGCATTAGTTTATTTCTTAAATAGATGAATGTTTTCACAAACAAGTGAGAGTTGGGTTTGAAGCTTTGCCTCGTTGGTAGACTCCACAGAGTTTCAACAGGGGGTCTTCGTTTCGAAACCCATCAGTGGTGAAAATCCATGCTGCTGAGAGCACAAGTGGGTGCGTTGCATGATCGACTGGGTGGGTGCGTTGCATGACTAACCAAAAAATAAAACATGAGAGCTACAATGAAAGAAAGAAAAAAAAGGATCAAGAGTAAGAAGGCATTTAGATGGAGATGGAAAGCTCATCTACCTACCCTATCTATATCTACTCAATTCAGTCCCTCTACTACTATGGCCATCTACCAAAGACTAATTTTCCATACAAATCAAGTAGTGGACCATCAAACTGTCATAAAATGCAATCAAAATATTTTTAATGGTTAAAAAAAAAGTTTAATAGTAAAAAAATATTAAAACCTTTTAAAACCTTTTGATAATTGGGCTTGATGAAAAAAATCACTTGATCATCCCTTGATCTCTCAGATCCACACCATAAATGATTTCTTAGGAAACCAGTGAATCCCTAGGTAGTTAATATAACGACCAACAAACTTTCATAACTGCACATGGCTACACTCACTTTTATTGGTTACGCGATGACTTCATAAAGAGAGCCTAATAACAAATAACCAAGATCGTGAACCTACACATGATCAAGTCTAAAGATTAATCATATTCTACTGCACCTTAAAGTTAATCATGTCTAGGAAAAATATTGGACCCTAAAGTAGAGACTTAAATTTGATCCACCAACGCAAGTGCCTAATCAGTCCAAATCAAGATCTTGTATCCATGGAAAATAAACACTTCTATGTTGGGTAGAGCAAAGGCACACCAATTTGAAGTTGTGCCTGATAATGGAGACCTTCTATCTTAACACATTGTCGGTACCCCCTACACAAGATTACCACATCCATTATCATGATGATGATACTAACTATAGGTTTATCCTGTAACCTATTAGATGGTTATGATATAACATTGTACTGAGATTTGTGGACAAAACTCTTTATTAGTTAATGACCATTGTGCCCAATGTCAAGTTTTCAAAAACAACCAAAGGAATACCTACTTCACTAGACTTCTGTTCATGTATGTTTTAAGGTACCTCCACATATTAACTAGGCAGGCATAGAAATCCATCCATCTAGGACGTTTAGTCATTGTGATCTACAATTGAGATCATTAATATCACATCCATATGGGCAATAGATAGGGCTCACATTAGTTTTCCAAGGCACCACTCTCACTATTATCACATGTAGAGATTGATACAATGAAGCTTGTTGATGATGTAGAGCGGGTTGCCGGCTTTTTCATGGCTCAGATGAATCAAAAGAAGACCGATTGGGGTTGGAAGTGATCTGGACCGTCAAGGCCGTAAAACAGTCGTATCTCGCAATCCGAAATGAGTTTTTGAATATATAATATGTTATTTTGGGGGAGCTCGAGCTAGTAAAGCCAACCAACCTGCCACATTGGGTTGTCTATGCCGGATTTGTGAGATTCGACCTGATTGTCGGTCATTAGCGTAGTTTTAGTTCAATTTTAATAGTAAAATTTAGTTTTTATTATATCTTTTGATCTGTAGGGTTTTAGAAGTCGTGACCAACATGAAAAAGGCTTCGAATAATGCGTAGAATCACGTGGTTGGGCTGGTTTGAAAACTTTCTATTTTAGCCGAAATCACGAGTTCTAGTAGGAATGAGCGATGTCTATAAATAGTAAGTTTACTATTTATAGTAAGTCAGGTTTTCTAGGTGTTTTAGTTTAGTTTGAGTTGGGCTCTAATACATTTTTTTCTAGTGTTTAGTTTATTAATTAAAGCATTGTAATTACATTATTTGGCATTCAATCAATTATTACGATTTTTTAGGAGTTATTTTCTGTTTTATCATCTCTCCCTCGAATCCACGAGGAAGTTTGGTTGAGGATTTCTGGAGGCCTTATAAACTCAAGGTATTTATTTGGTAAGGGAGTGGGTGCTCGACCTTACCACACCCTCCCTGCGTCAGTTGATTACACACATATGTGAAGCATATTCATCCACACATAGGCACACTTGAAAATATGGAGCACCCAATCAGTGATGATTTAATCTTTCCATCTTTCCATCAGGTTGGAAGCGATATAAGAAGAAAACAAACAGTTAAAACTTTTTTCTAGCCATTCATTTGTTTGCTATGCTGTTGGCCTGTGTTTTAGACAATGATCTAAACAGTGTACATAACCTAATAGAAAGCTCAGATCTCACACAAGTGTCATAAATCATAATCTAGAACACGGGCTTACATGGGGAAATGCAGGTCTCATATATACATGTGTAGGGAATTAGCAAACCTATCATATATAGAAGCCTGTTTGGTTGCTGGGGAATTCATTCCCTGGTTTTTATATTTTATTAGGAATATTGTTAGAATTTTTGCCTATTATTTTTTAGAGAATTAATAAGTTTTGTTTGATTCATACACGTAAGTTTTCCTGAGAAAAGCTTAAATTTATATTAATTTCATTAGGGAATGGAACTCTTGAGAAATGTAATAACCAACAAAAAAGTGCGAACCAAACATCATTTGAAAGGAAAAACCTAGGAAATTACTAAGTAGAGAAATCTCAGCAACCAAAGGCTCCTTTATATGTCCAGTTTTTGAGGTGAAAACTCTCCCTCCCTCTCTCTTTGTGAAAAGTCTCTCCCTGAAAGGAAGGTAGAAACAATACACTTGTATGACAAATCTCTCTCTCTCTCTCTCTCTCTCTCTCTCTCTAGAAATAAATAGACAAGTAACTAACTCAAATCTTACATTTCTTTAACAACTACCCACTCAAATCTCTCTCCCACTCAAATCTCTCTCTCTCTCTCTCTCTCTCTCTCTCTCAAATAGACAATACGCTTGTGTAACAACGCATACTCTCTTTGCCCAACATAAAAGCAGAAAGTAGAAATAAAACACTTTAATGACAAGGGGGATAAGGGCCCATGCCCCTTTGATTGGATGAATTGTCGGCCACTTGATTAGCTTCTTTGTGAACATGGGCTGCTCTCTCCCTCCCTCTCTCTCTCTCTCTCATTACCTGAACCCCATCCCATTATGTAGAGGACGTCGCTCTGGACAGTACAGTCCTGCTAGTTGTATTTTTGTTTTAATACATAAACGCACGGCTGTGGTGGGGGGCAACCTGACAAACAATCTAGATCAGCTCCCAAGAATGCTGACCCCAATGAAAATGACCACCGACCACCTTCTTTCCTCTGGATGACCACCTTCTTTCCTCTGGATACTAAAAACTCCCCACGAGGCAGTCCAAACCTGGAAGCCTCATTGGATTCAATCTCTCACACACATCATAAATGGAGAGAGAGAGAGAGAGAGAGAGAGAGAGAGAGAGAGAGAGTCCTAATCTAATACACACTTCATAAATGAATAAAATGATCCAAGTTGGCAATGTATGACCCAAATTGAAGGAAGGAGATTTGTTGATTGAAATTGGAGTATTTGACCGTCCATTTCATGGGCATCAAGTGGACAACTAGAACCATCCATTTACTATAAATTTTGCATTATAGTCCATCCATGGTGGAGCCCATGTTGGAAAAACTTGGATTGAACATCCATAGTATGCACAAAGCCTCTGTACATGTGGCACGAAGGTAACTCGATTGAGTCAACTCAAATCCACGAGATTTCAAGCTGAGTCACGAGGAAACTCGCTTGTCGCTGTGCCCCAATCCCGAATTGGCACGAACCATCATCTCGACATCTTCGATTGGCACGACTCCCGGTGACTCAAGCCATGTCACCTGGTTCAACGGTTTAATAAAGTTGAATAGGAGTATCAAGTTCCAAACTCTATCTGGACATTCTTTAACAATCATTATCTATTTTTTTAATTAGTCAAAGTTACATAATCAATCATTAAATACAAAGCTGAGTCAAGTAAAGACTCGATCGAGCCTTTTGAGTCGACCCGGCCTGGCTGGAGATGGGTCGAGTTTTTAGGTTTTGAACTAAGATGAATTTTTCAAAGCCATCTAAATCGTCGGCCTGCTTCATGGATGAGTTAAACATGGAGCCAAACCATTACGCATCGATCTCATCCGTCGGCCCAATAGGAGATACTACCTTAATTGTGTTCCAACCCCACATGGATTACTTGAGTCAACAACCCCAAAAGAGCAGGGATGGGCTGGCCCGAACCATGCCGATGCACACCCATAAACTATGACCCAACTTCAAGCCCATCACAGCCTGCAAACAAAAGACTTGCGTTTGGGCCCAAGAGTAGTTTCAATGCATTCGGCCCAGATAATGAGCTTTACCTGTGGGCCTCTGGGCTGAAATCATCAAAACCCACCCTACCCAGTCCAGTTCAACTATAACTGGGATTGTTCTTATTTTCTCCCACGCGACCAAATGTCCCTGATTCATCCCACTTAATAAATAGCTTGGTCTGCTTGACCAGGTGGTGCCGCCCTCAATTTCACTTCTGGGTGACAAGATGATCACCAGCCGGAAGCGATGCGGATGGATTGGGCTGGGCCCACGACCTAGAGTCCAAAATCAATTGAGCATTAGATGTGGAGTGGCCCATGTCCACTCGACTGTATGGGCCTTCATGTCCAGGCCCATTCAATATAGTTAGCAGTTGTAAATGTCCACGTGGAGATCGTTGTCCAGGTGGTTTCCAAGACAAGCCTAGAAAGGTTATCACATCAGTGATGGCCGTTTCATTCAGGGCCATTGATGGGCTGGACCCGGTTTGAGAAAATGAAATTTTGAACAGGGGTTGGTCCTGTGGGGCTAGCCTTCCCAGCTCGGTACCTTGAAAGAGTTCTGAGGCATGCTAGCCTGTTTGGGGCATACACCCAGCATGTATGCAGGGCCTACCGAGCCATACCCATGGAACAGACCATTCATCTGGTGGGCCCATCAGCTGGTTGGTTCCAATCAGCACCGCCATCTGTACGTACAGTGGAGCGAAATGATAAGAGTAGAGCCGATAGAGATAAAACCCTCTCCAGTGGAGTACACATTGCAGGGGATGCATCTATTAATCAGGACTGTTCAATGGACCTGCCTTAATTTTTCAGCTTCTCCTTCATTCTCAGCTTCCCCTGCTTCTTGGGCTGCTCTCTCTCTCTCTCTAGAGCCTCTTCTCTGAGATTTTTCAGTTGATTTTTCTGGGTGTTTAATCCATACGATGTGGGAATCGGAGGGCGAATCCGTAAGCGGGAGAGAGTATGGGAACGGAGTGATTGGTTCAAGCAAGCATGGTGTCAAGACCGACGGGTTTGAGCGGAGAGATCAGTCATGGTAATTGAGATTTATTCCCATTTTCTTTCTGTTGGGTCTTTTTCTTTATTGGTTTATAGTTTGAAATGGGATTTTCAGCAAGATTGGCTCTTGCAATTTGGTGAATTTATGATGGGTTTTAATGAAAATAGGTATGTTGCGACGGATATTCCAAGCGACCTTCTAGTTCGAGTAGGTGATGGCAATTTCCATTTACACAAGGTATGATTTTTGCTGCTTCAGGATTGAATTTCTCTTTATTTACTCTCTTCTTGCTTGTGATTCTGCCTTTTGATATAATTGAGCTCTTTGATTGGAAAGGATGAGTGTTTTTTATTTCAAAAGTTTGAAAACTAAGGATGCGTTTGGATGCACCATCGAATTGAATTGAATTGACCTGCACCTCCAAACATGTCCCAATGAAAATTAGGAATTTGGTTTCTGGGATTCTCTTTTATCGTTGTTCTTTCTTGTGTCGTGAAGTATCCGCTGCTTTCGCGGAGCGGAAGGATGAACAGAATCATATATGAGTCGCGCGACACTGAACTGAGCAGAGTAGAACTAGACGATCTCCCAGGTGGTTTGGAGGCATTTGAGCTAGCAGCGAAGTTCTGCTACGGAATAGCCGTCGATCTGACCGCTGCGAACATCTCCGGCCTGAGGTGTGCCGCAGAGTATCTCGAAATGACAGAGGATTTGGAGGAAGGGAACCTCATATTCAAAACAGAAGCATTCCTCAGCTATGTAGTCCTGTCGTCATGGCGAGACTCGATCTTGGTATTGAAGAGCTGTGAGCAACTTTCGCCATGGGCTGAGAACCTTCAGATTGTCCGTCGATGCAGTGAGTCCATTGCATGGAAGGCCTGTGCCAATCCAAGAGGCATCAGATGGGCATACACTGGAAGACCTGCAAAGGTGGATAGCCCAAAATGGACTGAAATGAAGGAATCGAGCCCCAACAGGAACCAACCAGTCCCGCCGGATTGGTGGTTTGAGGACGTCTCGATACTGAGAATCGACCACTTTGTAAGAGTGGTCACGGCGATCAAGGTGAAGGGGATGCGGTATGAGTTGATTGGGGCTGCGATCATGCAATATGCATCCAAATGGCTGCCTGGCCTATTGAAGGAAGGGGTGGGTGATGAGAATAGAGATAGTGGGAGCTGGAAAGGAGGCTGCCTTCACATGATCGTTGCCGGCAGCAAAGATGACATCCCAAACATTCAAATGAGAGAGCAGAGGATGATTGTTGAGAGCCTCATTAGCATAATTCCACCGCAAAAGGACAGCGTCTCGTGTAGTTTCCTTCTGAGGCTTCTGAGGATGGCAAACATGTTAAAGGTTGCCCCAGCACTCATCACTGAATTGGAGAAGCGGGTGGGAATGCAGTTTGAGCAGGCGACTCTACCTGACCTTCTCATCCCATCATACAACAAGTGTGAGACCCTTTATGACGTCGATCTTGTTCAGCGGCTCTTAGAGCATTTCTTGGTTCAAGAACAGACCGAGCCGTCGAGCCCCACCCGGCAGTCTTTCTCGGAGAAGCACTGCTACGAAGGTTCCCCAAGGACCAGCGGCCCCAATGCAAAAATGAGAGTTGCGAGGCTCGTCGACAGCTATCTCACAGAGGTGTCGAGAGACCGGAACCTCTCCCTCACAAAATTCCAAGTCTTGGCAGAGGCATTGCCGGAATCCGCTAGGACTTGTGACGATGGGCTTTATCGAGCGGTCGACTCATATCTTAAGGTAATTCAAATCTCAATCTTCTTAAAATAAGCAGATTACTTCAATAAATTAACATTCCAAACAACTTTTCTAACATTCCAAAATCTCTTATCTTGGATACTCTGTTTTATCTTGTTGCAATAATCTTATGGTGGCCTAATCCAATAATATATATAAATTATTCAAAGTGCTTTCTTCATCTTTGATTATTTAGGGCCCGTTTGGATACCACCAAATAAGTTGCTTTTTCTACTTACAGCAGTAGATAAGTAACTTATTTGAGATAAGTGAGTTTGGTTTATGATCACTATAAGGAACTTTTTTTTATTTAAAGTTATTTAATCACTTCAGTTTAATAAGTAGAAATCAAAATAAGCTAATTGAGAGCATAAGTAGCTTATCTTAAGTAACTTAAGATCCAAATGCCGCCTTAATGTGATGGTGATTTTGATTTAGGAAAAAAAATGTTATATGGGTCTGATGGCACATTTGGCAAATGGGTTTCAATGAAATGCTTTTACACCAAAATAATACATGGTTCTTTTCAACTCATTAATGTTTTGCACATTTGGATTGTCATTTTCTGCGCCGTCCCATAAGATCGGTAAGTTCAGTTTCAGAGCAGTGTCGTCAAAAACAGATATATTCTATGAAATATCGATTTGGGGCTTACTTCCAAAAGCTAAGTAAAGGCTATCCATTTTAATCGAATGTTGTGTTTTTGTGATTATAAAGGCGCATCCAACACTCTCGGAGCACGAAAGGAAGCGGCTTTGTCGAGTGATGGACTGCCAGAAGCTCTCCATTGATGCGTGCATGCATGCAGCCCAAAACGAGCGGCTTCCTCTCAGAGTAGTAGTCCAAGTCCTCTTCTCCGAGCAAGTCAAGATAAACAATGCAATCGCAAACAATGCTCTCAAAGACGCTGCGGCAGAATCACACTACCAGCCCGTGATCTCCACCCGCAAGGCATTGCTCGAGGGGACCCCACAGTCCTTCCAAGAAGGGTGGGCCACGGCAAAGAAGGACATCAACACACTCAAATTTGAGCTTGAGAGCATGAAGTCAAAGTACCGCGAGCTCCAGACGGACATGGACAACTTGCAGAGGCAGTTCGATAAGATGACGAAGCCGAAACAGACGTCGGCGTGGACTAGTGGGTGGAAGAAACTGAGCAAGCTTACGAAGATGACAACATATGAGAGCCAAGAGATGGGGCCTCAGGTGCCAGCAGAGTCCGAACAGCAAAGGAAGGCGCCGCGAAGATGGAGGAATTCCATTTCCTAGAGAGAGAGAGTTCATATTTGAATTGTTTGAATCCCCTGCTGAAATGGGTTTTGGTGTTAAAGCCATTGGATTGCTAATTCGATGAGGTGGGTGGAAATCGCATGTGATTTGTGTTTCTCTTGGTAGTCTGAATGTGTGTTTTTCAGATTATATAATCAGTCATCTTGGGTAAGGGTGGTCTCTTGGAACTCAGAGAATCCAGTGCAACTTGTCCGACCCGACTTGAACCCAGTTGGACATGGCTCGGTTGAGTGACGACTTGACTCTGGACCAAAGAAAGTCCCGCAATCCGAGTCCTAAAACAATGAGGAATTCAGACACACATCCTCACATGAAGTTGAAGAGCAAGTTTCTTCCTCTTTCAAGTAAATGATGCTTATTCGTGCCCGCAGGCACTATGCTCATAATTGTTAAAATTACTTCAATGGAAATGAAAAATAATTGATAATAGGAACCTCATACATGGTATGTCGAATTTCTTTAATAACAGACAGATATCGTTGCTAAAATCAATAAGAAGTTCTGGGTCGAGGCGCGTACTCTATCTCTATCTTTGAGATAATTCGCACCCTTTTGTGCAAAGAACTGATGCAGAAGGATGTCAACGCGTCTACTTCCAGAATACAACTCCTATTGCCTAGAGAAAACAGCCTGAATTGAAGATGAAAATTGGGGAAGATGATAGCAAGGAAAGAAGGTTTGTCGATCAATGTTGAAACCTTAACCCTATTCCTCTTTTATAAACTTAAAAAAAAAAAAAAAAAAAAAAGACCCGTCACAATCAAAGCAAACGTGGTGTGCACGTGCACACATGCCCGGTTAAAGATTTCCGAACCAGTTTTTCCGTCGGCTGCACCCACCCTGCGCGGGCATACGGGCTTTGGTATAGTCCAAGACACATTGCAAAAGTCTATGTTGAGCAAAGGTATATAAACCACTTTTCTTTCTCCCACTCAATCCAATGTGGGATTAAAGAAAACCACAAAAGGACAAAAACAAAAAAACAATACAAGTATGAATGGTTTTGTTTTGAAATACACACAACAATGTTTGAAGTAAGGAAATTTGGCAGTTGAAATTGGACTAATTGACCATCCATTTCATGAGTGAACTCAAGTCCATGAGATTTCAAGCTGAGTCAAGAGGAAACTCGCTCTTCACTGTGCCTCAATCCTGAACTGACAAGAACCATCATCGACATCTTCAATCGATTGGCACGACATGACTGGTGGTGAATCAAGCCAAGTCACCTGGTTTAAGAGTTTAATAAAAGTTGAACAGGAGTATCTAGTTCCAAACTCAATCTGGACATTCTTTATTATCTATTTTTTAATTAGTCAAAGCTATCTTAAACATATTCAATTATTAAATAATGAGCTGAGTCAAGTGAAGACTCGATCGAGCCTATTGAGTCGACCTGGCCTGGCTGGAGATGGGTCGAGTTTTTAGGTATTGAACTATGTTGATCCTTGGTCAGCTGAATGAATGAGTTGAGCATTGAGTCGAATTGGGGGAACCAAACACATCACGTACTTCCATTAGGCGTCAATCCGCAAGTCCTGATAGGAGATACTTAGCTGTGTTCCTAGCCCCATATGAATCAATTGAGTCAACAAGCCCACAAGAGCAGGAATGGGCTGGCCCAAACCATGTCAATGCACACCCATAAACTACTGACCCAACTCCAGCCAGCCTGCAAGCCAAAGAATGGTGTTTGGGCCCAACCAGGCTCACTATCTAAATGCTTTTTTTTTTTTTTTTGTTAGTCATGCAACACACCCACCCTGTTAGCTGGGTAACGCACCCACCCGGTTAGTTACATGATGCACCCACCTACTGGTGGGGTTAGTGCGTCTCCTTAGCATTTTGAACCTGAGACCTGTTGTTGAAATGCCTACGCGTCTTCTAGCTGGGCTAGCAGGCGAAACTCCACTATGTAAATGCTTGTCGCAGTATTTTCAATGCATTCGCCCGGATATTAGCTTTCCTGTGAGCCTCTCTGGGCTTAGTCCAAAACCTGTCCCAAAGCAAAATGGGCCTACCTTGTCCTGTTGTAGCCTACTCAAAATTCACTTCTGCAAAACCCACCTAGCCAGCCCAGTTCTAATGTAACTAAGAATTGTTCTGATTTCTCTGACACGACAAAATGTCCATAATTCATCTCACCCAATAAAAAGCTGCGTCAGCTTGTCTGATCAGACCAGCTAGTGCTGCCGGCAGTTTGCTTCCAGGTGACAAGATTTGTCACCGATGGGTAACAGAGAAGATGGATTGAGCTGGGCCCCCGACCTAGAGTCCAGCCTCAAATGAGCAATGGGCATGGACTAGACCACCCCACATGGGCCATCATAGACGAGCGTATTGAATTTATTTAGAAGTCGTGGACGTCTACGTGGAAATCATTGTCCCAGACAAAACCAAGGGCCAGACGGCACGTTAGCTCTAACCACATGGTTATCCAAACAACCTTAGAAGAAGGTTATTCCATTGGTAATTGCCTTCAGGGCCATTGATGGGCTTGACCTGGTCTGAGAAATTGGAATATTGAACAGGGGTTGGGTGCCGTGGGCCTATCCTTCCCAGCTTGGTACCTTGAATAAGTTCTGAGGTATGCTATCCTGATTGGGGCGCATACTGCACACCCAGCATGTATACAGGGCCTACGGAGCGATACCCATGTAACAGACCCTTCATCTAGTGGGCCCATCAGGTAGTTGGTTCCAATCACCACTGCTATGTGTTTGTACATTGTACAGGGGAGGGAAATGATACAGTAGAGTCGGGTAGAACCACAAGGTGATAAAGCCCTCTCCAGAGTACAAATTGCAGGGGATGTATCTATCAATCAGGATTTGTTCACAAGGACCTGACCCCCACTTCTCTGCACTGAACTGTTAACGTGTTATGTTCCTACAGTCACTATGAAAATCAGACGGTTACAAGGATCCGATCCACACGTTTTTTGAACAATATATCATCCATGGTAGAGCCAATTATACGAACGGTCCTGATTGATACTTAGCTGCTGGTACAATTTGCAGAGAGGGCTCTGTCATTAGGGTTGGCGATGCAATGGGCAGGGCCTGGGCCAAGAAAATCAAGATTTTGAATAGGCCCAGAAAACCTGTTGAAGGCCCAATCCAATCCCATGCCTGCCATATCCGTAGTCCGGTGCTACAGGCTTCACCATATCATTTCCCTTGCATATTTCCACAAGGGGAAATGATCATGGTTAAAAGACTCACTGAGACAGATACGTCCAGTCTCGAGTTGAGCCGCAACTCAACCAAGTCCGGGGTGACTCTTCTGGGCGATTCGTGGTGTCTAACCGGATCAGGTCCAAGTACACTTGGAATTGAGATATGACTGGCATACCTCTTTCCACCGTACACATGGATGGATGATGAATCAAAACAGTTCACCTAGTGCGACCTACCATGGATGTCCAATGGTTCAAAACTCAACACATGGTGGACAACCTACACATCCAATTGGCAGCTTTCAAAAATTGAAGCGGATCCAATTATCAGGAAGACCATACCATAGGAAACAACTGGTGATTGACCAGTAATGAGCCACAGAAGTTTTGGACCAAGCTGTTGTGTTTTTTTTTTTTTTCTTCTTCCATCTAGGTTTATGTGACCTTATCTTGGATGCCAAGTAAATACTACAAACATTATGGTGGGCCTTAGGAAGTTTTTAATGGTAGGGCATTCAATCATGACCGTTTCCTATAGTTTGGTCCACCTGAGATTTGGGTCTTCATTTTTTCAGCTCCTGCCCTAAAATGATCTGAAAAAATGGATGGACAGCGTGGATATAGAATAAATACATCAAAGTGGGCCCCACGGTAACCTAATCCACTACCGGTTAGTTGAATATTGCAACACCTTTACCTTTCTTCTAAACCACTCTGAAAATTGTGAAAGGCAGAATAGCAACTTCCAGCAGATAACAAAATATATTCACAAAATGCAATTAAAACAAGGTACACCATAACAATGAAGTACAGCACATTCTACCACCTGTATAGGATATCAATACATGTATTGATACAACGAACCCAATCATCCGCACATATCTCAATTGACATCCAAACAAACAACAAAGAGCAACATTAGCAGCAAGTTCGACTTGGGCCGTCCACAGTCTTTGAACCTAAGCATCCTCACATATCTGAATTGACATCCAAACAACAACAGTGAGCAACATTACCAGCAAGTTCGACTTGGGACGTCCACAGTCCTTGGCAAACTCATCTGAGTTTTGGAACCACCGGTACGCCACGAAGAGCCCTGTGGGACCTCATCTGTTCTTCAATCACAAGCAAAAACAGTACAACGGTGCATCCTTCATCGTATCCTCTCCTGTCCCCACAATGTCCAAAAACCTCTTTCATTCAACCCTTCCGCATAGCCAGGATAAAAACAGAGAGAACACTCATAGAAAGGAAGAAAAAGGCGGATGGTGTCACAATCAGATGACGAAACCCCCGCATGCATTCCTTCATGGGGAGCCAAAGACCAAACCTCTGTCTCCATCATTCAACCCCACGCGCATTATCCATAATAGTTCATGTCCGCAAATCAAGCCCGCCATTTTTCTCCCTCCTTTCCCCTTTATTACGGTTTCGTGCTATCATTTCCGCCACCAACATCGACCTTGAAAATTCGCACAGCTTATCTCCACTTTAATCATTAACATGTAGCCATTGGGTTATCCTGCTTTTTAATATCTACACAAAAGTACTGGTGCTAATGCTACCCTACATACCACCTCTAACACTAGCATTGCTCTCTACTTCACAGTAGCAACACCAATGGCTTTGGCTTTCAGCCCAAGAGTCTTCAAGTATTGGATTGCTTCATCAAGTATGGTTGCAGCATCCTTACCTTTCCCGCCTGGAATTATGCTCCGCAGGATGGCCACTGTCTCCTGTATCCTCTTCTTCCTCCGCCGCTTGTTGGCTGATGATGGGACCGTGCCCTTCACACAGCTTGACTCAGCATCGTCCTCATGAACCCATGCTTTTCTAGAGCTTGCGGTATCCATGAGCGATGGATCATTCTCTTCATTGAGTCTCCTCCTTTTAGTGGGTGTGATGGAACTAGCAACTTCTGTGTTGTCATTGGTTTCTCCTTTCCTTTCATATCCGTCAATTTCGCAGGGGGATTGACCCGTGCTCGTCTCTTCATCATCGTCATCATCCGAGCATAGTAATGCATCGAGTTCTTCGGTGTCTTCATGCATCTCGCTTCTGTCCCCGCATGGAATTCCAGTTTCATGATTTTCACCCAATTCACACCAGTTCACCATTTTAACACAATTAGGGATGAAAGGTTCTCTGCTCATCGGCAGTTCTGCATGAAAACCATTGGCATCAAGCAATTTTGGGTCTGCATGATATGGATCTTGGAAGGGATAGCCAATTGAACTAAAAACAAAACTCATTCGATTCACATTCACAGACGGATCAAAAACTTCTTTTTTCTTCTCACCAGTACTAGGTGGAAGCTCGCAGAGTTCATGAGCAGAGAACCCCTCTCCAAGCATAGATTTTGTAATTGCTGGAGTAAAAGTAAGATGTGGGTAACCATGATGCCACAATTGGGGCTCATTTCCTCCAACCGCCTTCCGCTCATGCAATTCAGAAACTGCAAATCCAGGCACAGTTCCGCTTGGAGGAGCCAGGAAAATAAAAGGGTTTATGTGGGAGGAGAACAACATTGGATGAACAGAACTCTGTTGCCCTGGATCGGACGGAATGCTCTTGCAGTTCAAGTTGGGTGATTTCCATGGCAAATGATGCTGATAGAGCCAAGAACTGCAGTCCTTCCCCATACAATGGTGAAAAGCAATGACCTGAGAAACAAACACCCAAACCATCCTCATCAATCAAATGAAGGACATTACTAGAAATAACTTCTGCATTGCCTAGAGGCCTTTACATACCAGAAGATGGTATCTTGGATGTTATTCGATTAACTACTCGCAGCAATAACAATAGTCTTTCTCCAAAATTACAATTGCCAGCTTAATTCAAATAGCAAACACGGCAAAGAGAGAGAAATCTACGTAACAGGGCTTTAGCAGATGGCGGAAATATTCAGCCTGGCAGAGGATGGAAACAAAACAAACACCATAAGTGTTAGAGCCTGAATATTAGAAGAATAACGAAGTAGAGCTATTTTCTTGCTCACTGACCTGGCAATCCTGCAAAGGTTGAAAGCATGCTATGACTCTCACTATTATGGTCGAGCTCCCTGCAATCCCATTCTCATGTTTCAATGCCCGGAATCTCGTCTGGCTTGCTGCTTGGCACACCATTACTTCGTTCACAACCTTGTATAACCAACGCCCCTTAATTGGCACCCGGAAACAATGAGCTACTACGGAAGGGAAATGAAAAAACAGAGCAATTGGGTATATTTCAACGAACAGAAGATCAGTGCTGATCAGAGAGCAGTTGAATACAGATGCCTTAACGCCTACCAGAAACCTAAAACTATCGAAACTGAAATCCTATTTTCTCGAAGATGCAAGGGAGATTTTCTTTTCTTTTCTTCTTTTGTTTTCTTCAGCTAATCTCACAGAAATAGCAAGGGAAGACGATGAAGAGCTTCTACGCCATTGAAAGATTGAGACAAGAAAATAACTGAATTGATATTGTGGGATCGAAGATCGAACAGAACTACAGTATTACCCTACAATATAAGTTCAAGGAGATGACTTTTCGGAACACGTCGACGGACAGACTCAGACTTGAATACCGCATACTGCTCTTCCTCTCAACAAACAGAAAAATCTGCTACTTATCAAAGTCCCTGCATCATCAACGCGGCTGAAGTAAGATCTCAGCCGTTTATTCTCCACAAACAATACCAGATCCACAGAAACGATTCAAAATCACAGAAAAAATCTACATATAAAAAGCCAGATCGGAAACAAGAAGAATAGAATGCATGCTCACGGCAAGAAAATAGTAGAAAAAGCATAAACCCTAAGATCTTCAAAGAAAACGTAAATTCCAGAAATGAAATCAACAGAAATGCGATTTTCCATCATAAAAACCTCAAATAATCCCAATCAAGAAGAAAACAACAGCAAAACTAGAAGGAATAGAGAATAAAAAGAAGCAATTTCTCAGCTCGAAGATATGAAATCCAAGACAAGCTAGGAAACTATCAGAGATCTCGAAACTCACAGTGGATAATCAAAGAGGAAATCGATTTCTGGAGAAGAAATCTCGATATCTTCGCCTCAGACCGATTCGATGAAGAAAATACCGATACTGTCGAAGATCTGTCGATCGAGAGAGTCAAAAGGGGTAGAAAGGTAAGGAAGGGGAAGCAAGCATATAGAGATTATATAGAGGAGAAATGACGGGAATGCCCTTGGGTTCTATGGTCTATAACTTATTGAACTGTTGATTGGGTTCGAACCCTAGGGTTAGTTAAGCTGCACGAATCTTCCTACGGAAATGCAATCATTTCCGCATCTCATCCAGAGAAAATTCCCTGGTTATTTACTATATTACAAAATTGCCATCCATTACTCTTGATTTTTTAATTTCTGGGTAAGTGGCTACATTTCGAGTGAGATGTAAGATGGACATGGTCCACCACAAGTGTGGTATTTTGTTCCATTGATGAAGTGGGCCGTGCTTGTTTGAGAAAAGTGGACGGTAAAAGAATGGCGAATAATTCATATTTCTTGAGGCCCATATTATGAGTAGATTGGCACAAGTTTTGCGAGGGCCTGTTTGTTTGTTTGTTTCACCAATTGTATCGTGAACTTGTTTGATTTTCTAATTTTTTTATAAAATGTAAAGTAAATAAGCTATTATTATTATTATTTTCAAGTATTTGTTTAAATAACATTATGACCTATAAATTGATAGTCAACTACACTTATAAAAAAGATAGAGGTAAAATCAATTATACTTATTATATTTTCACATCGTAGAACTACAAATTTTTACCTTGTGTGAGTGAAACAAATAATGTGACAAAATCATCATTATGATTAAATATAAGTGGTGTATTACACAATTCCAAGAGTAAATAATCATCAACCATTTACAATCCTATACTACTGTAATTGGCCATACTAATGTAAAGGAAATGAGTCATTATTATAATTTTACCATTGGTAGTCTAAATATGAGAATTGTCCATATAATACAATATAATCAAGAGAAAAGTAAAAGAATTTATAGCCATTATACTATTCATGCATTATTGTAAAAGACCCCGAACCAAACATCTTTACACTAAGGGCTTGTTTGATTTACCATGGTGGGTGGATCCCTGATTGAGAGGCCCACCTTGATGCATTTTTCTTATATCAACTATATATGTTTTGACAGCTCATGTTAAGGCATGATCTAAAAAATTAATTAGATATAAATCTCAAGTGGACCATACCATAGGGAAAAAATAGTGATTGACCATTAAAAGCTTCTTGTGGCCACAAAAGTTTTGGGTCAATCTGATATTTGTGCGGTCCTTTCATTCAAGTCTTTGTGACCTTATCAACATGTCAAATGGCAAATAAATATTCTTGTGGCCCTAAGAAGTCTTTAATGGTTGGTATTCAGTCACCATTGTTTCTTGTGGTGCGGTGCACTTGAGATTTGGATTTGCTTCATTTTTGGAATGATGCCCTACAAAGAGTTGTCAGAACGGATGGACAACGTGGAGGAACAAACATGAAGGTGACCCCAACAGTCACTTGGTGGATCTAAAGCCACACCCAATAGTTATCTGTAGGAAGACAGTTACATATTAGGATGTGCATCTAGAGCTAAGCACGAGCTGAGTTGAGCTTTACCCTATTCAAGCTAGGTTTGTTCAAATTGGCTCGACCAAGCTTTTGAGCTGAGTTTGAGCCTGAAAAACAAAATTTTAAATAGGCCCATCCCAAAGCCTAGCTTAAAATAATTAAAAACTGAGCCCAAGCAGCCTAAGCCCATTTACATCCCCCCACTAACTTTTATAGAGAGTTTCACCTCTCATTTCCTAGCTCACTTGATGTGGGACTAAAAAACATACTTTTCCAATTGAGTTAGCCGAGCTGAGCCGAATCGAGCTTTGATTGAGCTGAACTTCGAATGAGCCGAATCAAGCTTGGGTTAGTTCGAACTCCGTTTAGAAATCATTTTGAGCTTGAAAAAATGGCTTGTCTTAGATCGTTCCCAACCTTTGAATTGAGCTGAATCAAGCTCGAGCGAACTAACCAAACTAGCTTGGCTCGTAAACAGCTCTACCTGCATCCTTCAATCCATGGAATTCTTAAAGTAACATTTCCCTTCCTGAGGAACTTAAGTTGGTGATCCGGCCAATGAAAACCTCCCAGATTGAAAGAATCTACACCGTCGATCAGACTTCTATGAACCGATGGTTCACAGACAGAACTGAAAATTCAAGCCAGTGTCTACATAAGGTGCGCCAGGTGCATATATGGACGGTTTATAACTTTTTCATCTAAACATCACTTGTCTCATACAGGCCCAACCTGATGAATGGCCTGAACTTTACACAGGTACCATGTATCTCTCATGGGAGCGGATTAGATGCGGCCGGCTCACCCAAGACAGTGCGCCTTACCGTCGGGCCCACCTTGATGCATGTATTCTATATCCACTCCATCCATCCGATTTTTCATATCATTTTAGCCTATGAGCCCAAAAATGAAGAAGATGAAATTCTTAAGTGGACCATACTATTGGAAACAATGATGATTGAATGCCCTACCATTAAAAGCTTCCTAGGCCCATAAATAAACATGGATGATGGGAAAAACTAATATCAGCTTGATCCAAAACTTTTGTAGCTCATCACTATTGCTTATGGTATGGTCCACCTGAGAATTGCATTTGCTTTGTTTTTGCGCTCATGCTCTAAAATGATCCAAAAAATGGATGGACGACATGAATATAGAATACATGCATCAAGGTGCAGTAAGGGCTGCACCATCATGGGTGACGCTGGGCTGCACCTTGTCCACTCCCTGCTAGGGCTCTCAATGGGTCGGATCTAGATCGGATCCAGTTGGATCTAGCTCCAAGTCGTATATATTGATATCCATATCTGATCCATTTATAAATTGTTAGATTCATTTCCGATCCAAAATTCGTATAACCATTGGATTCAGGTTGGATCTAGGTCTGAAACCACTCCCAATACAAATCTAAAAAAATATATAATATAAGATATTTAACTTAGTAGAAAAATGATGCAAATCCCACTGTTTACGGTGGTATGGTTGACCTAATGAGTGGCATAATTTTGAGACATGGCCTAAATATAATATGGAAAACTGATGGCCACAATGAATATAACACATACAATAAGGTGACAATGAGTCGGATCTTAATCTGATTCGGATCGAACTCGGATACGTTCCTATGAATCCAAATCCAGTCCATTTAAGTAATCGGACCTATTTTAAGATCCAAATCTGGTCCATTTAACTAATCAGACCTAATTTAAGATCCAAATCCGCATTATACAGATTCTTAGCGAATCGGATCTCGGATCTGATCCGCTCCATTGAGAGCCCTACTCCCTGCTTGAGCCGCATGGGTAATAATGTACGAGTCTCATTTTTCTTTCTCATCAGAAATGCTTCTTCAGCTTCTTGTGATTGTCATTTGATACCCATACTGCACAAGGCAACCATGTGAGCTACTTTCCGAACTAACACCAGCTTTGTGCCATACATTTTTAGATTCCAAAAGCATTTTCTCTATTATAACAAGGCATCAAGATTCGCGAATATTTCCATGCACCGGGATCCTCCACAACAACGGTTGTAGGATTAGCGTGTGCCATACTCTAGCGATGTGGGGTCCATGTGATTTTTTTTTGTTTTTTTCCGACATCATATCGATTCATCGGATGAAATATCTCATGTTCATGGTTCGTAGCAAAATTGATAGGCATATTGGGCCCGGGTGCTGCATGATTTTCCTGAAGGGTTGTTGTAATGCCCCATTTGGGAATTTTTCTTTGGAGTGCATTTGAGTCGAAATCACAGCTACATTTGGATCGAGGTGATTTTGAATTATCAGTAATGTCTGTCAGCTTATAATTAGAAGTCAATGGAATCTAAATCTTTTATTGGAAGCTTGTGTTTGAAATGCAATGGAATTTTTTAACATATTCATAGACCTAAATTTAATTAACTAAATCAACTTTAATATTCCAAATTAGTATAAGTATATGATATTTGTTATGATAATTGTACTATGCCCATTTAAACATATACTCTTTAAGTAAAAAACGGATGAAATTTCAAGTACACAGTACTCCTACAACTACTCTTTTCATCCATATAGTTTTATAGGTAGTTAAATATGTTTTCTTAATATGTATAATATCCACGCCGTCCATGCTTTAGATCCACATCATTTTTTTTGTTTAATTCCATAAAATGATCACCCAAAAAAGGATAAATGGTGTGACTATAAAACATACATTATAGTGGAGCCCATGAAACTATGCCACATGAACATACTTGCGGCCATCTGGTTCTTGATGTGATTTGGAAAAATTATCATGACAGCAGACCATATTCAGTCAAAGACAAGATGCAAATGATGTGAGTTTTACACTCCATTACTGTAATATTCCATTTTCCAAACATGCCTGTATCTTTCAAGCTATGAGTTTACTCAGGAGTAGAAAAGGGTGAAAATTCTGGATTTTAGTGTACCGTGGAATTGAAATTCAGGTTTTTTAAAGGTGCCAAATGACTCCATTTTTCCAAATTGTAAATTTCAATTCCTTGGAGGGACCCCTCCAAAAAAAAAGTCGCCTGCTCTTGTAGCTAATCATTTAAGAGACGGTTTGCCGCAATCTAGAAGCATTTCGGAATGCAGATTTTCAAAGGCCAATTTTGAAATAGTTGTTAAGATTCCACGCTTGCCATGATTACATGACGGGAGATTGGTGCGTGCAGGTGCATACGAGTGCATTACAAAACTTTCAACCCCAGCATTGAACAAAATTTGGAGAAATATAACTCCAGTGAAGTACATTAGTTGAAGGTTTGAATCTCCATTCCATGCCTTTCTGTGGAAGCATCTATGTATTCATGGGAGTCTATGGCCCACCTGCTTGAAAGAATATCTACAAATCACACCCACTTCCCTGATTTGTACCCAAAACCTATTTAAGTAACACTAATCTCTATCCCCTGTGGGAACCTTGTTTTTTTTTTTTTTTTGAGTTAGTACAAACCCCACTGTTAATCACACCACAATGTTATTCACTCCTACTTGGGAATCATACCAAGATGAGGGTATCTTCACTCAGTCTGCCACTTGCGCTATGTATCCGGGTGTCCCCAGAACTTGACTCACCTACCGTGCACCAAGCGCACAGGTGTGTGATCTAGGCCACTCATTAGGTTAGGTACCCCTTGAAAAGCGCCCTGGTGCAAAGGTCATGCTGGTGCACTCATTAGGTGGACTGCATTAACCATTTAATGTAGTTATACACATGTTGACCCGCCCTTATTTTCACGCCAGGGCATGTTCACATTGGACCCCACCTGATGAATGGACTGGATCTGTCACTGGGTGCCATTAGCAAGCGGCCAAGAGAGAGAGAGAGAGAGAGAGAGAGAGGCCTTACTTTCAGAAACGCTAAAAAGGAACACTAGCCCCATCAAAATATATAAGAGGCCATGATTCCACAGGCTGCAAAATCTTAGGTAGTGAAAGGAAGATATACATCCAATATTCTAAGTATTTCAATATGGGAAGGTCTCAAGTCCTACAGATTGGACCACAACTTACAGTACACCAAGTGGATATCTCCCAAACCTATTAAGCGATTGCGAAATCCAACCCTTCCAATAGGTTGGCCCCAATAAAAGTTACACATATAGCAAAATCAGCCCCATCTACTGATCTGGGGAGCCACGTCACAGTAAACAAGGTCTAGACATTGATAAATAGCAAAGTATAAGTGTGGTCCACTCAATGAGTGGATGTGGTTGATTTGTATATTAGGCAATCCTCATGGTGGGTCCAACCTATTGGATAGGTTGAATGTTAAAAATACATAAAAGTTTGGAAGTTATCTGCTGGGTGGACCGTAACTTATGATTCAATCAGTCGAACTAGAGAAATGGAAAATGATAATGGTAGTGTTAAGCCCTGTTTGTGTAGAGTGGAGGGAGCAAGGCCAGACCCCAATCACACATGGTTTATGCTTTGGGAGGCACTAACCTTCCCTCTACATTAACCTAAGATGACATTAATTAAAGATGCTTTTATTTTATGTTAATTAAACACATTGTTGTCATAACTACTTTTATTTTAGTCCATAAAATATGGTCACATGATGCCCGATCCGATGCACGACAACATGTACAGGCTCGATCTGCGGGCCTCGGCTTCGGGGACATGGATCGCAGCGTTTGAGCCGTTAATCTGATCCTAGCTTGATGAGTTACTACCCATGATGGATATGTGAAATCCAAACCATGCATCTACTGCGTCTCCTCATGATCACATCACATGAGAAGAATCATCCAGATCGAAAACTTAGGTGGGACACAATGCATGGAACAATGTATAAGTACACCTAAAAAACCTATATATTCACGTGGTGTGGTCCACTTGAGTTTTGGAAAGGCATGAGTTTTCTTGGGTTTTTTAATCCTGGTGAGGAGCACCTGATGACTGAACTGGATGGCATATAAACAATATGGTGGACCTCACATTTCATCTGGAATCGTGTAGGGTCATCGTTCCATTAGTTGTGGCCCACCTTAGTTATGGATCAAGATGGATTTTGGGAACTAGGCCTAACAAGGGAATGCATATCTAATGACAGGTTGGATGGCACTAACATGTCCCAGTGGACCCCACGCAGCTCGACCCTATGGTTATTTGTGATCACAACCGTATGGTTTTTTTTTTTTTTTTTGCATGATATGAAGGGCATGATCAGTGTATAATCTACAAAATTAGTGTACAAACAATCACTACTTAACACAGACGGTGGCTTCTTGGCTGAGATGTTCCCAACCGTTGGATCCAGAGTTGCGCTCTAATGACAAAAGTCAATGGGCCATGATCCGTGAAAAACGGCCATTGATCGTTCACTCAGTACCATTCAACCAGCGCAAATTTTGGGCTACGGCCCACCCAAGTGGTTGACAAATCCACTAGAAAATGAACAAAGGATATGGACCACAGAAATGTCGTTTACAAAGAAAATCCTAATGAACAGGGCCTATACTACACATGATCATGTCCCTATATCCGTGCGGATAGACTGGATGGATGGGACACATGTGGATGCAGAATCGTGTTGGGTGGATAATGGGAATATTCAAAACAATGAATAAATTCATGTGGGGCCCACCATTATAACATCTTGAGTCGTGGGTGTGGGCGGGACATGAAAGTCCGGAGAAAGTATTGGAGCCATTTTGGTTGTGGATTCTCCAACAAAAACATCCACGCTTAGAAAGGCATACAATCTCCACCACCATTCCCGCTTTAATATTGCATGCCCTTCTCTTTAATTAAAAATATATATATATACAAAAGAAAAGGGAGGGAATCCATGCTCGTATTTATTACTTATTATATTATACTCTCCCTACAATTATAAGGTGAGGTGTTCTGACAAGTGGGGTCCATGGTTTGGTGATCTAGACCATTGGACTCTTTTGTCTCACCATTGATGGAAAATACTTCAAGAATTTCCTCCATGGAGCGATCTTGACCGACCAACGGTCTGGATCATAGAACCATGGGTCCATCTTGTCTGATTTGGGTGGATCACACCAATAACAAACGCCGTCTCACAAAAATCATGTTTGAACAGTACACATTCAGCATGCATGGAATAGGCCTGAATTTAGTGTCAACGCATGTTCACGGTGGGCCCAGGTAGATGAATGGATCAGATCTCACGCACATGTGCCAGGTATGAACATGTGCTGCGAATCGCCTCTTGTATCTTACCTTGCCCGAATGGCATTCTTTTGGATGGTATAATGGATGGATGCAGTGAATCTAGGAAGCGTGTGTTAGGCTACAACATTCATTATGTACACGTGCGACTAGTTCGTGTGCACACGCTTATGATGCCACTGGCAAAATGCGACCATGATGGGAAATTGAAGTTTGATTTGAGATGGGAGCTAGAAAGTGAACGAAAAAGAGCCATTTTTTTTTTTTTTTTTTTTTTTTTTAAGCCTCTGATGTTTAAGCTACCACATTAGTATGATGAGACATCATTTGGGCCCACTTGTTGCACGTTTATGTCCCTTGGATTTCAAGTCAAAAACTATCATAACCTTTGGACATTGAATTTGAAGCAAATGTTCTCTTGGGCCGGTCGCTATTCATGGGTTTATCACAAGCATGGGTCCCATCTTGTGATGATCCAAATCGTTTATCGCGTGGGCCCATGGTGGATAGAGACACCCTAATGATCGGACATCCAAGCTGGGTATCAAGTGGGACCCACCATATCGATCAATGGCCAAAAACTCAGCAGGTCACTATTGGGAAAATCTGGGTAGTTTTTTTAGACCGTCCGTTGTTTCTATGAATCCGTGGCCTAACAGAGTATTGAATGGCCTTATGATTTTGTGCAAATCATATCTACATAGTGGTGTCCCATCTGATAATGGATCGGATGCCCCATGTGCCAAGTTGGGGTAACTGTCCACAAATGGGGCCCACATTTAGCTGGCCTACAATGGCCCATTTGGAGACCGCCAAAGAGTACTTACAGGTTCACCTCAGTAGATGAGTGACCGATATTCAGATAAGTAAGTTTAATTTATAATTAATTATAAGTAACTTTTTTACTTAAAAGTATGTAATCACTTCAGTAGTTTTATTATTTATTTATTTGTTGTGGAAGAATGGAATCAAGAGAGTGTAGGACATGAGAAGCTGATAAGTATGTTGTGTATCATTCATTTCAGCGGTTGGTTACTAAGGAGGGTTTCAACTGTGAGAATCATTCTCTCCACCCATTTCTATAGGGCTCACAACGGTGGGTCCCACTAGGGATTTAGTTTCACTCCATTTTTTTACTCACGCTTTAATAGGGTTAGCAAAACAGATGGATGGGTGGATACAATATGTACATCATGTTAGAGTCCCTTGATATGCATTGATATGCCATCCTCTAACAGCTTGAGCTTTTAGAGAAAGTGGTGACTTGACATGGTATCAAAGCGGAAAGGTTAAGTGTTCGAATCCCAGGAGTAGCAAATATACCACCGGAGTATATTCTCCCACGGGGGGCCGTTTATGGTGTGAGTTGTGTATCCCTCCACCCTTGCCCAGTATGTTCCCGTGCAGAGTTCCACCCCACGTGTGCAAGGGAGTGTTAGAGTGTTAAAGTCCCTTGATATGCATTGATACGCCATCCTCTAATGGCTCGAGCTTTTAGATCAAGTGGTGACTGACATGGTATCAAAGCGAAAGGTCCTGTGTTCAAATCCTAGAAGTAGCAAAAATATGCCACCGGTAATATATTCTCCCATGGGGGGCCATTTATGGTGTGAGTTGTGATTATCCCTCACAACCTGGGTTCCCATCCACCCTTGCCCAATTGGGTCCCACTAATTGGGGATGGGTGCCGTGGGACATGAAGATACATACGCATCATAGTGTGTCTCACCCACTGGATGGACATCATGGGTCTAAGACAGTTTCCAAGGGCATGTCCTTACTATTTTTTGTGGTAGGGGCACCACAGTCAAGTTTACTGTAATCAAGACCAAGCTAATCTTTATATATCCCCTACACTCAGGTCTTGTGTGCCTAATCAAATTATGGTGGGTCACCTAATCTGGTTTAACAGTGGATAATGTTGACTGTCCAGACAGTGGGGTCCACAATGGCTGGATCAAGCTGATATTTGTGTTTTATTTTCATATTAGTCTATGCAACCACATAAATAGGTTGTATGGCAGGTAAACTGTTAAGGCGAGACCCACATAAATGGATAGTGTGGGTGTGCACAGTGGATCCACATGATGGGCAATGTATATTGAAGGTGGGCCCCACATGATGGATAATAACATTGATGGTGGACCCTACTTGATAGATGACTAACATCAAAGGCGGGCTCTACATAATGAATGGTGCACATTAAAGGTCGGGCCATAATGATGAATTGCCTGCATCCAAGGTGGGCCTTGTATGATGGACGACCCACACAATGAATGGTCAACATCAAATGTTGGCTCCACATTGACGGTGGGGCCCACATGATGGATAGTCCACATTAAAGGTAGACTCCACATGATGGGCAATTAATAATGGTGGTCTCCACATGATGGATGGTACACATCAAAGTGGGCCTCACATGATGGATGGTTCACATCAAAGTGGGCCTCACATGATGGATAGTCCAAATCAATGGTCGGGCTAATGAGAATGGCCCCTATCGAAGGTGGGCCCTGCATGATGGACAACCTACATAGGAGGTGGGCCCACATGATGGGTGATCCTCCTCAAAGGTGGGCACCACATGATAGGCAGTGGATATTGAAGATGGGCCCCACATGATGGACAATAACATTGATGGTGGGCCCCACATGATGCATGTCCAACATCAAAGATGGGATCTACCTAATAAGTGGTGCACATTAAAGATCAAACCCTCATGCTAAATGTCCCACATCCAAGGTGGGCTCACATGATAGATGGTCCAGATTAATGGGCCCACACAATGAATGATCCTCATCAAAGGTTAGCCCCACATGATGGACATTGGATATGAGGGGGACCAAATAGACTTGAGTAGAGTTGTACACAACCTGAATCGAATCGAGCTTTGCTAAGCTCGGCTCGACCTAGTAAAGTGGTTAGGCTCGAGCTCGGCTCAACTTAGTATTGAGCCCAACTGGGCAGCTTGGCTTGGTTTGGACGAGCTTTTAAGACTAAATTCGAGCTTTCGGACATGAAGGGTCGAGGGGGCGGCTCTATCAGTCTGGTGGTCTAGGGACTAGGCGTTTGTTGACCAAGCGACGAGAGAGAGAGAGAGAGAGAGAGAGAGAGAGAGAGAGAGACGGTTGGCCAGAGGGGGTCACTAGTCAAGTCGGGCGAGGGCGAGTTGGCGACTAGGGTTTGAGGGGGGATGGGCGATAACACTCGAATAAAAATGAATTAAGCTTAAGGCGAGGGCGCTCAATTACATAATTTTTTTTTAATTATATATATATATATATATATATATATATATATATATATATATATATATATATATATATATAAACTGAGCTCATTCGAGCCTAGTTCAAATTGAACTGAGCCTGATTTCAAGCCGAGTGGAATCGAGCTCAAGCTAAGCTTGAGCTTTGCTTGAATTTTCGACGAGCATATAAAATAGGCTTAGCTTGGCTTGATCTAACCTACGAATCGAGATGAACCGAGCTTTTTCGAGCTGAGCCGAGCGAGCTTTTCAAGCAGGCTCGATTTGTGTACATCTCTACACTTGAGGGATGATTACTTATGATGTTGGAAACCCAACATGCTTTTTCTACATTTTGAATGATAAGTATGTTGTTTACCAAACATACTTACTGTTGATTAAGTAGGAACCAAGATAAGTTGCTTATTTGATAAGTAGCTTATCTTAAGGGCCCGTTTGGATACTACCAAATAAGTTACTTTTTGACTGAACCTAAGACGTTAAGTTACTTTTGACACTTAAGTTTGTTTGGTAAGTATAATTGAAAAGTAACTTATCTCTTAAAAATTACTTATCTTAATAAGTATTTTTTTTTTTGAACTTTTTGACTTTTGACTTTTCTAGTTATTTCTCTCATGTCACACTTTTGCTCCCCCCTCCTCCCACCCTCCAGTACACACCTACACTGTTAGTCACCCTCCATTAACCACCCTCCAATTTGGCTTTTCTACTTATCTCTCTCAGGTCATGCTACATATCAAAGTTCTCTCTCATGGTTCACTCAATTACTGCTCTCTCATACCGTCCATATCAAAGGATGCCCCACATGATGGACTGTCCCATCAAAGGTGGGGCTCACACAGTGGACGGCCCACATCAAAGATGAGTCCTATATTAATTGGTGCAAGATCCAATCCACCAATCAAGGATCTTCTACATCTGTCCCAAAAATGGTTCTAGTCCACTCATCATGTGGACCAACTATTGGAAACAAGTGAATGGGTTAGAAAACTTCAGTCAAGTCTTCCAGAGCTGTATATTTGTTTTGCAGACTATGGCCCGGCCACCTGGCCGTATCTCAGACCAATCATGCTATGCTAGCTCATGCATGGCATGTATATGAGCTTTATTGCAGGCATGTGGGATTAGAAAAGCTCATGCTATTAGGAAAACTGCCACAACGCATAGTTTTTTCTTTTCATGTCAATATGTTGCTTATTATATATAGATTTGAAATTTTCTTTCCAAAGGTAATGTGTTATTACCAAACATACTTATTTACTTACTAGCTAATAAGTATATTGTTTACCAAACATACTTACCTGCTTAATAAGTAAAAACCAAGATGTGTAACTTATCTAATAAGTAGCTTATCTTAAGTAACTTACAATCCAATCGGGCCCTAAGTGGCTTACAATCCAAGCTAGCCCTAAATGTCACGAGCTAATTGGCAACCACAGTTTTTCCCCTTTGTTATCCGCCTATGATTTGGGTCTAAGTGGGCCCCTCTGGCTAACAAAGACAGTTGGATAAGACGGACACCTACATCGTATCGACACTGAGGTCATGGCATCGATTCCCACAGTATTGGTGGCTAACAGTGAAGTGTGACTAACAGGGTGGGTGGGTGTACTTACACGTGGGATGTGTGTAATAACCTTAAATAAAAAAAAAATAATAAAAAAAAAAGAAAAAAAGAAAGAAAGAAGAAGACGGACACCTGCAGATCGCACATACCCCAGAAACAACCATAATTGGATACCCACTATCGTACCTGTAGATTTTATACGCATGCGAAAATGTACGGCATGAGTAAAACTGGTTATGACCCCAAAATTTTTGAGGCCCTTATTCGAACGGCTGTGATTATTCAATCACGAAGATATTGGGCCATATAAATCCTGGCTATGTACTTGATCGTAACTCTCCTTCGGCCTTTACCAGGAGAATGATCCAGGAGCGTCCACTCTACCATGTCGACATCTGCAGGCCCTCCAAACTGCTCCCTCTCACATGGCCCACTTGACTTTATGATCAGGATGATTTTTGGCTCAACAGCATAAAATGGAAGAGCGCATCTGATGGACGGAATGGATGTCATGTACCGATCAATGTGGGCCCTACAGTGGTCGACACTACTGTATCATTCTCCCATTTATCATTGAAATGAATATTCTAATCCTTACACAAGGGCTCAAATGCCATTTCAATTTCAACTCCATAATTTCAGGGGCTTCGAAGAAAAGAGATGGGCCAATGGTCATGTGGGGCCCATGAGACGGAGAAAAAGGAAAAAGAAAGAGGGCCCCACAACAAGAGCAAAGGCACTTACATAGAAATCTCCTTTTATGATTAAGCTGAAAGAAGAATAGAGAAAAGCTGTAACACAATCTCGTAAGTGCAAAAGCATGTGAGCCCACTGACAAGGACTTCACACCCTCCGAGCTGGCAATTCACAATGCACGCGTTGCCAAACAAACACGGCTTTAGTGGAAAATAGGTGGTAGTCCGCATGACCACCAATTAAGGTTGCCCTCATGGCAACCCATGCGTGAAAATGGAAGAAAAGGTTTAATAAATTCAAATCAACTCTCTCATTCATATTCCTTGTGTCTCCGTAGCAGTTAAAATAACCGCAGGCCCTGTTTGAGGGCAAGAATAAAAATGTGCATTTGCCAAATTTATGAACTTGTCAAATTCATGGATTTTACTTTAGATTTAAATTTGGCAAATTCTAAAATCAACTATTTCAAAATTCAATTATAAATTCATAAATTTGGGAAGAACTTATTGTGAAAGTATTACTTTTTTTTTCTTTTAAGTTTCTCACTTTCCAAGATTTGTTATCTTTAGTACTTTTACGGAATTGCATTTGCATCAATCAGTGAATTTATAAATGTGTCAATTTGGAAAATCCACGAATTAGACAATCTCCGTAAGGAAAAAACAAAAAAAAAGAAAAGAAAAAAAGAGGAGGGAATTTAGAATTCATGAATTTCAGGAATTCTTACCCCAAAACCTTCAGTCCAAGCAACTCCATATTATATGGTGATTTTTTTTTTTTTTTTTTTAATGGGGTTAGATCATACACCCCATTGTTAGTATACCACCCACCCCTTAGTCACATCACAATGTTAGCCACCCCCACTCTGGAAATCGATACCATGACCTCAGTGTTGAAACGAGGCTATCTTCACTTAGTTTGCCTGTAAACACCCCACCCTTGGCTGCAAGGATGTTTGAATGGCTAGATAGATAGGAGTCCATATCCAAAACCCTAGGTCCAAATCCAATCAACTCACCCACCAAACCTTGGATGCAAACCTTATCAACTCACTCATCCAAACCCTAGTCCATAACTAAAACCTTAATTCATAACCCAAGTTCAACCTAAATCCAGTCAACTCACCCTAAATTGTCAGCTGGAAAAACTAAGCCAAAATTTTTCGATGGTCAACTCAATGAGTTAACTCACTAAGTCAGCTCAACCGATCAACCTAGCCCTTCAGCCTAGTCAACTCACCTAATTAAAACCCAAAATTAACCCAAAACCCGAGCCCAACTCCAACCCTCAGCCTTAGAGCAAGTCAGAACCTTAAACTTTGGGGTTTTCTACTCCAGGTTCGGAGCTCCAGCTATTCGAAGTTAGAGCAAAATGTCCGTACAGGTGGCACCTAGGGGGCTGCCCTTCCCTATTTACCAGAGCTGTCAGTTCCCGGAGTTATAAATACCCCCCATTCCATTCATTTTTAGCATCCACTCATCTCCTCTCTAGTTTGAGAGTTCCGAGTACATCTCCACCCCTTGTTAATTCGTTCCTCCATCGAGGAAATCTCGAGTGTGAGTGAAGAGTCTAGCCCTGGTTTGGTCCAGCCTGATCTTAGTCCAAGCCTCTAAGGCTATCCAAATTCCAATCCAAGCCACTCGAGCTAGCCTACGTGACACTTCTGTCCACCTAGCCATTCATACATCAGCATCATCTAGTTCATATCCGGCCGGCATAGTACAACACTCTTTATTTTTCCAAATCCTCTGCTTATCGCATCATAATACTCTCCAACACTTGATCGGTTTTAGTATATGCTCTGTGGTTTGTCGATCTGATTGGATCTTGCCCATCATAAACTATAATTGATCAAATACATCATCATATATTGTTTATAGCACTTGTCAGTTTGAGAAGTATGATCTACGGCTTACCGATTTGCTTGGATCCAGCCAAATAGAAACTCTTACTGACTAGACCCCCATCATGCATCATTTAATTTTTTTTTCCTTTTCTTTGAGAATGTATGATAGTTAATTCTAACTTTCAAAGATAGTAAGATTTAGTGAAGTAGAGACTATATATTCGTACGGGTAGAATGGATGCCTAACACCTTCCCACCCTGTAACAGTGGTCCCTTACCTCAAATCTTTAATCCAAATCAATGAGTCATTTTAGAGGAATGAATCTTCAGAGTCCTTTCTCTAATGTTTCTATAGGGTCTAGCCGACTGTAGATTTGAAGTAACTGGTTAGTGGCGACTCCAATCTTATACAAACTTATTTCCAAATACATCAAATAAAGCACAACATAAGAAAGCCCTCAATAGAGAAGCAAGTCTGTGGAAGCGGCAGCACGGGCGCACACCCCAAAAGGAAGGAAACGCGGACCTCCAGCATCCACACTGCCACTTGAGCTGTGGACCTGGGTGTTTATTATATGGTGTACTTAATTACGAAATAAATTAATTAATCAATGCATCGATGATAGAGATTAATCAAACTGATACTTAAATGCATACTTTAGTGAGAAGACATTTCCTATGCCACCATACCCTCGAAAGAAATGCTTGATGTTCTGTACCTTACATTCTTCGAAAAACTTCTCAATGAGACTAACATTTTTTTACTTACGTAGAAGAGGGAATCCAAACACACACACACACACACACACACACACACACACATATATATATATATATATTGAAGAAACTTATACATCACTCTTTTTCCCTCTTCTGTCTCCACACATTAGATTTTCATATCTGTCTAAATAATCGTATATAAGGACCTTAATCAAAGTTTTCCATGCCAAATTCATTTATACTAATTACAATTATAGTGAGGCCCACAGGACAGTTAGATAAAAATGATAATAATGTGTGGTCCACCTAATATAAATCATACATATATACCTCATTAAGTTCCATGTATATAGAGATATTTTTCCATGTATATATACTAAGTAATTGGAGCCAATTAAATACAAGTGTAAATTTTTTTTATGGAAAAATGATACAATACTGAATAATGTGTTGTGATAGGGTGAGTGTTTTATAAAGTCAGTTTTATTTTTATTTTTATTCTTCTCCTTCCGGATGTTAAGACATCATCTAACATACCATAATAGGTGGCTTATGCTATTACAATACAATATGAAGTATTCTATAATTTCTTTTCATGCGTATGTATGTGGAAATCAATAAGATATAGACTATCGTTATCCGTTTGACAACCGTACCTGTACATGGGTTATGGTGTCGATTTGATTTGATTTGAATTAGAATTTATCAAGTTTTCTGGCTCGATTGGCTAGTGACCCTGCCACTGGCCATTCAGTGCTCTGTGAGCCCACCATGATGTGTGTGTTTCATCCATGCTGTCTATCCATTTTTCCAGATCATTTTATGGTATGAGTCCAAAAATAAGGTAGATCCAAATCTCAAGTGGACCACATCACAGGAAACAATGTTGATTGAACACCCATCATTCAAAACTTCTTGGCCCACAAAAGTTTTGGATCTATCTGATATTTGTTCTTTTTTTCCCCTTCATCTAGGTCTGTATGATCTAATCAATAGGTTGGACGTCAAATAAACATTACAGTGGGCCCTATGATGTTTTTATTGGTGAACATTCTATCACAACTGTTTTCCTGTGGTGTGGTCCACCTGAGATTTAGATCTGTCTCATTTTCGGGATCAACTCCTAAAATGATCTGGAAAAATGGATGGACGGAGTGGATAAAACACATACACCATAGCGGGACCCACAGAGCATCAACCACTAGCCAAACTGGGTCCCCAATAGAGACCAAGTGACCACCCTGATGTATTGGGATAAAGTCACACTCTCCAACTATCCTATAGATAAGTACTAGCTTGTCTTCATTTCTCACACTGACCCACTAATCGAATGGCCATGATCGCTCATCAAAATGGCCGATGGCGGGTCCTGTTGACATGTGACCCTTCCACGCGAAGGGCTCAACCATATTCAACTTCCACTGGCCTTGTACTTTCCATTCTCTCTCATTCCACCACCCACTTAAATAGAGTGGACGCTTGAAGTCACCTCATATTTAAAAGAAAGCATGGTGCCAGAGATTATGATTATAGGGTGAAAAATACTCGAAAGTGAGAAACAACACATTAGAATTTATGTCGTTCTAAGCAAGGATGATTATGTCAACGGGCAAAGGCAACCAAGGAAATTTTCACTATAACCAAGATTACAAAATACAAGGTTTTCCACGAAATGCACGGTTCAGATGCCCCCACATAAACATCGCATCACATTAGGCCCACAAAAAAAGCCTCGACCTCATCATTAAAAATACCATGAGTTCCAAGTCTTTTCCATTTTATTGAGAGAAAATTCATGATACTCTGGCAAAGAAGGGTGGATGATACGCAGGCATATAGAATTGCACACGTGGCATGAATGTAATTTAAATCAAACTGTTCAGATTATGGGTCCCAATTTAAATGGACCATGACCCAAAAATTATGCTTATTCGGCTACTATCAGACCGGTGGATGGTTATCGGACGGTTAAAATTGAAAAATAAAAATAAAAAAATCCAATGGCCATGTTTCAAGAGGCTTGAATCCATGAATCTGAGGTTAGGACTGTTCAACCATGGCACTATCACTCAGAGGCAATAGGTTCAACAGTTAGTTGGCTAGCTGTAAGTGACTGTTTATGAAGCGTCCTACTAAGCCAGAGTATCAAATAACTCTCCCACCACCTAGCCAAACTTCCCTTTTATTATTGAAACTTGAAAGATCAATTTTAATTTGTTACTCAATAATACATCTCATGGGAAAATTAAGATAGTAATCCAGACTGTTGATCTGGTCAATCTCAATGGGGGGAAATGAAAAAAGAATAATCCAGACCGTTGATCTAAAAATAAGGAGGTGTGTGTATATGGTGCAATGGAAATCGAATTTTAACCCTTGATTGGGAGTGTGCAACCAGTGGACCTTACTATGGACGACAGGCGGTACAAAAGCCGTGCGCATTGCGATTATAGTGCTCATTTTCTTTTCTTTTTTACCTTTTGCACTTTCCCTGTTCAATGTCTGCCATTAACAATCTTCTTTTTATTTGAAGGCCGATGATTGTATGGCTTGGATCATGTAGATGACATGGTTTTAAACCAATTTTCATTTGCATTTGGTGTAACTAGATGGACGGTCCAACTCATACATCCTGCACTGGATAGATGGCTAGGATACCACTTTCCAGGTGGACAAACCCACGTATCATTTGCTGAAATGCATCCGGATTCATTGGTTTAGGATATGTCGAGGTTATAGCTGTTGAATCTGGGTTATTTTCGATGATCCAGTCCGTCCATTTGATGAGATACGCTGAAAGTGGCTGCGTCAGGAAAGATGATAAATTTTAGATGAACGACTCATGAAGAAACAGCTAAATAGATGGTCCATATTCAAAGTACAAGAGTTAAATCATTTGGGTCTCCCCATCAACCATAAGACTATCATGTGAACGGTTTGGATCACCTGATGTGGCCATCATTTGGCCTGTGCACACGTGTGAGCAACCGGAACCACTCAGCTGGCTATTCCACCCGTCCACTAGCATCTGGAACACGTACGAGGCCCCAATATCATGAGGTGACCGGTACCCATACAAAATAAATGAATGGTTAAAGGTGCCTTGATAAAATTAGGCTAATCATTCATTATGTGGGCCATGAAATAAAGACAAGCATGACCGCTAATATAATATAGAAACGTAAATTTAGCACAGACAACAACAAAAATTTACCAATATAGAATGAAGCTCTTTGTATTAAAGAAGATATTTTCCTTCAATTGCACTCCTGAGCAAACCTTCTTTATCAGCCAACTTTCCAAGCTCCAATTTCATGTGGATACAAAATAAATTAAAACCAAACAAAAAAGAAGCTAAAATAAGGTCAAGGGTTCCAATCTCAATCTTGTACTTGAGGAAAAATAAAAAGAAAATCAAACAAATAAGCAAGTGTCTCACATATGGGGCCAACAAGATTAGACAATAATGCTTAAGAGTCAAGGATTGTTTAAATTTATTTTTTAACTATTAGCTTTTGAAAACTTAGATATGGGCAAGCCTTCTTAAATATTGCAGTTAGAACATTTTAAATATGGCTGCATTTGGTTGTAACAAATATAAAAAATTATATGGGTCCTTATCCATGCCTCAGTAGTAGACTCACAAGAGTTTCAACACAAGGTCTTGGGTTCGAGTACCCATTGTGGTGAAATCCCACTGTGGTGTGAGTGCATGAGTCACAAGGTCATAATGAGCTCGACTTAGCCTAGACTCAGCTATGCTAGTTGTGTCGGCTCGGCTCAACACGATTGGAATCAAGTCACTTGCTGAGTGATTGCTTTTTGTCATAAAAAATGAAAGTGTAAATGGTGAGTTTAAACTCCTGCCAAGAGTCAAACTAGCAAGCCAAACAGCTCAACCATGATAAATTATGTCAATTTTTTACATTCATACTTAAATATATATAATTACCTTAATATTCTTATTAATTTAATTATTAAATATCGAGTCAAGCCAAGTCTTCGGGTTGAGTTGAGTTTTCGGGTTTTTAAAACGGTGCCTATTTAATGACTTGCATTTTGTGAGGCTTAGAAGGCACAATCCCACACCAACCATGCCTATTAAAACCTAAATAGTCTTCGAGTCTGTACATATCGTGTCTCACACCCCACGCCACGCAATCATAATGGGTAAAATCATGGTAAGACAGCAGGCCAATTCCAAACTCCTCAAAAAATGCTTGTAATACCGTTAGCGTGAGGAAGAAGATGAACATTGGAAATCCAGCGACGTTCTTAGTACGTCTGTTCACCAAACAGTGAGTGGAGATTCTCCTAAGGAGAGCTGGATGAAGGGAGACCTTCACGTCCATTTTGGAGGTGGCTGATGTTGTGAAGACATTGGCCTTGAACACCGGTAAGGGCACGGAAATGACACAGATGTCGAAAGTCATCGTGGCATTAGAGCATGTGCATATATGTATACTTCTTACTTACAACCAACCACACTCTGATTCTATGTATAGTTACCACCTTCTAATGCTATTGCAGATCATATTAGAACTGAGGACTTGTTTGCCGTTCTTGTATAATTGTCATTGAAAATGTGACACATTCGACCTCTTTCCATTTACTGTGCGCACTGTTCTTTTAATCCTAATGCAATGCATAATCATATGAAGAAGCTTTGATTACTTAGTATCCGTTCAACAACTAATAAGTGTTGGAATCGGACACCTCAAATCTTCTGCAACAAGGGCCTGTGACCAATCATTTCCTATTTGATTCAGTCTCTTGCGCGGTTTTGCACAAGAAGTTTTTAATTTTGATTTTATGCCTATAAAAGATGTGGGGATTAGGAGTTTTGCCATTGGGGCCAGGTTTTCTAGAGTGGATTGAGAGAGTTCTAGGGCAAGAGAAAAAGCTTGAGAAAGCTCAAGTTCTCTGGGATGAGGAAAAGAATAGTGCTTGTTCGTCTCATGTGAGAATAAACTTTGGGTAGTTTGGGATTTCTCTTATAGGGTTGGAATCCGGATTTTGGTTCTTCTATTTCTTGTAACTTTTGATATTATAGTGGATTGTTCGCTTTGTGCCGTAGTTTTTTTACCCATGAAGGGATTTTTCCACATTAAATTCGGATTGACTTTTTATGTGTGTTTGATTGTTGCTTGTGTGATTGCTATGGTGGTCTTCTCGTGTGATTCACTTCCGCTGCCGGTTTTCCCCACAATTAGTCATTCCATGTATAGGTGCATTTGCTGTGAATTTGTTGAGGGATGTTCTATATTAAGGGCATGTTTTGATCAGTAAGTCCAAATGCAGTAAGTCCAAATGCCCCCAACAACTGCATATGCTTCATTATCCACAATTACATTGTAGCTGTAGCCCAATTAAATTTTTTTAGAAGTACGTGAAGGTATTTTCGACCACAGAACAAAAGAGGGATTTAGGCCGCCAAAGGTTGACTATTATGAATTCTAGCGCGAAAGCAAACAAGGTATTCGTACATGAAATGTGATGTATTGGTCCGACAGCCGAGGAAATTTATAATCATTGTGCTTTCCAAATACATTACGCTAGCTCAAGCCTTGTTCCCAGTATACCCTAAAAGAGGAACACACACCACCTAATTGTAGATGAATACAACTTGCTGCTTGTGCAGCCTGTTGTACTAGTGTATGGATGACATCCAATCCATTGATGGATTTGCTCCATTATAAAAATAGGATATCATCGTGTGGCCCACATGATAGAAAACAGTAGACAACCACTCCAAACCTTGAAACTCATGTGGTAGCCTACTTGATGGTTGGATGCATGATTTTTTGTGGCATCCTGTTTTCATTGACCGGATTGCATGGTGTGGTGCACACCACCAACCTCCCTGGTTTGTTGATGTGGCAAAGTTCTGTGGGCTCACCATGATGTATGATTTATACCACATCGACCATCCATTTTGTGATAGCATTTTAGGGTATGAGCCAAAAAATAAGGCAAATCCAAAGTTCTAGTGGATCACACCACAGAAAGGAGTGGGGATTATTGTGGGCCCTAGGAAGCTGATATTTGTATCTTCTCTTCATTCAGGTTTTTGTGATCTTATGAACAGGATGGATGGAAAATAAAATCATTGTGGGCCCTAGGAAGTTTTCAACGGGGCAACCATGTTAGACCCCTTGGATGCCATACATCCCTCATGGTAGGCTCCATACCAGATCTACATGGAAGATGCATGTGTTACCTAAGGGTCGGAGCAGCATATATGCATGATAGAACATCTGGGCCTGGGTCCAGCAACCAGTACTTGGAGGTCCTAGACTCACCCAATTGGGCCCCATCCCAAAATAGGATGGACCAGTGGAGCCTTTTGCCACCTGTAGCCTTAGATTGAAGGGCTTTACTTTCTTATACCTGACGCACTGCCACACCAATGATGGCACACTTAAGTTTCCCAAAAATAATCTTAGGGCTGGCAGGGGCCCACCTGGCCTGTAAATCTTTTTGGGCCATCCTCCTGGGACCTGTCTTTGGGCCGATTCTAGACCTATCGTTCCGGATTGGTCTGATGTTCCAGCCCATCTGGAAATCTTACGAATCTGGAACCACTTTGAGAGCTTTTCTATACAGGCCCATCCCCACCCATGATCTAGGGCCATTAATAAATGTGTGGATGGCGATCGGCCCAAACTTACAAACCTGCTACTTATGGCTAAAAAGGCCTACATTTGATCCATTTCTCAAATTTCTCTAAAATTCCATCACATGGAAATTTGCAAACCAGTTCCTGTGACTCGAACCACCGTGACTATTGTTAGGGCTGTGCATGGGCTAGCCGGACGTTGGTTTGAGCCTGAGAAAACGATCAGACTGGGCTGGTTCAGCTGGCCCATTCAAAAATTTTATTTTTCTAGTCCAGTTCTTATTTGAGAGGGATAGATTCTGTCTCTAGCGTAGACAATGGTGGGATTAGTGTACCATGTGTACCAATCTGGACCACCCATATGTGTGCCCCATTGCTGATAGCACAGCCAGAAAATCACACTGATGACATGATCTTGAATGCTGATTTCGTCTGCTGAGTTTGGACCACTGACAATTTTCTTCCTCGCTGTTGCTACCAACTGAGCGGTTACAATCATCCAATCTCGTTTTTCTTTGTGGGTACCTCATTGCTAATTGGGGTGGCATTGGGCTGGGGCTATGGTTAAGCCCTGGCTCTGATAGATTCAAAGGTCCGGCCTAGCCATCCCAGGGCCAGCCTTGTAAGGACAAGAGTTTAAATGATCTAATATTGAAGTTGTCCGGTCTAAGAATGGTTTGGATCATTAGAACATGACCTCGCATGCAATGAGTTTCACATGTTGAACTGGAATCAGTAGTTTTCTTTAAACCACCCATACCATATAATGATGAACCATTTAGGGCCAGGGCCTTGGCCCAACAGGGCTGGGCTGCACAAATCGGACCTAGGCTGATATGGCATATGCCCAGGGAGGGGATTAGGTGCGCCCCACCTCACCCATGATGGTGCAGCCGTTAATGTGGGGCTCACCTTGATGTATGTATTCTAATTCCACGTTGCCCATCCGTTTTGCAAGATTACTTTAGGCCATGAACCAAAAAATGAAGTAGATCCAAATCTCAGGTGAACCATACCATAGAAAACAGTGGTGATTGAACTATCCACCATTAAAATCTTCATAGGACCAAATGTAATGTTTATTTTCCATCCAAGCTGTTGATAAGGTCACGAAAACCTTGATGAAGAAAGGCAAAAAAAACAAAAAACCAATATAAGCTTGATCCAAAACTTTTGTGGCCCACGAAAGTTTTTAATTGACAATCACCACCTAAGAGGAAGAGAAAGGTCTATCTATTCTATTTAGTTATTCAATTAAACCAATGATTTGTTACTGGAGCAGATAGCAATAACCATTTCATTTCATTAGAGATTGAGATGTCCATTTGTTTTCATCAAAAGCTAAGAAAGAAGGCTGAAGATGGCCTATGGTGCTTGTGATCTGAAGGGTGAAGAGAACACATTTTTTCAACTACATCGGTATGATTGCCGAAGCCTTAGAGAAGAAGAGGATCTTGAATACACAGGTAAAAGATTTAGCTTATTTACTCGCAAAGCACGAAGGGTCATTTTGTTTCCTATGGTATGGTCCACCTGAGATTTGGATCCATTTCATGTTTGGGCTCATGCCCTAAAATGATCTATAAAAACAGATGGACAGCATATATACAGAATATATACATCAAAGCAGGCCCCATGGTAAGGGCCACACCGTCTTCGATGAGGCCGGGCCGCACCTAATCCACTCCCTTGTGTTGGAAATGCGACTCATAGGTCTTAAATCCAATGCAGGAATATTATATTTAGGGCTGTCAATGGGCCATGATGGAATCGGGTAGGCCTAGTTTTGAACGCTAGGAACGGGCCCATATAACATTTTGATTTTGCATGGCACGGGCCCCCCAATCCAAAAAGGTAATGCCATACGCCCACGCGTGTGCACAATACAGCTCATGTACATACCACCACATGTGCCCTGACAGGTGTGATAAGAAAACTACTGTTTTTCAGCGGTAATTTGGTTTTCTAACGTGTGGCCCACCTGATAAGTGTACCAATCTGATTTCTACATAAAAAGAAAGGAATTCCGTCAGACTTCTAAAGTGCAGGGCCCTACTTTAGAAGGTAGGCCCCCCAATGGATAGACCATCGAAGGTCCTCTTTTGCTATAAAAAGTGATCCCGGCCTTTGAAAGAATGGACTGGAACATAAAGAGCTGGCCATTCCATGGTCTTATCTGGCCAGCTGGGATACCCCTTAGGACTAACGTATTGGACGGCTCCGATTACTACGCAAAGGTACACCTGTTCCTTCTGCATGCAGTCATCGTATGGGTTCAAAGGTCCCATATTAAGTAACACATTGACTTGTGGGGGCGATCTGAAACGTACAATCTTACAGAAGCTTTTAATACTGCACATGTGGGCCCACAATCTAGTAGTAAAAAACCTTTGATATGATGAGGCCATGTACGGATATTGATGCCTGAAATATCAAGATTGTGTACGGTCATTGTATGTATTTACTAGGGTGAACTGTTACGGTATTAAATATTGCAGTAAAAATCCCATTAAATTACGGTGTTAACGGTCGGCATTAACCCACCGTACATATGGGATCCATATGTAGAACAAATGCCAAGAGATCTTGCAACGTGCGAAGGTTGGCCAGAGAACACATATGCGTGGACAGGAAATCAGGTGGGTCCCATCTACAGTCCGATGATCACGTGTTTGGCCCAGTTAAATGATAGGAAGTACCTGACTTTTGACCCACCTAATTTACACTGTCGGGGACCTGATGAACGGCCAGGATTTTCACAAATGTGATATAGGAGAACAGCTCATCCACGCAAAGTTTAGGTGTGAAAGACAGATGGTATTAAAATGGTCAAAGTTCAAAAGCTGATCTGTCAATTTATTTGAACGGTTCAAAGTCGGTATTGACTTAAGAAAATGTTTACACCGTCTTTTCTTTTTCCGGTCAGGCCGGCTTTTCGGGTAGGGGAGCGGATTAGGTGAGACCCCAGCCTCACCCAAGACGGTGAGCCCATTACCGTGGGTCCTATCTTGATGTATTTATTCTGTATCCATGCGGTCCATACGTTTTTCCAAACTATTTTACGTAATTATACAAAATAAAATAAAATGAAGAGATCCAAGTGTCAGGTGGACCATACCACCGGAAACAGTAGTGATTGAATGCCCTACCATTAAAAACTTCTTAGGGCGCACCTTAATGTTTCCGTAGTGTTTATTTGCCATTCAATCAACAATCTGTTGATGTAGTCACATAAGCCTCGATGAAAGGAAAAAAATAAAATCAACTTGATCCAGAACTTTTGAAGCCATTAATGGTCAATCACCACTGCTTCCTAGGGTATGGCCCACATGATGATTGGATTTGGTTGAACGGCGTGGATATAGAATACATTCATCAAGGTGGGCCTCACGGTACGGACCACACCATCTTGGGTGAGTTGAGTCCTGCAGGGTCTCACCTAATCTACTAATATGACATTTTTTTTTTTTTTCTTTTTCTTTTTCGTTTACACAGGCAGTAGCACCCATGCAGTAACACCGCATTGCCCTTGTGTTGAAACTCTTGTGACATGGCTTACACTAGCCAGGCTAGTTTAGTCATGGGGAGTACTTACATATGATTCGCCACCTGTCCATTTGATGCACCATTGCACTTTTACCATGGATCCTAAAAATCAATCAAATTCAAGATAATTTCAATCCTAATTTTTTCCAATCTATTTTATGAAAATGAACTACGTTCATAATTTTCAAGTGTCTGTTTAGACATGAATTAAACTCATGAATCAACGGTCAAACATGCCTATCAATAAAGTAGGTAAAGTCTAATCGTTAGGTTTTTACACCATGAAACAATCGTTTTATATAGTGATTTCTAGATAAAATAAATAACACAGCAAAATCAACATTATAGTAAAATGCAGGTGATGTCATTATACAATTATAAGAGTAAATAATCATTATCATTATTCAATTATAGCCATTTAGGGAAACTAAACAGGCTTAAGGATTGTCTAGTTGTTGGGAAATTCATTCTCTAGTTTTTATGCTTCTTCTTTTTTTTCCAAAGATAGTTGCTATGTTTCTTAGAATTAGCATAATATTTTTTTAAGGAATGATTAATTTTTGTTTGATAGATATTTTTAAATTTTCGAATTTTTTTTTTTTTTAAGTCTTGAGTGGTGTGGTGCATACATTTAATGGTCAGGATATTATACATGTACCGCAGGGCCCCACAAGTCTTGATTTTCACTACTATTTAAAGAAATAAAGAAATAAGTGCATTTTTACAAATAAAAAAAATGCCTTGAGTGGTGTGGTGCATACATTTAATGGTCGGGATATTATACATGTACCACATGGGCCCCAAGTCTTGAGTTTCACTACTATTTAAAGAAATAAATAAATAAGTGCATTTTTGTAATTTCATCCTGCAAAAAGAGCCTCCAAGTAATTTCTAACCATTGAGGAATTATTTGGTAAAATATAGCTTCTTTAAGAACTTTGCTGTAAAAATCGCATTTGTTAATGCCTGGTTTCAATGCTGGGGTACTAAAATCTTTCTCCCCCTAATTCGCACATTTGATAATTAGTTGTGGTTCAGTTTTTCATTTTCCTATGGAATGTCAGTCATAAATCAAGAGATAAATACATTTGTAAAGGGTTCAGGTAAAATAAATTGTAATCATTACATTTTGAATACTATAAAACTATCAATTTTACAATGATTCAGTTGAAACAGTTACTCTGTAGGAAACAAACAACACGATAATCTTTTAATTGTAGTTAAATGCAAGTGATGTCACCACATGATTATAAGAGTAAATAATTATTACCTATTTACAATCATTCATTGTTATAATTAGTAAACTAAACAAGCCTCAAAGGAAAAGCTTATCCCCGTGAAAGAAAAAGCGAACTATATGTTTTTTTTTTTTGTTTTGCCTTTTCTACTTGGCGAGCTCCCAATCTAGTGCCATATCATTGACCCACATATGCTTCTCCAATAGGGTTGTAGTCATTCCAACTTAAATAGAGATCAAAACTATTCTTTGACTTTAGCATCAGCTGATTGTATAAATAGACTCACATAATATGGCCATATAGGATAGAAAGTATATGGCCGACAAAACTGTAGCCCGTTCAATGCAATCTCAATCATTCGCCAAAGGTATTAGTAGATCACAAACCAATCTAAGATACATTTCCCCGACTCCAATAGTACTAACAACTTCCAAAAATTGGCTGGAAAGATTCCCAATACCTCTTAGAGATGACCACCAAAGCTAATCGACCAACTTTGGAACAGGCAAATGGTAAGGCTAAGAGGAACACTACAGCTCTAAAAAACCATTAAAGCACCGAACTCACAAAAGGCTGTCTGAAAAAACGGCCCTCTCAAAAACTGACCCTTAAAAGAACGTTGGCACATGGGATCTATACTTTTACAAAAGCCTAAAATAGGCTAACATGTAAAGCCAAAAGAGACCATAAAAATAGCCCATGAAGGGCCATTATTAGGCTAAATATGGCTTATTTAAGGGTCACAACTGCAAATGGGCCAAGGGATAGAGGGAGAGAGGCAAAGCCCATGGATTGGTCTAACCCTTACTAGAGAATTGCTTAGAAGTTGATTCTCGAGCTTCGCTGCAATCGTGACATGTTGTCGCCTACTTGAAACCATACTTGGTTAATGCATTGTAAGAACATCAACCACTTCCACTATATGTCTTAAAAACTAGCACAACATGGCTTAATGCAGTAACTTGAACTTTCTCTAAATCCTCCTAAAAATCATAAAATCTCATGAAGTGGAGACCATATAGTGTATGAGTGAAAAATAGTTCTAATATCTTTCTTTTCTGTAACCAATACCTTTATCTAAAATCTATAGTGCAAACAAAAAACATGAGTCACTCGAATTGAGGAATCTAACGATTCCTCGACTCTAAGCGATTTTACGATTCCTACAATTTTTATTCAACCGTAGATTCTAAAGTTATATTTGGCTAATGACAACTTCAAATTAAATATATCTTTACATTCTAAGTCAAATCCCATACTTAAACTATAACAATACAACAACAAAAGCCAAAAAGAAGGAGGTTCGTTTCCGCGTCCACGCTCCCTTCGACAAGCGTAGGCAAGTCAATGAAATGGTGCCCCATTGGACCTCATCAAGATTGGCATTACCTGAAAAACACCTAATCCTATCCCGTTGTAAAACTAACTACTTTGCATTAAAATGCCCCTATCTATACAGATATACCCATGGCAGAAATAGGGATGATTGCTTATGCATCATTGAACCTCCACATAGTATCTTGTTACACATCTCTATTTGAAACCAATATTGCACGCCATCATCCATACATCGTGACCATTCAACCATGTTCTTCCTCTATGGTGGGCCACATTACACAAAAGAAACGAATGTGGTTAAAATCCATGCATGCCATCATCGATCAACGAAGACCAAATATTAGGCAAATTTCAGGTGGCTTGGATCATCTTATTGATTGGATTTTGGAATATATTCAATGCAATAGGTGGTCCATTTAAGTGCCGGCCATCAAGGATTTAAGTCACATGATCCGAACGACCTTGATCTTCGGTCGCGTGTTGAACTTGGACCCTTGCCATATTTCTTTTGAACCGTCCATTAGGTTTGTTACAGATTCCGTCCTTAGAGATTGCCCAATCACTTTATAGCTTTTTTAAAATATGGCCTATTCACAGTGTGCACACTATTGGATAGTCAAGATCATTGTTCGCATGGCTGTCTTTACGGCGGATCTGTGGTCGAGTATGACGGATGCTACTTGCCTGTGGGCGCCCCTCCTTACCCGGCTCCCAACTAAAACACAAAGCTCCGTGGGGCCCACTTCGATGTCTGTTTTATACCCATTCGGTCCATCCATTTCCTCAGCTCATTATAGGAAACGAACCTAAACACGAGTAAGTTCCAAAATTCAAGTAGGCCATACCAGAGGAAACAGTGGAGATGGAGACACCCACCGTTGAAAACTTCCAGGGTCCACTGTTATTTTTAGATGCCATCTAACCCGTCGATAAGGTTATTCCCAGCCGGATGAAGGGAAAACACAAATATAACCCTGATAGAAAACTTCTCTGACCTGCCAAGGTTTCAACGGTGAGCGTTCAATCCTCACTTGTGTGGCCCACTTGAGTTTTGGAACTCCCTCATGTTTGACCTAATGCTCTAAAATGATAAGATGAAACAGATGGATGGAATGGATATAACACAAACATCGATGTGGACCCACTAGGGTTACTGGCATCTCGCACCCGAGCATGACCTCCAATAAACTGAAAAAGCCTGCTCCAATTCCAGTCGAAACGCTTCTTCACATACCAAAATAAATAACATACAACACAGATGTCCCTGAGTGGGCCACTTTAACGGTTCCTGTGGGGCCCTCTGAGTTCACCAGCCCATAACTCACGTGACGCTCTGGACGTAAGAGTCTGACTGGATCATTTCCCGCCTTGAGAAATTACATAATAGTTTTTTCAAATGCATGCTACTCCATCTAACATGCCGGATGCCACATGGCACTTTGGATATAATATACATTCACCCATCTACCTCTCTGTTCATCTCACATATACAATAGTAACAGCACTTACCTTCCACAGAGATGGCCCAGTAAAATCAGATCTGAGGAGGCTTGCTGATTCCACACGCGTGTATAGCCGTCCACATCCACAAGCGAGCATACATGCAAATATGAAATACATCTATGAGATCTTAGCTTTTCATAAGGTTGAAAATAATGCTTAGATCTTCTGCCTAAAAACTCAGATAATTTCACTCTTTAGTTGGGCCACTAAGTACGAAGTAAATTGACGGTTAGGAAAACTTCTTTTAGCCATTCATTTGCTTTGATAGTATGTGGCCCATATGAGGTATGGAATGGCCTTATTTTTATGTTATAATAAATGAACGCTGTAGATCATCCGATTGTAATATCATATCTCACGTACGTGTCACACTGTAACACGTGCACCCGCTTGTGTATGTGTACCGCCACGCGCGTGTGGAACTAGCAGAGCTCCAGATCCGAAACGTCTGACGATTCAGAAAACTTTGATACTCTGACAGAACGTCATGGATGGTATGCAGGCAGCGAGAAATTACTTAGAAATTGTATACGTGGCATAAACTAAGTCCAACCAAACTGTCCAAATCAGAGAATCCCAGTATAGGTGGACACTTATTGGACGGTTAGAAATGGAAGCTATGAAATGATTCTAACAGGTGTCCACGAATCAGAGGCTAGCGTGGTTCAACCAATCTGATTTTGTGACTTTGCTTCCAGACAGTGGATTCCATAATTTAGTTGGTTTACGCTTATGTTTAATTTGACTGAATATATTCCACGTGTACAATTCACGAGCGGCCGCGTATCAAGTGTCAGATGCTATCCGAGTATCATATAACTCCTTAGTAGGGCTATCAATGGAGCGGGTCAGATCCGAGATCATTCGCTTCAAATCCATATAATGCGGATTTGGATCTTAAAATAGGTCTGATTAGTTAAATAAACCAGATTTGGATCTTAAAATAGGTCCAATTACTTAAATAGACCAGATATGGATTCACATGAACATATCTAAGTTTGATCCGAATCCGATTAAGATCCCTCTCATGTGAATCCGTATCTGTTTACAATTGGGAATTGTAGACGTGGCCATGTCTACCATATCATAGTAAATAGTGGGATTTGCATCATTTTTCTACTAAATTAAATATATTATATTATATATTTTATATCATATGTTTTTTTAGATTTATAATGGGGGTGGATTCGGACCTAGATCCAACCCGAATCCGATGGTTATATGAATTTTGGTTCGAAAATGGATCTAACAATTTATAAATGGACCGAATATGGATATCACCTATTGGATCTGAGTTGGATCCGTCTATCGATATATGGACTTGGAGCCGGATCCAATTGGATCCGATCCAAATCCGACCCATTGAGAGCCCTACTCCCTAGCCCGAACTTCTTTAGTCGTAAAACCAACTTCTTGTCATGTTATCGTATCGGTAGAGATAAAAGCCAGTTCTCGTTCATGTATGTGTGTATCTATACAGTATTATGAGTCTGGGCTCAGATCAGGTACTACCCCACCAGGATACACGAGGAGATAGACAGGTATGTGGTGCGTGGTCCGTCTCCATTGGTTGACTCAATGGGGCTCCGCACCTCGGGTCCCGTCACATCCCACCAATAACAAGGTACGGGCCCGCTGCATCGACCAATGGCGACGCGCTACGTACTCGTCTGTCTCCTCTTGCGTCCTCGTGGGGGTAGTACCTGATCTGAGATCTCTTAGTCCTCGGGATAATTGGGTGATCTGGACCGTTGATATGAATATCTACAGAGTGAAAATTGAAATTTTATGAAATCTCAAACAATCCTGACTATTTGATTGGTGGCTTGTGAATAAGCATTTAATGAGAGAACTATGGTCTATGCTAAAAGGTCTAAAGACTAGATGGGAAGAACCCTCCAACCCAAGGGATTTCTAGGGCATGATCCACCAACTGCAAGCCCTACTTGAACATGGTTAAAGATTTAAGAACAGTGCGGACATCCTCAGGTCGAGCATCGTATAATTTCGGCTATGCTCATGGAGAAAAGTTTCAATACTCGCTAGGGGTGATGCTGATACACGTACACCCAATATAATATTGAGTGTATGTGTATCAAGCGTCATATGTAAAGTTGTACATGAGCCGAGAAGATCCGAGCTTTGTCCTGTTCCATCTAGGCTCACTCAATGACCACCCTAGACTGTGTTCCGCTCGGCATGGCCTTCAAGCTAGACTGACATGTTCGAGCTGGCTCTATTGAGCTTTCGAGCCAATTTCAAGTTGAGTTTGAGTTGAATTTGAGTTGAGTTCGAGCTTGAAAAAATTAATTTAAATAGGCCCAATCCATTGCCCGACCTAAATTAAACTTTTAAAAATCGAGCCTAAAGGCAGCCCAAACCCCATTTACATCCCCCACTTACTTTTATAAAGAATTTCATCTCTCACTTTTGAATCTCCAATGTGGGACTAGAAAACAACATTTTCCAACTTTCAGCCAAGTTGAGCCAAATCAAGCTTCAATCGAGCAGAACTTTGAGCCCAGCCGAATCGGCCATGGGTTGGATCGAGCTCGGCTTGAAAATCATTTCGAGCTTCGAAAAATGACTTAGCTTGGTACGAACCCAACCTTCAAATTGAGCCTGAAAGTAAGGGCACTAAGAAGATCCAAATCTCATATGGACCACGTTCCAGGAAAAAGTGGGGAATGAATGTTGACCGTTCGAAACTTCCTAGATCTCACCCTAAAATTTATTTGCCATCCAACCTAATTGGTAAGGTCAATCGGACCTAGAGAGAGGGAAAATGCAAAGATCCACTTGATCCAAAACTTTTGTGGCCAACAAAAAAACTTTTAATGGTCATTCACCAATTTCTCCAGTGGTATGGTTCGACTGAAATTTGGATCTGCTTAAGTTTTAGGGTCACGTCCTAAAATGAGCTGAAAAAACGAATGGACGGAGTGGATATACAACAAATTCATCAAGGTTGGCCCCACCCGGTAAGGGTAACGTCCACCAAGGTGTTACCCGGAGAACTAGAGAAGAAGGTGCAGAGGTTTGCTTGAATACATGCGAACTTATCTGTAATGTGATACATGGGACTTTTGCCCTTGAATCTTGGCCGTCGTCAGATGATTATATGGTATGTCTCACTTTGTTTGTTGGATAGACAACCAAAAAATTCTACGCTGTTCTATCATTTCTTCTGTTTGAAGTTTAGATCTTTTGCTTTAAAAACGAAACGTCAATGAAACATGTCTGTAATCAAAGAATGAAAATTTTCAATCAAAGGGTTAAAATATTCAATGAGTGATATGTTTGGTCATTCCTGCATCACATAAACGGTTTGGATCATTGAAAAGAACCCAATTCCAATGGTTAAAGTCCCGATGTATCCCAATTTTTATAAATCGCGATTTATCAGAGCAAACCTCCTCCATGGTACATGTGCAAGTGCAACTGTGTAAGAGGCTGAGAATTTCTCGTCGACTGGCGGGAGAAAAACGTGAGAAGTTTGATAGAAAACGCTAGCCAGTTAAAACGTTTTATCTGTCGCAACAATATACGGGGAATCATATCATACTCGGCGCGCATGCTATCACAGCGTACACGTGTTTTGAACTGTGACAGCAGGGATTCATAGTTCAATAATCCAGACCATTGGTCTGGGTTCCTTCCATGGATGGATCATGCATAAAAAAATCTTCATGATTCGACAATTGTTACCTTTCTTTTTCTCGCACACATATAGACGGTTAAATAGAAAATACCAAAAAAAGGCCCACATTCAAATGAACTGGTCTAAATATTTGTTGCGAAAAATTGGATTTTGGCACTCAGCAGACAAACGGTCTGGATTACCTATCCATGACTCCATTTTTCAGAATAGGAAACCCGTGTATAGTGTAGAATGTCGCGGGCCACGTACTGCACAACTCCACTTAACCCCGGACAAACCCAAGAAGGTGTGGCCCTTACCGGGGGGGCTACCTTGATGCACGTATTCTGTATCTACGCCGTCCATACGTTTTTACAGATCATTTTATTTCATTATCCAAAAATTTAAGTAGATCCAATTATCAGGTGGACCATACCATAGGAAACAGTGTTGATTGACCATTAATGAGCCACAAAAGTTCTTCTTGATGATATTTCTTTTTTTAACTTAATCCATGCTTATGTGACCTTATCAACAGAATGGATGGAAAATAAAAACTATGAAAACATTAACGTGCGCCCTAAGAAGTCTTTAATGGTAGAACGTTCAATCACCACAGTTTCCTATCGTATAGTCTGATCAAACTTCATTTTCGGATGATGCCCTAAAATGATATATATATATATATATATATATATATATATAAAGATGGACGACGTAGATATAGAATACATACATCAAGGTGGGCCCATGGAAAGGGCCGTTGGGTGAGTCCGGGGTCTCACTTAATATTCCCAGACATTCGTACTGAAACCCAGCAACTTGTTACGGGTGTTTGAGTGCTTCAAGGATTTTTTCTTTGGTTTTATAACCTGCTCTCTGATTGGCCGGTTGCTTATAAAGTTCTAGTGGAAGTTTTTAAAAGGCCTACTCGCAGAGAGATCGTTCAGTGGCTCTGGAGCGACTGTTCGCGTTCCATGTCGTGTACCGTACAGATGGCCTATGGAAATGTTTATTGATTCACCTCTAATGAAGCGGTTTGGCTATGCTAGCCGTCAAACGAGTGTATCTCATCCCAATGAATTTGAGCCATTGAAACAGTGTATCTCATCTGATAAAGAATTATGATTTTCTAAACAGTGTGATTTAAGGGATATAGTCTATTTACTATTTGAGCCATCGAATGAACGGTTTTGATCTAGTCAATGGTTGAAATCTTGAGGCACTTGCTCTAAGCAAGTCGTCCGGCTTTGATCGACTACGAAATTACAAAATTACCCTAGTGAAGTGAATTATATTGGATTTTCAGCGCAAATGGCATCCATATTTTACCAAATAATGCCTCACCTGTTACAAATTACATAAAGGTACTTTTTGAGGGATGAAATTATAAAAATATCCTCATTTATTTTTACCTTAAAAAGTAGTGCAGCTCAACATGATATGTGCATGAGATTCAATGTGTTGAAAGTATGCATCCCATCATGGTGAGAGCTCAAACAAAATATTAAGCCCATCAGTTCATCAGATGGGCTACACCTGAGTATGGATATTTGAAATGGTCTCTATATTATTTTATGGATTGGCCCACCTTGCGATGGAACCATCATATTTTTTGTTCCTCTAATAGTAATGTTGGTGTACATCAATTGACTAGGTTGGATGTAAGACATACAATATGGGCATGTAATTTTCAATTTTTCTACTCTATTGTAAAGAAAAGGCAGAGAGGATGGTAATGTAATTTCTCTTCTTAAAAGCACTGGAATATCAATTGATGGAGGCACTATTTGGTAAAATTCATGCTTTAAGGAATTTTGCAATAAAAAAACCACTTTTATGTTTGAAAATTATACTTTGGAATTCTGATTTTATCATAACTTTAATTGGAATAGTTCGTTGTGAGCTCACTTGCTTTGTTTGTGACAGCCAATTCGTTCAACAGCTACGTCTAATCATAATGATCAGATAAAATAAAAATCATATGGATCCAACATCAGGTGGGCCTCATGTGAATTTATAGTTTTCTAAACGGTGTAATTGCTTTTTTATGGTTGAGGCTCACCAATGATTGAATCACCTTCATCTTTTATGTATCTAATCATCATAACTGGTTCCACCTGTGGGTTGGATGTCATGCAAACAACACCTGGACCCCAAAATCCTAAAGTCCACTCTTTAAAAGAAAATGTAGATAAGGACATTTTGGTCATTTCAACTTTTGGAATGGATGTTTCAGCTTTTGGTCATTTCAACTTTTGGTCATTCCAAACGGGTGCGAATTAGGTGTTACCCCGGGAACAGCTTAGTGGGGGTTACCCCTACCTTATGGCCCACATGGATGATAGTTTGTATATCCACTCCGTCCATCCGTTTCTACAGCCCATTTTAGGATGAGATTCTAAATATTATTCAGATCCAAATCTCAAGTGGACCATAATACTAAAAACAGAGTGATTGAGTGTCCCACCATTAAAAATTCCAAAGAGCCCAGTAAGGTTTTGGTAATGTTTATTTGCATTCCAAGCTATTGGTAATGTCAATAAGGTCTATATGAAAGGAAAATATAAAGGTCAGATTGATCCAAAACTTTTGTGGCCCACAAAACGTTTTTAATTGTTATTCATCACTGTTTCTAGTGGCATGGTCCACCTGAGATTTTGATCTTCTTAGGCTTTTGGATAACATTCTAAAATGATATGAAAAACCAGATAGATGGCATAGATATATAAAACATACATCAAGATGGGCCCCATACGGTTAAGGTAACACCCACTAAGCTGTTCTCGGGTAGCACCTAATTCACACCCATTCCAAACACATCTATTTCATGAAAACAACAAAAAAGATAATAACTCATTCCTTTGAAGGGGGAGTTTCTGAAGGGAGTAGTTGGAAAGGAAGGAAGACAAAAAAGAAAAAAAAAATCCACCTAATAGTAAAAATTTCGAGATATTCATATCATTTCCTCTCATTTTTCTTCTTTAAAAAGAAATACTCATTTTAACATAATAAGTAAAAAGAAGAAGAACACATTTGTGTACTATAAGAGTTTTTATTGGAAAGACCGACAACATTGCAGGAGAGTGGTTAGAAAGCACATAAGATCTTCAAAGTTTAGCGGTAAGACAAAAGCTGGCCAAAGAACTATGATAAAAGAAGGCTCAGATGTACACAAGGTGCATGGCACATTCAACCTATGAGATACAAAGCTGAAATGTGTTTTAGGCTTACAAGTTTTTAAAAGAGGGTAATTACCTTGGCGCTCCCAACAAACCTTGGGTGGGCATATGAGTAATTTCCTACCTCTAATTTATGCAGAAGTACAAAATTACTCTTAGCGCATGTTTGATTTTCAAAATACAATGTAAATTAGTCATCATTATTTTCCCTTCTATCTCTGTCTCTTTGATTGAGGTTGACATTGACAAAAAAATATATATATATATATTACGGGCAAATAAGAGGTGGGAGTATATTTTGGATGCAAAAACTGTGGAGCTCACAGTGATGTATAGGTTGTATGCATGTCGTCCATCCGTTCTCTAGTCCATTTTAGGGCATGAGCCAAAAAATGAGGTAAATCTAAGCCTCAAGTGAATTACACCACGTTAAACAGTTGGAATTGAAGGCTTATCGTTGATAATTGCTTGGGGGCTACATAAATTTTGAATCAAGCTAATTTTATTATTTTCCTTTATCCATATTTCTATGATTTTATGAACAGGTTGGATTACAAATAAACATCAATGTAGGCCTTACAAAGGTATTGACTTTTATCTGATGAGGTCCGTTAGGACTACTATTTCATATGGTGTGGTTGATTTGAATTATGGATTTGCCTCATTCTTTTAGGCAAGCCCTAAAGTGAACTTGTGAAAAGGATGAACAGCATGGATATAACATATTCATGACCGTTGGCTCCATACTTTCTATGCGTATAGAAACGCATGAAATCCATTTGAAATTAACATGATATTTTATACTCCACCCCAACGATAGCTTTGATACCACTTGTTGGGAAAACCGGCAACAAAAGCGGAAGCCGAAACGCGTATAGTAATATGAGATCAAACGAGAAACAATATGAAATCAAACACACACAAGCATTCACCATAAAAGACTTCAAATTTACGTGGAAAAACCCTTCAACGGGTAAAAAACTACGGCATAAAGCGATCCACTATGAATATCAGAAGATTACAGAAATTGACAGCCCACAAGCAAGAAATAAACAGAGAAAACCCCAAGTTCTCTCTCACACACACATCTCCCATCTTCCTAACGCGATTAGGAAACCTTAAATACCTTAGGATACCCTCTAAGTCGGGATTACAACTCCTTAAATGAGCAAACTCTGAAAATAGAAACATCTTGCGTAGTACTACGAGTTGCGCAAGAAATCAGCACGCACCTCCGATCGGTCGGCCAGTGCACAGTAACAGTCCATGGGAAAAACATTACACAAACTCGTCTCTGCCTCACAGCCGACCGATCAGAGCTCCCTGCAGACCGATCGGCCAATTGATCTGGGCACAGATTGTTCTTCTTTAGCCTCCACGTGCATCTAGGTTACACAGCCAGATCAATCGCCTGACTGGTCTAAGCACCCAATTCATGCACCGTTTGAAGGCTACCCCAATAGAAAACAATGGTGATTGAACGCCCATGGTTAAAAACTTCTTAACAACCACAAAAGTTTTATTCAAGCTTATATTTTTCTTTTACCTTCATTGGGGTCAGTGTGAGCTAATCAACTGGTCAAATGGCAAATAAACATTACAATGGTGGGCATTCAATCACCACTGTTTCCGGTAATGTAGGCCACCTACGATTTAGATCTATTTCATTTTTGGGCCAGGCCCTAAAATGATATGGAAAAATAGATGATCAGCATGGATAAAAAGCATACATCATGGTGGGCCCCACGGTTTTTTCCAGCACCGACCAATACCAAGCTCGGTACTTGAGGGGTCACTACCCAATCCGAGTCCACTTGTGGGACTTGTGTGGCACACCATAAATTCTCTATAAAGTCACTCCGTGAGATCCACAGCTTAGTGGGCCACACACGGGGATCAGATATCAACCATAGATTGATCTGTGGGGCCCTATGGTCTGTATCCTTCATAACGCACTCGGATGAAGCCAAGATAAAATAAAATTAAAAATTAAAAAAAAAAATGAGAGAGAGAGAGAGAGAGAGAGAGAGAGATTCAAATAGATCCAAATATGAGGTAGGCCACGCTGCCTCAACTTGGAAGTTTTTGGACCAGCTTTACATTATTCCTAATCCCACGGACGCTTTATCAGACTGATATTTTGTATGTTCAATTCAAACAAGAGTTCTCACCTGATGAACTGAGTGGATTTACGTATAAACATGGAAGGCCCCCACAAAGCTCCAATAAAACAGGTATTGTCCTGTAGAAATAACCATAGAGTTATTTCATACTTTAGGACGAAAATCCATGCAGCTAGTGAAATGCGCCAGCATTACTGTAGGGTCCACCATGTTGTATCTGTAAAAAGCTTCATTAACAATATAATTCACATGGACCACATCAATAGCAACAAGCCACAAATGCTCCCAAAACCAGTAAAAGTTCACATGATGTAGTTCACCTGTGTGCTTGTTAGCAAGCTGATTTTTGTTTCTTTTCTTCCTCCCACTCACCTGGTCATTTGGGTTTAATGAAAAATCCACAGCATGGTTGGACCCATGCAAAAATGGTTTGCATCCATTTCTAATTTTACATGCCCATCTGAGCTGTGGATCTAGTTGAATATATCCTTTTTTAATCTTAGGGCCCAATATCGAGGATACAACTTGGTGGGGGCATACTTGATATTTACGTAGGACGGTTTGGTCGGCCAGTGGTTGGTACTGCTCTGTGGGTCCCACCATAATGTTTATGTTGTATCCACATCATCCTTCCATTTTTTTCAGATCATTTTAAGGCTTGATCCCAAAAATGAGGTAGATCAAAATCTCAGGTGGACCACAGCAGAGGAAAACAATAGTGATTGAATGCCCACCATTAAAAACCTCCTATGACCCAGTGTAATGTTTATTTGACATTATAACTGTTGATTAGGTCATACAGGCCTAAGATGAAGGAAAAGAAGAAAAACAAACAAATATCAGCTTGATCCAAAACTTTTGTGGCTAGCAAGAAGTTTTTAATGGTGGGTGTTCAATCAACAATGTTTCTTGTGATGGTGTCCACTTGAGTTTTGGATCTATTTCATTTATTGGATCATACCATAAAATGATCTGAAACTTTTGATAGACGTAATGCATGTATGAAACACATACATCGATCGTGGTGGGGCCTATGGAGCACCGACCACTAGCCAATCCGCCTCCCACATTTACAACATGGCGACCCCACATACTTGGGTGTAGGTGTTTTGGAAGAACTAGGTATGATAGCTAGGGAGCGTATGACACTTGATATGTGTGAATTTAAAAATGTTACACGTTGCATAGATTTTTAAAAATCACTGTCTTTAGGTTGCCGTCCAAAAATCTGATTTGTTGAAGAATCGATTGATGAATAATTGTTTGTTGAGCTATTGGATGGTTTTCATTTTTAAGGAATGAAAATCCAAGGATCTGACGGTGGAATTAACCCATAAGCTTAATTTGTGGTTTACGATGCATTCAATTTGGTATCAACAATTTGGACGGTTTATATCGAATGTTTTATGTTATATATGTTGTAGCGGTGGAGAGTAGACATCTGTCTCTCTCTTGTCGACACGTCCACATGTACAGCCGCGTGTGTGAGGTGGAGACTGTTTTACTAATTTACAGCCTCGTATGTGAGGTGTAGATTGTTTTGCTAATTTTGAGGAATGGCTTTCTCCACTGGGATAGCCCATATATCTCACGTGTAGATTTATTGTACAGGTGGGAGAGAATAAAACTCATATTGTTGTTCCGTAGGGTAGGTATATTATTGAATTATAAAAATTTCCTATTCCCGTTTTGGTTTCTTGATTGATCATTTCATTTTTTTTTGTTTTTTCTTTTTGTGTGTTTTGGCCCGTCTATATTAATTATTTGTGAGTATTTTTCCACAACAAGCCCCATAGATGGAAAACTCCCCAAATTACATATAATCAAGGCTAAAGTCTTTGGAGGGTTTTTGGCCATTTCGACTAATCGGGATGACCGGACGACACTCAAATTCAACTGGCCAAGTTAACAGGTTCCAATCGTGATTTTCTATTTTATTTTCGTTATATTTAGGAAACTTGTTAACCCGCTTTTAGGGTTTGCTTTGGATTATTTATTGTTGCTTGAGACATTTTTTAGGATTTAACCTCACTATTATAAATAAAATTTCTGGCTTTTATCATTCCATCTCTCAGATATTTGAGAAACTATCCATATATTCAGATTCTGTTTCATGGACTCAAATTAGTTATCTGTGAAGCAGATAGTGATCGGCCTCATCACGTCCTTCCTGAATCAACATGCTATCCAACACTGCCAAAGCATCCAAGTTTTCTAATACCGAACTTTCCTACACCAATTGTTGAATGGACCTGTGCAACAAGAACACTAAACCCACCATAATGTCTGTGTGACATCTTCTTCATCCATCGAATGCGCATTGGGTCAGCAGCCCAAAAATTAATCATGCGTGGGGCTCACCATGGTGTTTGTATTATATTCACTCCATCTACCAATTTCCCCACCTCATTTAAGACATGTGCCTAAACTTGAGCTAGCGGGAAAACTAAAGTGGGACATTCCTCAGTAAACTGTGAGGATGGATAGCCTTTTCGGGGCATGGAAATTTTGGATGAGGCTAATGTTTTATTTTCCCTCCATCCTCATGGGTACAACTTATAAATAGCTTGGCTAGAATAAAATCCTCACAAAGAGCCCTAAGAAGGTTTCAAGAAAAAACTTGCTATGCTACACCCACAAGTTAGCTAAACTAGCCACACCCAGGTGTAGGAATGACCCCACCATGATGCATGTGTTGTATCCACACTGTTCATCCATTTGGCGAGATCATTTTAGGGCATGACACAAAAAATGAGGCATTGCCAAAGCTCAAGTAGACCCAGCAAAGAAAATAGTAGGGATTGAACGCCAACCATTAAAAAATTCTTGGGGGCAATTTGAGCTTCATATCTGCCTTATTTTTCATACCATGCCCTAAAATGATCTCGCAAAATGAATGGACGCGTGGATTCAACACATACATCATGGTGGGGTCATTCCTACACCCGTGTAGCAAAATTTCAATCGAAGGTTTCCATGGTGGGTGATTTCATTCACGCATTTCCTTTAGTGGGCCCACATGAATTTTGGATCCCCTCCTGTTTGATCTAATTTCCTAAAATGAGCAGGTAAAATGAAAGTGGGCCGGGCCGAAAGAGCATGGGGCTCGTGCATAGGGCTGCACATCGATTCGGTCAATTCGATTTTGGATGAAATTGAAATTGAATTGATCTTAAATTTTCAAAATTGAAATTGAAATTGAATTGATCTTAATTTTGAAATTTCGAATTGAAATTGAATTGACCTAATTTTTTTGGAATTGAATTGAGATTAAATTGATGAATTTTTCGATTCAATTCGATTTGATTTTTCACACATTGCAATTTGAAAACTTATAGGTTTTGTAAGCTTGGATTTTATAGTACTTCAAATAGTAATATTAGTAGAAATACTTCTGAAAACATATGCATAATAACTAATCCTTACATGGAAATTAGAAAGATCATATTGATCTAAAGCTTTTGATGCTCGAAAAATGTTTTTAATGATTATTTATCACTTTTTCTCTTGGTATGGTCCACCTAAGATTTGATGTTCTTATAATTTTGGATCATGTCCTAAAATGAGACGTAAAATTAGATGGACGTAATGGATATACAAAAAAATATATCAAGGTAGGCACCATAAGATAGGGGTAACACCCACTAAGTTGTTACCAACATAACACTTAATTTTCTCTTGGGCGAACTTCAAATTATACGCTTTTATCGTACTGAGTAAACTTAGTTGAGCCTACTTTGAATGCATTTGGTTTACCACACCGTCCATTCGTTTTGCCTGCTCATTTTAGCTGTTGAGCCCAAAATTGAAGCGTATCCGAAACTTAGGTGGACCATGCCACATGAAATAGTGGGAATAATGATTTCCACCGTTAAAACCTTCCTAGGGCCCACAGTGACGTTTATTTATCATCCAACCTGTTCGTAAGATCAAGTAGACATGTATGAATGAAAAACAAAAATATCAACTTGATTTAAAACTTTTGTGGCCCACAATAATTTTTCAATGGTAGAGGTTCAATTCACACTATTTCCTGTGGTGTGTGCCACTATACGCTTCAATTTTGGACTCGAGCCATAAAACTATCTTTTAAAGTGGACGAACAAAGTGGATAAATGAATAAATCACCGTGGCCCCCACAAAGTTTACTTAGTACACCAAGCGCATTTAGTTACTAAGTACGCAATTTGATTCATCTTGGACACTTGGGTGGGCGCGGATATGCAGAAGGGTGGTTTCAAAGCTTTGTGGGCCCCACCATGGTATATGTGTTTTATCTAGGCCCTTCATCCATTTTCCATATGATTCTAAGACATTATCCCAAAAATGAGACATCCAAGTGGACCACATCACAAGAAAACAGTAGGGGATTGACGATTATTATTGAAAACTTTTTGGGGCCTTAGAAGTTTGATATCAAGCTGATATTTGTTTTTTCCCTTCCTCAAGGTCTATGTGACCTTATCAACAGGTTGGATGGCAAATAAACATTACAATGGGCCACAGCAAGAACTTAATGGTGGACGTTCAATCTCCATTGTTTTGTTGTGGTGTGGTAATATGAGATATATATATCTTACTAATTTTTGAAAATTTCCTTAAATTTACATGTTAAAATAGATGGACAGCATAGATAAAACTTACTATGATGTATCTATTTCATCCATACCGTCATATATATATATATATATATATATATATATATATATATATATATATATATTCAATTCAATTTGATACAGATCAATTCGATTTTCGATTCGATTCAATCGATCAGAACTGAAAATTGAAATTGAATTGAAATTGAATTTTTTCTTTTTTAAAAAATTGAATTGAATTGATCTTCAAGAACGATTCGATTCGATTCGATTTGTTCAATTCGATTCAATCGATAAATTGATCATAAATTGAATTGTGTGCAGCCCTACTCGTGCAACCCAAGGTTACAGGCAAGTTGCATGGAAATCCTAGAGTGCAAACGTATGGTATTCTGGTTGGGGCATGGGAACCTATCAAAACTGGAATTGTAGCCGACGTGGATTGCCTGTCCACTGAGTTGCTGTGTTCGGAAGCTGTGTGGAGCCCATGACAAATCCACTCCGTCCATCAATTTTGCAAGACCACAATAGGACAGGAATCTAAAATTCAGGCAGATCCTAAACTCATGTAGGCCACACAAAACGAAATAGTGGTAATGGAAATGTTCGCCAATGAAACCTTCCTAGAGTCTATCACGATGTTTACATACCGCTCGTAGGGTTAGACTTAGACTCCACGATGTTTACATGCCACCGATGAAAACTTCCTTGCCTCTAAAGAGATTCCAATTGTCAACGTTCAATCCCGGCCGTTGTTTCATGTGAAATGGTCCACATGTGATGTAGGGAAAGAACCCCATGATCAAGGGCGTGGATCACACACCTTCCTGCAGGAGATGGACAGGAAGAAAAGAAGAGAAAACTAAGAAATTTCCTATGTTGGAGTTTCAACTCAAACAGGAAATTGTTATTCCCGTTTCTGGAATTCGGCCCAACTCGTGGGGCCCATCTTGATCATTGATGATGATCCGTTTCGTCCATTTCGTAGACGTGCTCGATGCCGAGAAAACGCAACAAGTTTCACGTCGATCCGAATTACGGATTGATCGTGGCGTCCAAAATGGTACGAACTGTCCAGAAAGTTTCGAATTCCGCCCACTGAAACTGGAGATGGTCCAGGTGGCCCATTACTACTGGTATGGAGAATCTGAGCCGACCATCTTGAAGAGTATGTCGATGTCAGTAAAGGCACAAAGTTTTGTGGCAATCAGACATATGGATTGCTCGTATCAGTAGAAGGAAGACGGCGCCCGATGGGCGTTATACAGTTTGCGCAAATTTTTCTATTTCTTTTTTAATTGTATTAGGATTCTTTTCTTCCTTTGCAAGTTAGTGTTAATTACAAATTTAGGATTTAGTTTATTATTTAAAGTAAGGTAATTATATTTTTAGAGGTATTCATTCAATCATCAATAAAGCAATTATTCGGAATTTATTTCCTCTTTTTATCTTTTATTTCTTCTCGTGGATTCGAGAAACTATCGGTTAGGGAGATGGTGATCGACCTACCACGTCCTCCCTACGTCAACATGAGTTTTGGATCCGCCTGAATTTTAGATTTCTATCCTATTGTGGCCTTGCAAAACTAATGGATAGTAAATTTGTCACAGTCATCGCTGTGGGCCCCACACAGCTTCCAACTATAAGAATTTCTTGTGCCCAAGGGGCACAGGCAATCCACGTCCAATGGCAGCATGGTAAGCTAAAAGTGCTTGTTGCATTTCAATCGATCAGCACAATGGTTGTTGTTTATAAGCTAGTCTTTATCAAATTAAAACTTGCATAACCAAAACTTTTGTGGTCCAATAATGGTCAATCACCACTGTTTCCTAAGAAATGTTCCACTTGGTAATTGAATCTGTTTCATTTTTTAGATACTGCCCTCAAATGATATGGAAAATTAGATAGATGACGTGGATACAGAATATATACATCAAGCTGGCCCCAAGCTAAGGGTCACACCATCTTGGGTGCATACAGAGTCTCCCTTAAAACAGTTTGCCTTCAATCCAAGAATCCGGATCCTCTACTTGAGCCGAGCAAGAGAAACTGTGCTTTGCGCCTCTCTCAGGTCGGCAGTGGCAAAGGTTTTCTATTTGGCTGGAGCAGTGGTTTCTCAATCCAAATATGTACTAGTACTAGGGGATCCAGCTCCTTGGGCTAGTGGTAGACAAGGCTGTTTCAACGCTGAGATCATGAGATTAAGGGCCCACGTGGACTGGGTGAGATGTGGGTGTGTTTTAAAATAATAAAAAAGACCAGGCTGTTTTAACACTGAGATCATGGGATTGAGGGCCACGTGGAATGGGTGAGATGTGGGTGTGTTTTAAAATAATAAAAAAGTACTGGTACTAAGAATTTAGAAATTCTCAACCAACTACATTGAAACTGTTGCAATCCGTCAGGTAACCATATGCTTCGACCAGCATTGAATGCCGGGCCACTCGTTGAAGATAAGAGTACATTGAACCATATAAAGTCTTACCATAAGTGGATTATATTCATTGGACAAATATAAGTTCGATCAAGATTTGTTTCTCTAAAGTACCAAAAGCAAATATAACATCGTTATGAACATAGAGTCCTAAGGTATGAAACCCGTAAACAGGTTGACCCAACTTAAATGGACCCTTATGAATGACAATGGTTCATAATCCAACCCCTCCATCAACGATTTGTGGCCTACTAACAAATGCCCCACAATTGCTAATTTTACGATCAATGGTGTGGATTGTTCATCGAAAAATGCACCATCATCACAATCATCCACTTGTGGGCCTACAACAAGAAGTCAAATTCTTAAATTGTCATCATCTCACCACGATCATCCAATTGTAGTCCATTTGAGGCTTGATTGTGGGATGGCGAGTTTGAGGAATCCATCTGAATCTGATCGTTAGTAAGGCACATATTTATAGAAATAATGACTTAATGAAATATTGACCAAAGGCACTGCAAATAAATAGAGAGGTCCACATTTTTAATAAAATGTTGAATTAATTCGTATGTTTCTTTTACATACTCTTGAAGTTTCTCCAACGCACATGCATTTTACCAGTTTCATTGCACGCCATCTCCCTATGGCACACGTGGACAGGTTACGTGCAAATCGGATCTATCCACCGTGATGTTTATATGCCATCCAAATCAATCATAAGTTCATTCACACTGGAATGACTGAAAACAGAAAAAATGTTAGCCTGATCCAATACTAGTGGCCCAATGAAGGTTTCAACTGTGAAAGTTCTATCGTGTGGCCCACTTGAGTTTAGAATCTGCCTAATTTTTGGGTTCACGTCCAAACTTGAGCCGTCAAAAGCAGATGGACAAGGTGGATTTCTCATAGACATCAAGGTGGGCCCCAATTAGCTTCCTACGGCACTGGGGTTGCTGGCAATCCGCTCCAGGTTCTCCAATATCATCTCCCTCCTGGGAAAGAGTGGGAGGGACCAACCAATGACGCAGTTGGAAAAAAAAAAATCCACCTTTTGGGGCCGTACATAAGGGCTTGAGGAATCCGTACAAGTGAAACAAATGATCCAGTCCATTAATCTTAGGGGCCAAATGTCGATGAACCGCAGGAGACAAAACTCTCTCCTCTTTCCCATTTGATAAAAGAATCCGGATGGTGTGCTTGGCTTCAATGAATCCAGATTGTCTGCTAATCTTTGACAAGATTTCCCTGTTTGCCAACGTCTAATTGGTCTAACTTAGCACATGTCAGCACTGCTGCATTTAATGTCAGTGCTGAGCTGGACCAATTAGGTGGTAGATAAATAGAAAAATCCGGTTAAAGTCAAGCAAACGGTCCAGATTCCGCTTCAATAGGATTTTTCTTTTTGCCGACACTTGATTAGTCTAACTTAGAACACGTCAGCATGGCGGCATTCACTGACTCCATTAAATGCAGCAGTGCTGACAACAACAATGCTGAGCTGGACCAATTAGGTGGTCAGCAAATAGGAAAATCCTATTCGACCCAAGCAGACAATCCAGACTCTAGATAAAAATATTGATACTCCATCAGAGCTTGATGGTTGGCATGCGTGCATTCTAAAACTGTATAATGACAAACACATTGATCACTATTCAGCCAAACACAAGGCCACACACATTTATGAAAGCCTAATTTAGTTAAATGTGTACAATTAGGATGTGTAAGCGTGCTAGAGTCACCCTGCTCGAGTTTGATTATAAGCTTTTTAGCCTAGGTGTTGAGATGGATTGATTAAGATTGGATCCACAAGATTAAGTGCCTTCCTCCTCATTTATTGTTTCAGGTGATTTAGATTGGATGAAGTTTATCCTTCTAAACGGGAACTTTTTGACTTGCGTTAAGGATTTTTCTAACAGTGATTGTAGACTTCATTTATTTCCAGTAAAGCAATGATGGAGGAAAAGATTAAAAATAAAGAGTTTAATAACACCGTTTTTATTAATTTATATTTGAAGCTTATTACAATCAACAAAGAAATAAAATAAGCAAAGAAAATAATAATAAAATAAATACATATGATTACTTGTAAAGACAATCAATCGAGGTGAATGGTCAATAAGATGTAACAGGGGTGTAAACTTCTAAATAAGGATTCAGTTGACACCGTTTTTATTAATTCATATCTGAAGCTTATTACAGTCAACAAAAAAATAAAATAAGCAAAGAAAATAATAATAAGATAAATACATGTAATTACTTGTATAGACAATCAATCGAGGTGAATGGTCAATAAGATGTAACAGGGGTGTAAACTTCTAAATAAGGATTCAGTTGATCAAGGATCTAACAACGATAAGCCATGAATATTTATATTACTCTTCTTTTTTTTTTTTTGTTAGTTCACACATCTCAGTGTTAGTACACACACCCACACTCTTAGTCACCCTCCATTGTTAGCCACCGCCAACATTGGGATTCGATACCTTGACCTCAGTGTTGAGATGATGTTATCTTCACTCAGTCTATCATTGTCCCAAAGATGTGGGTGTAATATTTATATTACTCATATTCGTATTGTAGCGTTGCCACTGGACAACAGCAATCTAAGCTAACCTAAACTCGGACATTTTTTAGTATCATTGGATAGAAGTAAAGAAACTAAACTAAGATAAACATTGTTACGTTAACACTTCGATCCATAGCTCAATTGAGTGAAGATAATCTTGTTTCAACACTGAGGTCTTGATATCAATTCCCAAGTGGGCCAAGTGGTTGACATTGCAATGTGACTAATAGTGGCTCAACAAGAGTTTCAACACGAGGTATGTTGCTATGGGTCACTACTCATGCCTCGATGTTAGATTCACAAGAGTTTCAACATGAGGGCATGGGTTTAAGTACTCTTTGTGGTGAAATTCCACTGTGAGTGTGTGAGTGTGTGTAGGGTTTGAATGTGTGTGTAAATAAAAATAAAAAAACAAGGATTGTTTGCTTCTTATATAACTCGGGAGGTAGCAAACCCTTGATGGGTGTTCTAGCCAGTCCAAGATTCTTGAATATAACAAGATCCTTGAGAATTATGGTATGAAAGTGTTTTCAAATCTCCATGCCAACATGACTACAAAGATCCATGAACATTACTTGGATTCGTCACAATATTCTTCATTTTCCTTCAATTTTGAGAAAAATTTACTTCTTGAATCTATGTAATTGTTGTGAAAGTACCATGATGTTATTTTCCTTATATACCGAGAAGAATATCCTTCTTAAACCTGCGTAATCATTATGAAAGTGCCATTCATTTCTAAGAAGACTTTGTGAGCCGTTCTTACCAAGCATATTTGGGTTGAGATAGGACCACCATTTGAGCTGTGACAGGATCACTATCTCAGTGTGTTTTTATAGACCTGTTTAGAGCGCTACTTTAATCACACGTACCACTCACATCAAGGCTACGTGTCACTCGCCATTATGTCCTGCAAATGTATGTACAACTATATGCTGCTCTACTTTTGGCAAGCCAAGATAACCTGGAAGCGCGAATACCTGACCGCCCCTGGACAGTATAAACACACAAAACTCAAATGCTCTTATCGTGCTGAGTAAACTCAGTTGGGCCCACCTAGAATGTATGTGCTTTATCTATTCCGTTCATATGTTTTTCCAGCTCATTGTAGTGGTTGAGCCCAAAATTTAAGCATATCCAAATCTCAAGTGGACCATGCCACGGGAAACAGTGGGAATAATGATTTCCACCGTTGAAACCTTCCCAGGCCCTACAGTGATGTTTATTTGTCATCCAACCTGTTCATAAGATCACATGGATATGGATGAAGGGAAAACACAAATATCAGCTTGATCCAAAACATCCGTGTCCTCCGAGAATTTTTCAATGGTAGACATTCAGTTCACACATTTCTTGTGGTGTGGTCCACTTTAGATTTTGATATGCTTCATTCTTTGGCATCATACCTAAAATTTTCCGTTAAGATGGATGGACAGAGTGGATAAAATACTTAAATCACTGTGGGCCCCACAGAGTTTACTCGTACGCAATCCGCTTCCACATTACCTTGGTCATAAATCTACTGTTCTGATCTCCTACACGGCTGATTAGTGGACAACTAAAGGATGGCTAAAATTAAATAATTAACAATCCAAATCCAACAAAGCACTGTCCATTAACAAGAGGTTAAGGTCGTCCTTTTAATGTGAACACAGGGTCCCACAATTAGAACGATCTAATGAATTACAAAATGTAACCCTCGTGTGCGAATTTTGCAAGCGCATGCGAATGGATTGGAACGCTTCCAAAGAGTATCAAATACGCCCCCTTCCCAGGCTTGGATTTCATATGTGGTATTTCGGTGATGGGACCCATCTGATCCAAAACTGAAGTAGGCCACACCACAGAGAACAGTTGGGATGGGGACGCCCACCGTTGAAAACCTTCTGGATTGTGTGAGGGCCCGCCGTGTTTGAATGTGCCATCCAATTCATTAAAAAAAAAACTGCACACCACCAGGATTATTGAACCACCCAAAAAATCTAGCCATTCATAAAATTAAATGGGTCAGACCATGTGAGTTCAGACGTTTCAGGGTTAATTTACACGGTGCGGCCCACCTGAACTTTAGATCAGTGTGATTTTTGTATAGCTAGGACATGAGGTGGTGCAAGTGATAGGCAAATTGAATCACATGCACACATCACAGAGGGCCACACACATGACATTGAATGTTAAGCTTAATCTACAAACCTTTGCAATGGATCCACCGTCAAACCAAAAAGTTTAATCAGTTTGATGGTTAGGATGATCTCTTCCCTACAATTAGCATTATTGCCAACCAAAGTGGTGGGCCATTGATCAGACTGTATGCGACATGGCAAACTAGGCTTTCAAAAGTTCACTTATGGTTAAGGCCACGTTTGGTTGCACCAAATTTCAAGAAATGTCACAAAATTCTGCCCCAAGTAAGATTGACTAATCATGAAATTTCATGATAATGAATGCAACCAGAAAATAGGCCACAGGGCAGATTATGGTCCCATAGCAAAATAAAATACCAGAATGAGAAAGCTACAAGCATAGATATAAAAAAAGAAGAAAAAAGAAACTAATCTAGACAATCGCTAAGCCCTAATTGGATAGATCCAATCAAGTGAGAAAAAGAAATGGTTTTAAACAATCAAGTTTTGTTTTTTAAGTTCAGATTCCTTTTCTCATCCAATTTTAAACAAGTACTGAAAATTTATTTATTTTAAATGCAATCAAGGCAACCATGGGTTTTTATATTATATATATAACCGTATGATTTCAGTACATTGACAGTCCAAGACAAAAGAGTAACTAAAGGAGGAATTAGAAAAGGGGATTTGTTTCATTAGATATTGGTTTTGTTTGTAACATCTGCATGGGCTAAATCCAAAAATAAAAGAGAGAAAAATTCCTCCCATCATTTTCCCACTCTTTAAATGGGAAACTGAAACTTCCTAACAAACGGGCCCCACAGCCAAACACACACCCCCCCCCTGATTTCTATGTTGCCTTCCCAAGATTTCAATCTGACAAATGGGCCCATTTCTTTAATGAGAAGGGCAGCAAGCCCCAGATTCTAACCAGACACCTGGTCAAACAAAGGGGAGTGACAGGCACCAGAAATACAAGAAAGTAATCATATTAATATCATAAATAATAAGAACTATTTTTTTTTTTTTCTTTTTAATGAAGACCCACTTCCTCTTTTTCTTTCTTGAAGTGCTGTCTCTTTATGCTTCCCAAAGGGGCTTTTTTTTCATATATTTTCTTCACAAAGAAAAAAAGAAATAAAACAACAAATATAAATATTCCTCAGTTTTTCTCAGGCTTCCTCTTTTTTTTTTTTTTTTTTGGAAATGGAAGTAACCAACACACAAGCTGTTGTCTCTCCTCCCGCTAAAAGAGATCAGCTTTGTAACTCTCTCTCTCTCTCTCTCTCTCTCTCTCTCTCTCTCTCAACCTTGCTTTCTTGGCTGTAGAGTTCTGAAAATTAACAGCTGGTGAGCTGGTGACTGTTTCGTTCATGCTTAAAGCATGAGAGCTGATTGATTCCCCCAGCTCTATTTATTCTTCCTTTTTTTCTCAGACCACATCTTTTTTCTCCTGTTGGCACCATATACCTGACCACACCAAAACTCCCATTTCACCAACTAGACTGGTGTGAGAAACCCACCATGGTAACTGATTACGACTTCATGTCCATCTCAGTTAATCTGTTCAATCTCCTCCTCTTAGAAGCTGATGTTGGAAGAGAATTTGCACGTGACCCAACTGTTGTTTCATCACTCTTATAGCTCAGGCATGCAGCATCCAGCACCCCAATGGGGCTCTGGGGCACAGATGAAGATGGTCCACTAACACCTTTAACTGGCCTACTTCTCATTGACATCTCTTGGATCAGTTCATAACACCTCAGAACTCTATCCTGTAATCCAAAATAACCCAATTGATGGAATGAATTAATTAAACAAGTTGTTCCAAAAGAAAAGTAACCCATTGATGAAATGAGTTAACAAAACCATGGAGATGATGAGAAAAAAAAAAAAAAACTCTCTTTTTGGGTGCACAGAACCTTTACCTTTTCTACATTGATGCAACAAGACACAGCCTTGTTGAAATCCACTGTTTGAGTTTCTCCTGTTACAGATATTGCCACTGCTGCAGCAACCTCAGAAGGCCTGAATTCCAAGAATTCAATCCCTCCTGCATTGAATTTTTCCACCCAAAGGTAGATCAATCAGTCATTCACTTGCCCACCTGAGGAGAATTTGAAAAGGAAAGCGAAATTTGTTCAAGAGAACACGGACCTCTAATTGTTCCTAAGATGAGTTGGATGGATTTGCAGATTGATGATCTTGGTGGTGGTTTATCATCATTGGTCTTCTGAAGAAAGTAATCTATGAATGAGAAAGGGGTAACAGCTTGCATTCTCCACTTCAAAGTGCTAAGCACTAGAAGCTCCATTCTCTGTATAGTCCTAGCTTCAAATACGAATTTTGATTCACAAACCTGATAAACCCAGATCGTTTTGACAATCAGATAAGTGAAAAGAAAGGAAAACACAACACAACACAACATCTTCTGCAAAACAGGATTGAAAACAATCCCAAAACATATAAGATAGTTCCATATTTAAGCAACGTTTCTTCACCTGTAAATCAAGAGACAGAGGAACTTCGGTTTCCTCCATCTTTGCTGCTAAAGATAAGCAAGCAATCGCTAGCAACTGCATCATCCAAGCCTTGCCCCGCTACAAACACCACAATCAAAGAAAGAACCTCATTCATTCATACCGTTTAATCAAACAAGCGTACAACAGCAAAATCAAAATCTCAGGTGAAGATCAAAGAAGAGTCTTTGGGCCGATTTCGCAACTTACAGGAAGTTCATATGCCGAAAGGAACCGATCCAAGTAATTTATAGATAAATATGCACTCAGTGGTCCAAAACTGTAATGGGCATGAACCTGTTAAAATCCAATGCAAAATAATCAATCACAATCACAGTAAAAGAAAACAAAGACTAAAAACCCAATTCAGCAAATACAAAAATCCATATCAACATCAAACACAGAAATATGAAATTTTCTTTTTTAATAAAAGGGAAATCAAATCCCCACTCCACAAGACCCCAAAATCCAATGCAGAGAACTGTAAAATCCTACAAATGATCGCAAAAACAGTGAAAGCAGCAATCAGAAAACAAACAAACAGAATCAAAGGCATTTGAACATAAACCACAACTACATTAACAAAATGAGTAAATCAAAACTAATTCTTTCACAAACCCAAATCGACCTTCCAACATTAATCACACAGGAAACGAAAAAACCAAAAACCCATTTCAAGTTTCAGCAAAATCCATAAAAAAACCACTACAAAACCCCCACCATTCAATCCTTCATGAAAAACCCACTTCATAAAATCCATGAAATCAAATACCAACCTTCCCAATCCAATCAACAGCATCTCTCCTGGCTGATAAATCCACCACCCCACTTTTCAACCTCTCCAAGTAATCTTCCCTAGGAAGATGCTGGCATTCTCTCTCCAGCATCAAGCCCAAACACTCATCAGTTTGCAATGGAAATCCCGTCAAGAAATCCCCCAAAAACCCTTGCTTTTGATGGTATCCATGTCCATCCTCACCCCCATCAACATCAACCTCCCCATCATCATCATCATCAAAACCCAGGATGCTGTTGTTGTCCTCTGGACAGAGGAGGCTTGATCCTAGACAGTCATAGTTTGGAGCCATTGAAAGATAACCAGAAGCTATCAATCTCTCCTATAAACTCTCAGCTAGTGTAGATGAAAAAGAAGTTCTTTCCCATCTTCCTATAGAGAGAGAGAGAGAGAGAGAGAGAGAGAGCTGTTGCAAACGAGTGGGCCTTTGTAGGAAATGGTTGTGTTTTAGGGCAATGCCATCTAATGTGATTTGACAAAAATGAGAGAGAGAGAGAGAGAGAGAGCAGAATAAAAGGATTCTGGTTTTTTTTTTTTTTTTTTTTTCTGGATGATGAAATTGGGCTTGGATGAAAGTTCATCACTAATTTTTTAGTAACTGGTGGTGGTGATCCATTTACCATACACGTGGCATACATCTACCCGTTCAAATCTTAGAAATCATCAAGGGTTGGGCATGGTTCGAAAAATATATACCGATTGAAATTGGTGGCTACCATTTGGACGGTTGAAAACTAGTTTAATATGGGTTGTCTGTCTAAAATGGTGGTGAACTATCTCTATGAGGCTATCTCTAAATGGAAAGATGAAGCTACACATAGATGATACACATAGATGATGTGCAACAACTCATCGTCCAAATAACGGGAAACAATGTGGATGGAGCAGGGCTGGAAGTTCACACTGATCTGACAATCCTAGCCCTCAAATTGGATACTGGTAAGGGAAGGTTCCAATTACAGAAGTCAGCGGTCCAAATTTAACTGGAAAATCAAATGGTTCAGATCATTCAATTGGTCCTATTTTCACGATGTTCTCCATCCAGAAAGGACCCGAATTTGGACAGCGCAAAACTGAGTTGCATGCATGCCACCTGCACGGTTTTAATAATACTCCGCTCCTGCTTTTTTGATACACACTCCCTTTTTAGTTTTTATGTTTATATATAGATAGATGGGGAGTTATTTGAGACTCATGCTGCGTTTGACGCTTGATACGCAGGTACTCAGAATTGCATACGTGGCATAAAGTAACTCAAATTAAACCGACTAAATTGTAGAAATCACTCTATAAGTCAAAATCCCAAATTCATTAAAAACGTTCATAACCTCTGATTTCCGGATTCCAATATTGAAATAGGACCACTGGATTATCTTCATTTCTAACCGTCCAATCATTATCCACCGATCCGATAGTCAATAGTTAAATGATCATAATATTTTTACCATAAAACATGTAAAGTAGGAATAATAATTTGGACGGCTTAATGTGAATTACTTATACTTTAAATAAGCAATGTCTAAGTGCCAGCTTATCATCCATCACACTCTGCCAGAGTATCAAAGATTTTCCGTAAAAAATAACAGATGTAAAGGGCCTCATACACCAAATGGTGGGCGTAAATATCATCTCTCTGGATCATGATATAATCACTGAAATAAAATTGTAAAAGTGGAACGGAGAGTGGTTTGCTAGACTAGACACCGATGTGTTGCAATAGAATACGTCACGACTTTAGCCACTGGATCGCACTCTTTTCCACTGATCCAAACCGTTTATATGATGGGCCCCACGTGATGGGAAACACCCAAAAAAAATCGCAAATTGTCTTATTTTAGAATTTTGATTATCAAAGGGTCATGCAGACCGTCATATTCAAAGGCAAAAATTCAAATGATATATGCGTTGAAATATACCAATCTAAGAGTTTCTATTTTCTTCTGTGCTCTATCTAAGATGATTCCCATCTTATAAGCGGTTTGGATCGTTCAAATATGACAACAGAAAAACTATAAACCGGATGTATTCTAGCAAACGTCAGGTGGAGATGGGATTTATTCATCCAACGGTTGATTACGTAGATCATGTTGCGTAAGAAACGTGATTTAGAGGATTTTACATTTATTACATCGATTTTGATTAAATTAACCCTTAGCCCATTTTTTTAATCACTAATGCACCCCTCTTTAATCTACGGTCCACCTTCCCATTTGATGGTTGGGATTGGCTACATGAAAATTGTACATATTAGAATAGAAATGGCCAATTTTGTTTTGGCTCTTACATCCAGGCCATAGATTGAACGGTTGGATTTGAAAATATGGACCCTCATTATCCATGCGGGCCCACAAATTAGCATGATTAGCTAGTGGAGTGGCCTTTTGCTGTGTTAATGGATGTTACAACTGAAGGGTATTTTAGTCATTGTGGAGAATTGAGGATACAAAATCTCTCTTTTAGAGCTTGGAAAAGGACATATTGGACTTTTATTGGTACGATTTGGTAAAAAGAGGATGGTATTATCGTAATTTCCATCATGAATGGTGACCAATCGAGCGGCTTCTTTGGCTTTTCTCTTACATGGAGACGCGTGCGCCTTGATTTTACAGCAGATGCCCAAAATAGCGGTTTTTTTTTCAGAAAATACAATAATTACTCTTTTGGCCTTTCTTACACATTCTCCATTTCCATACATAACCCCGTTTTTCAACTGAAGTTTCAGGTGGCCTCGCATGGTAGTCCGCGGACTACCATGTGCGAGCATGTTTGCAACACCTCCCTATGTGCGAGCATGTTTGGATTACCTATTACTAATATATGATAAATGAGTAATGATTATCATTACTACAGTGGTCAAAGGTAAACGATGATAGTGGTGGTACACAGTATTCCTCCTGCAGCAACAATTTTCTTTGTATAATATTTCTGATGGTTAGATATACGTGGATGTATTTTCGTTAATAATTATTATATCGACACCGTCCATCAATTTTGCAATATCATTTTAAGTCACGTCTCAAAAAATGAGGAAGATCCAACACTTCTGTTGCCTTAAGAATCTTGCAATGGCAAGTGTTCATTTCCATTGATTTATGAGGTGTGGTCCGTTTCTTATTTGGATCCACATCATCTTTTGCCTAGTTCCATAAACTGTTCACCTAAGAAGGATGGATGGTGTGGACGTAACACATAAATCATGATGGGGCCCATGAAATTATGCCACATGAAGGCACATTCTCCTGGTGTGTTTTCATAGGATTATCATGATTTGATAGTAGGCCATATCCAATCAAAGAGAAGATGCAATGACGTGAATTTTATATCAAAGAATCACAGTCATCCATTATCCAAAACGGCTTGAGTGTATTCAAAATTAAAGTTGTGTGAATGATATATCCCATAATAATAAATGAAATACAAAACTTTTACATGTATTTTAAAACCTTAACTTGATTCATCGTGATTCAAGGTTAGATTTGTTTTTCAACTACAATAGTAAATAATTGTAAATAAGTGATGATTATCTACTTTTATAATTTTGTGTTGAGATCACTTATATTTAACCACTGAATGATTTTGTAACATTATGTTACACCTAAAAATCATAATGAAAATAGTAATTTAATAATAGAAAAGTATAATTATTATAATTTACTTTCCTTATTTCTCTTACAAGCTTATTTGGTTTTCAATTACAAAAAGTAAATGTCGTAAATGGGTAATGATTATTTACTCTTATAATTCTATTATAACATTATTTATAGTTGACTACAATGATGATTTTGTTACATTGTTTATTTCACTCAAAAATTATGATAAAAATGATAATTTTATGAGGTAAAAATGTAATGATTATAATTTATTTTATTTGCTTCATTTACAAGTATATTTGCTTCTTGATTTATGAGCTATAATTCTTATTTAAATAAATAGATGAAAATGATAAAGATGACTTATTTACTTTGCATTTTATAAAAAATTACAAAACCAAACAAACCCTAATTGCATTTGGCTCTTAATCTACAAGCCATGACTCATATTCAAGCACACACTTGTAAATGAAAACGATTGCTCACTTATTTTACATTTCATAAGAAATTGAAAACCTAAACAAGCCCCTAATGTAATTAGAGCCAAAACCCTTTACTCATTTTTAAAGAGAGAGAGTTGCATCATGTCACACTAGTGCCTTTAAGCTACTAATCTTTTGTATACATGGCGCATTGATGATACCCCAAACAATTGAAGTATCAGCTGAATTGTTAAAATCATATCAAAGAATGATCCAATTGAAGTATCAACTGAATTATTCAAGTAAATCAACCGTTAAAAAACATTCATGAGTCATTTTTTAATAATTCTTATGCTAATGGCTAACCCACATCTTGGAATTTCATCGTTTTCTATCAAAATATGTATTTCAATTGACTTATTGTAATTATTTTATCAAAGTTCATGCATGTATGCTAATTTAAAATATTCTTTAAATTTTATTTTTATTTTTAGACCGTCCAACTCATTTTTATTTTGAGATTGCAATAGTACATTTCAGTTACTAGCTGCTGAGCCCAATTAAGCTGGATTCAATGCGTTCCAAATACAAGCTCCATAACGAGCCCTGCGGTTGAAAAGAACGGGCCCATCTTTTAAAAGTGGGTTGACTGAAGAATTTGGTGGCCCAGTGGACTATCAAACATGTGGGACCCATCATTCCAGAAGAGGGTCTGTCTTGTCAATTCCACCAGTAGGAGCCTAACAACAACCGTCCTTTGCCCTTTACATGATGTCTGGTGTTACATCAATTGGACCACCGAATTATTTAGTCCTCTTACTTCGTTGGCAGGGAAGGGGAGACCCACCTGTCTTTAGTTCGGTGGGAGCCACGCATTCCATGTGGGTTGGGTAGTTTCTATGACGCTCGATACGCAGTCACTCTGAAATTATACACGTGGCACACATTAATTCAAGTTAAACCGACTAGATTGTGGGACCCACTGCCGCTAAGTAAGAATTCCACTACCACATTGGTTGAACGTCCCTAACTTTGAATCCTGGACACTTGTTTGTGGGCACATGGGGATTGGATTTTCATTTCAACCGTCCAATAAATGTGCACCAATACGATAGGCTAATCGAATAAGCCTAGTTTGTTTTGTTCATAATGCATCTAAACTAGGAACCATAATTCGAACAGATCAATTTGACTTACTTGCATGCATTGCAATTTCTTAGTGCCTGAGTATCATCTGTCACACTCTGCCAGAGTATCAAAGTTTTACAATAATCTAACCACTTTTATTCGTCCCAGTAAATTGTATAAGTGGGGCCCAGCTTCAAGTGATCCACATTGTTCATAATATGGGATCCATGCGGGATTGGAGAGACATCGCCCAGCCCTCTCCAATTGGATGATTCTGATAGTCAAAATCTGGCATGATCACACGTACGGACCATTTGTTGTAGATACACATTGTATTCCAATGGCTAGGATCATCTAATGAATGAGAAATGAAGGCATGGTCCGACACATGAGATATTAGATGATTCTAGCCATCGGATGACACCAATCCCTCCTTGTGGTCCCACTCTTTGGTGATGGAAAGTCCAAGCTGTACGTTTTGCGTGGATGATATGCCCCAAAAATGATATATGTGTTTTATCCACCCTGATACCAATCCCTCCTTGTGTGCATGGTCCAAAAAATAAGACAGATCCAAAGCTCAAGCAGACCATATCATAAAACAGACGGGATTGAACGCCACCACTGAAAACTTCCCGAGTCCACCGTAATATTTTTTTTGAAATCCAACCCGGTGATAAGGTCACACACAATTGGATGGAAAGAAAACATAAATTTAAGCTCGATCCAAAACTTTTGTGGCCCTCACGAAGTTTTCAACCGTGGGCGCTCAATCCCCACTGTTTTCTATGTGGTCCACTTATGTTTTGAATCTACATCATTTCTGGGCATGATTTTTCTGTTGTTTGGCCTGCTTGTGCTTTGGATCTACATCCTTTCTTGGTTCATGCCCTAAAATGAGCTGGCAAAACAGATGGACGGCGTGGATAAAAACACATACATCACGATGGATCCCACAGTCTGGGGCCACGCCGTGCCACAGTAATTGAGCTTATCTTATGTACTTGCGTTCCAAATAATAGTTCTCTCCTGATGGACGGCGTAGATTTTAGATATACAACCTTGTGGACCCCACAGAGATCAGGCTGTTTAAGTTGTGGTAGACGAATCCGGTCCCATTTTGTAACCTTGCATGGGCTGTTCGTAATAAATGTGATTCCTAATTTTCAAACCTACCCCTGAAATATCTGTCCATACGCTCCCAGACTACATACCATACGTGCTCCCCATCGTACGGTACATACACCTGTTGGTCCCGGTACGCCACGTCCAACCTCTCTTTTCGTTTCTGAAAGAAAGAAAGCGTCCGGTTTTTCCCGCGCTTTTTTTTTTTCCACTCTCGAGTAGAACCTGATGACATACAGACAAGACAAGGAACCACAAGCTGTGGTACGTACCATCTTTCCTGCCGACATGCCACTTTTGTGGGACATCGGTACCATTGAAAATGGTAGGCCCCATTGTAAAAATCAGACTGTTTTGATTAATTTTTGGACCAAACTGTTGGAGTCAATGGATAACCGGCCGTCTGACCAACTTACAAGTGCAACTCGCATGGTGAGCGGATCAGCCATTGCCGGACACGGTTTGGCTAGTGGTTGGTGCTCTGTGGGCCCACCATGATTTATGTGTTTTATCCATGCTGTCCATCCATTTTTTTCAGATCATTTTGGGTTTTGAATCCAAAAATGAGGCAGATCTAATTCTCAGGAGGACCACACCACAGGAAACCAGTAGTGATTGAACGTCCACCGTTAAAAACCTCCTAGGTCCACTGTAATGTTTATTTGACATCCAAGCTGTTGGATAGGTCATGCAGACGTGGATGAAGGGAAAAAACAAACATTATCTTGATTCAAAACTTCCGTGGCCTCCAAAAAGATTTTAATTGTGAAGGTTCAATCAACACTGTTTCCCATGATGTGGTCCACTTGAGATTTGTATCGACTTCATTTTTCGGTTCAAATCATAAAATTTTATGATTTGAAAAAAATGGATGGATGGCATGGATGAAACACGTGCATCATCATGGTTGAGCTACAGAACACCGACCACTAGCCATTGGCTAGTGGCAGGGTCACTAGCCAATCCGTGTCCGCCATTGCCTGTATGTGATCAGTGCTCGTACCAAAGATCACAGAAAGAAAGGAAAACGGGCACATGCGCTTGGGCTCTGTGGGGGCCTCCTTGTGGTCATCGTCGTTCCCTATGGTGTGACCCACAAGGGCTATTTCTCGGGGCTGATTTTTTTTAACATAGGCATAACATTGGGGGACGCATCGAATGAACGGGTTGGATGTGACTCACACATCACGGTGGGCCCCACACATCTATAACTTACCCCAGAAATGTGTTTGCCGTGCACGCCTTTGTGCATGCCTGCATGGTATTAAAATTTCATGCCCGGATTTCCGACGAGGAATCTCGCGTGTGTCAGATCCCGATGGCCGGATTTTAAGGGTCGTCCCCTCTCGGCTCTCGCGATGGACGAGTGGACGGAATCAGGTCTCATGTCACGCATTCCAATCACGAGCCTATGTCATATGAGAGGGAAATATAGACGGTCCACTAGTCCTCCGGCTTACCACGGAAGATGGGCCCCGCTACATAATCGGAACCGTTCATCTTGCATACCTCACTCGTTTAGGCCCATGATTGAAAACACATTGATTGGATGGTCATGGCTCAGTGGTTAACTGGACCGATAAGATCATACACTCTATGGAATTTTTGAACAGTGTGCCATTTACGACAGGTGTCACCAGATGAATGGTTCCGATCACCTATGTTAGTGGGGTCCAAATACTAAACAGTCCGCATCAGGACCCACGAAATCTCCCGCCTCCATGAAAGAAAAATCACATGAAAGTATGAAATCTGCCGAGGTGAATCGTCTACATCGCCTGTTTTACGCAGCAGGTAAAACGCCCAAGTTCTTTGGGACCCACCATCTTTTATATATAAATCCAATCTGTCCATCAGGTGGGAGCCATAATTATAGCCGTACCTATAAAATACCATCCACGTAGAAAACTCCGATGGGCCACACCAATAGGAACAATGTAAATTTTCTGTAGAAACCTCGAAGTTTACAGGGTGTGAATCCTAATATTTGGATCAAGCTGATTTTCGTATCTTCATATCATCCGGGTGAGTGACACCTGATTAGATGATTTGATGAAACCTGAGGTTGGCATCCCATCTCCATTGTTTCCTGTCGTATGGCCCACCTGAGTTCTGTGCATACCTGACTTTTTTCGCTTCAGGTCCTATATTCGAGGATAAAACCAGAAGGACGGCGTGGATTCTACATATACAACCTAGTGGGCCACATAAGCTTGGATGCTTCAGCCAGGCATAAAACAATAGTTGCAGAAGATTATAGTCTTTGAAGGGTTGTCTTTTCTGGCAACGGATCGAAAGCACTCGTTCTGCTTTTCTTCGTGGACTGTACATCGGCTTTTGTACGAATCTGTGTACATTTCACTTATCAATGGAATTCTATTCTGAGGCCCACCAGGTTGTCTGTATGGCATCCAATCTGTTCAACAGGGTCGTCTCACCATGAAAGTTGGATGGTCTAGATTGACACAATAGCTAGCTATATAATCCACAACATGAATTTAACTGTTTTTAACCGTTGTTTACTGTTTTCTTTGGTGGGGCCTACCATGTTCTGTCTCTTTTACACGAGTTCCATTGTGATGATGGGATGCCCAAAAGTTTGGTGGGCCACGTGATAGAAAACAATACACATGTGATGATTGGTCTAACCTATTTTAAGCCATCCAATTTCATGTAAGGGCCAGCTGGTGGACTGGTTGGATGGCATTCGCCGGATTCGTGGCCCACCTGAAGAGAAACAGCCCACATTTAACTTTGGTAGAATACTACTTGGTTAAAAGTTCATGTGGCCCACCAAATCAGGTTGAGATGCCTTAGAACAATCGTCCAACTCTATCAAGACATCCCAATGTCTTGTCTGGTGTGGGAAATCAAGCTTTTACAGTTGTGGATTTTGTCGTTGATATATAGGTACGATAAATGATAGATACCCATCCTTCGCGTATCGTACCACTCGTGCCAACGTTCTCATGTGCTGGAATTGGAACCTTCATATGGTAGTCCACCTGTTCACATACACGTACAAACGGATGGGATGGACGGACGTCCAGGATGGGATGCTTGAGCTGTGTGGACCACCAAGTGAATGTAACTGCATGTTTGATACTTGAAGATAGAGCTACTGGAATCAGGATTTTTCATGACAAGACAAGAAATAAGGATATTATTTGAAGAAAGAAGCTCCAGTGCTATTAGAGCAATATTGTAGGTCATATAAATTATAGTGTTTTTAGTTGCACTGATAGACATTCTAATAAACTGATCTGCCACCATGGAAAAATGAAACGGGTCGGATGATCCAATCCATCCTTGATTTGCCCTTATTTTGTATGGGCATCATTTATGGACCCATGGATGGGATGGTTGTGATAACAAAAGTAATTCTTTAGAATTACAAGAAATTTATGATGGTCCTTAACAAACAAATATATCCAATGATAGATTGTACCTATTTTTGCGCAAATAGTTGTGCCAAATATATCTGATGAATATTATCTAACGATACAAACTCAGTACATCAAATCCCAAAAAATGTCGGTGGTGGATATTACAATATATTTACCGTTCTTGGGTTGGACCTGAGGCAGATTGGGTACTACCCCCACCAAACATAGCTAGAGATGCACGGTCCTGTCAGAGGCTATGTGGACCCACCATATTATACTTGTTTTATCAACTCATCACATGAGCTCAAAAAAGAGGCAGGTTGAAGACTTAAGCAGACCATACCACACCATGGGAAGGAGTGGTGGCCATTGAAACCTTCCTGAGGCCTATTGTAATGTTGATTTGCCATCTAATTTGTTAGTAAGACCTGAAAAAGGTAAATATCAGCTTGATCCAAAACTTCGGTGGCCTAAAGAGGTTTTCAGCCGTAAGCACTCGATCTCTATTGTTTCGTATGGTGTGGTCCACTGCAGCTTTCGATCTCTTTCATGTTATTTTATTTTTGGCTTATCACCTAAAATGATTTATCAAAATGGATGGACGGCGTGGATAAAACAAATACATCATAGTGGCCCCACCGATCCCCTAATAGGACCGTCCGTCTCAAGGTAGGTCTGGTGGGGGTAGTACCCAATCGGGTCAATCCCCGCCCGTTGGACGGGCAGCTGCGGATGTATTTCTACGAATGAGATTGGATGCACGGCAAAGCGTTGTAGGAAAAGCTATTTCCACAATGGCCGCGGCTTGAGTAGATCCAGGGATCACCGAGGTGGTTGGGATCCTGACTGTGGAGCCCACCGTGATGTATGCGACTACATCCACACCGTCCATTTGCATTGAACGATAAGAGCATATCCAAATCTCAGATGTACCATAGAACATGAATGAGTTCGTAATTGACCATTAAAAACTTTTTTTGAGCCACAAAAGATTTGGATCAAGATGATATTTGTGTAGTCTCTTCATCTATGCCTTTGTGATCTTATAAACAGGTGGGATGGAAAAATAAACATTCTAGTGGAATTCCCAAGGTTTATTTGATACTCTGCTCTGTAAGACGCTCAATACGTAGATGCTATGGAATTGTCCACGTGGATACGTGATATGTTGATCTGGTCCACTCATATACGTGAAACCATCATAGATGGATTAAATTTTAAAAATAAAAGGCATTATATGACCTTATTCATTGCTTTTTTTTATTATTTATACTACTGTAGATATAACCATTAGTGTTCTGCCACCATCAACTTGATTGACGGAAGTCATATTTTTATCATATTTATAAGATTTATTTTTCATATATCTAAAATAGATGATGTTTTCCTACGTTTGGACGGACTGGATTTGAAAATTACTTTTCTACTTGTACTGTAAAGAGCTGACGCTACTATATTTTGTTCTTATAGTCACACCGCATCAGCTTCTTGAGGGAAAAAAAAATGCATAGGAAAGTTATTGGCTGACACCAACTCTTCGTATTTAATGCCCCTACTCTTCTAGTTTTCAACGTAAGATTTTTTTCTTTTTTTTTACCGTAGAGAGGGGAGTTACATGATACTTAGACAGTGAACGGCGCTTGATACACAGGCCCTTAGATCAGGTACACGTGGTATATATTAACTCAAATCCGACTGACTAAATTGTGTAATAAAATTTTACTAACTTATACCCCAAAAATAAGAACTTCAGATATTTTTCAGTTTAATCGTCCAATAGATGTCAACTAATCTGGTAGTATATTATTCAAATAAAGGTAATTCTTTGCCAATCAAAAATCTAAACTGTTAATTTTCTTTTGAATGGTTACATTCCAGATATGTAATTCTTTAGCTAATTTTTACGTGAAATTTTTTTACCCTCCGTAGTCGGACCTTTAAGCGTCCGACCAGATCTCCGTGGGGTCCATTGAGATTTATCTGTTTATACATGCCGTCCATCCATTATTTAAGATTATGTTAACGTATGGACCCAAAAATGAGGCAGATACAACGGTCAGTGTACAGAGATGACTCTTTCGTTTAATGCAATGGCATTTAATGCTTTATGTACCTAATTAGCATTAAATAATGCAATCAAAGCTTAAAATTTGGTGTGGTTCACTGGACCGTTGGTTATGCTGCATCTTTGGGTCCATATCTTAACATGATATTAAAGAATGGATGGACGGCGTGGATAAACAGATACTTCTCCGTGGGAACCCACACGGATCTGGTCGGACGCATAAATGTACGACCAGGGGTGGGTCGGACGCACCGCGTCATCCGAGAGGAGATTTTTAATACAATAGCCCTGAGTGTGACTATTTTTACTAACAGCCCTGAGGAGATTTTTAATGCAATAGCCCTGAGTGTGACTATTTCTCGTCCTGCTCATCTTTTTTGGCGTTTTGAGGAGAAATTGAAAATTTTACAGTCGAGAATGCCCCTCTGATCACCACGTGCCCAAGGGGAATCCACCGTGCCCCAGGGGGGATCGTTTGGTGGGGCATTTTGACTATAAAATTTCAATTTCTCGTCAAATGGCCAAAAAGAATGAACCAGACGAGAAATTGGACTTTTAGTAAACATAGCCACACCTTAGGGCTATTGCAGTAAAATCCATCCCGACAGAGGGTAAAAAAATTTCATACTCTCCTAGAGCGTGATGGATGATACTCAAGCATGTCCCTACAGGACCCGTGGCATTTTTATTTGTAAATCTGGTCCATCCATATATAGGCTCTTCGAATGGATGATTGTTTTCGGTGTTTCTGGGTGATTTTATTGTTTATATTTTTTTATTATTTCTTGATGCTTTTGGGTGTTTTGAATTTTTATATTTCCTTGTATTTTTAGATGTTTGCTGTTGTTTTTTGGATTTTTTTTGGAATGTTTGTTAATACGTCTGGGTGTTTCGTGATGATATGTGTGAGGGTTTCGCGACGTTTTTGGGTATTTCTGGTTGTTTCTCTATATTTCTTCATTTTTCTCGGTGGAGCTTACCATCTCTTGTAACTGCAATCCGGACCATGTGTCTGGGTTTTCATGCCATGTTAGCCATACCTTCTAAAATTCAATCTCATCTGTAGTTCATGTGGGCCGCATCATAAGGAAACAATGAAGACATTAGAAGCATGATACCTACTACAGGAACTTTCCCATCTGATGCCTCACTCTCAAATTTTGAGCCGTATAAATTTTTAGATATGTGGTGAGGATGAATGATTAATTGTATGTGCAGTTTGGATTGTACCTAATAACTATTACATGTGGGCCAACCCTGTTAATAACTTTTATCTGCATAGTAATAACCATTACACACGTGAAGGTAAAGATTAGAAAATACCTTATTTAACATTGTTGGTAGAGGATGGGGTCTCCCTTATGGGAAGGCAAAGATTAGATTTACCAACTGTAAAATTCAGCTGGAAGACGCTGGAGGATGGGGTCTCGCCTGCGGAGTCGGATTGCGTCCTTCCTCAGTATGGACGCTGTGTCCATACCGAGCTGTGGAGGGGCCCACCGTGATGTATCTGTTTATCCATTCCGTCCATTCCTTTTTGTAGGATCATGCCGACCATATGAGACAAGAATGAGGCAGGTCCAACGGTCAGATGGACCACATCAGAAATGACTCTTGCATTTAATGCTAGGTGCATTTAAGGCAACCCGAGCTCAGTATTTGGTGTGGTCTACCTGACCGTTGAACCTACTCATTATTAGTCTCGTATTGTCACCCAGATCTTAGAAATGGAATGGACGGAGTGGATGAACAGATACGTCAAGGTGGGCCCCTCCACAGCTCCGTATGGACGCAATCCGACTCCCTCGCCAAAAAGAAAAGGGGGGGGGAGTGAAGCTAACTCACAACTTATTGGTGCCAGTTGAGAAAACTGCTACTAATTTGAATTTTGAAAGTGGTTATTACCATGCATATAAAGGCTACCAACATGTTATAATCCAACGATCGCATTAAAGTGAGGCTCACCATGATGATAGAATGCGTCAAATTCAAGTCTATACAATTATTAGGTGGGCCACATCATAGAAAACAACTTAGATTCATCCAGATGCTTTCAAATTCAAATGCAGCTCATATGTTAGTTCAGTCAGCTTTTTTTTTCTCACACCACAGTGGCTTGTCACCACAATGGGGACTCAACCCATGACCTCATGTTGAAGCTCTTATACCACAATGGGGACTCAACCCATGACCTCATGTTGAAGCTCTTATGAGTCCACCACCAAGGCATGAGGAGCCAGTCAGCCTTATTTTTGGGTTGTGTTGGGGCAACCATTCTCAATAAGTTCGGCTATGTAAATAATTAACTGTGGCATCCCCGCAAGTATATATAGTTGGATAATAAAGCTTTTCTACAAATGTTGAGGAGGATACGGCTTCATTCAATTTTTGGAAATACGGCTTCATTATAGGCCTGTTGTCTTTGGATATGGTTGAGGACGGGGCTCTTAGGCATATAAAGACTAGTCCAACCTTGGCCTCGAGGATGGACTTTACTTCTTACCTACAGAACTTTATAGTCTGTTTCTGTATAGAGTCTGTTCTTTTGGCTGAGCTTATATGATAAGTGATTCCCGATGTTTTTTTTGTCAGGTTCACCCAAATGGATGCACACCCTGTTTTCTAATCAATACAAATAATAATAATAATAATAATAATAATAATAATAATAAAAAATAAATAAAAATAAAACTCTCAGTATGTGCTTAGCAAGAAAAATTGGGTATCTCATGTTCATCTTTAAAAAGAATAAATAAGACTTTACATGTAAAGTTATTAAAATAGAAAGTAATGCTTCACTTTTAGGGCCCATTTGGATACTACCAAATAAGTTACTTTTCAGCTGAACTTAAGACAAAGTTACTTTTGGCACTTAAGTTCATTTGGTAAGTATAATTGAAAAGTAACTTATCTCTTAAAAATTACTTATCTTAATAAGTATTTTGTTTTAGCTTTTAGAATTTTGACTTTTCTATTGGAAACAAGTGAATGGGTTAGAAAACTTTAGCCAAGTCTTCTAGAGCCGTACATTTGTTTTGCAGACTGTGGCCCACCTGACCAGTGGATCAACCTGATTCTTGTGCCAGGGCATACATATAGTGGTCCCGTTCTGATGGATGGAATGTATCTCGTACCAATCATGCTATGCTAGCACATGCATGGCATGTACATGAGCTTTATTGCATGCACGTGCGATTAGAAAAGCTCATTCTGTTAGGAAAATTGCCTCAACACTTAGCTCTTTCTTTTCATGTCAATATGTTGATTATTTTATTTAGATTTGAATTTTTCTTTCAAAAGGTTACTTATATCAATGTGTTATTACTAAACATACTTATTTACTTATTGGCTGATAAGTATGTTGTTTACCAATCATACTTATCTGCTTAATAAGTAAAAACTAAGATAAGTAACTTATCTTAAGTAACTTACAATCCAAACGAGCCCTTAATGAAAAAAACTTCTATCATATGCATTGTGGTGCCTAAAGTACCCTAGTGAAAAAAAGCTTTTCAAAAAAGAAAAATTGTATGGTATTTCTTGGCTAAGTCGATTAGTCTACAAGTCCTTGTTGAATAAGCTTTATGATCTACAAGGGTTGTGCATGGGCCCTTCACAGCATATCAATGCATCTGACCTATGCCAAAGGTTTAATCCACTACGAAAGTTGGATGCCCCAAAAATCAACCTAACCAACCATTGTATGCCTCATCATGTAAATTTGGAGGTTTTAAAATAGTTGTTAGTTGTTTCTATGGTGTGGATTACCAAACTAATGATTGCATAAGCCTCATTTTTGGAGCATCCAATCATCGCGGCCGAAGTTGGATGCAATATACACGACACAATGAGCCCCTATTCAAGTGGACACGCAAGGTGAATAAGTAGGTAAATAACTTCCTTCTCTTAGGTGAATGACTTTTCACAGTCAAGTGAATCACCGGTGGAATAGACTTATCTTGTTGAGGAACCGGCGATGGTCCTTTGGACCACTTGATGGACCACCTTGGAAAATCACAAAATACACAAGATAAAACTGACTATGAGAAGAAATAGGAGAGACTCATGTTCAAGTACCCTTGACCAACAATTTAGTGATTTTTGGGCCTTCTCCACAAAATAACACTGTATAATCTATACATTGCGCATACCCTATATATAAACACAACTCAAGAAAAAAATTCCAGATATGTGAACACTTGTTAACTAAGGCTCTTAAAAAGAGATATCTATTGCTAAAAATGTAATTAGCACTACCAATATGCTCAATAAATAGCGACGCATACATGGACTTACAAAGCCCTATTCACTTATGCCTTTTCAACATTCCCCTTAAATTAGACTTTATAAAATAAATCATGCCCAATATCTTTAATTTTTCCAATGACTTGGACTTGAATGGCCTCATGAAAATATGCTCAATTTGGTCACCGAGCTTACAATACTTATGCTTGATCTCATCATTCTTCATGAGTTCTTAAATGAAGTAGTAATAGATATCAATGTGCTTGCACTGTCCATGAAACACTAGATCCTTCATTATAGATATCGCCAAACTATTATCAAAATAGGTTATCTTAGGATCATCTTAAGGGTGGTGCATCTTCCTCAGGCATTCTTCTTAACCAAACCATCTGACTTTAACAGTTGAAAAGGCAAATATCTTGCTTCTCTGAGGACAGTGAATGTGCTGCTTCCAACATAGAACACGAAGCCCGACATATTCTTCTACCATCCACATTACTGGCCCAATCGATTGTTGTGAACCCAGGAAGTCTATATTCTTTTAGCACATGAATAGAAGATGCTATTATCAAGTGAACCTTTTGAATAGGGAAAATTCTTTTTCCCTACTTAAAGATAAATCATACTTAGAGACCATGTAACGACTAAGAAACCCCACATGATCACCAAGCATGATGCCCGTCCTTGTCAGATTCAAGTATCGAAAACTTCCGGTCAACCACTTGAAGTGTATGGGATTTACTAGATTGTTTTTCTTATCTTTTCTCAAACTCAACCCAATTTTCACATACATGCAACCGGCATAGAATTCTTCATCTTGAACATTTTTAGAATTTTACGAGCAAAGTTTTCCTGAGATATAAAAAATAACATCACCTACCTAATTAACCGCGAAATAATATGCTACGGAACACGTTGTCATCTCAAATTCATAAATTATTGCTCTTCGGGAGACATCAATGACAGTAGTGTCATTGCAGGTGAAGATTAGATCATCAATGTACAAACATGTTAACAATACACGTTCCATGATGGTTTCACTTGACATGAATAGCATGATCAATGGAACACTAGTAAAACCCATTATGATGAAGATGTGAGTTGATGCGAATTACCATGCTCTTCGATCGAGCTTGCTTAAGGCTGTAAAGTGCATTTTTGAGCCAGTACACAAAGTAATCTTATTCATTCTTTATGTAATCAACTGGTTATTCATTAGTTATAAACTTCTTCTTTAGTGATGCCATTTAGAAAAGCCGATTTCACATCCATTTGATGGATTTCTCACCGATTTTGTACTGCCAAAGCAATTAATAATTCTAACTTATTTAATTTGAGCAATGAGAGCAAATATCTTATGATGGTAGATACCAAGTTTATGTTTATAACCTTTCACCATAGCCTTACTTTGTGTCAATCAACAGACTCATTTGCCTTCTACTTGGTTTTATTGATAGACTTCAAACCAATTGCTTTGTGTATCTTCATGGAAATTACCTAGATACCCTTTTGATGCCCTTTTAAAACCTAAAGTTAAGGTATCTTCATAGGCTAATTGTGTGGGTGAAATTGTCCAAATCTACTCTTTTATATATTAGTAGTGATAATAAAGCATATTTAAAGTGTAAGTACATTTCTTTATAAGCTTTAAGTGCTCTCTTGGAGGTGGAGACTGTTTGGTGCTACGTGTGTGTGTACATATGTTATTCATGCATACAAGGTTTCCTTGTTGATTAGAAAAAACCCACTTCAATTTCGTGGTCCGAACGTGAGATCTTTGCATGGCACGTGCCAACCACTATCTAGTAAGCTTGAAGAAAAAGGCAATGGTGGTGAAGGACAAGCAAGCTCAAGGCTCTCTCTCTCTCTCTCTAATCTTGGATTCTTGCCTAATCCCTTCATAAGGGCGTGCTTTGAAACATGACCACATTCTCATTCCTTTTCTAGAGCTACTACAAATTCCTCTGCCTTTCTTCTATCTTTGAGAAACCGTTCCTTTTCCTGCTTCAAATGCCCTTTCCCTTCCTTTTCACGCCTTCTCTTTTTTTCTTTTATTTTTTAATTTTTAATTTTTCGTCATAGACCCGATATCCAACGACTCTTGCTTTGTCTCATGCACATGACTGCAGTTTTCAATGAATGCCACTGGCTTTTTTGTAGTGGGGAGCGAATTAGCTGCAGTCTCATGCACATGACCTTTGTGGTGGTACGCACGGGAGCGGATTAGGTGCGTCCCTGGATCCACGGAGGTGTGTGGGACCCCTGACTGTGGGGCTCACGTTGATGTATGTTCCTTATATCGACACCGTCCAACCATTTTGATAGCTCATTTTAGGGCAGGATTCCAAAAATGAAGCTGACTCAAATATTAGGTGGACCACACCACAGGAAACAGTCATGATTGAATCCCCACCATTAAAAAAACCTTATGGATTCCACTGGAATGTTTAATTACCATCCAACCTGTTGATGAGGTCACAAACACCTAGATGAGGAGACCACGCAAATATCATCTTGATCCAAAGCTTTTGTGGTCCACAACAAGCTTTTAAAGGTCATTCACCATTGCTTCCTTTATTATGGTCTATCTGGGATTTGGAACTGATTCATTTTTTGATATGCCCTAAAATGATATTTCAATACGCATGGACGGCGTGGATGTAGTCAACATACATCACAGTGGGCCCCACAGTCACCTCGGTCGATCCGGGCTCCAACAGCATGGACGGATTTGACTTTCCATCCAGCCATCGGCAATTCCTCACAAGATTTTCTTGTTTCAACGTTTATCTCGTGATGCTTTTGAAAATCTATTTGAAAACAGTATGACAAACATAGCCCAGAATATGAAAATATCGTGAAAATATAATTGACTAAATAATATTATCACGACATTTTCAAAATATCACCAAGATCCAAAACTTTTATGGCCCACGACAAGTTTTTAATGCTTAGTAAGCACTGTTTCATATGGTAGGTCCACTCGAGATTTGGATTTGTTTCATGTTTGGAGTGATGCCTTAAAATGATATGAAAAAATAGGTGGATGGCGTAGATATAGAATAACATTGAGGTGGGCCCCACGGTAAAGGTCACACTTAGCTGAGGCCATTGTCGCAACCAATCGGCTCCCCCTTTTTGGGGAACTGAATAGGTGAGTGATGTGATCACATTGGAAAAGTTACGTGGGACGTTTTGATTTATGTGCTTCGTCCACGCTGTTCATCCATATTTTTAGCTCATTTTAAGAAATGAGGCAGGTCCAAATCTCAAGTGGACCACACCATTGTAAACAATGATGATTGAATGCTCACCATTAAAAACTTCTTAAGGGCCATGAAGATTTGTATAAAGCTGATATTTGTATTTTCGCTTCATAATGGTCTGTACGACACAATTATGAAGTTAGATTGTAACTAAACATTATGCTGGACCTTAAAATGTTTTTAATGATAGGCATGCTATCACAATTGTTTCTCAGCTCATAGTCCACTTGAGATTTGGACATGCGTTATTTTTGTGCTAATGCCCTCAAATGAGTTAGAAAAGTGGCTGGACATGTGGATTAAACACAAACATCATCTTGGGCGCACATACTTTTTCCAACACTAATGTGGAATTGGAAGGGTCATTACCGTATCCCACTGAAATAGGGACTAGATTAGGTGATGCTCCAACCTCACCCAAGATGGCGTAGCTCTTACTGTGGGGCCCACCTTGATATATGTATTCTACATCACACCATCCATCCATTTTTGCATTTCATTTTAGGGCATGAGCATAAAAAACCAACCCAATGCACAACTTAAGTAGGCCTATTCATAAGAATCTATGTGGATAGGATGAACATAGGTTTGTATATAAATACCAAATATTTTTATCTAAGTTGTAGATAAATGTCCTTAAGGTGAGGCTCCCATTGCTTTCTAAATTTTTAGGACTTAGAATCACAATTAAAAGAAATTCTCAAAAAAGCATTATTTTACCAAAAATATGATTTGAAAATAAAATTTAATTTTCTAGAGAAAATGTTGTTAACAAATAAACATGAGAAATGATATTTATTTTCTCATACTTTTCTGAAAAAAAAATCTATCAATAAATACAATTTTCTTTCTCACCCTTTTTATAAATCCAAACAAAGCCTTAAGGAATTTGTTTATTAGATAGGTATTTAATTACACCCACACCTTTAGGATAGTGGTAAGCCAGTGAAAATAACCTTGTTACAACACTAAGTGACCGACACTGGATGTGCATGCTAACCCAAAAAAAAAAAGTTGTATTTAATTTTTAATGAATTTATTAATTCAAACTAAATATATATTTTTTAATATTTAAATAAATATTTACCCTCATCGTGGGGCCCACCTTGATGATGTGATGTATATCTACGCGGTTCATCTGTTTTCCCAGTATATTTTAAAACATGGTCCGTAAATCAAAATCTCCGATGGACCACACAGAAGGAAACAATTGAGATTGAACGCCCACCATTAAAAGCTTCCTAGGGCCTATAGTAATTTTTAACAGATTCATCAATGTAGACCCCACACGGTAACGGCAAACTGGTTAACACCTAATCCGCTTACTCGCTCTAATGTGGAGGAACAAAGTTATGTTCATGAGAACCTGACCGTCCATCAGGTGGGCCACCATGATTTTGTTCGTGAGACGGATAATTAGGTGGATCGATAACTCAAGTGGGCCCCACCACATGGAACGTTCTGGAACGCCCACCATTAAAACCATTCACCTTCTGTGTGGCCCATATTGGTGCTTTATTTTTCCATCCAATCCATTCTTCTGACGCTGTTAACTAGGATGTATGGACGCCCCAAAAACCGGGAGCGAATTAGGTGTTACCGGGAAACAGCTTAGTGGGTGATACCCTTACTGTGGGGCCCACCTTGATGATTTTCTGTATATCCACACCGTCCATCCGTTTCTCCGGGTATTATTTTAGGATGAATACCAAAAAATTTATGCAGATCAAAATCTCAGGTGAACCATACCGCAGGAAACAGTGGTGATTGTGTGCCTCACCATTAAAAATTCCAAAGGGCCCATCGTAACGTTTTATTAATTTTTATTTTCAATCCAACGTGTTTATAATGTAAAAACGATCTATTTGAAGGGAAATTAAAAATATTAGATTGATGCAAAACTTTTGTAGCCCACAAAAAGTTTTTAATGGTTATTCATCACTGTTTCTATTGATATGGTCCACCTGAGATTTTGATCTTCTTATGATTTCGGATCTCATCCTAAAATAAGATGGAAAAACAGATGGACGGCGTAGATATACAAAAAAATACATCAAGATAGGCCTCACACGGTTAGAGTAAAGCCCACTAAGCTGTTACCTGGGTAACAGCTAATCGGCTCCCCCAAAAACCACTCTATCCCGAAACCCAGATGGACCAAACCCTATGGTGTGGCTCGCTTGAGTTTTGGAGCTGCCTTATTTTGGACGCTTGTTCATTGACATTAAACTTGGATATTTTTAATGTTTAACCGTCCAATAAATGTCCACCAATCTGATATTCAGATGATCAAATAATCAAAAATTTTGGTTCATGACACATGTAAACTGCTGTAAATAGTTTGAATGGTTTAACTTCAATTATTTGTTTGTCACGCATTGAATTTATAAGTAATTTCTAAGTGCCTGCGTATCATCCATCACATTCTACCAGAGTATCAAAGTTTTTCACTCATCTATTTGAGCAGAGTGCATGGGCGAGTTCGTTTTGCCTCTGTCGCCATTCATGGTTGGGTCGCGGCCTACTGGGGCCCACATGGCCTTATCTAATGATCGGAACCGTCCAAGTTGTGGAACCTATGCTGGTAGGCCCATTGCAAGATGCTTATGACTGAAGGAATGATTTTAACGTTTAGATGAATTTAAAACGATGAGAAGAAAATTTTCAATGGCTGGAATTCAACTCTAAAAATCAAACGTTATAATCATCAGTCAAAATAAGAGTTATTAGGAGATAGTAGACCATTCAAGGCATTAAAACATGGACAGTTCCGATCATTAGACCATCTCAACGTGCGGGCTGCATTGGAGTGGCCACAGATGCTGGGTCCTGAGTCTCTACGGAGGCAAAACTAACTCTCGTTGGGCATCAGATGGACCACATAAAAACTGGGCTAAGCTACTGTACACGTGGCTTGCATGTCGAATCCAAACTGTCCAAACGGTAGGAACCACGATAAGATCGACTATAACCCAAAAATTGAGCCAGAGTATAATCTTAACTGGCCGATTGGAATCGATCTGGTTTGAGGCGTGTGACCAATCTACAGTATGTTCCTGTATTTGAACGGTTTAGATTTCGGATACATGTAGAGCTGGACAACAAACTGAATCGAGTTGAACATGGTCTAGGTTGGTTTAGTTGGGTTGCTGACTGGGCAGTGTTTGTTCAAACAAACATTCGAACAATGGGGCCCTATTTATGTTTGGTTCAATTTAATCCAGCCCCTGTTCGAATATATATGAATATTTTTCATTTTGGATAAATTTTTCAATTCGAACAATTTTGAATAATTTAATTTTTTTCGTGTAAAAATATTTTTGTTATCGTATGTTTTCGCAAATTATAAATCATAAATCATCAGATTTTTAACCAACCAAATCACAAGTCATGACTCTGGACATGCAGACTGATAAGTAAAGGTATGATTGGAATCAAACGAGCAGTAGCTGTAGTTATTTACAAATAAGATATTAAAAATATTAAATAATTAAAAAATAGTAATGAGAAACTAAGCATGGGTGTTTCGTTTGAACTTTTAGAGCTGGGCGTGTAGACCGACCAAAATGGTGGAATTGGATGAGCGAGCTGCGAGCAAGATTGACGAGTGATAAGCAGAGGGATGACTGGAATGGTGGAATTGATGGGCAATCAGCTAGCAAGACTGATGAGCAAAGGGATGGCCGAATGTTTGACAGAACTGAAGGACGAGCAGATGATGGCCGGAATCTCGATCGGTTTAGCGGGCAGAGGTGAAAGGGTGGGAGTGGAAAGGACGAGCGATAAAGGAAAATGACGGTGGAAGTGGGAAGGACGAGCTGCAAAAGGAAAAGGATGGCGGGACGGACTAGGGAGGGTTAGAGTTTCGGTTGGTCTTCGAGCAGGGTAAAATTAATATGACCAACTATGGTCAAGTGAAAATGAGGGGTAAAAAAAAAAAACTATTTATACTATATATCTCATTTGAACTGAATCAAATCAATTTGAATAAGACAACTTCAAACTAGTAAAAAGAATTGAATCGAATCAAATAGAGGTTTGTTCGTGTATAGCTCGAAATATTTTCGAACAACCAAAATCAAGATCAATCAAGTTCACTCCACTTTCAAACCAATTATTCAGTTAATTTTCTTTAAATCCAATTGAGCAAACTATTCCATAAATTGATATACATGTTCAGCTCTAGATACATGCCACATATACGATAGGCATATAAATAAGGGCAATGCTACAGGCATATAAATACGGGCAATGTTACTTGGATTCCGAACCTATCAATCCTGACTGCCCATCTGGTCCAATCTGATTTTCATGGGCCACTAATGCAAAGATTACATTGATCAAAGGATCTTATCCATCCGATCACATCTCGCACTAAATGGGTCCAATATCATCTAAACCTTCCATTCAATGGTCTCCACCCATATGCAAAGCGTCCCATCTATGACTCGGAAATTGAAAGACCGAGTTTGGTAAGGCAAGATTACTGGGTAGGTGAGATTTTTGTGGGTTGGACTGAATAGATTGTCCAGATCTTCCAAGCACAAAAGACTGCCGTTCTTTAGGTATCTTCGCACGTGCAGTTATCTGGACACCATATCCGCCATCAAAAGCATCCATAGCATCCGCCATATTTTCTGCTTTCCCACAATTAGCGCCGTTGGTTAATGAAAATTGAAAAGGGAAGTGTTGTACGGTAGATCCTGGAGAGCAGAAAAATGGTAGAGCCTCTATAAACATTACACGTGGCTGGTAATATGCAAATCGGATCCGTCCATCTTCAGGGCCCTAGAATGGATGGTTCATATGTAAAAAAAAAATCAAAGTATCAGACAACCTTAGTCAGCTGATATATGGTCATTAAAGTGATGGTGGAAAAAAAAAAAAAAACAATTAACGTTCAAACATGCGATGAGATAAACCGTGGACAATTTAAAGGATCTGGATTGTGTCATGGGTTTTATTTAAGTGTACAGGCATCCAGCCACGTGTCCTGTGGAGAGATGGCTCTACAATAGTCCATTTCTTCCAGCTCCACCGTACATCTCCCAATAAAGAAATAAAAACAGCTGAGATCTACAGAGGCTCCACATGTATCTTTTGTGTGGACCACTTACAGAAAAATCAGGTGGTCCCTAATGTTTTTTTTTTTTTTTCGTTAACATTCTACTGGGTGGGCCCCACTGGGCAGAATCACCTTCTTGCCTGTAGCTATGTCTTTATCTAGTCATGACCATGGTAGCTAAAGGCCGGGAGATGGGAATAGATGACAGCTCCATGGTCTATTTTCACAGGATCAACGGTCCAATTTTTAATAGTCAAATGCACACTTTGTTAATTGCTGCAATATAAAAATGCATCTCCGTGAAGAAATCATCTACGGCATTCATATGGACCGTACATTTTTGTCTCGAGATAGATACATGTAAAACTCATAGTTCACCACCGTTTTGAAATTGGTGATGACCCACCATTCTAAAATGTGCATCCATGGCGCAATGTAGGTGGAGGTGGTCCATCCAATGTGGGCTCCATAACATCAACTGTTTGGATCAATGATCTGTGTTTAATCCTTGCCGTCCATCCGTTTTGCCAACTCATTTTGGGGCCACGTGGCACAAGCTCAAGTGAACCACAGCACAGAAAACGGTGGGGATTGGACATCTTTGGGCCATAGAAGTTTTAGATCAAGCTGATATTTGTGTTTTCCCTTCATAAAGGTCTGTGTAACCTTACGAACACTGTTGTATGGCAAATAAGAACATCAAGCTGAGCTTAGGAAGTTCAACGGTGGGCGTTCAATTACCATTGTTTTCTATGATGTGGTCCACTTGAGCTTTGGATCTGCATCATCTTTGGGCTCATGCCCTAAAATGATCTGAAAAGAATGATGGACAGCATGGTAAAACACGTACATCACTATGGGCCCCACAGATCTTGGGCCACGTCGTGCCACAGCTTGTGGCGGGTACGGGAGGCCATCCGCTTCCCGCACGCGGGTTGGAGAAATCGAGTGGACCATCACATAGGGTGGCGCTGCGGGCTGCTAAACAGTTCCTTGAATACAGCTATTGAAAAGTAAGGCCAGTCTCTTCGTGATTTTTGCTCACCTTTGCTGAAATCTCGTTCTCAGTAGGGACTACCAAAGTCTAGCATGCTCTCTCGTGGAAACTCCAAAGAGAAGGCGTTGCAATGTGCGACACACAATGCCAGCGGTGCACGTGTTTCTTTTTCCAATAGCTTCTTCTGCCTCAAGCATGACTAAGACCCTTCGGCATAAGTAGAAGGCCTAATCTGACACGTGGCAGGTAGGGACAGTCGATCCAGACAGTCCAATCTCAGTAATCCTATCTGTGACCTTCAAATGGACGGTACAAAAATTGAAAATAGTTGAAGGACAACAACAATCACCAGGTACGATGGCTAGGATCGTCCAAATGATGTATTCTCAACCATGGACCATCCATTGATAGGACCCACTTGATGGAACGGTTGTCACGTTTCCTCGGTAAATTTTGGCACACGTCCATTTTATTAGTAATTAATTAATTTGTTTTTGACACACACCAACACCACATGGGCACTCGATCCCACATCTCAGTTTTTGAGGATCTTTTCTAGCATAATCGATGTGGACCATCTACTTTTCAAGGCGCCGGTTGGACGGTTAAGATCGTTTGTTCAATGAACGTGGTTGTTGAGAGAGTGGAATCAAAGGTGGTCATCTATAGGGCTGTAAATGGATCAGCGGACCCGATGGGTACCCAGACCCAACCCATTTAGACACTACCCAGACCCAACCCATTTGTTAAATGGTACACCTCTGGGTCCCCAGTTGCTAAACGGGTCTGGTTTCCTTTATATTAGGCCTGACTCCACCTAACCTGAACCCATTTAATAAGTGGGCGGGTTTAGACTATGTTTCAAGGGACGCATCCATCCTAGACCTATACAGGCCTGATTTTAAGCCTTGTAAAAATGCTTGCATGCTAGATCTAGACTTAGACCCATTAGACCTGACCTATTTATAAATGGGTTTGGGTGGATCTCCCTCTACTAGACCCACACCCAGACCCATTTCTAAATGGGTCTGATGGGTTGACTCGGACTCAACTTAGACCAGCTCATTTAGTAAAAGAGGCTTGGTCTAAAATTTGGACCCAGACCCATTTAGTAAATGGGCAGTTCTAATTTTGGCTAAACCCACTCTAGACCCGGCCATTTACTGCCCTAGACAGCTATACATATGATTAAGAACATTGGTCAAACTTTTTTCTAGCATAATCAATTAAGGATCATCAATTTTTTTTTAGGCCATTTGGATATCACCGAATAATCAACTTTTAAGGTTAATAAGTTATTTTTTAATTTAAGTTAGTTTGGTAAATATTATTGTAAAAATAATGTATGGGATGGAAGTTGCTTATCTTCATGAGTTTTTGTTTTTTGCTTTTCAACTTTTTAACTTTGTTTTACTTGCATCTCTGAACACCACATATTGCTGATGTCAAAAGAGGCCCCTTATGATGGGGTCCACATGAAAGGTAAGCCCCACATTATGAATGACCCAGATTAAGGTGAGCAAGCATAATGAATTGTCCACATCAAAAGTAGGCCCCTGATGATGAATGGCCCATATCTAAAGCTTGACCCGCATCATAGATGACCCACATTGAAGGTGAGACCCACACAACACATGAGGGGTGGTGGATATTGAAGGATGTTTTACGCTGTTTCTGACCGACCTGTCAGGAGCAGGACGACGACCGATTTCAATAGTTGATTTGCCGCTATGCAATAGGGACGCTGACCGATTTCAGCGGCCGATTAATCATTTTCGCAAGCAGGATGTTGGCACCCGTTTCTGATCAATCTCGTAGGGAATGGGTCAGATGATGACACGTTTCACTACACACGACCAGCAAAAAGTGGCCGATGCTCTCTTACATCCACAGAAATACAATCCATTGTTGTTTGCACTTAAGGGCAGCGGTCAAGATGTAGCCGATGCAGGTTTTAAGCTAGATACAATGGCTGATCGCGTCTTGCATCCACTGAAACACAGCCGAGCGACTTAGTACGTTGGTTGATTCTATCGACAACGAAGATACAGTGGCCGTTTAGCCAATGCAAGTGACTGATTACGGTTTGCACAGTGAGGAAAAACAGTCAAGCATTCGAAAGCAAAACGTGGCTATGTTAGCAGTTGTTGGGACAGGTATTAAAGAAAGAAAAGTCTAGAAGTAATGTTGAAACAATTGCTTTAACCATCTATTAGTGGTGTATTACATGGACATGTGTTGGTAAGAGAGATGAGAGAATGACTTAGAAGGACTGATCATGGGAGGCAGTTGCTATAACCGTCCATCAAAGGAAGTATGTAAATGTGGATTGAAGTCTATAAAACTAAGAGAAAAATGACAGAGCAAGGGGTCCCAGCACCAAACAGCAACAAACAAAATCAATCTATCTTTCCAATTTACCAAGTCTATTACATTTTGTAGTGTAATTAGTCCCTTTTTACATTCCAAGTACTTTATGTTTTTTAAGCAGTGCAAGGAGTCCAACACCAACCAAATCAAATCTACATTTCAGTCTCAAGCTTATCATGTTCTTCATCTTGCTATTTACGTTCCTTAGCGTAATCAGTTTTCTTTATTTTCCTTAACTTAATTGCATTGTTTATGTTCCGTAGTGTAACCCTTGATATTACATTTCATAGAAGTAAGTTTGAGCTCTTTAATCAGTAAAGTTTCTCTTTACAATCGTATTTACTGTTGATAAAGAAGAAGTGAAGATCGTCCGCGTAACCAATTGTAAGTTTTTCTTTCTGTTCCTTTAATTTTATATCGTGAGAAGTCTTTTCGTTCAGAAGGTAGAGGTGCAACCCATTTTCGGAGAACGAACCCCACCCTCCAAACATCATCTGATTATTAATGTTAAATAACTGAGTAAGTGGCTAATTAGGCAACCGATCTTTACAGATCTTGGTCATATACAGTCGATCACAATGTATCTGCCTCTCTTAGCACTCGGGGTCATCGCTGTTCGGTTGGAATCAAGCCGCACAATTCAGTTTTAGCACGCTCACACGCACGTCACACGCGTAGCCGAAAATAGCGAGCAACAGGTAGCCCCACATGATGGACAATAACATTGAAGGTAAGGCCCTCATAATGGGCAATCCACATCAAACATCGGACCCTAATGATGAATGGTCTTCATCCAAGGAGGGCCATGCAGGATGGACATCCCACATCGAAGGTGGAGCCCACACAATAGGCATTCCACATTAAAGGTGGGCTCCACATGATGGACGATCGACATTGAAGTTGAGCCCCATATAATGGACAATTTATTTTGATGGTGGGCCCCATGTGATCAATGATCTACATCAAGGTGGGCCCCACAAAATGGACGATTCACATCAAAGGTGTTGATAATGAATGGCCCACATCCAAGGTGGGACCCTCATGATGGGCGGTGGCTATTAAAGGTGGGTCCCACATGATGGACAACAACATTGATGGTACTCCCCACATGATAGATGACTGATATCAAGGTGGGCCCTACATGAAGACAATTCACATCGAAGGTTGGCCCATAATGATGAATGACCCACATCCAAGGCAGGCCCCACTTAATGGATGGCCCACTTTAAAGTTAGGCCCTGCTTGATGAGCAATCCACATCAAACGTAGGCCCACATGATGGGGAGGCCCACTCCAAGGTGGGCCCCACATGATGGAGAGGCCACATCGAAGGTGGGCCTACAATGTGAATGGTCCACATTGAAGGCGGGCCCCACATGATGGACCGTCCACATTGAAAAGAGAGCCAAGGTGGGCCCAACCTAACAAACAATCCACATCAAAGATTGGGCCCACATGATGTACAGTGGATATTAAAGGTGGATTGAACAAACTTGAGAGATAAATACTTATGTGATATTAGAAACCAAACATACTTCTTTACTTTTTTACTAATAAGTATATTGTTTACCAAGCATATTTATCTGTTAAATAAGTAGAAACCAAGATAAGCAACTTAGGCATAAGTAGCTTATATAAAGTAACCTACCATTTAAATACTCCCTTAGCTAGGGGTGCACACGGTTCGATTTGGTCCGATTTTAGGGTAAAATCGGAACCGAACCGTTACCAATGGTTCTAGGAAAATTAGAATTGGAACCGAATCATTTGTACCTTAGAATTGAACCATAAAAATACGGTTTAGTTCTATAGTTCTAAGCTTTTTATAATCCAGTCGAATTACATGGTTTGTTTTTATAATCTAGCCCAATTGAATGGTTTTTTTTTTTTTTTTTTTTGGTACAATCCAACCCATCCATACCTTAGGGCCCACCAAGGCATACCTTGATGTGTTTGTTAGATCTGCACTGTCCGTTCTCATTGTCAAGCAATGTTTAAGTGGGCCACATTAGAAAAAATCAGATAAATCCAAATTTTTAAGTGGACTACTCGACACGAAATAGTGAGGGTTAAACACCTAGGGTTCAGTTCCACAGTTCGTTTATATGGTCCGCTTCCCTAGTTTAGTTCTACATAACCTCAAATCGAGAACTGAACTGAACTAACCAGTTCTTTAATTTTCAAAACCGAAACCGGTGTACTTTAGAACCAAACCAAACCAAACCAAACCAAACCGAACTAACCGATTTACCAGTTTCATGTGCACTCCTACTCTTAGCAACCATGTAAATAACAAAGATATCATATCAAAGGAATTTTTTAAAGCTAAGACCGAGTAAATAGCAAAGATATCATATCAAAGGAATTTTTGAAAGGTATTGAAAGTTAATAGTGCACGGCAAAAGGTGGACAGACCACATTATTAATCGCACCTTTTCTAGTATAACCATTTGAACCATCCTTTGAAACCCATTGCCAAAATCTTCATGCTAGAGTGATCTTTAAGAAAGATTGGCCTAGTCACCAAGTAAATAGTAAAGATTACCTGATTGAAGTAATTTTTTTAAGTCATGGGAAATTAATAGTGGACAGCATAGGGTGGGCAAACCACATTATTGATTGCACCTTATCTAGTACAACTATTCAAACCGTCCTTTCTCGTGGCCATTGCCAAAATCATCATATTAAAGTGATTTTTTGAGATGGGCTTAGCCACTGAGTAAATAGCGAAGATCACAGGGTTAAAGTAATTTTTGGGAGGTATGGGGAATTAATAGTGGACAGCATAGGGTGGGCAAACCATATTATTGATCGCACCCTATCTAGTATAACTATTCAAAGCGTCCTTTCTCATGGCCATTGCCAAAATCATCATATTAAAGTGATTTTTTTAGAAGAATGGGCTTAGCCACTGAGCAAATAGCAAAGATCATGGGATTAAAGTAATTTTTTAGAGGTATGGGAAATTAATAGTAGACAGCACAGGGTGGGCAAACCACATTATTGATCACACCTTATCTAGTAAAACTATTCAAACTGTCCTTTCTTATGGCCATTGCCAAAATCATAGGATTAAAGTGATTTTTTTAGAAGGATGGGCTTAGCCACTGAGTAAATAGCAAAGATCATGGGATTAAAGTAATTTTCGAGAGGTATAGGAAATTATTAGCGGGCAGCATAAGGTGGACAAACTGCACGTTTTCTAGTATATCCATTTGAACCGTCCTCTCTCGTAGCCATTGCCTAAATTATTAGATTAAAGTGATATTTGGGAAGGATGACTTAGCCACTGAGTAAATAGTAAAGATCACCGGATGAAAGTAATTTTTGAGAGGTATGGAAAATTAATGGTGGGCAGTACAAGTGTACAGACCACATTGTTGATCGTACATTTTCTAGTATAGCCATTTGAACAGTCCTTTCTTGCAGGCATTGCTAAAGTCATAGTGATTTTTTAGAAGGATGGACAATCGATGGTGGTCCCCATATGATGGATGATACAGGTCGATGGTTGGACTTTTCTAGTAAATATGGACCATGCAATGTCCTTAGCCATTGATCAAATAGTTAGGTCAACCAGTGAAAGTGATTTGGAGAGAAATGAGCAATCAAAGGTAGGTTGCATGATTGATGGCCAAGATCAATGAACATCAAGTTCTGGCCATTGATCAATGGTTGTGGCCGTCAAATTGATGTGATTAAGTAAAAATGGTCTGAAGGAAACTGAAAGCCCTGGAGATGGCTGTCGGTCCAGATGAGGTCCACTAAGCCCAGGCCCATCCCTACACAAATCAGGTGGAAGAGGCACGACCCTGGCTTGCCAGAAAATAAAAATGTGGATCCAATATAGGTGCACAATCTTAGCCGTCACTAGGAGGTTGTGATATTGTAGATGACCTTTAAAAAAAAAAAAAAAGGATGAATTATAACAGTTTACAAATGAGGTGGGTCTGGGATTATGGAACCATTGGATGGCCCAGAAAAGATTGACCAAAGTTTTTCTTAGCTGTCCATTGTTTAAAACACCATTGCCAACCTTTTAAGTTTTAACTGGGCAGGCCAAACGTTTGGGCCACGGCATTTACATGGCGGGAGCCTCAAGATGGATTGATTGGATCTCACATGTCGGTATAACACAACACGGACTAATCTCATTATTAAAAACGAACGCACATAGCTCAGTGCTAGGCCTGAGCCCAGCCCAAGGCTCGGTTTAGGGGGTTGGGGCATTGACACCCTACTGATATGTGAAATAATGTCAGAAACGGATGACTGGAACATCTCATTTTACAATTGTTGTTATGGTTTAAGCTAGAATCATCGGACGAATGCAAGAGAAACGAAGCAAGAAATGGAAAATAAATCAACCCCACCATCTCTGCTCTGCAATCGAAATTGAGGAAACATCATTTCCATGAAATTGGTGTTTTTTTTTTTTTAATGAATTTTCTTGATTTGTTCTATCCATTTCTCTTAATTTTTGGAAAAAAGAATAAAGAAAAAAGAAAAAAGAAAAAAGAAAAAAGAAACATTCCTTTTTCACTTGCAGTCATTTTTCAAGAAGTTGAGAGAAATTGACTCCTTATTAAAGTGTCTCAGGTTCTGGTTCGCGTTGCAGTCATTTGTTCTATCCTTATTTCACCTGCTAGCCCAGCTGGAAGACGCCTAGACCTTTGAACAGCATGTCTCAGGTTCGAGTGCTAAGGAGACACACTAACCCCACTGGTGAGTGGGTGCATCACGTGACTAACCAAGTGGGTGCGTTGCCCAGCTAACAGCTTGGGTCATGACTTCTTAACCCACATCTGTGTCTGGGCATGACAATTACATATATCATGTGTCAATGTGCTGCCATGGCCCCTTTAATGTCTTGTGCGTTAATATGACACACCCCATTGTACCACATGCAACATGTGCTACCCTCATCTTCAAATGTGCAACGCAATGAGATGTTACATGTGTTACATGGATGTCATCCATCTTTAAATGCTCCGCGCATGTGGAATGTGTAATATGTGCCTATGTCTAGAAAAGCCATATATGAATACCCCACACATGCTACCATCTATCTTCAAGTACCCCATGCATCAATGGGATGTGGATTGCAGTCCTGCCGTTGCCTGAATAGACTTGGTCCAAGCAGGGCCCTGCTAGGCCCACTGTAATATATTGATTTTATCTATGACAGCCATCCATTTTGCCAAATTATTTTAGGGCATGAGGCAGATCCAAGGATCAAGTGGATCACAGTGGAGATTGAACACCCACCATTAAAAACTTCTAGGATCTTCAGAAGTTTTGATCTAAGCTTCAACTCACAACCCTCCATCTTCTAAGCTCCAGATAATGCCCATCTCCCTCATTCTCTTATCTTACAAGCTCCTCTGATTATCATCTCCGGCCATACCATACAGCCAAATTTTCGCTGCAATCCGCCTTGAATCTGATGGGCTCCTCCCCCAATATAAGAAACACTCGGGCTCGGGCTCAGGCCCAGGCATAAACATTTCGGGCCAGGTTCGGGCTGCTATTTTAGCCCATCACTAACCCAGGCCAGACTCAGGCCTATGTTGAACAAAGCAGGCCCGGATTCAACAACTTAGCCCGACCTTAACCTGACCCGTTGACACCCCTATATTCAATAAGCATTAAAGTGGGCCCTAGGAACGTTTCAATCATGGGCGTCATTAGAGTTGGCTGCATGGCAAATAAACATCACAGTAGGCCCTAGGAAGTTTTCAATGGTGGGCGTCATTATCACTACAGCCTTGTGTTGTGACCCACTTGAGCCTTGGATCTGCCTCAGTTTTTAGTTTATACCCTAAAATGATACGGAAAAAATGGATGGACACTGTCAATAAAACCCATACATCACAATGGGCCCCACAGAGCCCCTACCTGGAGTGAATCTGTCGAGACAGAGGCAGGATGCAATCTGCTTCCGTATCAATGTACCACATGCTTCTGTATCATGTTTAACATGTGCTACTCTCATCTTCAAGCACTCCACATGAGGCGCCACCATCACCAACCTTTCTGTGCTCCAAATGCCCCGCACATACCAATATGACCTGTTCAACATGTATTGCCATCAGCTCACGTGTGCTACCGTGACATTTGTACCATAACCTATCTTCAATTCACCCGATTCACTTTCCACTAGATTTTTCATGAAAATTGCCTTTTTTTTCCCTCACAAATCCAAACAGACCTTAGAAGGAAAATACCTTTGTAAAAAAAGTTTTGCTAGGACAGGTAGGGCTGTCAATGATCCAGGGCCAGCAAACTCCAACCTTCAAATAGGAGGTGCCCAACAGCTCAGAATCTGGGCCACCAAATACATATCTAGGCCCAGCACGTTGATCATCTCTAGGACATGTTATCCTCAGGCTGGTTGCGGGTGATCAAAGTCTTCCAAATGATGTAGCCTGAACAATTTCTGGCAAGTAGCGCCTGTGAAATGTGCGTGGGACCCAAAGATCTGACGATGCAAGCCGTAACGATGATAGGCCTAGCCATGAGCAGATTTTGATAGTATACCCCTCTCTAATATGGTCTTTTATGGTTGAACTTGGACAGTTACATTCATCTCTAAGACATGTATTCTCTTTAGGCCTCAATACCCACAGGTAGTCAAACTCAACTTTAGTCAATCAAACGAATCAATTCCCCACACACAGTAGGCCCATCATATCAACAGCTTGGATTGACAAACCACAGTGCCTGCGTGTGGGAATCCCACTCATCAGCTACCTATAAAATTCAATACCTTTTGCAGTGAACAATATCACAAAATGGATGGGGACCCAGCTGATGGTGCAAAGAGATGGCAGCCCATCTGAAATCTCTTTTCAATCATCATTCATGAACCCAAGTTTCCTGCTTGAATATCCAAAGCAACAATCAGTATTTTCTATAGACAGTACCACATCCCTCATTACATGCAGACTGCAGACAGACATGTGACATTGGAGTCCACCTCCCTCAAGGACAAGAATCCCCTGACCTTGTAGCATCCCCTATGGCTCGTCTAACTGCTCCTGCACAATTCCAAGCAAGAATTTGATCAGTTTAAATGTCTGATGGATATAGAGAGATTTCAATGATCCTGTACCAAAATAGTTGCACGTGGGCAGTGCAGCAGCGAATCTACTAGGTTCTGGTTACCTGCATGTCGGAGGTCCAGAGAGTGAGATTATCTCTCAGGAGTTGCATGATGAGGGTACTGTCTTTGTACGAATCCTCACCCAATGTGTCCAGCTCGGCAATAGCTTCCTCAAACGCCTGCATTCATCAGAAGATGGGAAAGTGAGATCAGCATACCTTCCACAAAAGCTTTATACTAATTGGTGTCGCTCTGCATGAGATGCTGCATATCTTACAAATTTTAAATAAAACAAAAATCAGTGCCCTTACCAATAAAATAAATAAAAAATGGACGCTTTTCATTTGAACCAAACAGTGATCAAGCTAGAGATCTTATGAAACAAAGGGGGCTTGAAAGCTGGGTGGTGCACTATTGCTCGTCGTCTGTTGGCACCATGTCTTGCTCACATTTTTTCTCCAGGTTGCAAGTGAAAAAAGTTCCACGGCATTTTGCATTTTTGCTTGTTTCCTGCTCCCAAAACAGCTGCCACTTGCTCTCACTTCTAACAGCTAGAGGTTTCCACGGTAGCAACAATATGAATACAATCTCCTCATCTTTTTAAGCTCACTAATATATCTGAAGGGACCTTACAGAAAATAAGCATCTACTCTATGCATGCATTGTTTTTTGGAAGTGAAACCAATGAGAAGTGATCCCATCAACCTGCTGTAAGGTAGTTTAATCTCCAACACTTTCTGACAAACATTTTGCTCTTGCAATTAGTTGTATGAGACCTCCTTAATACACATGCACACATGCACGCACAAGCATGTACATGCGTATGCATGTGTGTCTGTGAAATCAAAATTCCGAATGGGTAATAAGGGAAAGTTCCATACAACCAGACTGGGCAATCAGTCCTCTGAAACTAGTAGCCGACCCATGATCTTTCCTCACAAACTGGAAATCAGTCTCTGAGGCAATATAGTACATGTACACATGGAAATTGATTATCAACCACCTTGCACACCTACTTATTGAGCACCAGCCTTCCCAGTTGCACAGTTGTGTAAATAAATCATAACCACCTGTGCCATATTGATCATTAGAAGAAAAGAAAAAGAAAAAAAACAGTATCTTCCTCTGCTGCATTACTAATAAAAAAAGATCACCAATGGAAGGAGGGTTACGGTCTAAACCAGTCTGCAATCATGCTGGAGCAATTTAACCTGATGATACACAGAAAACCAAAGCAAAGTTATCGAGCACTATCTCCATGGAAGACTCTTCAACAACACCCATCATACATCCCAACATAGATGGGCTTTCCAATGTCTTGCTGAGTTCAAGGCTTATTAAAACCACACACTCATCTATTACCATTAATAGATTAGTAAGCAAATGTGTACATGAGTGATCTAGCTCCAATTCAATCCCCCAACATTTAACCCTTTGACAAGAATTATCTCATAAGATTAGTTTTCTCTACTGTATTGTTTTATGCTGCCCGTCACTACGAATCAAATATTGTGATTTGTGACTAAGCTTCATCTTAAAACTACTGGAAACAAACTATTACAAATGACCATTTTTCACAGGTGCAGACACCCAGCCTGACTCTAGGGTTCACCAAAGCCATCCGATTGGATCAGATCAGGAGGGCCCACTCCCTAACTCCTAATTGACAAGGATCCCGTACAACCAGACCCAACCCTAGCTCAATTATAAGCTGAAAAGCTTCAAAAACTCAATTGCAACACAATAAAAGGAGTGGGGACCGATTTTATCTCATTTTTCCACAAAAGAGCGGCGGCAGAAATCTGATTTCCACTGTCACATGTCAGCAGACAGCTGACAACATTTGGCAGAGACTTCCACCAGATGGTGATGCAATTTTAGCAGTATTCCACCCTTTTGACTTTTGTCCCCTACCAACCATAGCCTTTTCATTGCTAATTTCATCAGAAAATTCCATGTCTCCCCATAGATTCCTACCCTCCAAACTTCCTAAGAAAAAATTCCAAGGTCCTATGGTGGTGTTGTGCCATGTGGCCCATGTTAGTCTTTACCCTTCAAACCTTAAACAAATTACCAAAAGCCCACCCCAACAGTATTAATAAGCCTCTTTGCCTCATTGCAAGGGGGCCTTTGGATTCTCAATCTCTCTTTAATCCACAAAATAATTTGATCTATGGACAGCATCATTGTGGTGAAAGTTGTAACAGAGTGAAAAAGACACATCTAGTAGAATTGTAACCATAGAATACGACCCTAGTCGAAATGCATACATTTGTCTCATACACTATGGGGATGGTGAGAAGGGATATATTTTACACCCCAGAGAAAAAAATTCCAAGATCCTATGGTGTTGTGCCATGTGTCCCCTGTTCGTCTTTACCCTTCAAACCTTAAACACATTACCAAAAGCCCACCCCAACACTATAAATAAGCATCTTTGCCTCTTTGCAAGGGGCCTTTGGATTCTCAATCTCTCTTTATTCCCTCCCTCTCTCCCCTTGCTTCTAGGAAAGGACTTAGAGAACCCCAATTCCCCTAGAGACTAACTTATGGGGAAGGCAATTAAGCTTCAAGAAAAGAGAAAGGAATCAAGGATCTAAAACCCCTCCAATCTTCTTTAGGGCAGTCAGCAGTGGGTGAGCCCCTCGACCTCATGGGTCTCGAGAAATGACTCCCAAACTAGTACGAAAAATTCGAGAGTTATACTTTCCTACTCACATTTCTAAGAACCGAGGCCCTCCATAAGATTTCCGGAGCACTCCTAGACACAGTTTTCATTCACTTGCTTGCTACATTTCCATCCTCTCTGCACCACCCCTTGCTTGCTTGCAGAATTTTCTTTATTTTTATTATTTAAGTGGAGGATTTTTTTCCCCTAGAGCTCTAGTCCTAGAAATATTGAATCCCAAAGTAGAGAATACATGTATATGTGGGGTGGAGAAGGTACCTAACACCTTCCTTCTCCATAATCGGGGCCCTTGCGCAGATCTTTGGAACACTAGACCTAAAGCGGACTTAGTTGATCAAACTCATCAATGTTAACTCTCAGGTTATTTGGTTCAACATTTTCTAGCCTTCCATAGATTCCGAGGTTTTGGCTAGTATAGTAGCACTCCTTTATTTTTGTCAAAATTTTGGCAGTGGATCTCACTAGTATATTCCACAATTAGTAACCAACAAACTTATTAAAGTGGGCACTTCTGTACCAATATAAACAGACTGTCCACACCCTCTTTAGCAAGAAGATAGCCCCAAGGATTTAGCCTCCTTATTGCAAGCCCATTGGAGACCAGAAGCAAGATCATTGCCGACTTAAACTAAGGTTGCTCTCTTCCAAGGAGAGGGCCTACCACCACCCACATCAAAGCCATCTTCAAGTCCCCTTTGACAATAGGAGGGGCCTCAAAGGACTCAGAGAAAGAATGGGCCATACCTTGAATGCTGTGAATTCTGCAAATTTTGGACCACTAATCCCCAGCGGGCAGAGAGAACTAGCAACATCACAAGATTGTCATCCCAATCACCCTTAATCAGATTGAAAGCAAAAGGTCAAATACTTACCAATAGAACCAGTCCAATGGATTTGAGGTGGATATAAAAGGATTAAAACCAAGATTGAATGGACCACCAAGAAATAAATACTACTTACTGCAGGAAACATGACAGGAATGAAGGGAAGTTCCTCTCTGACAGGGGTTTATGATGCTGTCTGGATTTTGACACAAATCCAATTGGCATTCCTCCTAGGTCAATACAGTTTACCGTTGATGCCTTGTAATTTTTGCATTACGAAATGCATCAATGGCAGACAAGTGCTCACATGCCATAAGTATTTTAGGTCAGCATTGAAAGTTCTCAGACCTAGTTTTAAGCTGCATACGTTCTGAGAAAGCACTTCAAAATATTTAGGAAATTTTCACGTAATAATATAGATAAATAGAAGTGGAGTACCTGAGACATCAATATGGCTTGGGCATCATGGTAAGTGCATCAGATTCCCTCAACCTTCCCATATTTTTTTTCCCTTTTCCCTTTCCCTTCTTTTTTTTTTTGTTTTTTTTCCTTTTTCATTTTTCTTCCATCCAAATGATGTTGTACAGCTCATCCCCTACCAGAAGAACCCATAGAGCCCACCAATACAGCACACAATCCCCATTGGCCCACCATCGGCTTCATCCTCCAGCATGTCCCACAGGTCCCACTAGTCTTATACTTCCAAAACTACCAAGCCCCACCAACAGGATCAACAAGTCAATAGGCCCCACTAACACAGTTAATAGGTCCCACCTTAGGACCTGCTAGTCATACCGTTAGAGGGCCCATAGGCCCCACCTTAAGTACCAGCAGGACCCATGGGCACCACCAGCATCACTGACAGGCATGGTGTTAAAAAATGGTTATGTTGCAGTAGTAAAGGCTGTTGCATAAAGGAAGTGATCACCCCCATTACTTGACACGGGGGTGAATCAGTCCATTATGAAGAGAAACGGGTCCTAGCAGCCTGTAATGGCCAATACACCTGGTATCAGCACCTTTACGAGACCAACATGCCATTACAGGCCGATACAACCATAAAGGGCCCATTTTGAAAATTTATATTTCCATTTTTTTCTCATTTCTCAACTTCCTTATTCATTCGATCATAAAGGAAGCTTAAAAACTAAGTTTAAACTAGATGTAAGACTATTTTGAGAACCAAAATACAAATTTTGAGTAGATTTCAATGAACCAAAGCAGAGTCCCTTAAATGTCCTTTCTCTGGTTTGTCATGGTTGTGTTGCTTTGTCCTCCCCTAAACTTTCTCCCCAGCATTCCTAAAAGCATAAACTATCACCCATTTTTTCATTTTTCTATCTTCTGTTTGTTGTACTTACATGTAACAGCTCTAATCCGCCAAAACATGCTTGACTTATGTTCAACTAGGGCTTATTTGGTCGACTTTCAGCATGTTAAATTACATTGCCCGACAGAGCATTGCTACCAAAGAATGGTCCATAACACCATGGAATATAGATCCAAAACCAAACGAGAACAAATACCTTTATCCTCACAGTTTTTAGAATTTTACCAATAATTTTTTAGATTTTATCCCCAAAGAAAAAAGAATCAACCTTTACGAAGCCCTATCGTATCAGCCAATAAACTGGCTGATACATCAGTCGTTACCAGTACGTAATACCTGGCATAACAGCTGGTACTATGGGACCCATTACGTAATACCTTGCCTGCAGGTACTATGGGACCAATCAGCAGGATTGACTGACCATACAAGCCATTCCAGAGTCACCAACAGATTCTTCGAAACCTTCCAAGTGTGTCAGCCCTCCCTCTCTGTTTTTCTTCTCCATCTAAAACAAAAGGTCCCCCCATGAAGATTACAAATGCACTATGATTTTTCTTCCTTTTCTTTAAGAATTGTCCAGTGTGCGCGTGCCCATGTGTGCATGCATGTGCGCGCGCGAGTGTGTGTGGCTGATGGTAACATGAGTAACAATCAAAAGATAGATTCTCCAGTGGCATAGACTCATCATAATTACCCTGGGTTAGTAATTACAACCGTGAAACTTGATAGGAGAATTTACTTAAAATGGTCCCAATCTGCTACGATGTTTTTTTAAGATCCAATCTGCTAAGATGTTCATTGAAAGTAAATAGAAACTGAGGTACATGACACAAAGAGGAGCCTTCTGAAGATGATCTATCCCACAATGATTGGGAAAGTGACAATCAATTTGAACTTTCAGTTTGAAACGTGTCAGTTGTTTAAAAATTGCAGAACATCATTTGTTTCCAGTAATAACAAGAGCACTAGTTGTTTCTGTCTTATTTATTCTAATGTGTGGGGACCTGCACATGGTATTCAATGTTTGGCTATAAATATTTTTATAACTTCCATTCATGATTGCTCTAGGTTTTTCTGAATATATCTTATCTATAGTAGGGATGAGGTTCCCTCTATTGTAAAAATGTTTTGCAAAATGGTTTAGACTCAATTTGAAGCTAACTTAAGAACCTTTCAAGTCTGATAATGCCTATCAATATTCTACAAACCCTGCAATAGATTGTGAAAAGGACTATGTACTCTATGGGTGGATTTTCAAGAAACATTTGCTTCAATTGCAAAACTAAATTCCATACGAGTTCTTTTAATTGCAGCTAATCAAAGTTGTCCTCTTCTTTTTCTTTTTCTTTTTTCTCAAAAGGTTACGATTTTATTGAAAGAGAACAAAATGGCCAAAAGAATAACACAACATCCCACTAATTACAAAAGAGATACCCATCACCCCCTGCACCAGAGATTTACACCCATTCCTTTGCATCCACTTTGGCATCAGTCGTTTTGCTCCCCCCCAAGGCCCTCGATCATTGGCAAAAGCTGAGTATCAGGTGATAGAACATTGCTATCTGCTTGCAAGCTCATTTGACTAAAAATCTTCTTCTTGAGATGTGTTTTGAAGTTGGTTCATATTCCTCTTCACTATTACAATCAAGCTGCAATTCACATTGCTAATAATCCGGTCTTTCTAAAAGGACTAAACATACTAAAGGGGATTGTCACTTTGTTAGAGAGAAGATCATGGCAAAATTGTTGGCAATGCCTTTTGCTCATTCTAAAAATCAATTGCTCAACCACTTCACAAAGGCTTCAAGTCGTCATAAAATCAGAGACATTATGGGCTAGTTGCGCATATGTGATATCTATGCTCCAGCTTTGGGAGGTGTTAGAAGTGCATGAGTCTCTCTCTCTCTCTCTCTCTCTCTCTCTCTCTCTCTCTCTCTCTCTCTCTCTCTCTCTCTCTCTCAATTTCTCCTACTTCCTCTTAATTAAACAATAATAAATAAAACACAAGAACCACACCGCTGAGAATAATCGTGGCCAAATGAATTGTACTTTTTTCCCTTTTCAAAATTGTTTGGGATCAGAGAATTTCAAGGTTCTAATAGATCTCTCTCATTTGTACTTAAGCAATTTTGAGGTCTTTGGTTGTTAGGTTTTTCCAAAAATTCAAAAACTACAGAGGCGAACCTCAATAGCCACTCTATCATCTGCCAAATTTTAAAACCATCTCTTCCGATGTGTATAAGTGAATCTTTTAGGAGTTCCTTGATGGCATCTATTGAATGTTGCAAGTCCTTCAAAAGCCAAATCCTTGCACCATTTTATCCCATTTTATCCCACACTATCCAATTGTGTGGGATAATTTCCTCAATGATCTTCCACCACCAACATCTGACTATTTGAAGGAATATCAGCAATTTCCAGCAAATGATCATAAATTCCAGCAAGTATATCTAGTTTCCAGCAACCAGAAATAGTTTTCCAGCAAGTGTATATAATTTCCAGTAACCAAAAATAGTTTTCCAAACCCCTAATTCAAAATCAAGCCATTGAATTAAATTTCCAGCAATCAAATAAACTTAAACCACCAGATTTAGCAGTAAAACTAAAGGGAGAGAGGAGCTTCACTTCATAAAGAAACTACAGTTTCAAAATCCAACTCACAAAAAAATATATATAAAAATAAGTCCACAAGTTTCAGTCACTGATGCAGGCATTAAATAAAGAGAATCAATCACCTACAACCAGTAGTATGCTACCTTTTTTTGTCATGCCTTCAAAATTTGGTTTAATTTTTCCGTTTGAGAATACCATATAATTCCAAGGGAAAAATTCTTGTAATAACCTACCACCAGTTGCAGAGAAAAAGCTCATTAACACTATGTCCTCCGTGTAATTACGAGTCCAAAACCAGTCATTCTCCCGATACAGACACTTAACTCTATCTTACTTATAACAGATCGAAGACACAAATATACAAGCATCGATATAGAGTTCTAATCCATATAAAACCATATTCAGAAACTAAGGGAAAAAAAAAAAAAAAAACAGACCTGTTTCGCCATGCTGCAAGCTTTCTCTGAAGAATTCAAGATCTCGTAGTAGAAAACAGAGAAATTGAGTGCCAGACCGAGCCTTATAGGATGCGTTGGCGGCAGCTCAGCAACAGCAATATCCTTCAACCGCCGCCCGGAAAAGATAGAAACCCTAAATCATGCCATCCTTTTCGTCCGATTTCTCCAAAAGAAAACCTAAAGAAAAAGAAAGGAAGAAGGAAAGAAAACCCTAGCACTACCTGCGCGGCCTTGTAAGCGACCATTGTATCCTCAGCAGCCTCTTTCTTCTCGGCACCCACCTTGAACTCGGCGAGGTACCGATGGTAGTCGCCCTTCATCTTGAGATAGAAGACCTTAGACTCGCTGGAAGCAGTGGACGGCAGGAGGTGGGAATCGAGGAGCTTGAGTATTCCAGCGCAGACATCGGAAAGCTCGGACTCGACGCGGGATCGGTAGTCCTTCACGAGAGCAGCGTGTTCCTCGTTCTTGCGGGACTCCTCCTTCTGCTCGATGGAGGAGATGATGCGCCAAGCAGCGCGGCGGGAGCCGATGACGTTCTTGTAGGCGACGCTGAGGAGGTTGCGCTCCTCGACGGAGAGCTCGCTGCCCGCCAATGACGTTTCCACCACCAGCTTCTCCATGAAAAGCACCATTTCTTCGTAGCGCTCGGCCTGCTCCGCCAGCTTCGCCAGGTACACGTACTGCTCCCTCGTTAGGTTTTCCGGAACTGCTGTAGCTGCCATTGGAGAGAGAGAGCGAGAGAGAGAGAGAGAGAGAGAGAGAGAGAGAGCTGTTAGGGAGCGATCTGATTTTGGAGGGGTCTCCTAGCCTTTTTGTAAGAGTTCACTTTGCCTCTGTCGCGACTCAGATTCCAGCTTGCATCGCCAACCGCTGGGGCCCACATGCTTAGTGATCTGATGATCGGAACCGTTGGAATGTATGTTTGCGGGCTGTTTTAAGAAAAATATTCTGAATGGATTCCTGTGATTATCACTCTATGTAGATGTATTTAGAACATTTAAACTTTAAAATCAAAGGATAGTTTCATCACTGAAGATTAATTATGAGATTATAGCTTATTCATCGAGGTAAGGAGAATATCGACGGTTTAGATCGTTGTACCATCTCACGATGTGGGCCCAACTCTTGCAGATCCTACATGGCGACGGAGGCAAAACAAACTGTATAAAGGGGTCCGAGGTTTGAAATAAGATACACGACCTTAGACATTTGACAGTATACGCGGGTTTTCTGATCTAACAACTGGAGCCACATTTCGGTAATCAAGACCGTTGATCTGTTGCGTTCCCAGATTGGAAGATTCTTCACACCATTATTTTGGCGTATTTTTTAGCTGAATGTCCATCTTTGGTGTTTTTCTCTTATTAGCCGTTTATTTGTGGGCCGCAAATTGAAAGATTAAAGAGGTAGTGTGGTGGAGAGTTGTTGGGCTCGCTAGATCGATGGTGGGATGCAACATAGAAGTTGTTTGGATTAATGAATAATGGGTCCCAGTTATCACCGTTGAAAACCCGCGTGTGCTGGGACAAGACTCGCGTCGTATCGTAAATTCTTCGATTGGTGCTGGAAATGCGTTTTCTAGTGGTATGGTCCACCTTAGATTTGGATCTTCTTAATTTTTGGGATCGGGTACTAAAATGATATGTAAAAACATATGGACGGTGTGGATATACAAAAAATACATCAAGGTGGGCCCCACACGGTTAGGGTAACACCCACTAAGCTGTTACCTGGGTAACAGCTAATCCGCTTCTGATACGCAGATACATAGGAATTATATACGTGGCATTTTTTACGGTTTAATTTGACTAAATTTATGCCACGTGTGTAATTTATAAGTAACTTCCAAATGCGTGCGTACCTTCGTCAGACTCTTCCGGAGTATCAAAGAATTTCTCTTCTTTTGTTTTTTTTTTTTTTTTTTTTTTTTTTTTTTTTTTTTGTTCTTTTTTACAAAGGGACAGTTGCTCAGTTATCCAAACACGAAGGTGATTAATAAAGTAGAGTATAAGACATTGGAAGATCACAGCCACTCATCCACCTGTTTGCAAGCCACAAGTTGGGATAGGGGGATTGCCTGTCAAGGAGAACTTTCTGGAACCATCCATCCACTGAGCTACACCCTATGAATGGTCTGGATCACTGAACATGGGCCCCACTTCTACTTACTTAAAACCCGAGTATGTACTGTGCATGTTTTTCGTCGTGAGTAGATAGGGAAAGTGAGTATACAAACGAGTCAAAAGGATACAAACCATGAGCGATAGACTGGGTGGTATTGCCCACATCACTCTAGTGATGGTGTGGCGATGTGTTCGGCGCTGTGGGGTTCACTTTGATGCATGTGTTTTATATAAAATCCAACCATCTGGACACTCACACTGGAAACCCTCCTAGGGCTCACCGTAATGCTTATTTGACATCCAACATGTTGATAAAATCGAACAGACCTAAATGAATGGAAAAGACAAATATCAAATTGACCGTGATGCTTATTTAACATCCAACATGTTGATAAGATCACAAAAACCTAAATGAATGGAAAGGACGAATATCAGATTTTGTGCCTCGAGAAGTTTTTAACGGTAGGTGTTCAATTACTTTATAATTCCTGTGGTGTGGTCCACTTGATCTTCTTCATTTTTTTTGTTTCATGCCTTAAAATGACATGGAAAAATGTATGGACTGCCTGAATATAAACAAATACATCAAGGTGGGCCCACAGCGTCCAACACATCACCAAACCACCACTCGGGGTGGCGTGGGCAACCACCTGGTCCATCTCACACCACCTGATCCGCGTCCTAGAGATCTCCTAGGCGTCATGTGTCATGTGCCGGACCCGGAATTTCCTGCACTGGAAACCTAGGTGGGGCCCACCGTGATGTTTGTGAGAAATCCACTCAGTCCATCCGTTTTTTGAGCTCATTTTAGGATAACAGAGAAAAAATTAGACGGATCCAAGACTCAAGTGGGCCTAAAAAGTGAGGATTGAACTTCCACAGTTGAAATAATCATGGGGCTAAAAAAGCTTCGAATCAGGCTAATATTTATTCTTCAGTTCATCCCAATAGAAAATATGTTATGAACGGTATGGATGGCATATAAACATCACCGTGGCCCAGGAAAGTTTCAACGGTAGGTATTTCCCTACACACATTTTCCTTTAGTGCGGCCCACTTGAATCTTGGATCCTTCTCATTTTTTCTCTTATACACTAAAATAAGCTCACAAAACGGATGGATGGGGTGGATTCCTCACAAACATCACAGCGGGCCCCACCTACGTTTCCAGCGCAGGAACAGGAAATCCGCGTCCTCATTTGCTTGTCTTCTTTGTACGGATTTCAGTTTGAGAAACATTTTTATACTCTGGCAGACTCTCATTTATGATACACAGGCACTTGAAAATACTTGGAAATTCCGTTACTTGCACACAAGAAAGTTTGTTCATATCATAGTTTTCAGTTTAGAAGTACCCTGAACCAAACAATTAGGCTTGTTTCAATATCCGTCTAACAATCAGATTACTAGGAATGAAAAATATTCAATGGTCCAAATCCAATTTCAACAAACAAATGCCACAAATCAGAGGCTAGGAATGTTCACCCAATCTGATGGTGGGACTGTGATGCAGCGACAGTGAGCTCCACATTCTACTCGACTTCAACTTGCGACTTGTGAGTTAATAAATGCCACTTGTACAGTTTCTAAGTGGCTGTGTATCAAGCACCATACACTCCTGAGCATCGTATGACCCTGTTCTGATTCACCGGATGGAAGGTTTTTGTGTTCCGCAGAGGTGGACGGAGTATTTTCTGAAGCAGCCACCGATGAGACAATCTCAACCTTTCAATTTGTAGCCTACAGATGGATCGCTAAGAAAAGAAATAAAACAGTGGTCCAAATTCAACTGAAAAAGGTCCTGAAATCGGTCTCCTGGGGCATAGTCCATCCATGATGGATGTACATAGCAATGGTCTGGATTACCGAACCATGGCCCACATGTTAGAACTGTCTGTATCTCTTGGGAGAACACCCAAACACGACCTATCTTCCTTGAGTCGAGTTTGTAAGTGCCTGTATGCTTGGGATGCTGAATGGAGTCAAGGATACGACAATGCAGTATCAAGGTGGGCCATAATTTACGCTGATCTCGAGAGATACCTTGTGTTTTAAAATTTAATATCTATTAGCATTTAGAGGTATTCTAACTCCATATAAGTGTACAGCTGGAAACAATGTTCAAATGTTCGGGCCAAAAATCAGACAATGTCACTCTTCAGGTATACCATATCAAAATTGTCTTGCCTGCAAGCCCAACTGGAATACGCTTAGAAGTTTTGACAGACAGGCGTCAGGTTCAGATGGCTTCTAGGCCTCGCCTCGTTGGTAGACTCTGCGGAGTTTCAACAAGGGGGCTTGGTTTCGAAACTCATAAGTTGTGAAATACCCACACTGCTGACTTCATCGCCAGTGGGTGCGTTGCATGACTGATGGGGTGTGGTGAAATATTTACACTGCTTACTGCACCACCAGTGGGTGCGTTGGATGACTGATGAGGTGGGTGTGTTGCATGATTGACTTTGGGTGGGCTGCATGACTAACTAAAAAAAAAAAAAGTGGGACAATCTTAACCGTCAACTTTTATTTTTATTTTTCATTTGCTATTTACAAATGTTAATGGCTAGGCGTTATCTTCTATTTGAATGCCAATAATTAAAAATGACTACAGCCGTCTGACCCACATTTAACCAATGGAAAGCAAACATCAAGGGCCCTTTGATGGACAGTCCCGATCCACCACCCCTTCACTACATATGCTAATCTATCATCCCAATACAATAGGGGTAATGTTACACATATAAATGGTCTTGGGATATTCTAAACTTTGAATTTTAAGAGGACATTGGAAAGGATTTAGAATACCAAAAGGATATTCAAGTGTAAATGAAATGTAGAAAAATATTTATTTTAATATTTTTATGAATAAAACTATCTCGAATGCATAACTGTTTTATCATTAATTTCATAAGATAGGGTAGAGGTACATCCGATATATACATGCACCTCAATATGCATCACTCAGATTGTGTATACCCACACAATGGTTTACATCATGCAAGAAGCGAACCAATCATGTAATTAACAAATAGTGACCACATCTCATTATGTCGCCTGACATGAATATTTATGTGCATACATCATCACGAAAAGATCGCATCTATATATATAAACTCAAACATAAAAAATTCAGCATATAATCAAATTAATAAAAATGTATGCATGTTAATGACAACCTCATGGGTTACAGGAAGTTTAACAAGTTGTATAATTGTAACTGGTTATCAACCAACGATTTAGATTTTACTTGTCTATTTCATGAGTGTTGTTAATTTTAACTAATGAATAGCACTTTTTTCAATTTTCAATGTTTTATACTAGTAGCTAGCACATTTCTTCTTTCTCTCTTTGTGTAGCATACACTCAATTTTATCATTCTCTCTATTTACAAACAATTGACTGACTTCCTTAGCTCGATCGATCGAAACTACCCTAAATATACTATTTGTTCGTTGGAAATATTTGGTCAAGTTCGATCGGCTGAACTCTCGAGCTAGTCGACCAGTAGTGGTGCACTATTTAGTACAATTTTGTGCAATTTATTTCTATTTTTAGTTTAATGCTATATAAGCGAGTGTAATTAAGATTAGAGTTGGATCATTTGTTTCTGAATATGCTTAGAGGTTTTAAAAGAAGAAAAGTTAGGGTTTTCTCTCCGAGATTGATTTGTAAGTATTTTTCATCTTTTGTACTTCCGTTTATTGTGTTTCACATTTGTGCAGTGAATTGGTTGAATTTGCTCGGTGCAATTATGATTACTTTGTTTGATTTTCCTCTGAGTTGCTTCTGCTATCCCAACATAGCTTGCACTCACTCACCCTATTTACATGTAGTCTACACCCTTTGTCTCTCTACATGTAGTCACACCCTTTTTATTCCAAATCTCTTATCCCAAATCTCTCTAGCGGATCCTTCCATCCCCACCTATGCCCAACAATATCTTCACGAAGATGTTTGAATGCTATAGTCCTCATAAATAAAAAAGGTTTACCATGCTTTCAAAATACGCTTATTTCATTGTTTTCATTATACCTTTAAAGGGATTACAACACCACAACCGCCCACCGTCTTTTGTCCATCTTTCTAAACAAAAAGATTTTATAAAATATTAAATTAACTTGATTCTAATCTTTTCAATATCGGTCTTTGGACGGAAAAGACCATGGCGCCTTACTTTTTGACTCTTGACTGATGGTTTGTTATTTTTAACGCCCACAAAAACTCTTACAAGATCCAAACCAATCACCACGTAGGCAATATTTGGGTGGCCATACACCAACATCGAAACATTCAATACTAACCATTCGACTAAGGACATTGGATAGAGAAATTAAATAGCTTGTTACAGATAAAATCAACATTTCATTGGTCTATCCTTGTCCTTTCTAAAAAAATCATCCAAGGTCAGACGGTCCAATTGGTGTGTCCAATTGGTGTGGACCTTGCATATTGACCATCGAAGGTAGGGACCATCTCACGATGGGTTCGGATCCTGTACACGTGTGCACATGTTCCAGAAGCTACTTGTTTAAGTGGCCAACATCTAGGTAGTATATACTTGAGATAAACTTAGGAGAATAGTCCCTTTATTTTCTCTTTATGCAACTAAAAAAAGTGGTAATTCTGCAAAGAGAATGTCCTTTTAATTAATGTATTCACTATGAGAGTTGCTACTTTTGACCTTGTGGTGGACAGCTAGTTTCGATAATTATTTAAAAGAATGACACAAGTCCAACCGGTTGGACAATAAATAACAGTCCACCGAATGATTAAATTCCAACCTATTGAGTGTATGCAAATCAGCCTTTTCAATAGGTTGGACCCACAATGAGGATCATGTAGTATAAAAATCATCCCTATAGACTTATCAAATGGGCCATACTATAGCCATTGAAAAATACAAGTGTGGTCCACTCGATGAGTGAATGTAGATTATTTTTGCCTATTATGATCCTTGTGATGAAGAAAACATATTAGATGGGTTGGATGTAGCATTAACATGAAATGTTGGAAGTTACTTGCTGGGTGGACTGTAATTTATAGAGCAACCGGTTGGACTTGAGACGACATCATAAATAAAATAAAATACAAACGAATGGATTGGCGATAAGCATAATAAGCTGATAAGGCCACGCGGTTCCACGTATTCGCGATTGAGGAATGCTGTGTACTCGCTCGCGTGAGATAGACAAGGGGCTCTGCGGGAATCGTGATGACGTGGAATTGAAGTAAAAGATCGGGTCCGTTCACAAGGTAGGGTACAATAAAAAGGCCCATTATTTATATTGGTCTACTCATGAGGGAGGATACACATTGTGGGAGTATTCATTGTGCACATCTGTCTAGGATTTGAGTTTCTTGGGCCAGGGCAGGCTTGACGTGTACCCACTACACACCTGTTGAATGGCCTGGATTTAAGGTATATCTGCTAGTATGACACGTGCGCTACGAAGACTCACGCACGCGATCACAATCGGTTTATTGGAAAGAGCAGGGATTAGAGCGTGAAGAACAGGGGAGCGGATTAGGTGAGACCACGGATCTACCGAGGTGGGTGGGACTCCTGACTGTGGGCCAATGTGATGTCCGTCCATCTGTATTGAAGGCTCATTTTAGGGTATATATATATATATATATATATATATATATATATATATATAAAGCAGTTCCAAATCTCAAATGGACCATAGTACAGGAAACAGTGCTGATTGACCGTTAAAAACATCAAGTCAAAAGATGATTGACCATTAAAAACTTCTTGATGGGATCACCTAAATGAAGAGACCACATAAATATCATCTTGATCCAAAGCTTTTGTAGCCCACACGGAGTTTTTAACGGCCAATTACCACTGTTTCCTTTACTATGGCCTATGGGCCATCTGGGATTTGGAACTGCTTGGTTTTTTAATCATGCCCTAAGATGAGCTTTCAATAGGGATCGACGGCGTGGATGTAGTCAAATGCATCACAGCGCTCCCGTGAAACGTGCAGACAAGTGATGAAAAGCTTTCACATAGGAAGGAACACGTGCGATGGCAGAACACGTGCCTCCGTGCTGCTGTCCGTCCGCTTTTTTTTAGTTATACAACGCACCTGTGACACCGGCCACAGGGATATCCCTGTGGCCCGGGCTGTGTGGGATCCAGAGGATGCCTGTGACAAATCTACTGCATCCATCTGTTTTGGAAGACCACGTTAAGACAGGGTTTTAAAAATAATGAAGATAAAAAAACTCAGATGGGCCGTACCACGCGAAACAGTAGATATTGGACGCTTAGAGGTGATAAAAGTTTTCTTATAATTTATAAGAGTTTGGATGGCACATAAACATCATGGTCAACTCTAAAAGGTTTCAATGGTGTACATTGGTATTCCCACTGTTTTATTGGTATGGCCCACCTGAGTTTTGAATCTGCCTGAATTTTTGAATCCCAACTTAAATTGGTCTTCTAAAACATATGGACGTAGTGTATTTGTCACGAACATCACTGTGGATCCCACACAGCCTGGCCACAAGGATTTCTCTGAGTCCTATGTCACAAGCAATCCGCTACCCACCTTGTTAGTTATTGCGTAACAAACCTACATTGTTAGTCACATTATGCACCCACCCACCAATGAAGCTAGGGGATGTTTGATTTTTTTTTTTTAATCTAAAATACATATAAATAACTAATAATTACTTTTTACCCATGTATTTTTGTGTTTGTTTGAGAGGAAAATTGAAAAGTATTTATGCCTCAAAAATTGAACCCAAAAATACTTTTGTTATTGCTTTATATCTGTGGGCCCCACCATGATGTATGTGACTTATCTATGCCATCCATCTGTTTTACAAGTACATTTTAGGTCATGATCCCATAACGTAGACAAATCTAAAGCTCAAGTAGACCACATCTTCAGAAATAGCTCAAAAGGTCACACGGTGATGGATAAAAGGCCACCAATAATACCAGCTTATTCCAAAACTTTTAAGGCCCCCTGGAAGTTTTTAATGGTCTTCTCACCGTTTCTTGTGGTGTGACCCACTTGAGCTTTGAATCTTCCTCATTTTTTGTGAGTGCCTTATAATGATTTGGTTGAAGGGATGGACAGCTTGGATGAGACAGAAACATTATAGTGGGCCCCATAATTTTAAAACTTTTTTCCACGTTCACTTGGCAAAGCTGGCCCCACAATTCACCTGGGAAAGCTAACCTTATTTACATTTGTAAGTAATTATTACTCATTTACACTTTTTTTTAGTCTCCTTAGCACTCAAACTTGAGACCTGCTGTTGAAATGCCTAGACATCTCCCGAGGCTAGGCAGCAGATCCACACAATTAGTCACATGATGCACCCACCCACCAGTGTGGTTGGTGTGTCTCCTTGGCATTTTGAACCTAGACCTGCCGTTGAAACCTTAGGGCGTCTTCCAGTTGTCCATCCACTTATTGATGTTGGGTCGTGATTTTAGAACTCGGTTTCAACTCATTCAAATTGGCTCGGACATGGGATTGGATATTGGTTAATACCAAGGTCACAGAACCCTAGCTGAACCACAATTAGCAAAATGGCATGCTAAAAATACACAAATCGTATTTAATTTGGGGTTGAACATGGCAAATGTGGTCAAAATTTTCATTAAAAAAAAAAGTGAAAATGCTAAAAAAATTGGAAGACTGAAAAACTTCGTATTTAAAACGGTTTGGACTAAAAGAGAGTGAACAAAGAATGCACATGTAAATGGCAATGTGAGGCCGACCTTATGTGAGCTTCCCGTGAGGTTGATCTAGTCGTATCTGAACTCAAGTGGGCCACACCATGTGCGTAAAATGGAAGCGGATTGCATATTGAGTAACTCAGTTTACTAAGCGTACTCGGTAAACTCTGCAGGGTCCACCGTGATTTATGTATTTAATCCACTCTGTTCATCCATTTTAACAGATAATTTTATGGTTTGAGACAAAAAATAAAGTATATATAAAGCTTAATTGGACCACACCACAGAAAAAAAAAATGTGAATTGAACATGTACGGTTGAAAAATTCTTGGGATCCATGGAAGTTTTGGATCAAGCTGATATTTGTTTTTCCCCTTCATCAATGTTTGTGTCATCTTGTGAGCAAGTTGGATGACAAATAAACATCACTTCAGTCCCAGAAAGGTTTCAACAGTGGATATCATTGTACCCACTGTTTCTTGTTGTATGGTCCACCTGATTTTTGGATATGCTTCAATTTTGGTTTCAACCCCTTAAATGATCTGTAAAAGCGGATGAGCAGTATAGATAAGCTACATATACTTACTTATGGTAGGCCCAATTGAGTTTACTCAATACGATAAGAGCACACCAAATATCTCTAGATGCAATCCAATTTTGCATAAGACATCTAAAAGCACTTGGGGCCACCCATGTTTTGGAATGATCTAAAATTTGATGTGAACCTTCATCAAGTGGGATACACTATGTATGGCTACATGTCTAAACCACATCTCATTGGGCCTTACACACAATTAAGAAAGTTTCAATAGATCACTCTCCACTATTGTCTATGATGATTCCGATCTACTCATGCTGCCAAGAATTAGGCTTGGATTGGGTACTACCCCGACCAGGATGCAGTTGGAGATAGACAAGTATGTGTCGCCTTGGCATTGGTGGAGAGCAAGTGGGACTTGGCTGATGTGATAGGTCTACCAGCTCTTCACTATTATCAAGGTGCCTGTCCCACCTGCTCTCCATCAATGCCAAGGTGACACTTACTCTTTCTCTCCAGCTGCGTCCTGGTCGGGGTAGTACCCAATCCAAGCCCCTAAGAATTATAGCAGCAACTGGGGCCATGGTTCAACAACCAAGACTGCTCATATGTCATGGACCAAATAAGTTTCATATTGGAATATGGTAGCCACTAATATTGAAGATTCCCTTTCTGATTGGGAGAAAGAACAATCATATGATGTGAGAATCTTTGTTGGGCGCTCTATCCAAGGTATGAATTGGTGGACCAATGGTTTTGATTACGAGCGCGGTTTCAGTGGATCCGAGGTGCGTGGATCCCTAAACGTGAGGTCCACTGTGATGTATGTTCCTTATATCCATGCCATCCATCTGTTTTGAAAATCATTTTATGATATTATATGAAAAATAAAGTGATCCAACTCTCAGGTGGACCATAATATAGGAAACAGTGGTAATCCGCCATTAAAAACTTCTCATGGGACACAAAAGCTTTGGATGAACCTGATATTCGTGTACTCTCTTCATCCAGGTCTTTGTGACCTTCTCAATAGGTTGGATGGAAAGTAAACATTCTGGTGGCCCCATGAATTTTTTAATGGTGAGGATTCAATCAAGACCGTTTCTTGTGGTACGGTCTCCTAAGATTTCAATATGTTTCTTTTTTGAGGCCATACCCTAAAATGAGCTGTCAAAATGGATGGATGGTGTGGATGTAAGTAACATACATCCCAGTGAGCCCAACAGTACCAAACCGCGCCCTTTGATTACTGACCCATGGCCCGTCTTTTGGAACTAAAAATAGTAGGAGCTGAGTGACTCACCAGGGCGCAGCTCCAGTGGATCCCGAGGTCCATAAAGGTCGGTTGAATCCCTGACAATGGCGCCCACGTTGATGTATGTTCGTTATATCCACGGTGGCTATCCGTTTTGAAAACTCATCTCTTGGACTATGACAAATGAAACTATGGTAATCGACCATTAAAAACTTATAGCACAAATGTTTTTGGATGAAAATGATATTTGTCTGGCCTAACCAGGCTTTTGTGACCTCATCAACGAGTTGGATGGCAAATAAACATTGAGTGGTCCCGGGAAGTTTTTAACGGTGGGGATTCAATTACAACTGTTTCTTGTGATATTTTCCACCTAAGATTTGGATCTGCTTCTTCACTGGATTAATGGTGGGGATTCAATTACTACTGTTTCTTGTGATATAGTCCACGTAAGATTTGGATCTGCTTCTTCATTGGGATGATGCCCTAAAATGAGCTGTCAAAATAGATGGATGGTGTAGATGTAAGGCACATACATCACAGTGGGCCCCACAGTTATGGATCCACCCAAACCACGCCCGACTCAGTCCGACTTGCCGTGAGCACGGCTTCGGCGGATCCCCTACCTGTGGGGTCCACTGTGATGTATGTGCCTTAAATCCACTACAGGAATGCTTATTTACCATCCAACCTGTTGATAAGGTAATAAAGACCTGGATGAGTGGACCACAGGAATATTGGCTTGATCCAAAACTTTTGTGGCCACAGGAAGTTTTTAATAGTCAATCACCAGTGTTTCCTGTGGTGTGGTCCACCTGAGATTTGGATCTACTTCGTTTCTAGAATCATGCCCTAAAATGATCTGTAAAAACTGATGGACAGCATTTATGTAAGGCAAATACATCAAGGTGGGCCCCACAGTCAGGGATCCACCCACCTCGATGGATCCGGGGTGGATCCGGGTATCCACTTACGCCGGTGTGGTCCAACTCGCTAAGTTACGCAATCATGAGCAAGGACCTTCTTGGGCTGTCCACGCCTATGCTCAGGATGGAAATGGGCCACGTAACCTGCCAACCCGCAATCTGGGCTGAACCTTGGGCTGAGCCTAGACCTATTAGCTTTGGCTTTGCATGCATGGCCTAATCAATTTTCGGGTTGGGCTTCAGTTCATGTCGTTTTAGCCCGACCCATCCAGCAGGACTTTATATGTACATGTGTAATATCCCACAAACATTCTTTTACAATCCTTGGTTACCATCTATCCACCTTGAATGAGGATCATTTGCTTTCATTTCTCTGGAATGCCTTCTTTTTTTTTTGCATGTGTGGCCGGCTTGATCAACGGATAGATTAGGGACATTCTAGTGTGAGAAAGCAATCTTATTAATTTTTGGCACAGGCCCAATCAATTTCCGGACTTGGGTCTGCTATGCTAGGCCTCTAGGGGCTTAGGCCGCACTGGAGCCTCTGGGTGTCGAGTGGGGCAGACCAAACTGGTCGGGTCCATTGCTGGGTTTCACTTGTCCCTGCTTTCAGGTGACAGTGAGTTGGCTTAGGCGTGCAAGATACAGTCCATCCACCAGGTGGGCCCCACTTTACATGCGTTCATCATCATTTCATTCGGATTTCCTACTGACGCTGCCAGTAGCCATTAGCTACTGGAGGGTGATCTATGGGCCCCAACATGATGTGTGTTTTATCCATGTGACCCATTCATTTTTTGAGATCGCATGCCACAAAAAATGAGGTAGATCATAATCTCATGTGAACCACACCATAGGAAACAGTGGTGATTGAACTCCCACCATTAAAAGCTTTTTGAGAGCCACAAAAGTTTTGGATGAAGCTTATATTTGTGTATTTCCTTTGTCCAGGTCTGTCTAACCTGATCAACAGATTGGATGGGAAATAAATATTACAGTGGGCCCTAGGAAGTTTTTAATGGTGAGTGTTTGATCACCACTGTTTTCTTATTGTGTTGTCCACTTGAGATTTGAATGTCTTATTTTTGGCCTCATGCTCTAAAATGATCCGGAAAAAGCGTGGATAAAACATATACATCAAGGTGGGGCCCACAGAGCAGTATCCAACAGCGAGGTTGATAATGGCAGCATCAGTAGACAGTAGGCAATCCGCGTTCGATTGCTACAAGGCACTGTGTACAGCTTTAGACTCACCATGCAAATGCTGTGGCCTGAGAATTAGTGGCCTCATGCCTATAAAAGAAATAGAGGGTTGAAGGAAATTGGTCAACGACCCTAATCCAATGCAGCCGTGTGGCCCACTGTATTGATTTTTCAGCTCGTGGGATCTGCAGAAGAGAATTGCCTGATGTGCAACATGAATCTTCCCCATATGTGGGAATATCAGCATTCCTAAACCACAAATGGACATTCTTAAGCGTGCATGGAAACCTGGAACGGTACACTACCTAAAATGGATTCCTCTTGAGTGACGAATTCTCTTGTTTTGGTAACCTGAGAAAGGACTTGAAACGGTTTTCAGTTGGAATCCAATTCCAGCATACAAGCTTTTTATTTTTATTTGCCAGAAGATGGCTAAGTCCAGGAGAACGAATTCCCTCCCAAATATCAAATGTATGAATTTGTTTTATTAATAGAACTTCGAAGGTAATGAATGTCTAGTGCCCAAACACAGTTTTTATAGAATCATATTCCCATTTCACAGAGAATTTCTTTCTGGGAAACAAATTCTATAATAACTTTTAAATCACAGGTTGATGAAGGAATTGTGTGGCCCATCATTGAGAGAGAGAGAGAGAAAAAAAAAAGATTAAGCTGCAGGAATCAAGGGCTCAAAATTATATGTTGTTGCAGAAGGGGAAACGAAGGGGTCCCATACGAGACTCCAAACCCTTCAAATCCACGGTAAAGATCTGAACAAATGAAGTGGGACGGGAGGGCCTATCTTACTGACCCTTGATTCTCTTCTCCATCCCTTTCTTTGAAACCCAAACAAGGAAATGGCTGAAATCTCTGCAATTGGTTCACACTGGCTACACAATCAAAGATGTATAGGTCAAATCCATGGGAGTATATTATCGGGCATACGAATACAAGATCTTTTGCTCTGATGCCATGACTAGTCACAACTCTCTCTAAAAGCTCGAATTGTTAGAGGATGGCACATCAATGTATATCAAGAGACTCTAACATACACGCGGTATGTATGCTGATATACTGAAGCTAGCGACCAACATTTATGTGCAGACATGGCCCACTTGATGAGCTTAATGTTCGTTCCAACTGCATGGCAGGATGAATGCCATGAACATGTAGGGGTGGCAATGGGCCTGGCTAGCGCTAGGCCAAGGTTGACCCTTGGCTCAGCCCTAGTCACTCAAGCCCCAGCGAGAGGGCGGGGGCCTCCTAAGAAAGGATGGGCGCCCAAAAGCTGCTGTTCCTGTGTGCCCTACTAGATGGATGATCCAGACCATTCATCCGCAACCTCACAACCTAGATAGCAACGTGGGTATAAAGTCCCAATCACCGGAGATTTCCCCCGTCACACAAAGCTGGTGATCTCTGATCAGTGAAACCTTTGCTTTGTTCACATAAATTTCGGGACGTTCCAGATGAACGGTCTGGACATCACGCGCTGGGCCAGACCGGCGATCAGCTAGCAAGCGACCTTCCTCAATCTTCAGCATTCCTCTCGTTTCAATGCTCTCTAGAGAGAAAACCTTTAATGCTCTAGCAGTGTGATGGACGATACACAGGTCCTTAGAAATTACTTACAAATAGCGGTCCCAATTATCGATCTTAGTCTAGATGCATCGTAAACCTAAAAATTACGCTGATTTGATTGGCTTACTACTGGATTGGTCGACATTCGTTGGACGGTCAAGAATAAAAAAATATGCGGTGGTCCTGATCAACAAACAAGTGTCTACGAGCCATAGGTTAGGATTGCCCAATGCATCGGATTTTAGGACTGGCTTAGCACCAGTGGGTTCTATAAGTTAAATCGGCTTAGTTTTCATTGATGTATGCCACGTGTACATTTCCGGAGTGCCTGCTTATCAAGCTTCCTACGCTGGCAGAGTATCAAATAACTCACCACTATGAGGCCTTTTTCCCTCCGGACCCAAACCCTCTTCTCTCGTTCTTGCGTTCGAATGAAACGCCTCTCTTCACCTCCTTTCAGGAGCTTTCCTGCTTCCAAAACCACACGACAAATCTCCCAAAACACAATCCAAAAGAATCCAAATCGCGTTAATCGAACCTTCCAAACAGCCCCAAATCGCTCCCACGCCGCGGAAATTCCATCTACTGGTAAGTCCATCTCAAACCCTTCAAAAAGATCCGATCTTTTTCCATCTTTCGAAACATCTCACCATCTTTCCAATGCAAAACAACCCATCTGCAATAATCATGACCTGAAAACCATAAATTCGATCGATCTTGTCCACATTTCCGAGATATTACAAGGAAAGGACTGGTTTTTACTGCTAAATCACGCCTTCCGTCACCATAAAACTAGCTTGAATCCACAGGTCGTTGTTCGAATCGTGCAAAACCAAGAAAACCCATTATTCTCCCTTAAATTCTACATATGGGTTTCGAATGCCAACCTCGAACTTTCGAAAAATGAATCCGTAAAGAGAGTTTTGTCTGATATCCTATTAAGAAAAGGCCCAGTCGTTTTATCTGTTGAATTGATACGAGAGATTCGGGCCGCCGGATGTCAATTTACGGAGGAGTTGTTCTGCATTTTAATTGGTAGTTGGGGGCGTTTGGGGCTGGCGAAGTATTGCAATGACATTTTTGGGCAAATGTCATTCTTGGGTTTTAGGCCGACCACCAGGATATACAATTCTGTCATTGATGCATTGGTGAAATCCAATTCGCTCGATTTGGCTTATTTCAAATTCCAACAGATGGCCGCTGATAACTGCTACCCAGATCGATTCACCTACAACACTCTAATCCACGGTGTATGCAAGAACGGGATCATTGACGAAGCGCTTCGGCTTTTGAAGCAGATGGAGAGCTTGGGGTGGTCTCCTAATGTGTTCACGTACACAATGCTGATCGACGGGTTTTTTAATGCGGGAAAGGCAGATGAAGCGTTCCGGGTGTTGAAGACAATGAGGGAGAGGAATGTGGGCCCCACCGAGGCTACTTTTAGAGCACTGGTTCATGGGGCCTTTCGATGTTTGAATCCACGGCAGGCCTATGAGTTGTCAACTAGTTTTGTAGAACATGAATCAGTTTTGCATGGGAGTGCTTGTAGTACCATATTGTACTGTCTTTCGAAGAATTGTATGCCAAGAGAGGCTGGTGAGTTTTTGAGCAAAATCAGCCGAAGGGGTTATTTTCCTGATGCCCCAACATTTAATATTGTGATGGCTTGTTTGATGAAAGGTTTGGATCTTAGAAAAGCGTGTGTGATATTCAATGGTTTTATCGGCCGGGGTGGGAAACCGGGATTTAATACATATATTACTCTAATAGCTGCTTTGTACAGAGCAGGAAGGTGTGAGGAGGCAGATCGATATGTGAATCGGATGTTCTTGGACGGGCTTGTCTGCAATGTGGTTTCGTTTAACATGTTGATTGACTGCTTTTCTAAAGCAGAAATGATGGAGAAGGTGTCAGAGACTTTTAAAGTAATGCTTGAAAAGGGCATCACTCCGAGCCTTGTAACTTTTAATACACTTATAAGTGGGCATTGCAGGACTGGGGAGGTTAAAAAGGCACGTGAATTGTTGAAGATGCTCTTAGAGCATGGATTTGAACCCAATGTTTTCACATTTAGTTCGATAATAGATGGTCTTTGTCGGGCCCACCAGATGGAGGATGCTTTCAATTGTTTTGGCGAGATGGTTGAATGGGGTGTTGCGCCAAATGCCGTTACATACAATATATTGATACGGTCTCTTTGTGCGGTAGGGGAAGTCGGTAAGTCGATGAAGCTTTTTAAAAGGATGAAATCTGAAGGGATAAACCCAGATGTGTTTTCTTTCAATGCTCTCATTTCAAGCCTTTGTAAGATGGAAAGGATTGAGATTGCACGGAACCTTTTTGATTCCATGTTGAAAGCTGGTGCAACTCCAGACAGTTATACATATAACGCCTTTATAAAAGCTTTATGTGACTCAGAGAGAATCGATGAGGCCAAAGAAACCGTGCTCATGATGGGAGCCAATGGCTGTACCCCAAATTCATATTCATACGGCCCCATAATAGATGCCCTTTCCCATGCGGGCCGCCTAGAAGAGGCCCAAGAACTAGTCAGCATATGTAAAAGGAAAGCTATTCACATAAACCATCTTCCCAATTTGAAGACTGCTTCTGAGCTTACAGATCAAGTTGTTAACATCTGAGTGGGTTATGTTTCACATGCTTCGTTGATGTTTGTGAATGTAACTGAGGTCATCATAAAGCATGCAAAAGGGGAACTCTGCACAAGCAAAAGAGGAATTTGATTACCAAAGAAGCTTTGGGTTATTTGCATTTGCATGCAATAAATGGACCCATGTTTGTACTTTCCCCCTGAACTGGGCTGAGATTCCCAGTTCCAAAAGCCATCCTTGCCTCTTTATGACACTGAAATTAGTTTTTTGCAAAGGAAATTCTACAAGCACGCTATCATTTGCCAGTAGACTGTGGGAATGGGGTAGCCGTCTTTCACTTTGTATATCTTTCCATAACTTTTGGAGCAGCAGGGAGAAAGCATATGGAGCACCCACCTGGTGTTCTGTCTATTGCAAGCTTTGAAGCGAACAAAATGAAGGTATTGCATGGATGAACTTATTTTAATTGTTTACCAAGCATGCCTTTTATTTTTATAATTGAAGGTATAGAAAGAGCTTTTCTCAAGGTATATTGGGTGCTCTAAAATCATGTTTTTGATTAACCATTATCTTGCAGCAAAGATCTCGAATGTCTTCAGGCAAAATGCTTATGTTTCAGTGCAATGAAGTTCTTGTCTGTAATTATGGAGTCGAGCTTGGTCATAAGATTGGCCACGAGATTCAGTACATTATTCTTAGACAGGTAAATTTCAACAACAACAAAAAAAAAAAGGTCATGAAAATAAGCTTTTAATGCTTTTGCTGTTTTCTTAAATTATACTATCCATTTGAAGGATAAAGGGGAAGAGTAGGGATGCTCTAATCTTTTTGTTCTTTTGCATAAGAGTGTTTCAAGTCCGAGTTCATATGACAGACACAAACTATAAGCAATTGGGTTTTACATTCGTGGTTTATTTTGAATGTTCTTGAAGTCATAATCTACATTGATTAAATCTTCAAAAAATAAAAAATAAAACAAATCGACATTGATTCTTCATGATTTTTGTTTCTTTTTGGATTTTTCCATCATAATGGGGTACGGAACTGAATTCCAGACATGAATATCCAGAAGATCATCGCTAAATTTTTATAATTTGTTTTCTTATGTTTTTCTTGATTATTATTATCTTATGCTTAAATTTGTTGTCCAAACCAGAACTCATTAACACTGAAATAACAAAAAAGAAAAAATGCCACTAAGATTAAACCAGTGTTTTAAATAGCGAATAGCGTGTAGTGTAGCGTTCACCCCTCTGAAGCGTGAGGCTTAAGCTACATAGCGTGTAGCGTAAGCCATATGCTACTTCTAGAGTTTTAATCAAGGCTGTGCTTGGCTGCAATAATTCCATGGTATTCGCCAAATTAGACTGATTAATATTGAAATTTAACAAATTTTCATCATATTTGGTGCAACCAAATGCAACCTAAAGTAATAGGAAAGGGTAATTGTTAAGTATAAAGGTAAAGAAAGAGCAACAAAACTGATTTAATTACTTATATTATTTTTACTAAAAGCATTAAAGATTGAAAATAAAAAAATGTAACAAATCATTGAAAATATTATTTGATTTCAATGTTTTAATGAAAAATAACTTGTAATGTGATGTACATAGCGCGTAGCATAGTCTATGTTGTGTGTAGCGTATGCAAATTATCATTTAGTGTAGGCTACACGTGACTTCAGCTATTTTCGTGAGCTGCGTAGCATTAAGGCTAATCTACGCTACGTAGTGTAAGCTACATGCTACATAGCGTAGCTATTTAAAACACGAGATTAAACCATACTTCATCTATAAATTGTTCCTGGTACATTTTTTAGCGGCTTCCTCAAAAATTCTAAGTTCTTTGCTTGAGTGCTTATAAGTGATAATTCACAATAGAAATTAACTCCAATGTGCCTCGTGTTCATTAAACTTCAAATTAAAGTGTTGGACATAGCTGTGGCACCTATTTCAGACTGTGGATGTGTTGCTTTCTGGTTGCTGATATTCTATGGAAAAATATAGGATGTGTTTGGATGCGTTATTGAATTGAATTGCAATAGGTTCAGTGAAGTGGAAATTACCAAATTGCAGCTACTCTCTCTAGTATTCATAATTTCATATTTAGGTGCTAAGCTCCAAGTCACAATTACATTACTTTCAAGTTGGACTTGAAGGGCATGCAAATGCAATTCGATGGCTACCTCCTCCTTATTCAATACTAAGTAACATCATCGAGACTCTTAGGAGCTGTTTGGTTACCATCAAAGTTGTGTTCAGATTTGAACACGTCTGTCCAACTAAGGGTATCTGAACAGGCTTGTATGAATGGACTAGTTTGTTGTTTTGTCTTCTATTTGTCAAACACCCAGTCTGGATGGGCACATGTGGCTCTTATACAAATTAGGACATTGGCACGTCCGGACATGCATCACACTTGTAGATTAATAATGGCATATGTGACATATGGAGTTTGTAGGTGCATGGTGGCACATGTTGATCTCTTGAACATGTGTTGTGACTTCCAAGTTTCAAGCTTTAGTGGAGTTTCATAGAAAATGTGGATTTACAAGATTCTAGGCCTATATGCAACTAGTATAGGGGTTAGTAAAATGTTGCTAGATTTCTTTCTTTCTTTCTTTTTGAAATCTAGCAGCAAATAGTTTATGACAAGTGAGTGAACTGAAGTTTCATACTTTGGAGATCTTTTGATCACGATGTAGGATGATACTGCCTGATGTTAAATACTGTAGATTGTTGTAGTTGCAAGATATTATGTCTTTACAAATAGTTTGCATCAGAGATCATGTGGTCATGAGCGATGATACTGGCCTTACTCCATATTTGTCCTCTGATTTACTAGAAGAAGCTATAGACCAGAGCTGTTCTCTAATTTTTTGTTCTTTATCTCAAATTGATTATACATCACAGGAGCATGCTATTTGACAGGTTGCTTTTGTTTTGCTTCACAGAAAATGGTAGACCTGATGTGCGCACAGCTCTCGAAGCCTTTGGTAGCATCTGAAGTGACTCATTCTGATTTGCCAAAAATCTGAGGGTGCATTTCTCTATCCTACAAAAGAATCAGATTTGGAAGGATGTGTCTTTGTTTATTCATCAAAGAAAAAAGAAGATAAATGGTGTGTTAGTTTGACACCTGGTCCCTGTTTCCATTGTTTTCTTTATTAATGTTTCATTCTTTGAATCTGATTCCTTAAATGTTTTATGACATGGAATTTCATTTATCATAGTTCTCTTTTTGTTATATGAGCGATGCATGGTTGTTCCTACATTATATAGTTTTTAACTTTATGTGAAAATTTCTCTATTTTCATTCACTGAATTATTATCAGTTGATTTATACTCGCGTTAGAAGCAGTAGCATAAGACTATTCCCCAAGAAGGTATCATGTCAAGATCCATGATCCATACAACAAGGGAGAAAGAAACTCACGGGTGCGGATTGGGTACTACCCCCACCAGGACCTAGCTAGAGATGGATGGTCCTGGCAGGGGTTCTGTTGGGCCCACCATGATGTATATGTTTTATCCACGCTATCCATCCATTTTGACAGATCATTTTAGGGCATGGGCCCAATAAGGAGGCAGATCAAAGGCTCAAGTGGACTGCACCACAGGAAGCAGTGGGAATCAAATGTCTACTGTTGAAAACTTCTTGGGGGCCACAGAAGTTTTGGATCAAGCTATTTGTGTTTTCCCTTCATCAGGTCTATGTGACCTTATGAACAGATTGGATGGCAAATAAACATCACAGTGGGCCCTAGGAAGGTTTCAGTGGTGGGTGTCATTGTCACCACAGCTTCCTATGGTGTGTTCCACTTGAGCCTTCAACTTGCCTCCCTTTTGGGCTCATGCCCTAAACTGATCTGTAAAAATGGATAGATGGCATGGATAAAACACATACATTACGGTGGGCCCCATAGAGCCCCTACCAGGACCGTCCGTCTCTAGCTAGGTCCTGATGAGTGTAGTACCCAATCGACGTCCGAAACTCATTTGCACTGACCAATAGGCTACACAGTTGCCAGTTGGCCTGTCTCTGTTGATTTTGCCTCTCTATGAAGATGGGTATCCTGGGAATTTGGTACACTGGAAGCGAGTTGAAAATCACAAGTATGGTTGAATTAATACATTGTGGATTTGGAGCCGTATTTGTCAAAAGGATGTTGATAAAAGAGCATTATCAAGTCCCTGAGGAAGCTGGCTTGCAGTGAGTGTTTGGCTCGGGGACTTGTGAATATATGATTGAAACTGATTGCCTGAGGTTTCTAGTTCGAATTTGTAGACTCCAAGACGCCAAGATATCTAGAAGCCCGTACCGAAGCATAATGGAGCACAGTGCATCTAGGAAGCTGAAGTAAAACAAAAATAAGCTTTGGCTTTTAGGGCTCTCAATGGAGCGGTTTAGATCCGAGATCCGATTCGCTCTGAATCTGTATAATGCAAATTTGGATCTTAAAATAGGTCCAATTAATTAAATGGACCGGATTTGGATTTACATAAATAGATCTGAATCCGATCCGAATCCATTTATAGGTTTTCAGATTTAGAGCCGGATCCAACTGAATCTGATTCAAATCTGACTCATTGTCACCTTACTGTGTATGTTATATCCATGCCAGCCATCCGTTTTCCAGATTATTTTAGGCCACATTTCAAAATTGAGACATGCCAATCTCAGGTCGACCATATCATAGTAAATGGTGGGATTTGCATCAATTTGCTACTAAATTAAATATATCATGTTATATATATTTTAAATTTGTGATGGGGTGGATTCGGACTTAGATCCGTCCTGAATCTGATGATTATATGGATTTTGGATAAAAAATGGATCTGGCTATTAATAAATGGATCGGATATGGATATCACCTTTTGGATCTGAGTTGGATCTGAATCCGATCCGAATTTGTCTACAGATTTTCGGACTTGGAGTTGGATCCGACCCAGATTCGACCCATTGAGAGCCCTGCTTTCCTTGACTGTTCTCCCAAAAATACAAAATAAAAGAAAGAGAGGCTTGTAAAAAGATGGAAGCCACTGATCAGAATAACATGGTTAGCCACCTCCAAGCAATGTAATTCGGGATCATCCTTCATCACCAAAGACAGACCTTGTTCAATTTGTGTGAATGAGGGTAGACATTTAGGGCCCGTTTGTATACCACCAAATAAGTTACTTTTTCTACTAAGAGCAGTAGATGAGTAACTTATTTGAGATAAGTAAGTTTAGTTTATGATCAATTAGAATTAACTTTTTTACTTAAAGTTACTTAATCACTTCAGCTTAATAAGTAGAAACCAAGATAAGCTACTTGAGACATAAGTAGCTTAGCTTAAGTAACTTACGCTCCAAACGCCCCCTTAAGGGCCCATTTGGATACCACCAAATAAGTTACTTTTTCTACTTACAGCAGTAGATGTAGATAAGTAACTTCTTTGAGGTCATGGTATGATTCCCATAGTGGGGGTGGCTAACATTGTGATGTGACTAACAGGGGTGGGTGGGTGTACAAACAATGGGTTGTGTGAACTAACCCCCCACCCCCCCCCCCCCCCCCCCCCAAAAAAAAAAAAAAAAAAAAACCTTCTTTGACATAAGTAACTAGTAAGTTTGGTTTACGAACAATTACAAGTAGCTTTTTTATTTAAAGTTAATCACTTCAGTTTAATAAGTAGAAATCAAGATAGCTTATCTTAAGTAACTTACGATCCAAACGCCCTCTTAATATGTTATATGTTGATCCTTTAATCAGGACATCTTTAATTAGAATGCATGTTTCAATGTTTTGCATGTGGATATTATTCCTGCATTTTCTCCCAAGGTTGAAATCATAATAAGGCTCCTCATATGGTTTAAGGCATGCACATTTGGCATTGTCAAGGATCATTCCTTTGGGGGCCAGACTCGACAGGTACTGTACCACTGTAAGCTTATGGTGCTGCTGTTACCAATGGAGCATGTCCCTTCCATGGGTTCATCTATCTCTGTGAAAATATTGTCAAGACGCGTTGTTTGTGATAGAGATCACTTAAAAAGGAGATTGTGAGTTCTTTTCAATAGGTGAGAAGTATGAGCTTTGCCCAGAAATGAGAATAAAGAATGCTTGTCAATCATGAGATTGGTACCATCTAAATTCCATTCCCCTTCTGCCAAAATATATTCTAGATTTAAAACTCAGGGTGTGTTTCAGAAGACTCCTGGATTCGATTCTCTTCACTTCTCCTGGTAAGCAATTCCTCATAGTACTTCATCATGGTGTCAAAAACATATTCAGAATATTTCTCCAGAGAATGGCTACCACATATTTCTCTCGGGAATTGACTCTCTCTCTCTCTCTCTCTCTCTCTCTCTCACACACACACACACATACTTTATTAGCTGAACAATTGTGGAGCCCAAAGGACAGATAATCCAAGTCCACATGGGCCTCAACTTTGAAATGTGATCATAGGTGGGCCCACCCACAATATGGATGGTTTAGCCAATGATGGAGGGCCATCTTGGTGCGGACATCCAAGGATGCACTGTATCTCCACACTGGGGGCACGAGGTGGGGCTTGTGAGATGCGGGATGGCCACGAGGTGGGACCTATTGTGGGACCATGTGATTCGGGGACTTATGCGATGCGGGGGTTGCCAATGGGGAGAACTCACCTGGGTTTGCCTGGGAGAGTCAAAATATAGAGATAAATCGGTACTCTCCCAACAGTTCTGGAGCTTTTGGTGTGTTGACCGAGTTGTCCGCTATTAGCGTGGTATTAAAGCGGGAGTCCAATGTTCAAGTCTCTTCACCGGTGTGGGTGGATGATGCGGGGGCATTTTGGTGCGGACATCTAAAGATGCACCATATCTCCACACTGGGGGTGGGGTGGCCCACAAGATGGGGCCTGTGAGATGCAGGATGACCACGAGATGGGACCCATTGTGGGATCGTGTGATTCACATCGGACCAAAGTGATTCTTGAGAGGAGCAGGAAAGTAGGGGCAGCTCCCACAAGATGGACGGCTGAGATCCATGAATTAGGTGGTTTTTTGTCATCATGATCTACGCCCTACACTTTTTGGCCCTTTATCATATGGTTAAAGATCACCGTATGAAAGGGATTCTTGGGATGAGGAATCGAAGGTGAGATGGACAAGAGTGACAGTCTAGATCCATAACTAAATGGTTTTTGGTTATAAATGTTCTAGATTGTCCATTTTAATTTGGCATTGATCGCATGGTAAGATCATAAAATCATAGTTATTCTTGAGAGTAATTGGTATATTGGATGTGGGGCCCACAAGATTAGTGGTCCAGGCCGTCTAGATAGGATCATCACATCAAAGCAATTGTTGAGAGGGAGGAAGGAGAGGTGGAACCGGCATGATGGACCGTCTACATCCATGATTGGACTTTTTTTGTCAAAATTTGACCATCTTTATTGATCATTGATCAATGGTTAAGATAATTTGATCAAAATAATTTTTAGAGCTTACTAGCAACATGATGAAGTGTCACATAAAATGCATGATCCAGATTGATAGTTGGACCTTTTATCTCAATCAATTTTGAAGCAAGCCTAGAATTTATTCTTCCAAAGCATTTACATCCAACACCATTCTTTCCTAAAGGAAGAACAACAACAAAGATCTCTTTTCAAATTAAGCATTTGCATTGTTCTTGGTTTCATCATTAAAGCATTTGCATTGTTCTTGGTTTCATCATTAAGGTTTTTCTTTGCTATATGTGTTTTGGTGCAGATTTAACACATTGCCGGCCTCTTTGATGGAAAAATCTTCCGAACGGATCCCTGATCTGACCATCCAAATATAAAATGTGGCTGTCAAACATCATCTTGGTCACTTGATGGACAGAAGATAAGCATAAATGCTCGATTTGGCTGTCCCAATTCAAGACATGGCCGTCCAACATCCTTGCAGCTCCTTGATGTGCAGACCCATACCTAGAAATGCTGATCTGACCATCGATATCAAATATCTAGCCATGGCATGTCAAACCTGGCGCTTGATTATTGGGTCTGGCTGCTCAGATGCTCAACCTGATGGTCCACATACATTTTTTGGCTATCTACATGTCCAATCTTCTTCAAGTCAGGAAGAGGCATTCTTTTTAATATAGTAGAATGGAATCTCCACTTGTATATAATGCCAGCAGTGTCTGGTCAATTTTATCCCTATATTTAGTCATGGTTGGGTTGTAAACTTTTGGACAGTGCCATGTGTATAGCACTTCAATTGAGGGCATTTTTGTCATTTCTATTTTCATGCAAGTAGCCGACTAGATAGAGAGAGAGAGTGAGGGAAAAGTGGCCAACTTGCATGAGCTCCCTAGCACTGTCCATCACCTAGACTATACAGAGAGGAGTGGGAATTGATTGAAAGAGAAAAGGGAAAGAGACTTGGGAGGGGAGAGAAAAGAAGGAAATAGGCAGATGAGTTGGAGTTATCTACAACACCTATCTTACCTACCATATGAAACTCCCAAGTTTGTGAGGCCCACCATGTTTTAAATGTAAAATCTACTCCATTCATTAGATTTTATGCTTGATGCTAGGCCTTGATATAAAAATCAGCTGTATTCACAACTAGCATGGGTCACTCTGCATGGAACAATGGGAAGGAATGTCGACCATAGGTTTGTCTGTGAGCCGTCATCTCTTGTATCTTTCATTACAACTATTAATTAGATCTAAATCATCAAGATAAGGGAAGATACAAATATCAGCCTGGGAAAAAAACTCAAGTGGACAACACTGTGTGAACTTGGACTTTTTGGGAGAAATTGCACATTGTCCCACGAGTTATTATTGTTCTAATATTTTGTGTAGGGTTCAAATAATGGTTTTCAATTGATGAAGAGAATGGAGTTTATAAATACGATATGGCGAACCCCACAGACCATAGCTCGATGTCTTCTTTGTGCAGGCTACACGCAAAGATGAGAGAGGAGAGATGCTGATGCCAGCTCTTGCATTGAGTAGATTGAATTTAAGAATCCATTGTGTGGTAAATTCTCATCCCTTTCTTGCCAATTGGCGGCATTTTATGATGAATTTACACCCTTAGGGTCTGTTGGATTTTTTTTTTAATTTTCTACCAAATAGAAGATGAATGAGCTGTCATTATCAATTGTAGGTGTTTGTTTAAATATGAATTATAGCTTGTAAATTGGGAGTCAAATACATTTTTAGAGAACAAGATACAATAAAATATAATCATTACATTTTTTTAATTATAAAACCACCATTTTCACAATAATTTAAGGTAAAACAAACAACATAACGAAACCATCATTACAGTCAAATGTATGTGGGGGCTGATCACACAGTTACAAGCATAAATAATCATGACCCATTTACAACCATTTACCGTCGTAATTGGAAAAACCAAACAGGCCCTTAATAGAACTTCCCTTCCTTGGGAGATGCCCAAAAACACTCTTTAGATTGAACATTCCAACGCATTTATTATACTAAGGTTATTGTGTTCATGTTCAAAGCAAAAGAGCCAAATTCTCAAATGTTTGAAATTTTTTTCCAACTCAAGGCTTTATTTGTTGTTTTTGGGTGCGGACTGGGTGCTGGCCCCACTAGGACAGTCCTGTCAGGGGCTATGAGGGCCCACTGTAATGTATGTGTTTTATCCACGCCATCCGTCCATCTTGATAGAGCCCAAAAAGGAGGCAAATTGAAGTCTCAAGTGGACCACACCACAGGAACTAGTGGGGATTGAAAGCTTACCTTTGAAAGGGCACAAAACTTTTGGATTAAGCTGATATTTATGCCTAGGAAGTTTTCAAAGGTAAGCTTTCAATCCCCACTGGTTCTTGTGGTGTGGTCCACTTGAGCCTTCAATTTGCCTCCTTTTTTTGGGTTCATGCCCTAAAATGAGTTGTCAAAATGGATGAATAGTGTGGATAAAACATATATATCACAGTGGTCCCAAAGATCTCCTGATAGGACCGTCCCTAGGTAGGTCTTGGTCAGGGTAGTACCCAATCTGCCCCTGTTGCCTTTTTATAATACAAAGTGAGACTTGTCATATGAGGTCTGGATCATGCAAAGATAACCCAGATTCAGATTCAGAGACTAAAGTCCACAGTACCTTCACCCAGATGTATTCGACCAACCTTTTCCATACAAAGGGGAAGATTAGTTCCAATGGATGTTTAGATTTGTGGTCATGCATATCAATTAATGGAGTTCGGTCCTCTACTTGCCACAAACAAGGATTTCCTGTTTGTTGCAATGTGATTAGGCCACATCATCATAGATTGCGTTTATTGTGTAGTGCTGACAATGTAAGCAATGACGTGGACCAATCACAATGCAAGAAAACAGAAAATCTCTGTTCATGACATGTAGAGGATCCGGGATTCCAATCAAGGCACTTGCATTCAACTGCTCATTAATTTCTGCAACGATGGTGACAAATGCAGACCTTGCATGGACCCTAGTCAATGCATATCAATAGATAAATGAATTATATAATCCTCGACCATCTTTTAATTTTTTTAAGTTGGCGTGAGTGGGTCACAGGTAGGTGATGCAGGATGGTCCTTGTTAGCTAGCCAATGACCTAAATTTCTTCCCTGCAAAACAACCTAATTCCCTTAATTTATTGGCCTCGTGTAAAATGGATGGTTGAGAAGGGCCAAACATGGAAGGTTGAGATCCTCCAACCAAGGTCATTTTTGGGCCATGGTCCATCCATGATCTATGCCAGTGGCCTAAGACAACTGAAGCTAAAGGACAACCTTCCTTTTACCGACTATCTGGATGACCGAACCATGGCCCTACATATAAATAGAATATTGTAAGAAATCATTGACGTGGTTGTACAAAGTACAAACAAAGATGGTAAACATGGCCTAACCAAACATGCAGAAATTGTTCACTCACGTGGGGCACGTGACATGCCTTGTTTCCACGACTTTCACATGCAAATGCCTCCTCCTGGAGTGAAAACCCAAACCACTTTCTACATTTTCCCAATGATTCTCCTACCAATGGCTAAGATTCAAAAGGCCTGTCCTCCGTTGGTTTGGGCCCCACACATCAGAGCCCACGCCATACAATTAACAAATGCACATATGCACATGTTCATCTGGATCTTGTAGTCACTAGGCCCACCTTGTTGATGCCCCGGATTGTTGCACACGTGTACCTTATATCCACACCGTCCATCCGTTTTGAAAAGTCATTTTAGGTTAGGATCCCAAAAATGAAGCAGATCCAAATCTCAGGTGGACCACAATCCAGAAAACAGTAGTAATTGACCATTAAATTAAAAGTTCTCGTGGGCCACAAAGGCTTTAGATAAAACTGACCAGATCTTTGCGATCTTCTCAACAGGTTGGATGGAAAATAAACATTCCGGTTGCTCCCATTGAGTTTTTAATGATGGGGAATCAATCACAACTGTTTCCTATGGAATGGTCCACCGAAGATTTCTGCTTCTTTTTTTAGGACCATGCCCCAAAAATGATATGTAAAAATGGATGGACGGTGTGTATGTAAGGAACATACATCATAGTGGGCCCCACAGTTAGGGATCCCCTGCCCATTCACAACTCTATTTATAGAGAAAGAGGTTGGCCACCAAAGTTCACGTGGCGATGAGGACCACTCATCTAGAAGGACCCACATCATATGTGTATTTATCATATATATACAAGAGTAGAAACCTCATCGTCCATACAAAGCGACTTCAGAAACAACCCCTTATGAGAAAATTCCAATTTTGCCAAAAAAAACACTTATAAAGGCTGAAAATTTCTGCACCCACATAAGAGATCATTATCATCTTTATGTCACATCCATGTGGTTCGCTAGCATGAGAAATCTGCGGTACTTGCATGAGATCGCTGTGATATCATCTAAAAGAGTGGGCCCCGCGTCTTCTTGTTCAGTCTCGCCTCAGCTTCGGTGAAGCCAGCAAAAGCCGAAAGCGACGTGAAGACGTGGAAACCGGAAGGAAATGCAGATATTTCGGATGGCGCAGAACGATTGTTGCAAGCACAGATATAAAAAAAAATTTGTGTCAGGAAGTTGAAAATATTAATGTGAGACACAGTTCAAGAGCTTTAGATGGCTAGGTCCAAATGGTTTTTGAATTTAGATGGGCCACACCATAAAAAATAATGGACAGCCACCTAAAATACTCCAATTCAGGTGAGGCCCACCTGATGGTTAGGTCCAAATGGTTTTTGACTTGTCAATTTTTCATAATTGATACGCTCACAAGCTAGCCGCATTATAATAGTTTTTTGTTTTTTTTTTTTTTTTCTAAGTAAAAGTTGCATTGCAATTGGGTGTGAGACACTCTCCTTTAAGAGTAAAAACACATGTTCCACACTGAGAAGAACAATAGGGAAGGTCGAAAAAACACATGTTCCACACCGAGAAGAGAAGAACAATAGGGAAGATAGAAAAAGGAGAGAGAGAGGGAAGGGCATGGCTAAACAGTATTTAAATGATAGTGATCCCTTGATGAAGGGCGTAGATCAAGCACCTTTCTATCACTCATGGACGAAAAAAATTCAAGAAAAAGTTGTCAAAAATCAACACTTTTCATTGCAGGATCGGCTAAAAAAAGGTGGACGATAAATCGGTCATAACTTTTGATTCAGAAGGAGTTATGAGACGTACGACATATGAATTCCTATTGAAATTAGGTTTTGTGGTGAATTGACCCACTTATTAGGTCGTATCCGTCTGTTTTGTTAAAAAATATGCGGTTATATTAGAAAAGTGAAATTTTAGGAAAAACTACTATTTTTAGTAATTTTAATTTTTAGTGTGTTTAATTCTTTTTAGAGTTTTGTTTATTTAAGAGTTTTTACTTTTATTAAATAATGAGTTTTAGAAAGACTCTACTTCCTAGTAGTTTTTAACTAGGAGTTTACTATTTTTAGTAATTTTTTATTTCAGAAAACTTATTATTTTTAGTTAATATAAAATAAAATTTGTTTAAGGTTATATAAGGTTGTTAAATTTATTTTTAATTAAATCTCTCATATTATCAATAAAAATCTCTCATATTAAATTTCTTTCTTCTCGTGGATTTAAGAAATGTATCGTGGATTCGAGGAAGCCCCGTTGAGGAGTCCAATAAGCTTTGTGGATTCAAGTTAATTATCACGTAAGGAAGACAGTAATCAACTTCACCACATCCCCCCTACATTAGATAGAGAAATATTTTCAACTATGGACAACTCATCCTTACCAATTCAATTGGTGTGGCCCACTCGAGTTTAAAATTTCTTAGGTTTTTTTTGTTGACTCTTAACATAAAGTAATGTAACAGATGTAGTAGATTTCATATAGTCATTCCAATTGACCTTATACAATCTTATAGTTGCTTGACTCCAATAGTACTGTTGGAGTGGGTTTCACACGAGGAAAAGGAGAGTAGGCCACTCTTGTAAAGGAATGGTTGCTTTATGTGTAAAGTCTAAGTTGTTTAAAGGTTTATTGTGGATTAAATCTAACCCGTTCAATGCACACTAACCATAGTTTCTAAATCCCAAAATACTATCAACTTGATTTAAAATGTCTTCTCGTGCTCTTAATTAATTACGAAGGAGATATGTTACTTACAATTTGCTACATGTTTATCATGTGACTAATTTTATTTTTTAGCTACCTCTAAATACGTGCCATTGTTTCGAGTGATAGAAGCATTGGGATTATTTGATTGGTGCAATTTTGAGCCATGACTCAAAAATATTAGTCCATTTTAATGACCATCAATGTTTCCTTTCTCTAGATGTACATATTGTGTCATGCATGCAATTCAATCTTAACGGTCCAACGTGGTTGTTATTATTATCGTAGAAAAATCTACGAGAGATGATTGAAAATCAATTAGATTTTCCCCAGATTTGATGTTTATGGATTAGAAAAAGGATTACTAATTCTACATAATAGTCATTAGACTTACCTAAATGAGCACAAGCTGTTAGATAACTATTGTCTAATAAGAAATAGAATTTCCACTTGCTATTGAAACAAACCATCCTTTTGAAAGTCCACTAGTGAACAATGCTGGAAAATGTAATCATTGGTGATGAGTCTCATAAATCAAAGTCGAGATAAAGGTACATGTGTGATAGGGCCGTAAATGGGTCAGTGGACCCGATGGGGCACCCGGACCCAACCCATTTAGACCCGACCCAGACTCGACCCATTTGTTAAATGGTACGGGTTTGGGTCCAAGATCAGACCCAATTGCTAAACGGGTCTGGGTCTGGTTTCCTTTATATTAGACCCGATCCGACCCGACCCGAACCCATTTAGTAAGTGGGCGGGTTTGGTCTATGTTTCAAGGGACCCGTCTAGCCTAGACCTATCCAGACCCGGTTTTAAGCCTTGCAAAATGCTTGCATACTTGATCCAGACCCAGACCCATTAGACCCGACCCATTTATAAATGGGTCTGGGTGGATCTCCCTCTACTAGACTCGGACTCATTTATAAATGGGTTTGATGGATTGACTCAAACCCGACCCGGACCGCCCATTTAGTAAAAGGATCTGGGTCTAAAATTTGGACCCAAACTCGTTTAGTAAATGGGCGGGTCTGGTTTTGGCTAAACCCAGCTCGAACCCGACCATTTACAGCCCTAATGTGTGCTATGCGCGATGCACACAGTACGTTGGACTGGAGAGATTTTACCACTCTTGATAATACAAGTCATAATAATATCAATTGGTCCATCCATATGAGCTACTCCTACTTTCGATTTACAGTGTTTCCAAATACTGAAATGTACCCTAACCATTGCACTTCAAAGCAACCATTTGAGATGAGGATAGTTAAACATTCATCAAGGGAAATTGGAGAAATGTATTGGCATCCACCATAGGGACTACTAAATGGGTGGCCTTGATTGATACATCCCCCTACCATGTGCAGTGTGAAGAGATAGCTCTACTCATCTTCCACCTCTACCGTGTTCTCTTTGTCAGGCGCATGATACCTGTTCCTTGGGATGTGGTTACTCTGCCAGCATGGACATCTGTAGTGACCTGACTTGGTAGAAGGATTTGATTAAACCATATGCAGCTATCAAAGATGAACATGGACGAGTAGAACTCCAGCTAATAACTTTCAAACATGCTTCATGTTGGCCCTATTAATGATAGCGCATGGGCCAATCCAATCTGCCACATTAGGACACCAAGGTCTGGGTCGCTAGACAATTCACTTCTGGTTCTTTTTCCTCTATCATGGACGCAGATTGGGTATCATCCTTGTTCTGCACCCGCCGACCTTTTAATTATAAAGCGGTGGGAATTGATTGGACAACAAGTTATGATTATAAATGAGACCCACACAAAGCATGTTGAAAACTTGGGTCATGTTTTTTATTACAGTTTACTGCCTAATCAAACCCCATCACCTTAGGTCAGGTAGGAGTTGTCTGATGGCAAGGCCAGTACTCAATCTGTGTCCCTCTCCCATGTCATCCATGTCAGGACAACAATGCTTTTTGTTAGGGTTGCAGATTGGGCACTACTCTGCTCAAGTGGATCTAAGACTCGAGTGGATCACACAATGAGGATTAAATGCCTACAGCTGAAAACTCATTGAGAGCTGTAGAATTTTGGATTGAGCTGATATTTGTGTTTTCCCTTTATACAGGTCTAAAAATGATGGCATGAAGAGGTTGGATGGAAAATAAACATCAAGGTGGGCCTAAGGATTTTGTGTGATATGGTACACTTGAGCCTTGATCTATCTCATTTTGCGCTTATATCCTAAAATAATATTGTAGGACGGTATAGATAACACCCATGCATCATTATGGCCACTTGGAGCCCCTGCCCGTGCCGAGCTCGGGATGGGCAGGGATTATATCTAAACAAGTCCGTTGCTAGGAGGTTTGCCTGATTACTGTTATTAAAAATAGTTTGCTCTATAACACACATCTATACTACAATAAGATATGTAAGCAATCTCTAGCCGTTGAATTTGTGTCTTTTTCAATGACAAAAGCTGTTTATTAGACAATTCTACCATTGGATGGGGGATGTATTAAAAATAAATTCAGCTTCAATATTTCAGCCCTTTGATTATGCAATGGTCATAGTTACCGTTCATTTTCTAAGCAAAAGAAAAAAATCAGCAAAAGGGTGGAAATAGTCCAATTTAGAGCTTTTCTTTGGGACCTTCTCTCTATGCAAAGCGACACTTGAGAGATATTAACGGTTTGGATCATTCGAAGATGAGCTAGACCAAAGGCTAAAGTCCCGAACGCCGGGATGTATTTGTCCAAACGTCGTTCCTAGTTATCTCCGCATCTCTTTCGAGACGCTCGACGGCTGGAAGAGACACGGTCAGGTAAATCGCGCTAGGGACCCACCGGGGGTTACTTTCACAAACCTAGAGCCACGTGTATTAACATTCATTAGATCCACCCCGTCCATCAGCTACTATGGTCCATTTAAACCATTTAGACAAAAAACCATGATGCTCCAAAACTTATGTAGACCACACAACAGAAAGTAGTTGAAAGGAACAGTGAGCATTAGTTTTTTGTAGGACCCACCGTGGAGTTTATATGCCATCCAATCCATTCATCAAATGTGAATCGTTAAGATTAAATAATAATCCAAAAATAACAGTAATCCAAAACTCATGTGAGCCATACCACGTGAATTTAGATATTTTATGTATATGTTTTTTTACGGTGGTGATTGAGTGTGTAATTATCCTGAATGTTGGGATAAACGGCAGAAAAGGGGGTTTATACGTGATGGACGGCATGGATTTTATGTTAGATAATTATTTTTAACCATTTTAGTGAACGTAATCCTGATAGGTACCAAGCGCGAGGTACCTAAGTGTTTTCCCTGCTGAAACCACAAGAATATTCTCTCCGAGTTCTGACCACCACTCACCTAACTACCAACATGAGCCACTCCGTCCACCGGTCTGCGTTCACCACCATTTCTTAAATGGTGGTGACTCATCCGGTGCAACGTGACAGATGGAGGATATAGGACAGTGGGCCTCCATTGTGGAAGGAAATGGCAAAAATATCACCGGACAATCCTTACCATCTAATCTCCTCCGTTGAATTTTGAATAACGTATCAATTCATTATCAAGTGTCCGGTTAATGGACAGTTGGAATGGTACAACGATTAATTATTAGGCCATGCATTATGCAAAATCGAGCTCTACAAAGTAAACAGTGGATTGCTGCAAATGTGTGGTCCACATGCACAAGTGATGGTCCTTAAGCCCAAGAACTGAGTCTCCACCGTTTAAGAAACAACTGTAACTGCCCATCGAAATTGTCAACTTTCTTCCTCTCCCAGCGAGAAGTGCAAAGCTGCAGCGCGAGTAAAGTTGAAATTACCAAACATACACGCACGCAGACGAGCCTAAGGTTTGCTACATGCAGACGTATTGATGCAGGTACGCCGGGACTTCGGACATTGGATCTAGATCATGCTTCAATGATCCAAGCCGTTGAGATAACGAGGGCACCTTGTACGAGTAATGTTGAAAAAATTCAAACTTATTTAAACTCTTTGATCATTTCTCTCCTTTCCCTTGAATATGGACGGTATCCTTAGCCATTGAATAATGAAGGAGTTGAAATATTTTAATCCGACGGCCTTTTCCCTAGCCCGATCACATGGATGGTGCCGATTGTGACAGACGATGTGTAGAACTCTGAAATTATTTTAAAATTGCACACGTGGCATACACGTGCGGAGATTAAACCACCCAAGTTATAACTATCAATGTATATGTATCATGCATTACGTATCATGCTTTAATTAGTTGATTTTCTTACTGTAAGATTGGTGAATATTCATGGGACGGCTGAAAATGAAAAAAATATGCAAGTGAAAACCAATCAGAGGCTAGGATTATTCAACCAATTTGATGTTAGGACTGTGACTTTTGACAAGGAACTTCAGGTTTATTTGAGTTAATATAGCCACGCGTACTATTATTAAGTGCCTGTGTATCAAGAGTCATCCACATCCTGAGTATCATTTAACTTCTATCTATTTGTGATCTTAGACTTCATCATTTGAATCGTTCATCTCCACTTAACTTCATTGAGAGGCGGAAATCTAGAGTCGGTCTTTATCAATATATGTTACCCAAATTTTGGCATTAACAGTATTCTTGTCCAATCCAACCGGATGCTAAGGGCCGTTTGGATACTACCAAGTAAGTTACTTTTCGTCTGAACTTAGGTCGTTAAGTTACTTTTGGTACTTAAGTTCGCTTAGGTAAGTATAATTGAAAAGTAGCTTATCTCTTAAAAATTACTTATCTTAATAAAGATCTTTTGTAGCCTTTTAACTTTTGACTTTTCTACTTATCTCTCTTATGTTTGGCTTTTATTTTTCTTTTTTTTTTTCTTTTTTTTTGTTGTGTGTGTGTACACCCACACTGTTAGTCACCCTCCAATGTTAATTAACCACCTTCTAATTTGGCTTTTCTACTTATCTCTCTCAGGTCACACTACATATCAAAGTTCTCTTTCATAGGTTCACTCAATTATTGCTCTCTCATACTGTCCATATCAAAGAAGGCCCCACATAATGGACTATCCTATCAAAGATGAGGCTCACAAAGTGGACAACCCACATCAAAGATAGGCCCTCCATTAATTGGTGCAAGATCCAATCCACCAATCAAGTTGATCTTATCTTCTACATCTTTCCCAACACATGGTTCTAGTCCATTCACCATGTGGACTGACTATTGGAAACAAGTGAATGGGTTAGAAAACTTTAGCCAAGTCTTCCAAAGCTGTACATTTGTTTTGCATACTATGGCCCACTTGACTAGTGGATCAACCTGATTCTTATGCCTAGGGCATCCATATAGTGTTCTCATTCTGATGGATGGAATGTATCTCGGACCAATTGTGCTATGCTAGCATATGCATGGCATGCACATGAGGATTAGTCCTGTTAGGAAAATTGCCCTCAACGCTTAGCTTTTACTTTTCATGTCAATATGTTGCTTGTTATATGTGGATTGGAAATTTTCTTTCCAAATGTTACGTATTAATGTGTTATTACCAAATATACTTAATTTATTTATTAGTTGATAATTATGTTGTTTACCAAACATACTTATTTGCTTAATAAGTAAAATCCAGATAAGTATTTATCTGATATGATAAGTAGCTTATCTTAAGTAACTTACAATCCAAACGGGCCCTAAATATTCTTCTTTTTCAAGTGTGGCCCACCAAATGAGATGGCTGGCTAAAATTTTAGACTCGGTGACAGGCACAGTGGACTACATGACCAGCACGCGAGTACGGTCCTAATCCTACTCACAGGCAGCCTGCCAGTGCCAGGTTTCCTTCGTAATTCAACGGAATCGTCAGGGGGTTTAAACGAAGGTAACTCACGTGCGAGGCTCTGTCACCGGGGAGAGGATTAGATACGGCACTGGCCTCACCAGACACGGCGCGGCCCTTAATAGTGGGGCCCACCTTGATGTATCTATTCTAAATCCACGCCGTCCATCCGTTTTTTCCGGTTATTCTACGGAATGAGCACAAAAATAAAACAGATCCAAATCTCAGGTGCATCAAACCATAGGAAAGATTGGCGACTGACCATTAACATCTTATAAGGGGCCATAAAGGTTTTGGATCAAGATGATATTTATTTATTTTCCTTCATCCAGGTTTATGTGACCTTATCAACAGGTTGGATGGAAAATAAACATTACGAAAACATTAGAATGGGCCTTAGAAAGTTTTTAATGGTGGGATGTTCAATCAATACTGTTTACTATAGTATGGTCTACCTGAGGTTTGGATATGCTTCTTCTTTTGGATTATATTCTAAAATAATCTGAAAAAACGGATGGACGGCGTAGATATAGAATAAATGCATCAAGCTGGGCCCCATGGTAAAGAGCGCACCGTCTTAGGTAAGGCGGGGCCGCACCTAATCCGCTCCCTTGTCACCGTCTCCTGCACGGTCCAGCTCCTCCCGGGAAATCTGGCACTTACATATAATCCAAAACAAGGAGCTTCTCCTGGCATTTGATTCGCTTCTCCAAGCTATCAAATGCAGTAAACCCTCTCTCTCTCTCTCTCTCAAGCTATCAAATGCAGTAAACCCTCTCTCTCTCTCTCTCTCTCTCATGGCTTCCATTTCCGGCATCTGCTCTCCATCTTCCACCTTCAAACCCTCCAAAACCCTATCCCGCAAGCCCTCCATCTCTCCCGCTGTCCGAACGAATCTCTCCCCTCGGTCTGATCGCCTCTTCCAACTCCGCCCTTCTCAATCCATCGCCAAGGACATCCCGGCCGATCTATCGACAGCTGGATCTGTTTCAGTGCAGAAAAAGGGGCTAGAGAATGATCCTTTCGCCCTCTGGCGGCGGTATGTTGATTGGCTCTACCAGCACAAGGATTTAGGCCTTCTTCTCGATGTGAGCCGGATAGGGTTTTCGGAGGAGTTCGTGGAGCAGATGGATCCCAAGTTCCAGAAGGCCTTCCGGCACATGCAGGACCTCGAGCGCGGTGCGATTGCTAATCCTGATGAGGGGAGAATGGTGGGGCATTACTGGCTGAGGAGTCCACTGAAGGCACCAAATTCCTTTTTGAGGGTTCAGATTGAGAAGACACTGGAGGCAGTGTGTAAGTTTGCTGAGGATGTTATTGGTCGTAAGGTTAGTTATTGTCCAGTCATTCCTTTTTCCTAAGACCTTTCTTGAGAAATTTATAAGAAATTGTTGGGAGATGGATTGATTCTGTAGTGTTGGTGATTGATGATTTCAATGAAGATATAGCTTAATGGCCTTTTACAAAGGAGGAATTATACTGGCAGATTGTGGTGGGCATCCACGGTGCATGACATTCACGTGTCCAGTTCATGCCCCCCCCCCCTCCCCCCCTCACAATGAATGGGGCATGACCGAGAAATTGCACTCATTGAATGATCCCAACCTTTTGGTTATGCCTGCTGAAATTGCAGCATTGGCCAAGTCTCTTTTCGACTTCCAATTTGATGGCCACTGATCGGATGGTTGATGTGTGGTATATTTCCACCTCCTGAATTATAGTTATGCTATTTTTTCCCAAGTAATCTGGTTGCCTGTTCAACTTACTCTGTTAAGTTGTAAATTGCTGCCCGGGACTAGTTCGAGTTGAACTTTTTCTGCTTTAGAAGCCGGGTCTCTCCATCCTCTTACACTGTGATGAATCCGCAGTTCTTGAGGAGATTCATATCAAAGCACTTGTTTTTTGTTTGAGAACACTTCTGATGGTGAGAATGAGATGCAGTTGACTACTACTGGAAGTTCTGTTTATGCCTGCTAAGGAGTGTGCAGATGTTGCTGTCTAGCAGATAATGCCATGGGCATGCTTGGAGATAGTACATGCAACCCATAGATAGGTAGGTAGGTAGGTAGAGAGAGAGAGAGAGAGAGAGAGAGAGAGAGAGAGAGAGAGAGAGAGAGAGAGAGAGAGAGAGATGGTACATATGAACTGTGCCTTACCTGCTTCTACTCCATGGACACTGGCAGGGGATTGAGGGCCTAAGGCAATTAATGATCTTAGTTCAGGGTAAGCGCATCTAATTGTGCTGGTGCTGTATCAATCATATTGGTAAAACCCAAGGTATTCAATAACAGCCATGATGAAAAAAAAAAGGTAATGGCGGCCGTAATGGCCAACCTTATGGCCGTTATGGTATGGGCCATAACCGTCGTTAACGCTCTTGTAAGTTTTTATTTTATTTAATTTTTTTGTAAGGAGGAAATGTATTGATCCTGTGTCGGCCCATCATGGGCCTCTTTTTTTCAGAATGGACGTTATGGCCCTGTATCGTGTAATGGTTTCCACTGTTATTGTTACATAACGACTGTTATATAACTGTTTTTAAATACCATGGTAAAACCACTGATGGTCTCTCATGTTCTAGATAGCCATGATTTCCATAGGATTCAATGAGTTCAGTCGATTCAGCCCAATATTAAATGGCCTTGATCTTAATTTGGAGCTTCGGACCCATTGGTGTTTAGATCATGGCTTGACAACTCGTTCTAGTTGACTTGGACCATTACATAACTGTGTTTTGAATACCATGGTCAAAATCCATATTCAATTACTAGATGGGTCATGTTTTCAACTCCCATCAAACCAATCCAACCAACCTATTTGCATCCCTAGTTCCATGCTTTAAGAACTATTCTTTTGTATGGGCCATGGGTCATGTGCAACGTTTTCTAACACTGCCAGCATTGGCACATTGACTTGACAACAAGGACTTGCCCATGCCATGAGACCCATTGGAAATCAATATTATGCAGTGATTCCGGTAATGAGTGCAAAATTTTGATTGGCAAAGATGTCAATTGATAAACTTCTTGACAACCTAGAACTCTACTTAAATGCGCCGTCAAATCAATGCATCAACTGAAGATAGTAGGTTGGAAACACTAGTCATGCTTCTGATTCCAAGCCTCAATAAACTACCTCATAGTGAGAGCAATCTTATTTTAGAAATCAAAACAAGCAATCTTGACAGTGGATGTTGTTCACAATTAACTGTGTGCAGAATGCAGTGTTCTTCTCTACCATATGTGTTCAAGCAAATAGGCAAGGAGGCTGAATGTAAAAATTCAACTTATATGGATTAAATTGGTTGTTTTAATCCATTCTCCAATTTTTAATAAAAATGCTTGTTTAATCCTTAGAAAATGGTTCTCTTATCAGTTAGGTGTTCAAGTAAAATGTCTTGCAATTTATTAGTTTTCCTATAAATCTTTCTGCATTTTTCCAGAAGTTTGTACTCTTCAGGCCATTTTTGACATTTCAAAGCGAAACAGATTAAGCCTCCATCATCTCCAGCCGGTCGCTTTACCCAAGTGCTCTCTGTGGGGATTGGAGGTTCAGCATTGGGTCCACAATTTGTTGCAGAGGCATTAGCTCCTGATAATCCTCCTCTCAAGGTGTGTTTATGATCTTTCAAGCAATTTTAGCATGAATATATTAATTTTCTTTTTCATTTTTTTTAATTAATGGGATTAAGAAGTTGGAGGATCTCTGTATGAAGATCTGCCTTCCCTCTCAATCACATGCCTCCTGAAGTGCACAGGAGATGCTGAGGCCTGGCTTTCTCTTCCTCCTAAAAAAATAAGAGTATTGCTCAAGTGCCCTTCCACAACGAGGCAACCTTCTGAGATCTCCTTGAACGATTAAAACCCACTAGAAATTATTTTCCTCCTAATTTGCATTTTCACTACATTTGGACTGGTCCGGCTGGAGAAGGCAATCCTAACCACTCAATCACCTCCAAGGACACTGCATATGCTAAATGGCTATGTTACTGATGTAGAAAGTGATTTAGTGGGAAATTTAACAGTAGAGCAAGCAAAAGGGAAAACACAGTGTAAGTGAAAGAGAAAATAAAGAACAGATTCCCTTCCATAGGCAGCCTTTGAGATCTATAGGAACAATTAAAAAAACACTAGAAATTATTTTTCTTTCTAATTTGAGTTTTCACTACATTTTGATGGGAAAAGCAAGCCTAACCATAAACCACTCCCCTCATCTCTAAGGGCACTGCCAATGCTAGATGGCTTTAGGTTACATACTTGAAAACGATTGGTGGTAAAGTCAACGTAGAGTATGCAAAAGAGAAAACAAAGAGTAAGTGAAAGAGAAAACAAAGAAATCGATAAAATCATACAATACAACTGCATAGGTGATTGTACCACTTGGTATGAACAATAGGAAGAGAGAGAAACTCTCACACCCCCTCTATTTGAGTAATAGAATAGAAACAAAATCTCCCTCACTTCATACATAGGTTTATATAAAAACCCTTTGCAACTCAATAAAATATAAAAAAATCAAGTTTAATGAGGATTCTAGGTAGAATAGGCAACCGGATCAAAGAGACAACTTGATGACCAACTTAAGAAACAAAAGAAAGTACTAAATAATCTTCTATTGGTGTAAATAAGGAAAGGTTCCTATTATTTCTTTAAAATCAACAATAGAAGAATCCAATAATACTATGACTCTCAATATCTCATGCATGTACTCTCCCAAGCAAGCAAACAAGGGGCTTGGAATTCACATGTCCTAAATACTCTCCTCCACTCATATTACTTCTCCACTGCATGATGTCAGCCCCCTTGTCCACTTCTTAATGCATGGAGATATTGTATATGTGGTGCCAATTAAACTTCAATGGTTGTGATCTCTCCCTTTTTTTAAGGTTCTCATTTTCTGCCATGATGATATTGAACCACCCGATCCTACATCAGTTATCCGTCTAGCTATCATCAAAATTTTGTTGATTCCACCTTGTGTGGAGCAGCCCAATGTATGTCTATTTCTTCGTATACCTCTTGGAAGAGCAATTTAATGTTCTTTGACACTAAGTAAATTAATATATTTAGTCAAGTTTGGTACTCTCTCTCTCTCTCTCTCTCTCACTCTCACACACACACACACACACACACACACCAAAAGATTATAACATGGTATGTGGTTCTCTAGCTAATATGCTATTCTTGCTTTTGATCTTTTGGGATGTGGCAGATCAGATTTATTGACAACACAGATCCTGCTGGAATCGATCATCAAATTGCACAGCTTGGAGATGAGCTGGCTTCTACTCTTGTCATTGTCATTTCAAAGGTCCACTAATATCTCCCCCCTCATAATTTTCCAGGATTTAGCTTTATTATTATTATTATTTTTTGGTCTGACATTTGAATGCATTGCTCATGTAATGTCACAACCAATCTTCTGTATGTTCAGAGTGGAGGCACCCCTGAAACTCGAAATGGTTTATTGGAAGTACAGAAGGCTTTTCGAGAAGCTGGCCTGGATTTCTCAAAACAGGTTTTGATCTCAGGTTTTTGTTTCTGCTTTGTTCTACTCTCTTATTTGAGTGGATTTAGAATTCATATATGGGGCCATTAGAAATCATATATGGGGCCGTTTGGATGGGAGTAAATGGAGGTAAATAGGTGGAAATGGGAGTAAATGAAGGTGAATGGTAATTGGGGTGTGTTTGGATGGAAGTAAATGGAGGTAAATGAAATGAAATAGGAGTAAATGTGCATGTAAATGAAATCCTCTTCACGAGAGGATTTGGAAGTAAATAGGATGAAATGACTTTTTGAGCTCCCTTGGAGAGTCGCACGTGTAAACAAAGGTGCCACTATGCACAGGTCCGCCATACATGAGTCATGCTAATGACACTTCCCAACAATCCAAATATTGGCTACGTTAGTAAAATCACACCAAAAGAATGATCCAAATCATCCAAGGGATGACCATCTAAATGGATGGTTAAAAAATGTTTGTAAGTTGCTTGTTTGTGATCCTTGTGTTTGTGGCCTACCTGAGGCTTGAAATTTCCTCATTTTTTGCTGAAGTATATATTTAAATGGGCTAATTATAATCATTCTATTAAATATCGCATATGTACGCTAAGTTAAGATATTAAAGCTGATTTGGGATATCACATATATTCATGTGAATCTAGTAAAAAATTCAAATGCATTTCAATTCCTCTCATTTACTCCCATCCAAACAAAATATTTTGATTTCAAATGCATTTCATTTACTCACATCCAAACACATAGGGTGTAAAGCCATTTACTCCTAATTCATTTACCTCCAAATCCATTTCCCATTTACTTCCATTTACAAGCTCCCAAACGAGCCCTATGACTCAATGATCATAGGAGTGCTCACAACACAATGTTTCATGTGCAAAACACTTATGAGATGGCTTAACGAGAAGTAATGTGGATAGTAATATCATAAGATAAAACTTTCTCCAGTGTTATCTCACATTTTCCAATCATTATGTACTTCTCTTTTACCCTCTTCATCTGTTTAGTAAGAGGCATTTTCTCGGGCAGTGCTAAGCCACTGCTCTCTTCAGTTGGTTTCAGTATCTAGAATGAATACTGGTTTTTGGGAACTTGAAATTTATACTGAGATAAAAGTGGAGACGTGGTAAAATACTCCATGAAGAGGATGGGGAATCCCTTTGAGGTGCACATACGAGCTCAACACATCTATGTGAGGTCTGGTCTGCTCATGAGAAGGGATACTCTGTGAACATGCTGTGGCCCAAAAATCATGCCAGTCTGCTCATCTAGAGGAATGGACTGGATCTCGAACATGTACAGTGGTCAATGGCTACCTGGATCTGCGGATCCCTGAAGTACACAATATGATTTAATCAAATCTGGATCTAGATTTTGGGTTAAGTTAGTAATAGGTCAACCAACTCGGGCCCAATTAAACATCGGGTTGGGTTATGTCAGATATGAGTGCACCAAGTATCCAATATTCCAATTACTCATACTTGTCATTTAAAAGCCTTAGAAAAGGCATTTTTAGGGGTTGCAATGCACCGGGCTAGGTTGGTGTCGGGGCTGGCCCTGTAGCTTGACTCTGGTCATAATCAGGTTGGGAAGGCCTTGTCCCTGTCCTGGTCCTATAGGGTCGAGCCAGGCTGGGCCAGCCTTGTAAGCACATTGCAAAACGGTTACGTAATGGCCATAACTGTAACGGTGGTAGCTGTTATGTGATACAGGGCTGTAACCAAGGTATTCAATAATGGTAACGGCGGTTGTAACGGCCACCACTGTTACTAATAACATACCATAACGGGCTATTGTTTTCATAATGGCCCTTACTGCCCTGCAACACATTATGGTTCCTACCATTACTGTTACAGAACCCTTTTTTAATACCCTAGCTGTAGCACCCTTTGTGAAAAAATGGCTTGTAGCAGCCTTGTAACAGCCATAATGGGCCGATACATTTTCTTCCTTCATTTTTTACTGTTGCTGGGCTGTAACAGCTGTAACAACCCGTATGGACACTGTTATGGATAACATTACCTTTATTGAATACCTTGCTCGTAAGATCAATTGGTGCAAAAATCATACCAATCCACTCAATAGTGGGCCAAACACACATCGATTCAGACCATTAGTCATCCATTGATTTCGGTGCAGGTTGTCTAATTAGTGGCCATACTGACTTTCCCACCATGTGATTTTTATGTTGACTTGTGACCCACATTTTGCATGGCTAGGATGTTCTAATGGGCATAGACTACATTAGGGCCCATTATTTGGGCCCATGCTTGGCCATCATTGGCTCAGACACAGGCCCAGATTTCAAGCTCGGGCCCAGTCCTCAGGTCAAGTTTTGGTGCCTAAGTGCTGGCTCTACAGGGCCAGGTTGCTTGGCCTGTTGCTATCCTAGTCATGTTTCTGTTATTGACCTGAATACGGATTTGGAGTTTGGACCTAATTGTAAACCTGATTTGGAACCTGATGGGATCGAATCTGATTCCCTTAGTCCAGTATGGAGTCAGTTACACCATGATCTGGCCTGAACGGCTGAACCTGACCTGCTGATGACCCTACAAGCAAGTCCATCACACTTGCACATGTATGAATGGGTGTGAACTCTCCAACGTCCTTCACTGCAATTGCAATCTAGCAGAATGCCATTTTGGATTAATGGCCTTTGACAAATTACACCATTTGGATGGCCCGATACCTGACTAGAAATGCCATTGAGGGCCCTTAAACAACAACAGGTAATTTCTTTTCCCAGTGGAAATTGGAACTGCAATATAAAATTTCGGGGACACATTCTCATGTTCCATCCGTCTTCCTCCAGAAGTGCTCTTCCCAAAAACCCTCGTAAGTCACAATCCACTGGCATTCCTGTTGTTGGATTGCTTCGCCGTCACCACTAGATCCCTGCCTTTCGTTGAGATATGAATTTCTCCTTCTTGTGGCGATCTCACTGCTGTTGGAGGTCAAAAGGCGAGATGGTATTCATGGGTTTGAGGCCTTACCAGCAATATGAGCGAAACAGAATTGTGTTGAAATAAGAGAGGCATGGTAGGGTGCTGCGTAGTTGTCATCTGAGCCCAACTTGGTGATGCAATTGCAGGCAGCACCTTGTCAAAAATGTTAGAGAATGAGGTGGGCCGCCTCGGATATTGTTGACAATGCTGCCATCTCGGGACCTGTCTAACAGGCATGAAAACCAAATTGCAATTTGGTGACAGTCTATCTAAACATATTAAAAGTGACAGTCTATCTAAACATATTAAATGTAATCCACAATTTACTGGCAAAGCTGTCAAGTACTTTTTGGAACTCAAATGCCATTTTTCACCTATGCATCTAAAAGCTTGTTATGCTACCAAAGGTTTCTTTTCCTCATGCAATTATCTGTTCCTTATAAATGTTGTTTGGTTATGTCATCCAATCTTGTTTCATTTTCAGCCATAACTCCATTCGGAATTATCGCAACACAACAGGTTGTTGGCCCTTTGTTAGTGTCACTTTATCCAGGTGTTGAGAGTTCTGACTCCATAGAAGCAGAAACTCATACTTGAGACACCTATCCCTTTCATGAAGATGTGTTTTTTATTTTGTTTCTTTCAGCTCACATCATCCAGATAATTATTGTACTGCCTGGTATATTATGTTCTGGTTTCTACTTGACTGTCATGGTCATATTTTCATTGAGGTGTATTCAATTCGGCAACCAACAGAGGAGTTTCTTGAAATTTTTTGTTAGTTTCAGAGAATGTTTATTAGATGTTTTCAATTGACTACAGCCATTAGTTATAGTTGTGTCATCATGGACTGACTTTTATGGCATGCATTTTTCTTGTTTACAAGCTTAAAGAATGGATATAACTTTTTTGTGCAACTTCGAGAACCAACAAATCCTTTGGGAATGTGTAGATAATTAGTTGAATTTTAGTGCAACAAATGCACTCTCCTCAGATTGTCTTAACTTCTTTCTCCCCTCTTTTCCTGTCCACTGTAGAGAGAGTACTTCTTACTGGGTTCTTATGCAGGGAGTTGCTATTACGCAAGAGAATTCTCTATTAGACAAAACAGCAAGAATTGAGGGTTGGGTAGCAAGATTTCCAATGTTCGACTGGGTTGGTGGTAGAACCTCCGTAATGTCTGCTGTTGGCTTGCTTCCAGCAGCACTCCAGGCATGCTAATTTTTATATTTTACCCTGAATTTGTATACATTTTTGTTTTTGTTTTCCCCCATAATGAAGATACCAATTGCTAAGCGATACTCACTTCAGGGAATTGATGTCAAAGAGATGCTTGCTGGTGCAGCTCTGATGGATGAGGCAAATCGGACCACTGTGGTAAATATCTGCTGCTGTTCATCCTTCTTTTTCTCTCTATTGAAATACTAGGGCTTCATTATTAGAAAGAGGGATACGTCAGAAACTCTGATGCAAGACTAGAAACTGATATGCTGTCTGTCAGTAGATCATGTTTTATAAATACCAGTGCTTTAAATAGTGGTATCGTGTTGTGTAGCATTCAGCCCTCTGTAGCATACTTCTATTTTTTAATATAAAATAGTAAAAATATGATAAATAGTAAGGACAAAAATATAAAAATGCCTAAAAGATGATACATCTTTTCAAGTATAAGCATGTTCAAACAAGTTATTATCATTTATCAAAAGCCAATCCACATATATTCAAATCATTATCACATCAGCAACTTTCTAAGCAAACCACTTTAATCAATAACGTCTAATTGAAACCACAAGTCACAAGCATGAAAAAAAATTAAAATCCCACAGGTTGAGAGTCTTAAGTACAAAATACAAAATACAATTATCATTTATAAAAATAAAAAATAGCGTATGCTACATATGCTACGTGTACGCTACGGTGCTACATACCCTACGATCCCCGTAGTGTACGCTAGAGGGGACTTATGTTAGATGCTAATGCTACCGCTATGCTACGGAGGCTATTCAAAACACTAATGAATACTTCTTGCATCTAATACATCAATTATGTAAAGAGTAGCTTAATTGAATAAACAAAAATCTGTTTATCTTGCCAACATCATGTAACACCACATTTATGTTATTGATTTTTATTTTTATTTAATTTTTATTTTTATACTTTCTTTTATAAATATTATCTTCATATCATGCTATCTACTATGTTTGGCTGAAACATTGGAAGTTCTATGGTGAAGCTGTTGCTTTTCCTTGTATGACTTTTAAGAGATTACTTGAAGTTATTCACAATCGTTGTTTCTCCTATTTTTAATTAATAATTCTTGTGCAGGTGAAGGATAACCCCGCAGCCTTGCTAGCTCTAAGCTGGTATTGGGCTTCTGATGGAGTGGGATCCAAGGTCTGCATTATTGTTTCACTTCCAAAACCTTTTTTTATACAAATTGTTTTTATATTGCGAGATTCTCATCAAATATGATGTGCGGCTTTCACAGGATATGGTTGTACTTCCTTACAAGGATAGCCTGCTACTATTCAGTAGATATTTGCAGCAGTTGGTCATGGAGTCGCTTGGCAAGGAGTTTGACTTAGATGGGAATCGGGTATGTATGTGGATTTCTTATTGTATCGGCTCCCAAACCTCGCTAATTGATCCTTACAGTGCTTCCTCTATCAATTAAATCCTTTATCCATAGAATCTAGTATATAGGCGGTACCTATTTCTTGATATTTCGGCTCGTATGAAGTCTCTTTCTTTGCTACAGCTGATAAAAATCGTTGCTTTGGACGATGCATATGTAGAAAGCCTATTTTGTTTCTAGTATTTACTAGAAAATTTGATCTTTCTTTCCTTCTTTCTATAGTGGAGATAGTCGCATGTAATGACAGATCACAGCCATATTATTAAAAGCTTGTGGTAAGAATGGGTTTCGTATGTATGTAGACAGAAGTTGCAGCCCCAAAAACTGATATGCTTATGTTTGTCAAAGTATTCGTGCATCTTAGTTGGACAAATTGGGTAAAACTAAATGAATGCGAAGATAAGGATTCTTACAATAGTTAAACAAGAAGTGGATATATACACAAGTGAACTAGGTTTTATAGACCATGTAATAGGTAATATAAGTTGTGTAGTGAGACCATATGCAAGTTATAGTGAAGAACTTGTACCCTTCCACGGTTCAACTATAATGTCACCAGAACTTACCCTGATGGTGCCAGTTCCGATACCTGTAATGGTGCCGTTCTAACAACGGACAATTTGGATGTGTACTTAATAATTTATCAAATTCAGAAAACAATTACAATGTAATAAATGAAATTACAAGCATGATTTAGTGATGTATTGCAACATTGAGCAGCGGAAAATTTGCTTTGCATATTAGAACAGAACACACTTATGTTTTTCATATGCTAAGCTGCATAGAGGCATACTTCAATGACAAGTTTTGGCCTGCATTGGCCAGCCATATTGCATTAAACTTCCACTAGCGTAGGTTCATTTTCTAAACGGGCATATTTTGGAATATGGCAGCTTGTCTGTCAACATTCATATTATTATATTCGATCTTTACCTTATCGTCCTGGTTTCTGTGGGCTGTAACTGTGGTATATTGGCTGTAAAGGTTCCAGCTTACTTTTCATCAAAACTCAAATGAATTATGCTTTGCTGGTAAAGGAAGCTGGCAATAGGAAGATTTCTGCTCTGGATAATAATGTGTGATACTGAAATCATTCCCTCTTTAATGTGGGAAATCAGCTCCAATCATATTTATGCATAGTGATTATGCGTAAATTTTGAAGCCCTCAGCAGTTCGATAATCAAAACAGGTAGTTTGAATTATGCATCTAACCTTTTGACCTCTTCTCTCACACATGGTTTTTTTTTTTTCTTTTTTCTTTTTTTGGACAGGTTAATCAAGGACTTAGTGTCTATGGAAATAAAGGGAGCACAGATCAACATGCGTACGTTTTGGCTTATGCATTCTGATTTTGTTGTTCGTATCTTTAGATTAAAGAATCATTAGACCTGACATTCTCTATGTTTTTGTTGGACAGATATATTCAACAGCTGAGAGAGGGCGTACACAATTTCTTTGTTACCTTCATTGAAGTATTGCGCGATAGGCCCCCGGGTCATGATTGGGAGCTTGAACCAGGCGTTACATGTGGTGATTACCTGTTTGGAATGCTACAGGTCTGGTTTCTAGCTTGCTACTTTGGAAGTTTAATCTTTTGATTGTTAGGAGTGTCCCTGCACATATGCACATGCATGTGTAAAATTTGTCATTGATACCTGTCATTGCATGGGGATGTGAGCTGTCCCACTGTATGGCCCATCTAGGTTCCTTCGTTTTTATTCTTGGTGTTTATATTAGATTAGGACTTGTTTGGAATATGAACATTATTAGTGAGGGTATTCTTGTATTTTTTATTATTATTAACATAAAGGAGAAGAGTGGGGATGGTCAGCCCTAACTCTTTTTCCTCTCGTCTCCCAACTGTCTCTCCTGTCTCTTTTCTTCTCCTCTTCTTCTTTCTTTAATTTATAATTCTACATGGTACCCGAGCATCCTTGTTGCTGATCTAGTTGACCTTTCCCCCATCTATCATATAATTCTGTTTCCTTTTTCTTTTTTTTCTTTTTTTGGTCTCTCTCATCCCTCTTGTGTTGAAAATCTTTTAAGAAACCTAGAGTTTCTTTTCTTTTTGCAATGTCAGGCCTTTGTAATGGTTCGTTCGTGAGAAGGGGATGTAGTGTTCTTGATCATCACCTCATGCATGGGAGGTGTGGGTTGATTGCTATCATCTGATGCTGACTTTGTGATCATCGACTCTCGTGATTGATTGGAACATGTACATGTGTGGGCCGGTTATTCTCTTCGAGTATCGTGTGCATACCGTGTGAAGTGTACAAGTTGGGTGTTCATTGGTTGCGATAGCTCAGTCCGTGAGAAAAGTGATTCGAGACCTGTATTCATTAATCCCTCTGATTTTTAGGGGTTCAAATAACCTCTATTAAATTAAATGGAACGAACTATCTTCAGTGGTCCAAATCCATCCAAGTGTTTTTAACTGCCAAGGGCAAATTAAAATACTTGACCACTGAAAAGCCTGATGAGAGTGCTAGTACAAATGATTAATGGATGTAGCTCAAATTGTGATGTGATTGTGGAATAGTATGGAACCTTCCATTAGTGTGAATGTAATGTTTTTGGATACTATAAAAGAAGCGTGGGCGCATTATAAGAGACGTATTCATCGAACAAAAACATTTCTCGGACATATCCGTTTTTTGAGGAAATATATGTATTGAAGATAAATGATTGGGTGAATACTAACTCAAAACTTAAAGGAATGTGGGCGGAGCTAAATGTGTATCAATCCCTTACTACTGATTTGGAGAAGGAATGCCAGCAATGAGAGGAATTTCGTTTGGCTAAGTTTTTATCCGTCTTAAAATGTGAATATGAATCGGTTTGTGCTTAGATTTTGGATGGTAAGGGTATGCCATCTATGAATAGCGTATGTTCGCTTCCAACGTGCATCTCTTAGCTCCACTTATAGAGCTAATGACAACTCCGCTTTAGCATCCTGTACTAGTTGAGGCTGAGGTGGTAGTCATGGTGGCAGAGGCAATCAAGGTGGTTGTGGACCGCAGGTGGATGCCGTGGTAGAAGTTGTGAACCTGGGAATTGTACCCATTGTGGGCTTACGAATCATTTTGTTGAAAAATGCTGGAATCTTTATCGAGAGCTAGCATGGGCTAGTCAGGCATCTCACGTTGGAGAGAGCAATGGGTCTTATCTGACTAGTTTTACGTCTACAAATCAGCAACCACGCATGTCTGGAAAGATGATTATGCTTACTCAAGAAAAAGTATTCCAAATTGTTGAAAAATCTACAAAATCAGCATTTTCCTGCTACTTTTGCAACTACTTCCACTCCTACCCTTTGTGACCTCATATATGGCTTGTTTAGGATCCAAGTTCCTTGCTCCATGGGCATTTACTCTGGAGCGTCTAACCACATGGCAGGCGAGTCTAGTGCATTTTTCTATATTAATATAGTGTTTAATGGGTTCCTCTGTCACTTTAATCGATGGTACCCAATCTAAAGTATGTGGAATTGGTACTGTTCATCTAAGTTCTCCCATTTCATTATCATGTCCTTTATGTCCCTAAATTCCTTTCGAGTCTTTTGCCTATTAGCAAGCTCACCAAATCTCTTAATTACTTTGTGACTTTCTATCCTTACATTGTGTTTTCGAGGATCATAAGACAAATAAGGGAATTCTGTACAGACGGAACAATCATCTTTAGATTATAGGGTACTCTAATGCAGATTGGGCATGTCCTTTAACAGATAAGAAGTCTAGTATTGGGTACTACATGTTTGTGTTTGTGTGTGTGTGAAAAAGTAAGAAGCTTAGTTTTGTGACCGGACTAAGCGTTGAAGCAGAATATAGAGCAATGACTCATACTTCTTGTGAGCAGTGTTGTCGAAATCCTACAATTTGCGATTTGAGTCAAATCTTAAGCAAAACGATTTGAATCCTACCTTTGAATCCCTTTTCATATGAATCCTACGATTTACGATTCAAATCCCAATTTACGTTTTAAATTATGCTTGTTTTCTTCTATTTTAAGCTTCACTTGGCATTTATTTTATGTTTTTGATCTTTTTTTTTTTTTGAGAGGTTTATGTTTTTGAATTGATGGGGCTTTAAAATCATTTAGGAAAAAAAAAGAAAAATTTGGAAAAGGCAAATTATTTTATTTTGTTCTTTATAAGATTAAATGATATATATTCTCTTCAATGTAAATGATTTCTTTCTTCTTAACTGTTCAAAACACCAAATTGATGTATGACTTCTCTGGAATGTTTTTATCGATGGTTACGATCATGTTTAATCATACGCATTGCGGAATGATGATTAGAAATTAAAATATCTTTTTTCGTCGGTCTACAAAGTCAAATGCCGCTTTTCCAACGTGATTCTACTTTCAAGAAAGTCAACAAGAACATAAATTATTAAAGGATTGTGTATGTTTGAAGGAAAATTTCTTGAAAGGCTTAAAGATAAGAATCCTTTAACACTATTGTGACATAGTATTACTTGGTGCATATTGATGGCAAAAGGATGATTGATGAGTTTTTATTTTATATTTTTCTGATTTATTTATTTTTCATATTTTTACGAAGATTATAAAAATCTTACGATTTACGATATGATTCAACCCCTATTATGATTTGCCACGCGATAACAATTTTGACGACATTGCTTTTGAGTTAAATGTGGATCAAGAAGTTGCAGCAAGAAATGGAGTTTTTGGTGAATCTACCTATGCAGTTCTTTTGTGATAATTAGGTAGCATCCCATATTGTAAACAATCTGGTCTATCATGAAAGAACTAAGCATATTGAAGTCAATTGTCACCTTGTATGTGAGAAGGTCTCCAGTGGTGAAATCTGTACAGCATGTGTCTGGTCTCAGGGTTAACTTGTTGATGTGTTCACCAAGGCCCTTACTCCGACTCTCTCTCTTCTCTCTCTCACCACAGTTCGAACCTGCGACCGCTGGTCAAATGACTTTTAACATTTTCCACGCGAGTGATATGAACGAACTGTGGTTCACCAAGGCCCTTTCTCAAAGTCAATCTACACGCATATACTTCAAGCTTGGTATCTACAACATCTATGCTCCAGCTTGATGGGGGCGTGTTAGGCATGAGGAGCTGTGTGGCCCACCTAATGGATGTGGATGTGGGCCATTCCACTATTCGGCCCATCTAGGTTCATTTTCTTTTATATTTAGTGTTTATATTGGATTAGGACTTACTTTGGAATATGAACACTATTAGTGAGGGTATTTTTGTATTTTATTTTATTTTATTGTTAATATAAAGGGAAGAGTGAGGATGTTGAGCCCTAACTCTTTTTCCTCTCATCTCCCAACTTTCTCTTCTCTTTTCTTCTCTTCTCGTCTTCTTTCTAAATCATAAATTAAAATTCAGACTTGATGTTTGGTTTCTGGTTTGCTATTGTAGAATTTTAATCCTATGATTCTTAGGAGTATCCCTGCAAATATGCATGCGCATGTGTAAAATTTGCACCCGATACCCTAAATCGACACTCAATGCCCATCCCAATGCCTTACCTAAATTGCCAGCCCCCATATGTTTTTGTTCCAGATCACATTAAAGGTAATATATGATCTATATCGCTGTTTTTATCAATCCGAAATTACGGTTCTATACTCTTAATGTAGATTAAGTTGTACTGTAAATCAATATTCAAAACCCAGAGATTTTTACTTTGGATTTAACTTTGTAACATCCTACAGGCATCCCAAATTAACAGAAAGTTTCTACTGCACACAGACAAGTGAATTGTGATGAAAAATTCACTTCTTTGGTGCATGCAGATTTTTGCTAATGCAGTTACAACTGTGATTGCTAGCATGTTTCTATTCTACTGAATGAAGGTTTCAAGAGTCTTAAGGGGATGGTTCCTGCATCATAAGCTCACTCCTGTGGGATTCAGAGATAATATTTGATATTTCATGATGTTGCATTTTTGCAAGTTGATGAACTCCAGGTTATGTTTGAGCGTCAGTGAAATGGAATTAGTGGAAGACCAAGTATTTCATTGAGAAAACTAAGATTGCAGAATCACATGGTAGATTTACTAGCTAAAGAAAAGAGATGCATGGAAGACTTTGTTGTCTCACAGTCCCAGTCAATCTTTTATGCAATCCATGGATTGCTGACTCGTTCGAGTCGACTCAGAGTTGGTCACTCTGTGCCCCCCAATTTGGGTGAGTCGCAACTCGACTCAAGACCCAATGAGTTGGTCCGCATTAGTGTTATCATATATGATCACATAGGTGCTTATGCCATCACATATGCCATTTGGGACCAGTGGTCATTATTTTGCCGTTGGGGCTTTTGTGTTTGCACAAAGAAGTAGGCGACCGCATAAGCCGCAGTTTCATGGTTATGCCATTGCGTTTACAGTATGCATTGGCTTAACCTCCTAATCATTAGATTTTTTACTGTTGGGACTTATTTTCATTTTCTCTCACTTTTTGCCTACAGATAAGCAGTCCCACCGCCCTATTTTCATTACTCTCTCTCTCTCTCTCTCTCTCTCTCTCTCTCTCTCTCTCTCTCTCAAAATGGCATCAATAAAATTATGTTTTTTTTTCACATTTTTTAGTATATGCGTTCATTTGAGTAGTTGTTAGTTGATTTGTTATAGTCAAATAGTGTAATAAAACTATATAGAAAAGAATTCCCTACACTTGTAGTCTTTTTACATAATTTTTCGTGTGTGCGTGCGTGCGTGTGTCAAAATTGTTATTGTATTGCAAAATGTATCGTAAATCGTAAGATTTTTTTTTTCAAAAGACATGAAAAGATAAGTAAATCATAAAAGATTAATAACTCATCAATCATCCATTTACCATCAACATGTACCAAGAAAGTAATACATATCATGATATTATCAATTGAGAAAATGTATATGGTATGCATATCATGATAAAAAAGGATTCTTATCTTTTTTCCTTTGTTGTCTTTTGAAAAATTTACCTTAAAAAACATAGTAGTCCTTAAAATTTTTGTTTGTACCTTTCTTGAGTGCAAAATCATGTTAGAAAAAATGGTATTCGATTCCATTGGTCCGAGTCACCGAGTTAAAAGAACCATAATTCAATCTTCTTTCTCAATCAAATATAGTTCTACTTTACAGTTGTGTCGTGACTTAACCTTGATCCATAGACTCCTTTTGAAGTCAATGAGCTAGCCATCATATAATCGAAATATCTTCCAAAGTTTAAACTTGAGGCTAGCGTTTTAAGTTGCTTCACTATGTAGCATGTAGCTTTTGCTACGTAGCGGAGCTTAGCGTTAATGCTATGTATCTCATGAAAATAGCTCAAGTCATGTGTGGCCTATGCTACATGCTAAGTTTGCATATGCTACACGCTACATAGCCTATGGTACACACTATGTAGCTTACACTACAAGTTATTTTTCAAGAAAACATTAAAGTTAAATAATATTTTCAATGGTTTGTTATATTTTTATTGTTTAATAGAATTAGGTTAAGCTTTTCAATGATTTTAGTAAAATCATATGAGTAATAGTATTAAATAAGTTAGGTTGCTCTTTCTTTACCTTTATACTTAATCTTTTGCCTATATTCCCTATTATTTTATGTTGTATTTGGTTGCACCAAATGCCATTAAATTTTATTATTAATAAGAGAAATATGGTGCGAAATATCAAGAAATTTCATGATATTTGGCCCAACCAAGCACAACCTTAAACTAAAAATCTAGAAGTAGCATGTAGCTTACATTTCACACTATGTGGCTTAAGCTTCATGCTTCGGAGGTGTGAACTACACTAGACGCTACTTGCTATTAGAGGCAACTCTCCATAGCATCAATCTTGAAACATATCAATTTCTTAATTCTTGAGCACTTTAAGTACGTAAAGTACACGACTCAAGCTTGGACTTAGGATGCAACTCAGGTGGGTTGGGTTGAGTATCATCCAAGCCCAACACGGCCTCAACAGGACCCAACCGGCAACCCTACCTGACCTGAGGTGCCTAGCCTGAACCCAACCTGAAGTCCTCTACACTCGACCCAACCTAACTTGATCCAACCCAAATTCACGTGATTATTCCCAACGTGACCTGAACTGTCCTGAATTTGCTCAACTTGAACCCAATCCAAATTCAAGTTGGGTTGGCATTCTCCAACCTGAGGACCTTGGTAACCCGACCTGAGCTCGGGTTGGGTCAATTGGGCTTGGTTTGGCCTGAAACCAAGTTGCAGCCCTGTGTAGAATGTTGAAGTTAGAAACTTTGACCATTCCACGATATCCTATGAACATTAAACAGTCGAAGCTACTGCAAAATGAATTTGTCTTTCTCCTAGACTCAGTTCTTTGTCCATTCGCATTGCTAATGGTCCAACTGCACCCAACACCTTGAAGCTGCAATACCAGTCACAGAGTTCCAAAACATAGCTGCAGGGCATTGAAGAAAACTAATATCTGAAGAAAAAATGTTCCGATTTTGATAATGTAGAACAGTGGTCCTTATCTATTATCGGTCTAACTTCATGCGACACCTTGAACCCTCAGTCATAGATTTCTGTTGTAATCTGGTATTTCAAATACCCTGTGCTCTGAAAAATTTCAGAAGAAAATATGCAGTTCATTCTGAATATATGATCATGGTCATCATCTTTTTGATATGTGGTATTTGTCATGTGATATTGTTCCATAACAATTGGAAGCTGCAAGGCATTTGTTTCTAGATGTTGGTTAGCTTCAAAATGTTGACATTTTTGCTTTGCTGAATTCTGAATGCGTACTTGTGCAGGGAACACGATCTGCACTTTATGCAAATAACCGCGAATCCATTACAGTTACTGTGGAAGAAGTAACACCGAGATCAGTGGGGGCACTAATAGCCCTGTACGAGAGAGCTGTTGGAATCTATGCAGCTCTAGTCAACATTAATGCTTACCATCAGCCTGGTACATGTTGCATTTATCCTTTCACTGTTATCAGCTCTAGATTGACAGCTGATTCACTTTTGGGAATTCATGTGCTGCCAATCATTCAGCTGCCCCCTTCTATTCTTTGTTAATGTGTTGTAATTTCAGGTGTTGAAGCTGGAAAGAAGGCAGCAGGAGAGGTATTAGCTCTTCAGAAGAGGGTCCTGGCTGTTCTGAACGAGGCCAGGTATGTAGTTATCTTTCCATATTTCAGCTCTTTCTTTGGACAGGTTATCCTTACTCAATTTGCTCTCATAGTTTGTTTCATATGTAGATTGGGTATGTTAGCATTTCATTGCTCTCTCTCTCTCTCTCTCTCTCTCTCTCTCTCTCTCTCTCTCTCTAAAACTGGCACAATGTAGTGGCATACTAAAATATCAAAAAGCTATTTATCACTCAGCAAACCTCAACTTTCATGTACGTAGGATTGACTGACTGCAGTATCCATGAATATCAAAAGAAAAATTTACAATTTTAGATGAAGCATTTTAGGAAGTTCTAAGATCCATCGGGGGGGGGTTAACAGCTTTGGGGCCTTCCCTTGGAGTTTTGGTCCGGGAGGTGTTTTTGGAGGTGGGGGCCTATCTTGGTGAGGTCCTCGCCATTGATCCAATGACACAGGGGTGTGCGGAGCTCTGGGTTGCTAGAATCTGCATTAGTTAGAAGAACCTGATGTCAGTATCAGATGAGTATGTTGCGGTTGGCAATGTTAAGGTGGGTGTGCTGGTCAGGCAAGAGTCAAGTGCTGTTGATCTCCCTAGCTTGGTTGGTGATATTAAGGGTGGTGTCTGATGGAGCAGAAAGGGGGCGGCATTGGTAGTGAGGATGAAGGTGTTCGAGTGGGGTGGTCTGAAGGACCATCAATCGGCCTCCTGACATGCATAAGGTGCCCCGAGTGAAGGGCAGGAAGTAGGCGGAGAAGCGCCATCTGCCCTAATGCTGGGAAGTAGCAGGGGCAAAGTGTTGTCGATGTTGGTCGCGTGTCCTGAGCAGACAGGGCAGTGTGGCATTTATTTCGGGTGGGACAGGTGTTATATCGATTGATAGGAAGATTATTTAGCTCTATTTAGGTTCATCGAAGAGGGGCTACTGGAAGGCCTGGGCTTCCAGACAGACTGAATGTCTCAGGGCCTTGTCTGTTCGATCAACTACGATGCAAGATCTAGAAGTGGGGAGAAGGGGAGAAAGGAAGAGAGGGTGGTTGATGAAGACTATCTGCTGGAATATAAAGGGGTTGTGTTGCCCTCAGAAAAAGCTCAAAATCAAGGACGTGCACAGGTGGTAAAAGGCACAGATTGTTACACTGCAAGAGGCCAAAATGTATCATTTGAATCAGGTGGTGCTTTGGGGGTGGGAGGATGAAAGATTAGGTGGCACTGGATGTTGTAGGTGTGTCTAATGGTTTGGTGGTGATTTGGGACAGCAGGCGAAGGAAGACTGATGGTGTGGCTTATGTTCTATTTTGGTCCTTTTCAAGGATGTGATCTCTAGGTTTTGGTGGGCTTTCACCTCGATTTGTGTGTGCAGCGTTGTGGAAGGGGATCTCCAGGCTAAGGAATTGATTCAAGGAAGTGATTGTGTTCTTGTTGGGTGATGGTAAAAGATTCAGGTTTTTGGGACGATGTGTCGCTAGGTGATAAGTTCTTCGTTAAAATTTCTCGAGGTTAGCTACCTTATCACCGATTGCGGACATTCCTATTGCCCTTCGTTACTTGGTTTTGGGTAACGGAGTTGTTTGGACCCCTCCATGCCGAAGGAACTTTTTAGAAGTGGAAGAGAATGAGTTCATTGGCTTGTCGAACCGGTTCTTAGGCATCATTCCCTCTAATCCGTCTTTGGATTCTATGGTTTGGATCAAGGACAAGTCTGAGCAATTTTCAGTTCAATCTTTTATGGTTTGCTCTTCTGATCTTCACCTAGTGACGAAAAAGCACACACCCTTTTTCTTTGGTCCTACGGGGCTCCCCCCAAGGTTTCAGTGTTGGCATGGTTGGTGGGTATGAAGAAGGTGCTTACAGTTGGTAATTTGCGAACGAGGAAGATGATAATTACCAATGTTTGCCTTTTGTGTTTGTGTAATGAGGAGTTTGTCGATCATTTTTTCATTCACTGCCCCTTTGCAGGTGAGTTTTGGGATATGGTCTTGGGTTCTTTTGGTGTTTCTTGGATGATGCCGAAGTTGATTGAGAGATTTTTGCTTGATTGGGGTGGGGTGGGTGGGGTGGGGAAAAAGAGGAAGTTATGGTGACGGGCATTACTGGCTGGTCTCTGGTCTCGAACTCCTTAGTTCTGGGAGATTGTTCTCTTTCATCTGTTTCTTGGGCAGGTTTGTAATCCTTTTGGACGCTTTAGTCTTCTTTGATCAATAAAATCATAACCTTCAGAAAAAAAAAAAAAAAAAAAAAAAAAACAGCATTAGAGAAAGTTCAGCTTGGATCAGCCACAACGAATGAATTACATGTGGCACAAGGTTCTGTGATCCAGACTTCCATCTGGTGCCCCATATCATTGATGGGCTACAGGGAGCAGTAAAAAAAAAAGGAAGGAAATTGTACCTACTATACAGGATTAGCCATCTTGTCAGCTTACTTAGCCATTGCTTTATTCAACTTGACTCTTTAAAAATTAAATTTATTAATTGGAAATATTTGGAGTAATATTTAGAAGTTTATTCTTAATATAAATGTCTAACAAATGGACAGCTTGAAGTGTGTAGCATGCTGGTTGAAGGAATTGCTCCTCATAGAAGAGCTTGGGTGTTGAAATCGCTCGATCCTCCTTTTGACTTTTAGCAATGAACACTTTGACCAGGGTCTCTCCCTGCATCGAGTTGATCAAGTTTGCGACTCGACTGGATGAGTCTTGTCGAGTTGGGATTGAGTCACTCTCAGGAGTGTGGCAGTGACTTGGCTCGACATCTCGCTTAGCCAAGTGAGTTCTAGAACTGTGGGCTGTACCACTTTACAGACACCACTGAGTTCTCTTGGTACTGCAACTAACCGCAGTAAGCATCTTTATCATTTCAGAGATGATCAGTATACGATATTTTACTTACCCCAAGCCTGTGGTTCCTGACGGACACACCCTTGGAGAAAGTCAGGTTACTGAAGTCAGTTCCTGTTAGTGGATATCTGCACAATGTTCGTGGAGTGTAGACATGTTTTCCAAATATTGGCTTACCATTTCATGGATGTTATCATTTATTGCTTGATTGTTTCTCAATGTGTGGTTGTGTTTCCAGCTGCAAGGAGCCCGTCGAACCACTGACATTAGATGAAATTGCAGATCGTTGCCACGCTCCCGAACAAGTATGGCTTTTGTGAACTTGTGGAGTGCCTTGGATTTGTGTCCTGTTTTGGTGCTTCTTACTGCTAACTAAGGTTGCGAATGTTTCTTGCGAGCAGATTGAAATGATTTACAAGATTGTTGCCCATATGTCAGCAAACGATAGAGCACTCATAGCTGAGGGCAGTTGTGGGTCGCCTCGAAGCATCAAAGTTTTCCTCGGAGAGTGTAATGTCGATGAATTGTATGCATAAGCTTGTCAAATTCAGATTTCGTGGACTACCACAACATGCTTTGGTTGTGGTAATAAGAAGAGCTTAATGGCTTGAGCCATGAACTGATCATGAATCACCTAGACATGGATTTGAGGATTCAGATTGCTCAGAATCCCTCTGATGAACGGTTTCATTCGAAGAAAAATAAAAAAGAAGTTTTGGGTCTTTTTTGTTGTACTTGTTCTCTTTGAAGCCCAATGGTGGGTTCAAGTATGGCAAGAGATGCGCCACTGCCGCATCATGGTTGATTATCTCTTTGTGCTAGTGAATTGGGGAGCGATAGTTGGAAATCTCCCTTAAAAGAGTACCACTTTTTCTGCATCACAAACATCAACTATAAGAAGTTTGATTGGGGATTCATCCATGATCGGTAGTACACTCAAAATGCCATATGAAGTCGTATTTTGAACTTGTTTGGATCAGGATCCTTCACAACAAATATGGATCATCGTATGATGCGAGTGCAACATGAGGCCTTCTTTTGCGGGGCCCCACCTTGTTTGCTGTGAGCATGAAAACCACTTGGATCTGATGATCCTTGTTGACTATCAAGGGAAGCCGATTGCCTGCAGCTGAGGTCTGTAAGAGATGTGGCCCAATTAATAAGTGTCATGTGCACCTGTCAGATTTGAGCTTTGCACTGAAATGGACCAAAGCGTCATTTCACTCAAAAATCTTTGCTTTTATATATCCACCGGCATTTGACAGGTGCACATGACAGTCTCATTAGGCCACATCGGCCCTGACCCTAGGTTGCAAGCAATCTGCATCCACCATTAGGTACCTGCAATTGGCCTATGCTAGTGATGCTCCATATTCAATGGCAAAAAACCGATGACTAAGATCATTGGATCATGGAGATGTGGTACCATAAATCAGGAGGAAAGAAATGTTATGGATTATAATCCTTTGATGGCCTAAGGCCAATAATAGAACAAGATTCATATCACTAACCCTAATTAGTTGACATAAGGTGTAGATGATGACAATGACAGAAAATGGTCATTCATATGGGGGAAAAAAAGAAGAGAAACTGTTGTGTTTGATGGTTAAGATCATTAGCCCAGCGTGGATTTGGAGCGTAGGGAATTAAAGGTGGTACCCACTAGGAGTTCTAGTTTTTCTGGCTGACCATCTAATGGGCAGTAGATTATGTTTGCATGTGAAGGGAAAATTTCACAACTAAGCTTTCAGACCTAGATACAGAGATCAGGTTTGCACCACATTTCCACCATGGATCAAAATCAATCCAATACAGGACTTAGGTGGACCACACCATACGGAATGGTGTAAAAGCATGCCTAAAAACTCTAAATTCACATGGTGGGGCCCACATGAGCCTTTGAATGTCCTGATTTTTTCAGGGAATCCTTTCATCGTGGTGTGACGCGTCAGACTAGTGGATTGGATGACATATACACACACCATGGTGGACCTGACACAATTTAGGTGATTTTAATGATGGGACTACCCATCTCAACTGTTCCCCGAGGTGTAGCTTACGAGTTTCAAACCCCTGATTTTGGGGCCCAGGCGAAAACACAGGGTGGTCCACCTGATGGCCAGGTCAGATCTAATCCGCATAAAGTCTTCCATCCACGTCAGCGAATGGTTACGCGCCCACATGACAACAAGTAGCCACGCAAGTGTTTTTCGCTTTGAAATCCTTCAATCAGTTTGAGAACGTTGGTAGAATCTGTTAGTACTAAAATTCTCCTCCTTTATGCTGCGCATATGGCTTGTAATTTCTGTAGGCGTTGTGTTTTTCCTACATGACGCCCTTTGTTTGGCCCATCCAATGTATGGCCCCACATGGCTGAGGGATCAGATTATTGAGACCATCCACCTGGTGGACCCTTGTTGGCATAAACGGTCAAAATTACAACTGAGTGCGGGTTCCCGGCCGTTAGATTGGAGTCTGTCAAGGTCAACAGTCCGCATTCAATTGGAACAGTCCATTGTTGAAACGGTTAAAATTGTCCAATTAGTATAGATTTGTAACCTGGGCCATCCTTAGTAGGTCCCAATACATGGTTCAAAAAAATTAGGTTTTAGGCCCAACATTTGGGGGTTCAACTCGACAGTAGAGTTGTACATGAGTCGAGCGTGGACATGCTTGATCAATAGACTAAGCGAGTTCGAGTTTTCAATCCAAGTATGAGTTTGATTCTTTCGAGCTGAGTTCGAGATTGAATTTACGACCTTGGACTGCTGGACAACGTCCGATCGATCTTCATTCTTTCGAGCTGAGTTCAAGATCGAGTTTACGACCTTGGACTGCTAGACAACGTCCGGTCGATCGTCCCTAAAAAAAATCAATAGTCAGTGATCAATTATATAAGGTTGATCGGTAGTCGAATGAGGATAGCTGGATAGAGCTTACTGGATAAGTAAAACGGCAATGCAGGCCGACAACGGACAAGGAGGGGCAGGTCAGGCAACAGAGAAGCTCAGGGGTGACCTGTGGACAAGCGGACAGGCAGCGGGTCAAGTCACAATGGGCGGTGGGCGAGCGGACAGGCAGCGCCACAATAGCTCGAGGGAGGCCGATGGGCGAGCGGACAGGCAGAGGGCAGCAGGTCAGGTCACAATGACAAGTGGGTGAGTGGACAGGCAGCATCACGGTAGCTCGGGGGTGGCCGGCCATCGAGCTAAGAGAGAGAGAGGGAAGGAGGGAATGGGGTCGGTGTGGCCGGCTATCGAGCTCAGAGAGAGAGAAGGGGAGGGTTATGGAGAGAGAGGGGGCGCTCAGGCGAGAATGGGATTAAAAGTTAGGTTTTTTTTTTTTTTTTGAGTATTTATACTCCGAGTCAACTTTCGAAGTTGAGTCGAGAGAGTTTGAGCCGAGTTGAGCTATTTTTCGAGTCGATCGGAGTTGAGCGAGGATTTGCTTGATACTCGACTCGAATTCATTCAAGCACCCAAAATCTGACTTGACTCGGCTCAAATCCACTTTCGATCCGAGTTGAGTCGAGCATTTTTGAATCTGAGTCAAGTGAGTTTTTCAACTTACTAAAAGATAGGGGCTCGGAGAAAGAACTCCTCCTAACTCCTATCCAACCCCCCCAGCTAACTAGAATAGTCTATCCTACAATCTACGGCAAAAAATTTGGTTAGTATCGCACAAGGAAAGATAGGGGCAATGTCAAATGTAGCCGTAGTGCGTGAGACGCGCAGGACTTATTCATCAGCTCACGTTTTTTGGTGGGCTAGGGAGCAGCCCAGACTAATCACAATAAGAGAGATCAATCTTTGAAATATAGCTTAGTCTCTCTATAGTAGTAGTTGAAGGCGTCAGTACACTGGACAGGTTGGATTTTCACCACACATTATTGTGTGGCTCACAGAAGTCAATACATAACGAGATTCAAGTAATAGCGTCCACCAAGGGTGTGTATGTATCAGAAACGAGGGTGGTAATATCAGTTCTGAGAGAGGAATTTCAATCGATGCATGTGGGCTAGCCATGCAAAATTCTTTCAGGCGAATAGTACTGCATGGAAAGCCATAATGAGATAATTTAAAACAACGAAAGCAAAGCAAAGGAAAGAATTCAAGTGGGAGCCAAGAAAGGGAATAAAGTAATCTTGTTAGCAACATGGCTTTGGGAAGTGGGTCTACTTGATTTGACTTTTTTATGAGGTGGAAGCAGCTAGCAAGTGAAGGCCCACTTCTCATCACCGTCCAATTTTAATAGATAGTGATTATGGTTCATCAGTAGTAGTGGTCCAATGCTGCAACTGTGCCTGGTTCCTTGATTTGTGTCTCAGCCTTAGCTTAGCCTAACATATGCGCCAAAATCTAGGTGGGCCATCACATCACATTCTAAGACCAGAGAAGGTGAGAGCAATTCCTCTATACTAGCCTTAGGCAAGAAAGCCATCTGATGACTAGTGTTGCTTTGGCTTTTGGGAATATATGCACTATAGATCATGGCCCACTAAATTAATGGTCCCGATCGCCACACACGTGCAACACGTCCGATTTTTTGGGCCTGCAGCGTCTATGCGTCCTGGCTGGAAGCAGATTGGGTGGTGACCCCAACACCACCCAGATTAGGAAGGTTTCAACCGGTGGATATAATTATCCCGACTGTTTCCAGTTGTGTGGTCCAGTTAAATTTCGTATCTCCTTCATTTTTTGCCTCATTCCCTAAATTGAGCTGTCAAAACGGATGGACGGAGTGGATATAAAACATATACATCACGGTAGGCCCCACAGAACCCAACACCACCTACCTGGGTGGCGTTGGGTCACTACCCAATCCGCTTCCTCGTGGTTTTGCCACTCGATCCTGCCGCACGTGCCACCTTTTGTTTTGTGGGCCCTCAGCTGAGGGCCTAATGGGCACGTGTCCACAATCACTGCTAGCAGAACCTTGTTCTAGCTTGATCGAAACCGGACATCACCGGGAAATGGACCTCAGTTGCCAAACAAGTGGGACCCACCTCTCACTGATATGACAGTCATAAGAAACACCCATAGCTAAAATATAAATAAATTATTTGTCGCCGTATCATTCATCCCCATGTGGACACTGATTTGCGGAAAAGGACCCAGATCCAGCAGTTCGATTTGTTTCAGTTGCTATTCAGATTCCAGTGCCCGTTGGGGCCCACATGATGGGTGGACCGATGATCCAAACCGTCCATGCTGTCCGATCTATACCATCCGGGAAACTCTTCAACGGTTCATATTCATCTATAAAAATCAAAGGTTAGGATCATTGATGAAGCGTTACTATAGTATAGTGGCTTACTTATGGTCTCAAATATGACATGGACAGTTCAAATTATCGGACCATCTCAGCATGTGGGCCCCATCGTGTGGTGACACACGGTGGGTTCTGAGTCGCGACAGAGGCAAGACGAACTCCAGAGCCAGTGGCATTTTCAGTGATGCGAAGATCCGAAAAAGACAGCTCGCTGCCAACTTTCCCTACGAACGAATCCGACAGAGGAAAGCAAGAAGACACGCGCGCGGAGAGATTGATCACCAGATCTCGACACACGTGCAAAAATTGGAACACGTTTAGAAATCCAGACCATTCATCAGGCGATCTTTATATGAAACACGCGTTATCACAAAATCTATACTGACCAACAAATCAAAGGTGCCACATACGTATGTTGAACAAGGATCGTTGGATTTTCTTTCTACCGTTCAGATTACTTATACGAGTGTGGCCCAACTGATTATTAATTTTACATGATTTAAGCTTCATGATATACTAGTATATGGCCTCACCTAATGATTGGCCAGGATCTCGTACACGTGTACCACATTAGCACATGTAACGCGATTCACTTCTTTATATTCTTCTTGCTCGAATTACCGTAGCATTCTTCGTTCCGAAGAAAAGGATTTGGATGGGTCCCACCACGACATGTGACCACGTCTACCTTATGGAGAGTGAAGCATGCAAGCAGTAGCACCGTCTCGCTCCATCTTGACCGTTGGAATGAAAGCTCCTCTCGCTTGCCGCGTCAGCTTCCGCTAACTACAATCCCGATGGTGAGACTACGTGCCTTCTTTTTCGGCCCTCTTTCGTAGCGGAATTCTCTGCAACATTCTATTGAAGGAAGCGCGGATAACACCCGATGGAGCCCACCATGTGATGTTTTTTGTCAAATCCACTCCGTCCATCAGTTGAGCCACCTCATTTTAACGGTTAATCGTAAAAATCAGCTTTGATAAATTCTCACCTGAACCACACAACGGGTCAATGTAAAATCAAACGGCCTAGCGGAAGGGATGTCATATAAACAACAAGGTATGAGGAGGAAGATTTCTATGGTGGGCGTCTACATCCCTACCCTTCATGTGGTGTGGACCACCTGAGTTTTGAATCGGCCTTATTTTTGGGATCGCTTGCTAACCTGATGTTTCTTAACTAATGGACGGATTGGATGTCATACGAACATCAGGGTGGACCACGAAGCTAAGGTATTGCCCCAACAACACGTGTTGGCAGATTTCAGTTCCCTTCTTTATTTCTTTCGAAGTTTTAGAGGAGCTGATTCAGGATCCAGCCCATATCAAGATGATCCGACCGTCCATCTTTGATTTTCATCGTTGCTTTCAAGGCCAATGATCAGATGGACATAATCATCCAAACAATGTGAGTTGTATAAAAATCCATCATCCATAGTAGGATAACTGAATGGACGGTCCCGATCGATAAACCATCCTTCCACGTGTACTATGAGGGATGGCTCTACTACCCTATCCTTGCTGGAAAGTGTGAACGCAGTCCACGTGTGCGGGTCCCACAGACCAACCAACGTAGCTCCGGAGAATGAAAGTGATTCTCTCTCTCATTTTGAAATATAAAAGCAGAGGGAATTCCGGACGTCGAAAGTCCAGCGCTTTGAGTGTGTACATCAGCAGTAGTAGCAGCAGCAGTAGAGACTTTCTAGAATTTCTAGAATTTCCATTTCCAAATCATCAAATCTCGCTGGATTCTATCTTGGTATCTGTTTTTTTTCTCGATTTTTCGTTTGTTTTCCCGCATTTTTCTGTGTAGATTGCGCTGCCGTTTGAGAAGAAATCCAGTTACGCTTTCTTTCGATCTTCCTTCCTTTTTAAGTAGGATCTTTGGTGGAAAATCTATCAGAATCTTCGATCGTAAGAAGTTCTGTTCTGATTTTCTTTCTTCTATTGAGTTGTTGGTTTTGATTGCTGCAGTTGAGATTAATTATCAATTTTTTTTTTTTAATTTCAATCAGGAGAAGTTGGAAACCCTAACCTTGAATAGAGAAAATGTTCTCCCAAGGCATCAATCCAAACACGGTTCGATGGGCTCGAGAGGTAATCTTTTCAATTTTATCCGTTTTCTAACAGAGAATTACAGCGTCGATAATAGGTTGTTTTTAATAGTGAATTTTGCGGATTTTTCCGTCATTCGTTTACAATGTTGTCGGGCGTTTCATGTTAAGATGATTTTTATAATCTTGAATTAGGGGCCTAAAATCAATCCCATACAGAATGGAGTTCGTAGCTTCGGACTTCCTCCCCCAGAAAAATTCAGAAGCGGGCATTTGCCTCTTGGGTCAATTCCAGTCTCTCGTCATGATGCTGATGATAGTGCTTTCGGGTCTGACATGGAATTGACGGACTCTGAGGAAGAAATTTATGGTGGGAGGTACTCCCTTGATTCGCCACCACAGGAGGGAGTGGCGAGTAAGGTCCCAAGCAGGATGGCTAATGGGCAGCTGCACTACACGAGCAACTGCGTTGATTCGGATTTCATTACGTCAAGGGACACAGTTCGGCAGCATCAGGTTGGTATGACTGAGAGAAAGGAAGCAGGATGTTGTAGGGACCCAGTAGGGGTTACTGGCTACACAGAAGATGAAATGTCAGATTCTGCAAGGAGTTCTGAATTTATTAAACACATGGAAAGCAACAATGGAGGGCACTCTGTGGAGGGGCACCCTACAAGTGTTCTGTTGCAGCTGGATAGAAAAATTGCCACGGAAAAGGTTTCTCTCTTTTTGGTGTGTTTATTGTTTCGTGATTTCACTAATTTTTGCAGTCTTATAACAGGCTTGTAAAGTGGTAGTGTGGTGGCAAAGAGAGTAGTAAACAGTTTCTGGAACAATCTATTTATATGTTTAGTTCTTCACCATTCAATTGCTGGTTCCTATAGTAGTTCAAGTGCTTAGAATCTATTGATTTCTAGTAGGATTCAAGGGTAGGTAGGTTGAGTTGAGTTCAGAAGAGTATACACTACCGGCTGGGGTTTTTATGGACTTTTATGTTATCAAGAACACAGATGCTATGGCAAGAAAAGAAAAAAGAAAAGAAAAGAAAAAGAACACAGATGCTACTATGATGCACCTACTTTATGGAATTCCGTCAAGTGTGCTAAAAACATCTCTATTTTAGACATGGAACTTGTATATGGTGATAAGGGCAGTTGATTTAGTGGGCCATCATGTGGACTGGCTATATCCAAAAAATCAAAGGGATTTGTCAATGGTAGCCATGCAATCAGTGGCCTGCAGATGGAACATTAACTCAAAGTTGATCCAAAATAAATTAATTGATTAATAAAAGAGAAGGAAGAGTACAATTGACTGTAAGGAATACTTAATCACTGATTTTTTGGGCTCTGGCCCATCCATGTAGTTGCCCACCAGATCAGCAGTCCTGACCTCCATATACATTTTCCGTGTGTATGCCTAAAGCACATAACAGAACTTCTGTGAAACACTCATCATAATATCGTTTCTCGCCATAAGAACACCTTTTCATTGTGCACCATTTGTTAAAGAATTGTTGAATATTTCCCATTAGTTTCTGCTTCCTAGAGCCTAGATCTTGCAGTATTTACAACTGGGAGGGCTGCTTTCATGGTTGATGTTGGAAATGCAATAGAATTCTGTAATTCAGTATAATTTGTAAAAATACTATAACTGTGATACATCAACTGGTCCTGAGTCTGTTATACATGCATATGCGAATAAATATGTGATATAGAAGCAGGAGTATTTGGAGACTGCATCAGTGACTTCTATACTTGCAGAATTCCTATTTTGCTGTTGTTGGTTTCAGTTAATACTTAAAATTCATGGTTACAGGATAAGAGAGGCTTTCTGAATAAGAAGTTTCATGAGGTTGATGTCCCTAGTGCACCTCCATTTTGTGGCTCTAGTGAGGAAATTAACCAAGCTGTTGAGGAAATTCCATTCTTTAATCCATGCACAGCTAATTCAAATGGTTTCTCCATCAAAAAGGCTCCAAGTGAATCCAAACGCATGGACTCTGGGGTTGGCACACAGGATAATATAGGAAATGGGCTACCTGAACCATGTATTAGGTCTGTATGGTTCTTTGTTATTGTTTTTTTTTTTCCCCATGTTGGACTTGTGATAGAACATAGAAAAAACATGTCAACTTGTATATACTCTATAATTTGTTAGTATAACTCTCTTCTATTTCACAGGACTAATTCTCTTGGTGCGGAAGCTGCTGTATCCTTAGGCTCATTGCCACTTCATGTTCCTACTTTTCGTGCAAGGTACGATCTCATTAAGCCTGTGGCTGGCATTTATCTTGATTCTAGACTTCATTTGGTTCTGACAAAAACTTAGGCCCTTAGGACTGTTAACGTAGCATTCAGTATCAGCATTTACATTTTAATCATGCTATTCTCCGTTTCATTAACATTTATTGGCTGTATTATTAATTGGATTCAGTGGACAAGGGCCCTGGCATGCTGTGCTTGCATACGATGCATGTGTTCGTCTTTGTCTTCATTCATGGTCCAAACAGTGCACAGAAGCTCCCATTTTTCTGCAAAATGAATGTGCACTCTTGCGAGATGCTTTTGGGTGAGTTCATCTGTTTCAATGCTCTTACTTTTTTTATTTCATAATCCCTAACAATAATTATTTGTAAGATCGACTAATCTAACTCTACACAACCATAGAATGGACCCTAAATTTCTAACACGATGAAATCTGAGAATTCAGCAGTGTAAGTAGTAACATGAATATGATCCAGATGATGGATCAGTACATTCACAGCAGTCTCATTGAATCCCTTTTTTCCTATGCTCGTATGATAGTTTGCAGCGGATCTTGTTACAATCAGAAGAAGAACTACTGACAAAACGATCTTCAGAGCTTGTCAGTGAAGAAGCGGCGCCAAAACCGAAGAAAATCATTGGCAAAATGAAAGTGCAAGGTACTACTAGATTTCCAGTAATAATAGACACAATCTGTTTTCTATTTCAGGAACACTTTGCACATGTCATATGTGCATTCAGGCAGCCAGCCTACAACTTTTACCCAATTGACGAACATAGTACGCCACGCCTTTGCTTTGTGATGTCGGAGTCTTGAATTTCAGGCCTAAACTTTTGCTCATGGTGCAGTACGGAAAGTGAAAATGTCTCCAGACATGCCTTCAGGATGCAGTTTTTCATCTTTGAAACCACCAATGATAAGGTTGGAATCTCTTCAGTACCGTATGTCCAATTTGCAGACAACTCTTTCCTCTGGATGGGAAGCAATTCAGAAAGTTCGTGTAAAGCCTCATGTACCTGCCAACAGTTCTTTTTCCCAGAATAGCCTAGCATATATGCATGCTAGTACACGGTATATTAAGCAGGTCTCTAGGCTTTTGAAAATCGGGGCGACTAGTCTGCAAAACACTTCATCATATGAACCAGTTCAAGGTATATCTCTGTAACCTCAGAGTTGATTCTTTCTAACCCATCATTTTAACTCAGGATGAAATGGGTAATTGGTTCCAGAAACATACTATTGTCTGTTGAGATTGAAAAGTTCAACTGAAGAGGATAAAGTTAGAATGCAGCCTGGGTCTGGTGAAACACACATCTTGTATGTATTCTTGTGCCATTTTCCTCCCACGCATTATAGTCTCATTCACGAAAATCCTCATCTTTCTCCATAGTTTTCCTGTTTTCATCTGCTTTTACTAAAGAAACATATTGACATAGTTTCCGGTGTATAATACAGCTTTCCGGATAGTCTTACAGATGATCTAATCATTGAAATTCATGATTCCAAGGGAAAGTGTTATGGTCGTGTCCTTGCGCAGGTGGCTACCATTGCAGACGGCCCGGTAAGCATTGTTGGACTCTCCTGGCTCTCTGTATTAAGAAAATTTCTTCTGATGGGCCTCTTACAAATTCAATTTCATGCAGAGTGACAAGCTTCGCTGGTGGTTCATTTACCATGAGCCAGAGCATGAACTTGTTGGCAGATTACAGCTTTACATTAATTACACAACTAATCCAGATGACAATAGTTCTCTTAAGGTACAGGGTTATCTAAAGATACTTTGTGTACTTGTTCTCTCTGATTGTTTCCCACGCTAACCGTGGAAAATTGGAAACTAGAATGGCATGATAATCAACCTTTAACCCTATATTGGGGGAGGCACAAATGCAACTGAATGTTGGATGGCTTTGATAATTGTGCCATTGTAGCACCGACAAATGTGTTTTCCAAATCTATAAATAGGTGCGGTGGTGGTATAAGTTTCAAGCTATGTAACAGGTGTGGCACTTTAAAATTTTCTGCAGTGTCAGATGTGTCTGTGTATCCACACTCTTGGACATGGCTCATATAAAGAAACTATATTTTTATGTTTAACTAGTTTTTTTTTCTTTTTTCTGGATGCTTTTTATGGGGATTATTTACATCTCTACTACATATAATGCGAGGAGCCAAGGACATTTTTGCCATGTAATTAGTTTTAGGAGAGTCGTGGCCATTGAGATTTTACAAGACATTAAATGAGATTTTCAATCTAGATTAGTGCTATTTCTGAAATTTTGAAAATCTGTGAGCTTATAAACAAACGACTTGGATTTTAGCCACATCAATGGATGGCTTGGATTTACCCACTCCTTTTCCATGCGCGGCTAGTCCACTTCAACCTCTCTTTGCATTCATGTGTAGCCTGCACAATGAGCGCACCCAACGAAGGCTATGTGGGATCCGCTATGATGACTGTGTAACATTCCTCCATACATATGTTGCCCAGCTTCATGTTATGATGTCATCCCAGACATGTGGCAGATCTAAAACTCGAGGGGGCCACAAAACAGGAAAAAGTGTGGATGGGTTGCCCACCATTTGCTATCTTCTCTTTCTCTCTATCATGTAGCCAACATCCTTTCCTTCCATTTTTCTCTCCCTGTTCAAAAGTATCTCTACTCCCATTTCCGTCTCTCCCTTCCTCTCTCCACATGCATTGCATGTGCCAATTCCCCTAGTATAAGTAACTATCACATACAATTATAATATAATGGTATTTAAAATATTTGTATGGATGTGCTTTTAAAAGCCATCATGTCTGATACTGGCACGTGCAAAGTACAGTTTTTTTAAGAGAATAATGTTTATCAAGTTAAAAAGGAAGAGAACCATCAATATAGATGGAGCAAGCTCCCAATACAAAGAGCTGCGTTTCTTACAGACTCCTTAGCAAGATTACCTGCAACATTATCAGCTCCTTTACCGACATGGGAAAAAAATGTATATTCCACAAGCAACGTCATGGATTTCATTAGAAACAAAAGAATCTTCCAAGGCTATGGCCTCTCTTTGGAAGCCCACTTGTAGACACCAAACTTAAAATGGTTGTCTGAACTAATTGACCCAGATAATACTCAAGGAGAGTCTTGTTTTCCTTCTATAATTTTGCAGGAATTTGGTTAAGTACTCTATCCTCAACCCAATCTTAGCTTAAACCCAATCTTAACTTGTGCCAAATTGAACCCAAAACGAAGGACCTAGGAGAATTCAAGAGGTTTTGGACCCAACCCAGCCTCGTCTAGGGCCTATGCCCCTTTTGTTTGTTGGAGATGTCTCTAGGAAGCGGAAAAACTTTTTCCGCTTTGCAAGGAGTTTCGTTTTCTAAGGTACTCTCTGGAACAAGGTATTAAAAAAAGGGTTATGTAAAGACGATTACAGTAACAGTGGGAACTGTCCTTTGGCATTACAAGGCCGTAACGACCGTTAATGGCCCAGTATGGGGCTGATATGTTTATTTTTCTAAAGAAAAAAGAAGATCATAACGACCGTTACGGGCTTATGGCTTGTATCATAACTGTAACATCTGTGGCCGTTATGGCCACCATTACCGTTATTGAATATCTTGCTCTAGAACATGGAAAAAGTTGGTCTGCGTCCCAAGGAGTACACATTGCAAGCATTCAATCATCTCCATTTTGGGCTATATTTACTTAGGTTTCCTACGTCAATTTTCGTGATCTTAGGTACCATTTTAAAGCCCTTCTAACAAGCAAGCCCAAGATAGTGACTTGGAGTTTTGTGCATTAGGTTATATTCGTTGGATGTGGGCAACCGCTAGTGGGTGGGTCCACATGAGTTTCACTCCGATTATTCTGCTTTATTTTTCGGAATTCAAAATTGAATTTTAAATTCAATGGAGATACAATTGAAGAGAGGGAGAGGTCAAATGAGATGAGATAACCCTTGCCTCATCCAAACTCGCTTGAATCTCCCTTATAAAGGGGGAGTTATTGTTAGTAATTGCGGAAGTGTGGGCCACCAGGATCTGACGGTCTACACGATTAGAACCTTCGCATAGCCGAGGATGTGTGGTGGATCCAGCGATCCGCCTATTTGCTACAGGAGCAAGTGGGTCTGTTCACCCCTCTGATTCTACGGTTAAGATGGTCCCCGGATCAGATCTATGGCTCAGATCTAATGGATGGACCAGATAAACTCTATATGCCTATCCCTCTCTTTTCTCTCCGTATATCACTTATACGTTTCCTCTTCCTTGTGTATTTGATAACGGAAGGAGTCCTCTTATAAATAGAGGAAAAAGGAGATAAGGGATGAGATGAGATAAGGTTGGTTTAACCTTATCTTATCCCATCTCATCTTCTTCCGAGGTTTAAATTTCTAATTAGAAATTCAAACTCTCGGGAGAAGGAGGATGTGGGAACATCCTTATGGGCCCCACCCACAAGTGGTTGTCCACAAGTGGGCCCCATGGGTCCACAATCAACATCTCCCACTCAATCACATTGTGGGGTAGGCACATCATGAGAGTTCATCTATCTCATCACATAATAATCAAAACCAAAGAATCACGATCAAAAGAATCAGAAGCGTGGGACCAGCTGGAACACCTTTATCTTCTCACAGGTGTTTGAGTACTAAGAGACCACCTTTCTAGCACTCAATAACCCAAGCTTTGCATTGCCTGTCCTAGTCCGCATGACCACACCGGATAGAGTTAACTCCCAATCTGGAGTACTCGGCCAACATACGCACTTATCCAACTTATCGAGTTTATTCTGAAAAACTTCGTTTTCTACAAACACCAATTTGAATTCTTTTTAAGGTAATATATATACATATATATTTTGAAAGAGAATATCGTTTGTAAAAGTCTAAGAAAACTCGATACTGCCGGCGGATAAGTCTTCAAGTGCGTATTTATAGTTCTAGAAACTTGGTGTAGCTGTCACGGGATCTTCCCCACGCAGGTGTGTAATTTGGAATTGATCAAGCCGCTTTCCTAGCATAACCGAGTCTGGCCAATCAAGGGCCTTTCGTCATCGTATACTAAAGTAGCGACACTCAATCTCATCCTCCTGTACACAAGAGGAGGGTAGCTGAGGACACAAAGAGTCACCTACGGGACTGGCTATTCGCACGTTGCAATGATTAGATCGAATCAAAACAATCTGTAGGTAATAGGTCCATGCACGTGGCTACAATCCACGCCGTAAAGTAGACAATACTAGGTATCTGTCGGGTCTACAGTACGCAAGTCATCTCACATGAGGTATGACTCATCTCATAACCTCACGACTTGGCTGTTATTCAGGCCATAACATTATTCGCATTATGAGTAATGGTGCGACTATGTTATTCGACTTTGTCAGTCTCATCTTCAATCTTATAGGACTGAAGGCGGATACAACTCATTCGCATCCTCATCCTTTATTATTATCAATAAAGGGTGGTTCATACCTCAGTGTATAAACATCACCCCAAGTGTACCTCTCTTGTACATTTAGGGTTGGTCAACCCGTGCGAGTGGGTAACCGGCCTGCCGATAATAGTTGAAATCCTACTTGATCTCAAAGAAAATGCTGATGATCTACATACCTAGTTTAACAAGTGCTCAATACTGAATAAAATGGAATTTATTATTCATGAAAGATCAACGATACATGATACAAGCATATCAATCAAGCTTTCCTCAATCCCATCTGCCTGACGTGAACCTGAAATAGATCTCTAGCTATAGGTTTCGTCATGGGATCAGCCATCATTTCCTTAGTAGGAATGTAGCTGAGGATAACCTTCTTATCTTTCACTTGATCACGAACGTAATGATACTTTATCTCAATGTGCTTCGATTTCTGGTGGTGTTTGGGATCCTTTGCCAAGTCAATGGCCGAGGTGTTGTCTATCCTCAACGATATAGGCTCATGTAAGCCTGGAACAACACCCAATCCTTGTAGGAATCTGAGAACCCATACACACTCTTGAACTGCAGCACAACATGCAATGTATTCGGCCTCCATAGATGAAAGTGCCGTGGATGTCTGTTTCTTGCTCGACCAAGAGATAGCTCCCCCTCCGAGCAAGAAGACATATCCTGAAGTAGACTTTCCCTCGTCGGCGTCATTACCCCAGGCGGCATCTGAATATCCTTTGAGCTCGAGACTCGCGCCTTCATAACACAGCATCAAGTCCTTAGTTCCTCTGAGATAGCGGAATATTCGTTTCACAGCTTGCCAATGAGACTGTCCCGGGTTACTCTGGTAACGGCTGACTATGCCAACTGCATAGCTTATATCTGGTCTGGTGCAAAGCATAGCATACATTAAGCTGCCTACTGCGCTCGCATAAGGTACTGAGGACATTGCCGATTTCTCAGCTTCTGTCTGGGGACACGATTTCCTGTCTAACTTGGTAGCTTTATCCATAGGGGTTTCAACAGCTTTTGAATTTTCCATCCTAAACCGCTCTAAGATCTTCTGTATATAAGTGGCTTGTGACAAGCCTAAGAATCTCCTAGAACGGTTCCTGATGATTTTAACCCCTAGAATAAAGTTGGCTTCACCAAGATCTTTCATCTCAAAGTTCGAGAAAAGCCAATCTTTAGACATCATCAACAGTTGCATGTCATTACCAGCTAATAGGATATCGTCTACATATAGAGATAGTATCAGAAAAGATCTTCTAGACCGTTTCACGTATACACAATGATCTTCTTCACTCATTGTGAATCCAAAAGTGGTGATGGCTAAGTGGAACCTCATGTACCACTGCCTTGAAGATTGCTTCAACCCATAAATAGATCGTAATAACTTGCAGACTTTCTTTGGATACTTTTTGTCCACATAACCTATGGGTTGTTGCATGTAAATATCTTCATCCAAATCACCATTTAAGAAAGCAGTCTTTACATCCATCTGATATAACTCTAAGTCTAAACTTGCGACAATGGACAAGATCATGCGGATTGAGGAAAATTTTGCAACAGGTGAAAAAGTTTCCTCATAATCAACACCTTCTTTTTGTGTAAAACCTTTTGCAACTAATCTTGCTTTGTACTTGTCCACTGTACCATCTGCCTTTCTTTTGATCTTAAGTACCCACTTGTTACCAATTGCTTTGCGATTGGAAGGCAGATCTACAAGTTCCCAGACTTTGTTCTTCTCCATGGAGGCAATCTCCTCGTCCATGGCAGTTACCCAATCAGCCGAATTCGGAGATAATAACGCATCCTGATAAGAATCAGGTTCATCATCGTCAACCGCAACACAAGAGAAAGATTGACCATCGATATCGAAATATCTTCTGGGAATCAAACCTCTTTCACTTCGACGTAACTCAGGAGCCTGCTGAGATGTACTCCCACTGTCCTGATGAACTATAGGAGTATCTCCATTTGCAGAAGCAGAACTCCCACTCTCCTGAGATACATCGGGAATTTCAAAAAGTTCGGTGGAAACCTTTTGTTTCTTTCGGCTGGGGTATCTGTCTTCGACGAAGGTTACGTCCCGAGATTCAATCTCAGTCCATCCTCCACGATCCTCATAAACTAGAACGTATCCCTTTGAGTGCATTGGGTACCTGATGAATACACACTCAATAGTTTTACTATCAAGTTTACTTCTATGCTGAGTAGGCAATAAAACATATGCTAAAGATCCCCAAGGACGTAGGTCGGCTAGAGAAGGAATCCTCCCAGTCCACATCTCATATGGGGTCTTAGGAACGGATTTAGTTGGGACTCTATTTAGGACGTAGACGGCTGTAAGAAGCGCGTCTCCCCAGAATGTGGTAGAAAGATTGGCATGTGCCATCATCGATCTGACCATGTCCAATAATGTCCTGTTCCTTCTCTCTGCAACTCCATTTTGCTGTGGAGTATATGCCATAGTGTATTGCCTGATGATGCCAACGTTTGCACAGTATGATTTAAACGTTTCAGATGTATACTCGCCACCTCTATCAGATCTAAGAATTTTAATCTTTTTCTCAAGCTGATTTTCAACTTCAGCTTTGAATTTGAGAAAGCAATCAAAAGCCTCGGATTTATGTGAGATGAGATACACATATCCATAGCGCGAGTAATCGTCAATAAATGTGACGAAGTATTGGCATCTATTACTAGCATGTACATTTAAGGGTCCACAGATATCCGTATGGATTATCTCTAGTAAACCCTTTGACCTAGTCGCTTTAGGGAATGGTTTCTTAGAAGTCTTCCTGGACACACAATGTTCACAAAATGGCAAATCAACCTTGGATAATGAACCTAACAGACTAGATCTAGCTAATCTTGTCATACGGTCCTTTCCAATGTGACCTAACCTCGCGTGCCATTTTAAAGATTCAGATACTACATGTTCATTCGATGTAGCAGACAAAGCAAGAGGCGCATTATCATGTTCTACATCTAGAATAAATAAATCTGAAATTAAATTACCCCATGCAAAGATGAGGTTATTTAGTCTTAAAGAAACTCTTGTCCCGGAAAAACGAATGTCAAAACCATTAACTAACAATCTAGAAACAGAAATTAAATTCCGGCGCATGCCCGGTGCATAAAGAGTATCATGGAGGGTTATTGTGTGCCCTACGCGCGAACGGAGATGATAAACACCAATCCCTAGCACGTCTTCAGCAGTGTTATTCCCCATGTACACCCTGTAGCTCCCTGTAGCTATAGGTCGAAATTCCTCGAGTCCTCGACGATCTCGTGTCACGTGCTTTGTTGCGCCTGAATCCAAAATCCACTCGTTAGATAGGATATCAACGGAAAGGATCTCAAAACAAACGCCTACAAACAAAGTATCTTGTGACTGAGGAATTACCGTCTTTTTCTGGGCACACTGACGGGCATAATGGCCGGGATTTCCGCAGACGAAACAGGTGATGTTTGTCTTTTTAGGTTTCCTCTTTCCTTTCCCCTTCTTGGGATTTGGATGAGGCGTTGCGGTCTTCTGTTCCTGATTGTTCTTCTTCGCCTTCTTGCGAGCTTTGAACTTTCTCTTGTTAGCTTTCCGCTTGTGGGTTTCTGCTGCAAAAGCCTTGGCCGAACCTGGCTGAATAGCATTCATTTCAACCTCTCGTACCAGATGGCCACAAAAGTCTCTGAACGTTGTGATAGAATCAGTATGGTTCAGAATCGTTTTGATTTGGGCCCATGATTCGGGTAAGGAACGGTGCATAGCTATAATCTTTTGATTTTCAGTTAATTTGCACCCTACATTCCTCAGGGCACCTATCATCTGCTCCATCTTACGGATATGATCCTTGATGGGGCAACCTACAGGCATCCTGTATTCTTGGAACTCTAATTCCATAGCCCGAACTTTTGCATCTGATTTCTGCTTATAGGCATTAGCCAGTGCATCCCAGATCCCCTTAGCGGTTTCATGCACTTCATACGTGGGTATGAGTTCTTTGTGCATTGTGCTAATCAAAACATTACGGGCGGAGCGATTTTGTTTACGCCATTTGTTATAGCGATTCATCGCGGCCCTATGTTCACCTAGATTTCCATTTTCAGCCAATATGGGTTCCTCTTGAACCCCATCCAGAGTGTGTGAAATGTCATCTTCATCTAGAAGGCTTCGCACTGCGCGGGACCAGTCTTCGTAGTTGTTGCCGTCGAAATGTTGTCCTTTTAGTTGATCGGCGATCAATGCTTTAGAGGCCATCTCTACATCGCATCATGTATCACTACTTAGCTATGATCTAAAGTATTGGCACTAATCATCAGAATTTCTACTGGTTATTCAAACTCTTAAGTTTATAAAAGTATACAATCCATCTTATAAGGGATCTGAAGGCCTACATACCTGTATGGGTGGTGCAGATCAATCAAGTTCTCTAAATAAAATGAAATTGATGCTTTTACGACTATCTATTTGTATAACCTACAACCCACCATTATGGGTGTATGCATCATTTAGGGAAGGAATGAAACTCCCACTTAGGTTATGCACAACCTTAGGATAACAGATCTATATTCTAATGAAATGATGACTTAATTAAAAAAAATTAAAGTCAAATTGAATAAATCATTAGATTAAAGAAAACAATCATGTCCATTGAACGAATAAGAGAAGTTCTATGATTAAAGGACAATATAATCACCCCATTGATCGTGTCCATTCATGATGGATCCGATCATTACTATTAATGTTCACCATTGATGATGGATCCTGTCATCAATGTTGATCATCATAGTTGATGATGGTTCCGTTCATTTGTGGACTCGTGATCAATAGTGATCGAATGGATATATACATGATCTTCATTCATTTGCATACACATATTTAATAATGCATGCACATATACATTAAGTAATCAAAAGATTTTTTTTTTTTTTTTTTTTGAGACAGAAAAAAATCCATAATTTAAATCATATTCTTTCATTTTAATACTTACATTGATCATCATGGTAATTTTAGATCTGGACCGTTAATCACAAAATCTGATCATACCATTGGTTAGATGTTGCTGAAAAACCCCAAGTCACTTCCTATTACTTGGTCTAAATCAGTCCAAAAATGGCCGATTAAAGGCCCTTTTACAAGATACTCTTAATCTTGAAAGGAAGTGAATTGGGCTTCTAATTTGGCCCACTAAAATTTGGACATAATAGTGGGATCCATATGGGTTGTCCAATCACATGTGGATAGCTCATAATGGTCCAACAATTTTGTCCCAAATAATGGATACAGGTGGTATGATTTCGGTAAAGAGTGATCTTCTCAAATTTGGGCCAATATTAGACAATCCATTCTCATATGGATGTCCAATGATGGTCCTAATAATTTTAATTAGGAACAGCCCAAAAGAAATAGTCCATAATTACATAATTAGGCCCAATTCAATTTATTTCTTAAAGGCCCAATTCCAAAATTGGCCCATTAGGCTAACCATTTGGCCATGGCCCAATATTCTTAAGCCATGGCCCAAAAGGATAGGCCCATATCCAATTTCAATTTTCAAGTCAGGCCCATAAAGGGTTATAGTCAAGTTAGGCCTTAAAAGGCCCAATTTTCGCAGCCATGGCCCACAAAAAAGGCCCATTTTAAGCTCCAATCTTCTCTTCCTCTTCTTCTTCTTTTAGGGTTTTATGAAACCCATCATCCATGTAACCTTGGCAGCCATGGTGGCTGACTGCCCAACAAAAAAATAGGAGGGATGAGTGGCTGGAACGGCGAGCGGAAGCGGCGGCCGGCGCTGCTGCTGCTGCCGCAGCCGCGGGTGCTGCTGCTGGCGGCGGCGGCGGCCCGCGCTGCTGCTGCTGTCGCGGCAGCGGCCGGCGTGCGGCTGCTGCGTCGGCGGGGTTTGGAAAACGGGAGAGAGAGAGAGAGAGAATAAGAGAGATGTCTTATGTGCATGCATTGGGTTTTATCTTAGTGGGTCCCATCTTACAGATGGATGGATGGTAGCGCACGTTTGACGCAGCAATCTCATATTGGCTTGTTAGAGATCAAAGCCATCCGTCCGTCAGGTGGGTCCCCATTTTGAATGGTTGAGTTTAGATCCTATAAGCCGATCATTGGGGCCTTCAACCTTGTGATTGAAACCATTGAGGTGATGGGCTCCTTCATGGCTATTTGGTGGCCATTTGATCTTGGGGTTTTGGATCTTGAACCATTCACTTGTATGGTTGATTTGGACCCACATGTATCGTATTAATGGACGGTTTGTATAAAGAACTACTAATGATCCATATTCAATATATAGACCTTTTAAAAAAAAAATGCTGTATCTGTCTTGTGACAGTGGCCCTGACCCATAAGAATCTGGTCTTAATCGTAAAATTCTAATTCCTTTAAATTAATTAATTAAAAATCTTAATTTTATTAATCTCCATACCTCAGAGATAAATAAAATGAGATTTGACAGAAAGGAATATTAATAAGATGATGATCGTATGTATTTATTAAAATGAAATAAAACATTAATTTATAATTCTCAGATTAGGGCCACTTACCTCGATTGCGATTATATCCTCTTTAAATCGGAGATCCGCCGTCTATCTGCTCTGATACCACTGTTAGTAATTGCGGAAGTGTGGGCCACCAGGATCTGACGGTCTACACGATTAGAACCTTCGCATAGCCGAGGATGTGTGGTGGATCCAGCGATCCGCCTATTTGCTACAGGAGCAAGTGGGTCTGTTCACCCCTCTGATTCTACGGTTAAGATGGTCCCCGGATCAGATCTATGGCTCAGATCTAATGGATGGACCAGATAAACTCTATATGCCTATCCCTCTCTTTTCTCTCCGTATATCACTTATACGTTTCCTCTTCCTTGTGTATTTGATAACGGAAGGAGTCCTCTTATAAATAGAGGAAAAAGGAGATAAGGGATGAGATGAGATAAGGTTGGTTTAACCTTATCTTATCCCATCTCATCTTCTTCCGAGGTTTAAATTTCTAATTAGAAATTCAAACTCTCGGGAGAAGGAGGATGCGGGAACATCCTTATGGGCCCCACCCACAAGTGGTTGTCCACAAGTGGGCCCCATGGGTCCACAATCAACAGTTATCCCTCATTCAATGCTACTGCAAGAATTCAGACTTAAAAATGCAACTGCAAGAATTCAAACTTAAAAAGTACCTTCCCTCCAATATCAACTTATTTCTTACCAAATTATGCTTGGGATTTGTAGTTATCCCCTAATGGAAAGACTACCCTGACTAGCTTGTTTAAGGAAATTCCAAATCTACCACCTTCAACCTATAAATCTAAAATCTAGACAAGTGGGTAGATCTCATCCATCCAAATTTGAATTTCTCTAGAAACTTCTCAGCACTTCCCCTCCAACCAAGGAGATCCAGCTCAATCTAGAATCTAGTCAAGCCAATACCCTCCTTGAAGGAATTTATGGGCACCAAAGCAAGGAGATCCAGCTCAATTCAAGATTAAACTCAAATTGAATCCCAAAGACATCAAACGATCAGAGAATAAAGCTCCAGCAGTCGGCGGCCCAACCTGCTACATTCTAATCTACTATAACTCTCAATCTATCCATTTTCTGTTTCTCATCCTCCAATTCTACTGTCCTTTTTATTTTTAAGTCAGCATTACCGTTTTGCTGAAATTACTTTCTCAGAATTCCTGTTCTTCTGAAGTAGAGACTGCATGTTTATTAGGGTGGGAAGGTGTGCCTAACCACTTTCTTCCCCATAACCGAAGCCCTTTCTTGGAAATCTCTTCAAAACTAGTGGAATCAATTTCTGCAAATTGCATCGGACTTCTCTCCTTCAATTATCAGAATTATCAAATTAAAAGGAAAGTTTCTAGCCAACCTCGCAACTGCATAATTGGCTGGTGGCAGCTCTAATTCAAACACTTCGTTTTGGTAGAGTTGCCAGTTTCTCCACATCAGTAACATTTGAAGAATGTCTTTCCACAATCAAATGGATTAAAAAATCTTTACAAAAGTCCACAGTCCCTCTCTCAGGGCAAGAGCTCCATTTCATAGGTTTCCCTTGTCCAGCTGGTCCAGACAAAGCCACATGCACGGTACTCAAGTTACATAGCTTTCAAGTAATTGATAGTTGAAATGAGGGAATAAATGATATGGAGAAAAAAAGCCCTGGGTTGAATGAATATAAAGGTTTTGCCATAGGCACAATCTGTAACAATTTCTAGGAAAATTCATGAACCTTGTAACCACCCTTCAAATCAAAATGCAACCTTTGTGCGGACTAGTGGACTAGGTTATTTTCTAAACATAGGAGAGGACTAGGTTGCTTTGAGAGCAGCAAAATATTGAGGATTATTCTTTGTGCAGAAGTGCAACTGAGATCTCTATAAAAACGTAATGGAGTTTATGATGTGGACATCAGTGGTGCACCCTTTAGAGTGTACCAGAGGAGGCAGGCGTCGCAGATCGAGTGTTGGAGCAGACGAGTTGATGTGGATGGACGCCGGGCCCCTTGGGCCCATTTTCGGACGCGTTACGAGTACGCGAGATGCAGGATCACGCAGGAGCATCATGACCGCTGGACCATGGGGCGGATTTACATTTAGGCGCTTTTCTGTTTATTTCCTTGTTTCTAGGCGCTTTAGTGTCGTTATTTACTTTAGGCTTTTTTATGTTATTTCTTTGGTTTTCAGGCACTTTAGTGTACTTTTTATTTTCGTAGCTTATATATACTGTGAGAAACCCTATTTCGATATTATTGAATGAATAGAAAATTCGTGAGTTTCTTCCTCTTTGTTGAGAAATTAGGGTTTCAGATTGGTCCCTCGGGTGTTGAGGATTCCACCCCGGAGTTTCCGTTTTCTCTTCTCTCTTTCTTCAAGGTGCGAGGAAAGGTAAGCTTCTTTTGATTCCTAATTCGTACTTCATGAGAACCCATTGCTTTTCGACATCCCTCGTCCTTTTCTGAAACCCCTCCCCCCCTTTTGGGTACGATCGAAAAGAGGGATGCCTAGCCACGATAACTGGATCCAAACTTGACTGTGGACTGGTCTATGCTAGATTTGGGATATCCTCATATCCCTAAATCCTCCCTGTTTTACGATTTTACATGGTTTTATGCAGTGTTCGAAGTTTCGGTATCGCTACAAGTTTCGCTAGTCGGGGATACGGAAACAATATCGATATCGCCGATAATATCGTTGATAACCGGAAATGCGGGAAAATGGGAAAAACAGTGGAATTTTTCAATGAAACCTCAGGAGTTGATAAAATACACATAGTTACATATTTAGGAATAAAAAATTTGCATAAAGAATGCATACATAATAGGTTTCTATTTAATGGGGGCCTAAAAGCATGTGCTACAGTAAGAAGTCAGTCCAATCATCTCATGCATCCAAAATCTGAACTTCCATTCAAACAGCCATTGATATTTCAGAATATTGGCAACACATGAAATATCCAAACAAATCGTTAACAACTAAAAAAGAAGCTAAAGATTGTGGTCTCGTTATTGTCATCTTGCGATAATGATAATATTGTGATATTATCAATGTTATCATCAACAAATTGAGTGCTGCATACAACGATGCACACATAAAAAATATGAAATGGGAATTTTTTAAATATATAGATTTTTGGTGATATTATAGATACATTAGTGATATTATCGAAATACTGCAAATAAATTGACGATACAAGTGACACTTGGAATTTACACAGTAAAAAATATTGGCGATACACCGAGGGGATCAATGTATTGACAAATACAAACGACGCCTGGAATTTTCACAATTGAAAATATTGACGATATCGATACATTGGCAATATTTAGTGATACATCACCGATATCAAGAATTTTTAATACTATTAGTGTTATCGGTATCGCTACCAGTGTTATCGGTGTCGCTGAGCTAGAAATAGAGATAATATCGGGGATATTTTGATAATATCGGAGATAATGCAAACACTGGTTTTATGCGAAGGAGAATGATCCAGACGGACGGACCTCAATTTCGTGTTGAGATTTGTTAGTTTCCTCTTATTGAAAGTAGCTAGTTTCATAATCTTATTATTTGAATATCTTCCAACTGAATATTCATGCATCTAGGGTTAGGTCATCACATGCCCCTGCATCAGTTTACTTATTCATATGCCTGATCTATTATTTCCTCTCTCTTATTTGTCCCCTTTGCATGGTATGTTGCGATTGAATCATCTATCTTGATTTTATGTTGCTAGCAGCGAAGTACCTAACTCCTTTTTTTTTTTGTATTTTCTGTATTACCATTTCCCTTTACTCTTTGGCATGGTTGGGTTTGATACCATTTCAGCAATAGGACATAATGATCCATGGACCCGTAATTCAGTACAAAATCTTTGTACCCTATTCCCTTTCAAATTCCTTTATGAGGCCCAGATTGGCTCACCAAAGATCATGGTGGACCACTGGATAGGAATAGTCCAGCATGGATTGCGGATGACCCTATAATCATCATGATGGCAGATCAGATCCATCAGATTAATAAAGCGCCTGCAAAATGGATGTTATGACCTTTTTTACTCATTTAGTCTACCATGCATTTTGCATGCCTTTAATGGAAGGGCTTGGGTCATCCTAATCATGGTGATTTTGGTGCCCTGAATAATCCATTTTGAACGCCACCCATCCAATGCTCAATAGTGATCATAGGTGGCCCTCATAGGAACTCGCACCGGAAAAATGCACAAAGAACTCAGCTGGACTATGACTCATTATCCATGAAACTTTCCACTCCAAAAATTATCTTTTTTCCGCCACAAATCACATTTCCATTAATAGCCGTAATTCCTTCTTCTGTTTCTAGTGTGGCTCTGTTGCAGAAACGGTGGCATATGACGTGGCTCTGGAATCTGCAATGAAAGTTCAGCATTTTCAACAAAGGAATTTGTTGCTGCATGGACCATGGAAGTGGTTACTGACAGAGTTTGCATCCTACTATGGGGTTTCAGATACTTACACCAAACTAAGGTATTTCGACTTGTTTAGTTGTGAGGAGCTTCTCCGTGCTAAAATTTCCTCTGGATATTCTTGACACATATCGTTGGTGATCCACATTTAGATTTAGTATTCCTTATTTCCCTTGTGTGGTTTTCTAAAATATGGCTTATTTGTTATTTGGAACATTCGACAGATACCTTTCTTATGTCATGGATGTGGCAACCCCAACAGCTGATTGTCTCGTCTTGGTGCACGATTTGCTATCACCTGTAATTCTGAAGGGCCGCAGCAAGAACACTTTAAGTCATCAAGAGGTACATGGCTTTCTACTGAACATTTTTGTTAGAAGATTCAACAAAATACTGTTTTTAGATCTTAGGGCATGTTTCGATATGTGGAATCCAAGGCAAAAAAGAGAGAGAGAAAAACAATTACTATCCTATGATGATTTCCATGAGAACTATTGAAACATGTATTCCAATTTTGAGTTCTTTGGGTAGGAAATGGAAATCACATATTCCTCTCACAATATTCACCTAGTTTATGTTGCCAAGAATCCAAATTATGGAAAAGTGTAATGATTGCCTGGTGGAATCCACCCATTTCTTTGCTATCAAAACAATACAAATCATCACATCAAAGGAAAACCCTTTTCCTTTTTTGTTGTTTGGCATGGAATCCATGGTTTCCAAACATGGCCTCAGGGAGATGCGAAAGTAGTATGCTTCTCTTTTTGCATCGATACATTATGCAGGGTGCAGTCATGTTTTCTAGTCTGTGCCTTGCACTTTTGGATGGTCATGATCATCTAAGCCTTATCCCAATTAATTGGGGGCGGCTCGCATTTTTGGATGGTAACACCGCATAATGTGAAATATGGTAGTATTTCTTCTTCTGCATGCTTATATTTTTATGTCAGAGTATATTATGCTTTTCAAAACACTTATTTGAATTAGTTCTAGGTGTCCCCATTAAATCTTTTCTAAAATAACATGAATGGTCGGTGGTTGTTCAACAGAACCGCATCTTAGGAGAAATTGAGGAACAAATTGAGCAGATTATTGCACTTGTCTTTGAGAACTACAAGTCACTGGATGAGTCAGCACCCTCAGGAATGATGGATGTCTTAAGGCCTGCGACTGGATCTCCAGCTCCTGCTTTGGTACCAGCTATAAAGCTGTATACTCTTCTTCATGATATACTCTCTCCAGAGGCACAATTGAAACTATGCAGCTATTTCCAGGTTTAAAAAATGGTGTCTGTTTTACTTTGTTTTCTTCACTTTTATTCAACACTGGATTTGTTTCCATATTTCTTTCTGAAATGCCATTTATCTGTCCAGGCTGCTGCAAGGAAAAGATCAAGAAAGCACCTGGTAGAAACTGATGAGTTTGTTGCCAGCAATAGTGAAGGCAGATTGACAGATCCTGTGACTCTCTCTACTGCTTACCTGAAAATGAAAGCACTTTGCTTGAATATTAGAAACGAAATTTACACGGACATTGAGATCCATGATCAACATGTGCTACCTAGGTAGGCATAGGCCATCTTCTTCTGGCTTTTTATCATGCTCCTGTACAATGTAACAGATATAGTTATAGTCTACTCATGTCTTACGTGTGAGCTCCTGCATATTGCTAAAATTTCATCATTTGAGGTGGCATATTTGTGGTGTTTAATAGAAACATGAAGCTGGCTTACTTTCCTAGAGTCATTACTGAAGTCTGGATCTTACCTAATCATATCTTAACATCTTCACTTGGTACTAAATAGCACAGTAGTGGTCTTCACTTGGTACTCCAAGCAATATCAACTTAATCACAAAATAATAAAAAAATGAAAAAAAAAAAAAAACGAAAAAGAAAACAGACAAGCACCATTTGCATCCTAATATAAACAAATCCAGCTACATCCAAGAAGGCGAGAAGGATCGCTCTTGGAAGGAACTGGCCAAAGAATCACGACCCCAATTAGTGTGACCATCCACCACCTTGTTATTTTCCCTAAAAATGTGACGAAAAGATGTTCTTAACTCTTGCTGACATTTCTTCAAGTCTGCTCGCCAAGACAAGAATTCCAAGAACTTAAGATTATCAGCTTCAATCATATCCACTAGAGATTTAGAGTCACATTCGACATTAATACGCTAGATACTTGAGGGCCAATGCATCTTATTCCTTTTACGTCTTTCTACCTTCATCACTAAAGTGAATTGGTAATCTGCTAGTCTATGATTATGAGGGACTTGTGAATGTGATTATATAACATGGGCCCACCATCAATGTTAAATGCTAATCAGTGGCAAGGAGACAACTTTTTCCCTCGTAAAGTGTACTTCAAAGTTTGATGTTTAGCGCTTTTGGTAGTTGCCGGTTAATAAAAGAATTATTTACTGGTGGAGAAAAGAATTGATGGATTGCATTTATTGATCTGTTTTCTATGCACCTCTGATGCAGGGGCATGTGATGATCTAACCCTAGATGCATGTATATCAAGTTGGAAGATATTCAAATAATAAAATTACGAAACTAACTACTTTCAATCAGAGGAAACTAACAAATCTCAACACGAAGATGAATTCCGTCCGTCCGGATCATGCCCCTTTGCATAAAACCATGTAAAATCGTAAAATAGGGAGGATCTAGGGATATGAGGATATCCCAGATCTAGCATAGACCAGTCCACAGTCAAGTTTAGATCCGGTTATCGTGGCTAGGCATCCCTCTTTTCGATCGTACCAAAAGGGGGGGGGGGGGGGGGGGTTTCAGAAAAGGACGAGGGATGTCGAAAAACAATGGGTTATCATGAAGTACGAATTAGGAATCAAAAGAATCTTACCTTTCCTCGCACCTTGAAGAAAGAGAGAAGAGAAAACGGAAACTCCGGGGTGGAATCCTCAACACCCGAGGGCCAATCCTGAAACCCTAATCTCTCAACAAAGAGGAAGAAACTCACGAATTTTCTATTCATTCCATAATTTCGAAATAGAGTTCTCACAGCATATATAAGCTACGAAATTAAAAAAGTGCACTAAAGTGCCTGAAAACCAAAGAAATAACATAAAAACGTCTAAAGTAAATAACGACACTAAAGCGCCTAGAAACAAGGAAATAAATAAAAAAGCGCCTAAATGTAAATCCGCTCCATGGTCCAGCGGTCATGATGCTCCTGCGCAATCTTGCAATTCGCGTACTCGTAACGCGTCAGAAAATGGGCCCGGCGTCCATCCACATCAACTCGTCTGCTCCAACACTCGATCTGCGACGTCGCCTCCTCTGGTACACTCTAAAGGGTGCACCACTGATGTCCGCATCAACCTCTACTTGATTTCTTTTCTGAGAACATTATTATTTTTCCCGTTTTCTTTTATATTGCTTGTTTATAACCTTTTTAGACAAAAGATTTGCTCAAATTGTCTCAAGAGGTCAACTGAATCTTGAATCCTCTTGATAGAACGCAAGTTTGAGTCCTGAATCATCTTTTCTATATCAATCACTTGTCATTAGACCATTTAGAAATATTGCATCTAACCATTGTATGCATAACTCCTCTCAATTTTGTTATTAACAACTTTTTTTTTTTTTTTTGTGAAAGGTTATTAACAGCTGTTAATAATCATTCAAAACAAAGAAAAAAAAAAAAGGGAAAAAAAGAAGAAGGAACCATTAATACTTAGTCTAGCTTCCAAAACAAGCATGGAAAATTGCCCAATAAGACATGTACTATGCAAAAACTTTTTTTTTTATTATTTTTGTACATTTTTCTGGCAAGATATACAGGATAGAAGATAGCAACAAGAAAAACAATTATTCAACATGCACACTTGCCTCTCTCGAGTCCCTTCATGGGCCTACACCATCAGAAATGCACCTTTAGGGGTGCAGAAATGGCCCACATTAACATCTAAATTTACTGATGCTAGTAACAGTTGATATTGTTTAATCAAGCTTAAAGAATACTTCAGAAATATCTGTTAAGAACAATTATGCTTTTAAGTGAGTCATGGTTTTCTTGTAACAGATAAAGAGATGTGAAATTAAAAAAGTCAGATCAGTTATTAAATTCCGTATTTGCATGGTGTAATTCACCTCCAAACTTACTAGTTGTCCCCTCTCCAACATTCAGAGATCTGCCTTGACATCCTCTAGCACAGGGTGTTGCCTCTGACATCCTCCATCAACTATCGTTGTATGTGCTAATGAAAAATCTCACTTGAAATCAAACTACTATTATGCGTGTGGCCTAAAACTCCATTGAAACAAGAGAATTGCAGAAAAACCATCAGAAACACCTTACCGGTAAGTGCTTTATCAAATTTTTGTTATGATATTTGACACAAAAGAGCATGGGGTAAAACTGTGAAACTTGTGCGTGAAAGATGGGTTCAGGAATTTGGCTGCTATAGAAACTTAATGCGTAAAGGTTTTGGAGCTATTTAGCTCGAACAAGTTCCAAGTCAAGGCCATTTAAAACCATAATGCATGCATAGACACGCGTGTTTCATGACATAGACATAGGAATGAGCTACCATATATCTAGCCACAGAACTGCATGTGCTTGTATGCAATGTGTGGATGCCTGAATAGGGAAGCATGTATTCATCCATGCATTTTGTTGTCTTTGTTCATGTATAGGATATGGGTGCATGGAAAGGTCAGCATGCATGCATCCATGTGCAGATTGATTCATGGGTGTATCCATATTGATGCTTGTACAGTCTCCATGCTTGCATTTGCACAGTTCTTTTCTTAGTTCTTTGGATGTGATCTTCCATTACATGCATGTTCAGCCTTACGGTTTATCTGTTTCTCTCGTCTGTGTGTGTAGTTTTATAGATCTCCCGAATATCTCTGCCTCCATATACAGTGCAGAGCTTTGCAATAGATTACGTGCATTCCTTGTTGCGTGCCCTCCCACCAGCCCTGCATCGCCTGTAGCAGAACTGGTAATTGCAACTGCAGATTTTCAAAGGGATCTCGATAGCTGGAATATTTGGTAAATGATACGTTGTGCAGTTTCCTTATTATATTATCTCTTTGTTTTTGTGCCCTTCACTCATCTTTCTCATGATTGTTCACAGTCCTGTCAAAGGAGGCGTCGATGCAAAGGAGTTGTTCCACCTATATATTATTGTCTGGATTCAAGATAAGCGACTTTCATTGCTCGAGTCATGCAAATTAGATAAGGTATATTTTGTGCTTTCACTGTCATGATCTTGTAATCTATTTCCCAAGCCTAATATATCTTTGGGCTGTGTTTATGAGCATGTAAAAGTATGTGCAACACTGACTGGAACATGTTGAAAAGTTAGTTCTATGAGTGCTAATTTCACACAGCTTCTCATCCATCTGATTAAAGACAATTCTCTGTGGGGCCATGGAGCAGATGCTTGCAAGACAGGGATGACTTGTTTGGCAGTCTCCTCCATGGATTGGCCATGGCCTAAAATTCAAGCCAGTCAGATGATCCTTAAACCACATGATTCAAGGAAAAAACAGCACCAGTCATTTTCGGGCCCTGTTCCAAATCAAATACTTAGATTCTTCCAATTGGGTTATATTTGGATGATTGGTGGGCCCTTGATTGGTGCTACTAAATTGAAAGAAACTGATTGTAGAATTTTAAACAAACATATTATTTTGAAGCCACAGATAACCTTAAAACAAAGGAAAACTGTGGAGTCACCACACACAGGTTCTGATGGATTCACACTAACAAGTTTCTAGGCATCACACCATTAGTGACGAATTCCTCACCGGAATTCAATGAAAGAAAGTAACTTCATTCAAACAACCACAAAATCTATCATTGGTATGGCCTGAATGTCTATTTATTAGATTAGTACATAGCAATTCATCTTGAACTCGAATTATTCCAGATTAGCTTAAATATACCACCACCTTCAATCCTAATTACATTCAAACTCTGTTAAAGTCTGTGAACATCCTAGTAAAGAGTGGAAAGAAAAAGTAAAGACTTCAAATAGCATTAAAAGCCACACCATACCATGCATGTGAGACTGCAGGGTTATACACAAGCATTTGGCCTCATCAGCTGTAGGGTTGTCGTACATGGAATAAATATTCACACATAAGATATAAATAGGTCATTCATTGACAACAGAATGGATGTATAAAGGCCACTTCGTGCATGCATGAGCAAGTGCAGCCCACTTCAGGTCCTTCTTAACAAGACCCGCACACATTTTTTTAGTGTTTTGTGCCCTAAAAAGCCAATACGATAATCTTAGTTATTGAATTGATGATCTTGTCTGTAAATCATGATGGCCATGGATCTTGTGTGGACATGTTATTAATGCCATAAATAATATGCATCTCTATCTTAAAATTAAATATTTGTAAACATAACATTGAAAGAGAGGGTTTCCTTTGTCGTACCTGGTAACTTGAGTTTGGGCACAATGGTCACTGACCATGGATCTTAGTTCCATGTGAGTCCATGACCACCTAGTAGATTTTAGGACAAACCCGTGGTTATTCTTATGTGGTCATCCTGTGTGAGGGAACCGGTGACGAGTCGGGATGGAAGGTCTCCACCATTGGGCTCAACAATGAGTTTGTGCCTTTGTCCTACCCTGCATGGGAATATGAACGTCAATAGATATGGGATCTTGTTATTAGGCCTGACACTCAAAAGGTTTATATGATTTTATAAATGTTCTCAATAACCGTTAACAAGGTTCCAATCGCACTTAATGGTAATTCCGATGGTTGTGGACTTGCGGTCCACTACTTGATTTGAATGGGCATTGGAGTAAGGGATGGCCATGATTGGTGGAGGGATTGGGTCAATTTGGGTACACGTATAGGCAGGATTATGTAGTGGGGCATTACCAAAGTCTGTAAGGTGGTGGAATACCATACTATTGTCTCTCCTTATTTCCCAAACTTCTTATAAATATATTCTTGCCGAAGGGAGTAAGAGAGGGAGCCTTTGATGTCCCCCCCCCCCCCCCCCCCCCCCCCCCCCACCCAATGTCACCAATATAGAGAGAAGAGAAGAAGGTTGGTGACTTGGGTCCACCTTGGACAGTTCCTTTGTGTTGCCCTTGCTCTAGCTTTGTTTATTGGTTCTCACTCTCCCTTCATGTGGGATAGATCTGGAGGAGAGCCTTCTCAGCTGAAGGTATGACATCGGCATTCAACAAGGTTTTGAGCGGTGATGATTTACAAGCAATTCTAGATGTAGAATTTATATTTTTATGTAGAAACTTGTTGATATCTATATGGGGATCCGTAGAACTAGGTTAATAATAAATCTGGATTTTTCAAAAATTTTAAATTCTGTTGCACTTCGAAAAACTCTAACATGTGTCCTGCCACACATTTGACCTTATACACAATGCATGGTCATGATGCATCAACAATCTCGATTTTGTACATGTCTCACATGTGTCCTCATGTAATTTGTGTAAAAAGGTTCTAATTAGCATTCCTCCTTTTGTGGGAATTTATGACAGTTATTATTTGTCATAAATAACTATTAAACATTGTTATGATGGTACTGATTATGGCCCAAATACTTTACTAAAGACGTTGAATGTGTTTCTCACACAAAAAACATTCAACGTCTTACTTTATTTTATTCAAAACCCTAGGGAAAACTTGTAAAATGCATAATAAACTTTGTTACCTGTTATAATGATGTTTTATTTACTTCAATAAACTTTCTGCTTCTAAAACTGTTTGAACTAATTAACATGCAGCTGAAATGGTCAGGGGGTAGAACACAACATTCTACAACTCCGTTTGTTGATGATATGTATGATCGGCTGAGAAACACATTGAACGAGTATGAGATCATCATCCTTCGCTGGCCAGAATACACTTTTGTTCTTGAGAACGTATGTCCAAATATAAGACCTTTTAGTCCTTAAGTCTCTCTCTGTCATTTATGTCTCTCTAAACTTGAAATCATTGGCATTTGACTGTGTTGATTTGTTATGCTGCATGGCAACCTAAAGGCTATTGCAGATGTTGAGAAGGCAGTGGTGGATGCTTTGGACAAGCAGTACGTGGATGTGTTGGCCCCACTGAAGGATGCTCTGACACCTAAGAAATTTGGCCTCAACTATGTCAAGAAAATTGCTAAACGTAACTTTGTGAACCTTTACAATGTCCCAGAGGAGGTGAGCTATTTCCATTAGGACTCTTGTGAGTCTATTTTTAATGTAAGGGTCACTTTGTAATGTAAATGTTTTAGCTTGAAAATTTTCTTCTTGTCTGCAGGTTGGAATTCTTCTGAACACCATGAAAAGGTTGATTGATGTGCTGCGGCCCAAGATAGAAACACAGTTGAAGTCATGGGGTTCTTGCATACCAGACGGTGGAAGCTTGGCTTCAGGAGAGCAATTTAGTGAAGTAACAGTGATGCTGAGAGCCAAGTTCAGAAACTACCTACAAGCAGTAGTGGAGAAACTTGCAGAGAATGTGGGTACCTTTCTGAAACATTAAATTTGTTTGAAATCTCATTTTGGATTGATTTTGTTTTCCTTTCTGAAATATTTATATGGTTTTCCATAAATGAAAGTTTAAATTATTATTATTATTTTTTTTTAAAGATGGCTGAAACAAAGTAACAAGGACCTTCCATTTAGGTATTAGTGCCTGTTATGTCGAGAAAAGTCACACCCAAGAAAGGTTTGGAACCAATTTCCTATATGGAAAACCCATTTCCTGAAAAGGCAAGAAAACATAAATGTATGAGGAAAACTCAGAAAACATAAATGTATCAGGAACTCTTTTCTGGATGACGTACTCCTACCTTTTTTTTTTCTACACACGCAGTCACACCCCACACAAACCCACTCACTCACACCACAATGGCTTTTTTATACCACAACGGGTACTCAAACTCATGACCTCGTTTTGAAACTCTTGTGAGTCTATCAATGAGGCATGAGTTAGGACCCGATGACATACTCCTATCTATACAGCTATACCCACTGTAAAAGTTTATTCTATAAATGCGTATTTTAAATTGAGGGGTGATCATTGTGCTACAACCTGCTGTTGTCTGCTGATTTTTATTTCTGATTTTTCCCTTTTTGAGGGAAAAATGCTTGTACATAAGGGTTGGAAGATAAGTTCCCCGCAACCTGGTTGTAGGTGATCAAGTCACTTTAGGGCCTTTTTGGATTCATGGAAAGCATAGTAAAGCAAATAGCATTTCCTTGGAAACTTTATTTCCAGGAAATTGTGGTAAAGGAAACATTGTTTTCCTTGTTTGTTGTTCATCAAGATTTTCCTAGAAATTAGGATCTATTTTCAAATTTGTTGTTTGGCAAAAGAAATTTTTTTCTTGAGAAAATTTTCTAGGTAGTCATTAGCATGTGCTAGATTAGCACATGTCACATGTGGGATGCCTGAAGATGGATAGTGGCACACACGGCATATATGGGCGTTTGAAGCTTAATTGTGGCACACATGGTACATGAGAGGTTCTTGAAGCTGTACAACGGTACATGGCACAGGACATGCATTGACACATTTGACACTGGGGCACTTGAAGCTAGGTGCACATTGGCACCATTGGCACATGTAGCATATTTGGGGTGATTGAGGATGGGTGATGGCACATGTGGAGTGCTTTGCACATCTGGGGCACAAGAGAAGATGAATGGTGGTATATGTGGCACCTTAGCACAAGTGGGGCACAAGAGAAGATGGATGGTGTCACGTGTGGCACCTTAGCAGATGTGGGATTCTTTACGCATTTGGAGTGCAAGAGAAGATGGATGGTGACACATGTTGCACACGGGCACATGTGGCATTGTGGCATGGGGCATAACCGAAGATGGACATGGCTCATTTGGCACATGTGAGGCTATTGAAGATGGATGGTGGCACATTTAGACTTGACCCTTGAGAAACCTATTTTCCTTCCATCAAGAGAAAACGAGTTTCTTATGGGTGGAAGTGGGGAAAAAAAATTGTTTTCCAACAAAGAAAGTAGGTAAGGTGTTTCCCACAAATTCCCACGAAGAAAGGCTTGGCAGAAAATGGAAGGTGAGTTTCGTGGGAAACAATGTTTCCTTTCCTTTCCATGAATCCAAACAGGCCCTTGAAGATACACATTCTCAAGACAATTCTCTTTCCTTTTGCATGCTCGATCAAATATTTCCTTTGCAAATAGTGAAGAATTGTATGTGATCCCAATCATATCTCGCCTCTTTCATTTCTTATTTTTGCAGAGTCGACTACAAAGTACAACAAAACTGAAGAAGATCATCCAAGATTCAAAGGAAAATGTGATTGAGTCTGACATGCGAAACAGAATGCAGACTTTGAAAGATCAACTCTCGAAGACAATCGATCACCTTCATAGAGTCTTTGAGACCCATGTCTTTGTCACCATATGCCGAGGCTACTGGGAACGGATGGGGCAGGTCAGTTTATCTAAAGATTCCGTTCAACTTATCCACTTGAAGTATAGATCACACAACTCAAACTTGCTTATTTGTCTGGCTGCAGGATGTGTTGAGCTTCTTGGAGAATAGGAAAGAGAATAGGTCATGGTATAAAAGTTCGCGAATTACGATAGGCGTAAGTGTGCTGTATTTCTCCCAAACATGAGTACTGCACCCTTTAATTGGACATAAATATATCTAATTTGGTTTTGCAGATCCTGGACGACACCTTTGCGTCACAGATGCAACAGCTGCTTGGAAACGCACTACAAGAGAAGGATTTGGAGCCACCCAGATCAATCATGGAAGTGCGTTCAATCCTCTGTAAGGATGCACCGAAACACAAGGACAGGAATTACTACTATTAGCTTTGATACGTGTGTACATATATTGGGAGGCAGCTTCTTTTTTTCCCTGCTGTAAAAGCCCAAGAGAGCCAATATTGAAATACACTCTGATTGGATAAATGATCTTGGCCGTGAAAATGTACATGTTGATTCTTTGATTTGTAAGTAGGGAGAGAGATTCCAGCATTTTGTAAAGGGATCGAAGAGTATAGTTGAGGGTGATAAGCCACCTTGGCATCTCATCTGCAAATTAGTGTCTTCAGGTAATAGATAATCAATCACACCCGACTATCATGTCTATCATTGATTTTCATTCAATTTAATCTTTCACCCCTCATGTAATGGGTTGGAAGTGTCATTGGATTAGATCCTTCTTCTTTTCTCTTTTTTTTTAGTGACCGGTATTGTTATTTGCATCAGTTAGGCCTATGAGTCAAACATCTGAATCTGGGACCAGACCAGCCTATGATTCAAGGTATCAAGCTCGGCTGGAATGGACCCAACCAGCCCAAATACTGTGACCGCCAGTGTGAAAGAAGTCAGCGTGGGTTAGGCCTATTTGTCAGGTCTCCTTAGAAGCAGGGCATGGCCCAGGTATATAAGCCATTCTGCCTAGAACTCGTAGACAGGCCCAACCTGCGGGCCTCAAAGGTCCTTCCATACCAAAGGATCCTGGATCAGGCCAGGATGGGCCATACCACTCCAACATTGACCAAATTGCAAAGCTCGTCTCGGATTGAATACATCAGCATGGTTGCTAATATCATGTGGCTGCATGACTATTTGAAAAGAAGCCTTTTTTTGGGCACCGAGTCCACAAGCTTGGGACTTCACATAATACCGTCCTTTACCCTTGAGTGCAGGTAATAAGCGGCTTCTTTTGAATTTGACCATATAAACTTGGTATTTTTAGGCGGAAGACGCCACCATTTTTTTATTTTTAAATTTCATCCTTTTAGATACTTTTTCAGACCTATTGCCAATACTAAGTAGCAATCAAAATTTTGTATCCATTTTTCATGATATTATGCATGAATCAGATATATTATGGCCAATTCCTTAGAAAAAATTGTGGACAATTCTTCCACAATGGAATCTAATAAGTGAGATTTCGAGAAAGTGTTTACAGAATCTTCTTCTATCCAGAAAAATGATTCATCAAAATAATGAGTCACCTGTTCCATTGACTTGGACACATCTGAGATCACCAAATGCTAGTGGGAAGATTTCCACAACAATCAACTGTAAGGCACTTAACTCAAAACCCAAATTAGCGAAGCCCCCTTTAGATTAGGTGGTTCCCCAAAATTTCATATTGAACGAAGTCTTCCATCTCTTCTGATGAAGAGAAACCTGTTCATCCAATCTGGACCATTTCCATACCCCAAAATTACGGAATTAACTTAGCCTCGGATCTCTTCTGATGAAGAGACTTTTTTTTATGGGTTAGTTCACACACCCCATTGTTAGTACACCCACCCACCCCTTGTTAGGCACATCAAGGTTAGCCACCCCCACTATTGGGATTGATACCATGACCTCAGTGTTGAAACGAGGCTATCTTCACTCAGTCTGACACTTGAGCTATGGACCTGGGTGTTTCTGATGAAGAGACGACCTCAGTGTTGAAACGAGGCTGTCTTCACTCAGTCTGCCACTTGAGCTATGGACCTGGGTGATGAAGAGACTTGTTCATCCAATTTGGACCATTTCCTGCTCTATGTTTCTGCTGGACATCCAACCAATCAGCCAACAAGACTCATAGTTTCAGTCTAATTTTTGGGTTACAGTCTTATCTAGAGAGGATCTCACTACTGGGGAGGTTCCCATTTGAGTTTCAGAGGGAGCCGCCTTGTGGCATAATCCCAACAACCCATCCTTTGCCATTTCTCAAATTGAAATAAACCCAAAAACACCAAAAGTGTTGACACCAATATTCAACTCCCATTTCACATACAAGATCAAGTACCAGGGAAGCTTCAATCCATCCAATTGCAATCTTTTTTTTTCTTCTTTTTTTTCTTCTTTTTTTTTCTCTTTTTTTTTGGCGGGTGGGGAGGGAATATATAACACAGGTAGGAATGGAAGTATATATACACATTGAAAGAGAGGTTTAATTAAGATGACAATCAATTGATCACAATGGGACCCCCCCAAGGAATAATAATGTTACATGTTTAAGAATTCCATTGAGGAAGAACCCTACATCACCCAAACATAACCCACAAATCACATGAAGCAGATTTTCCAGGAATAGCATTGTTGGAAGAAATTCACAAGAGCTTCGATATAACCCGACAAGATGTCCAGAAGGCTGCGGACGCTGCACTAAACAGTGCTGGATTTTGGTATATCCTGTCAGCAAATAGGCATAACGAGATCAACATATCAGTATTCAATACTAAAATTGGTATAGCAGCTGGTATAAATCAATAGAAATGGTTTCCTCGACTCGGGAGAAACACAATCCATAATGTAGAAATGGAAGCTAAGCAATCACTGGGGAAAAAAAAAAAAAAAAACCACTGCTGAGAATTACAAAACTAAGGGGAGAGCAACCTACCCAATGGCAGTGGCACCCCAAGATGCAACATTGTAAATAACTTTGCTTCCATCCCATGCCTTTCGAAGTTTTCCCTTTTTCTTCTTTACAGAGAATGTTTTGCTGAGTGCTGGAAGAAGGCATAGAAATAGGTAAATGTAACTTCAAAACTGCTTCCGGACTGAATGATCGGCAATCATTAGAAGAACAAAACGCAAACTAGCTTCAAAGATATTCAATGTAAGTTTTCTTCAGAATGTGTAAGAGGGGGAGGAGAGTTACACAGGTGAACTTCTGAGTGAAGGTAACAAAACTCACCTTCTTGGAGTTGAGTGGGAGTTAATTCCTGCAAAACCAAGTCCAACATATGAATCTCAACGAATAAACCATTCTAGCAACAACATGATATTTTAAGGAATTGATAGAAGCAAAATAGGAAGGAACAATCTGATGGAAATTGGCTGTTCTATTTGCATGCACAAGTAATTTCTTTCTTTCTTCTTTCTTCAATGAATGAAAGAATATGCATCCCATAGGATACCTGATGTCCAGAAACATGTACCCATAAATAAAGCTAGATAGTAACAAAAGGAATAAACTGCATTTTGACAGAACACAAATTTCCATGGTGAAGTCGAACTAGGAACCATGGATCACTCTCATCTTATTGGGAGACAAATGGGATGGGAAGAGAGTAACCTTACAGACAATTAACTTCAGTCTTAAGTAGCTTATTTGAGTTTCATTGGCTTATACTGCCATCGACCAAATGTGGCCAGACACCAAAATCCAGTGTCATATTTGTCAGCTTTTTTTTTCCTCTTTTTTTTGTCTGCTGAATTTTGATTTTGACTATTTCCAAGTATCAACCAATAGAACAATTGAAGGGCTCATGGAGCATATTGACAGGGTAGATAAACATAGCATCTATTCATTTAAGGAGAACACTGCACAAACTATTTGAAGGATGCAATATGAATTTAAAGAAATATCGAATGGATTTTGTCCAAGATGACCTTCATCCGTCTAGAGGAGCTATAATACCAATGCAGATATTGCATTGCTATATGAACAGGAGTATATACAAATGTCTTCTACAGCTGAGAAGAAAAGAATAAGAAAAAAGAAATGTGTAGTCATATAACATAAACATATTAATTAGCCAAATCAAATTCAAAGAGTGGTGTGTTGTGCTGATAACATCCAAAGGAAAATGGTTTTGATCTTATCTTAGAAAGCAATTGATATTAATCTCAAATATTGTGAAAAACAGATATTGCACAATTACCTGTGTGGTTTCTTTCACAAAGAAGGAAAAGGTTGATCTAGTGAAAGCTTCAAAGTTAAAAACAGAGAATCATGAATACCTTAGTTTGATTTAGTGACAATAGATATGCAGCCATGAAGCATGCAATGCCCTCTACTATATCTTCTTGTTTAACAACAACATAATCATCTTTGTCTGTATCTTCATCCCAATCGGTCTTGCTAACCACATCCCAAGAGCTACCTTCTTCTGCTGCCACAAAAGGAGGAATACTGTAAGTAACTATCAGTCTATCACTAGTCCATTCTTCAAACCAGACTTTACACATTAAAAAACTATCACTAGTCTCGATCTTCAAAACAGACTTTACACATTAAGGAACTCAATACAGTCCACATAAATATTCAAATTGTTTCAAAAGACTGCTAATCACCTGCAACCCGCTGTAAATTGTTTCAATTGTTTCAAAAGAACTCAAGGAATGCTTCTAAAGAGAAGGGTATAATATGTTAGTTGGACCTAGAGAAGGCGTATGATTATGTGGATTGAGGTTTTCTTGATTACATGATGTTGCGGCGTAGGTTTGGGGAGAAATGGAGAAGGTGGATTATGAAGTGTGTCTCCTCAGCGCGGATCTCAGTTCTTCTCAATGGTTCCCCCAAAGGTTACTTCAGAAGCTCGAGAGGCCTGCGGCAGGGTGTTCCCCTGTCCCCATTTCTCTTTTTAATTATTACAAAGGCCCTTTCGAGAATGTTGACTAAAAGTCAGGAAGAAAGTATCATTGGTGGTTTCAAGATTGAAGGTATGGAGAAGCCGATTGCTCATCTCCAGTTTGCGGACGACACTCTCCTTTTCTGTGACGCCGAGCAGAACAAGGTTGACAATTTGAGAACTATCATTTGGTGCTTCGAGGTGGTTTCAGGTCTTAAGGTGAATTTAGGAAAAAGAAAGATGATGGGGATGTTCTTGGAGGATGTCGACTTACAGCGGTTGGCGGATTCTTTCGGTTGCAAAGTAGGAAAGCTTCCCTCGACCTTTGTGGGCCTTCCCTTATGAGTCGGCACGCCTCCTAAATCCCTTTGGGATAAGGTAGTTGAAAGATTTCAATATTATCTTGCTAGATGGCAAAGCCGTTTCATATCATTAGGGGGTCGTATAACTCTTATTAAGGCTGCCCTCTCGAATCTTCCGCTCTATTTCATGTCGGTTTTCAGGTGCCCATTGTCGATCGTGGCCAAGATTGATAGATTGCGGTGTGACTTCTTATGGCATGGTATAGAGGATAAAAGGAAATTCCATCTTCTGAATTGGAATGAGGTATGCAAACCCTACGAAAAAGGCGGTGCCGGTATTAAAGATCTGAAAGCAATGAATAGAGCACTCCTAGGGAAGTGGCTTTGGAGGCTTGAGAAGGAAGATGGAAGGCTTTGGAAAGAGGTGATTCAAGCCAAATATGGCTGCATGACTGATGGATGGCGGACGAGAGACTCCTCCCTATATCAAGCCTCTGCCGTATGGAAGGGTGTTATGTTTGTGAAATCTTCGTTTTTTCCCTGGGTAGTGGTGAAAGGATCCACTTTTGGGAAGATGTATGGGTGGGAGACTCACCATTGAAGACTCAAGCTCCAAACATTTATCAGCTAGCTCCGAATCCGTCTATCCTTGTATCCGATTGCTTTTCCTATGTAGAGGGAGAATTAGTTTGGGATCCTCCTTGTAGGAGGTATATGAGGGAGGAGGAGTTAGAAGAATTTATAGCCCTTTTGAATCTGATTCATCAGTATCGCCCGGATATCTCAGCCTCAGACGATATGTTTTGGCAGCAGCCACAAATCAGGATCGTTCTCTGTGCGCTCCTTTTACGATTGTCTATCCAGATCTGCCTCAGCTCCTGAAGAATCAAACTCCAAGTACGTCTAGTATTATCATGTCCCGCCAAAGATTGTGGCATTTGCCAGGCTGGTAGGTCGTAACAGGGTCTTGACAGTTGACAACCTTCGGAAGCGAGCTATGATTCTCCCTAACATTTGTTTGTGTTGTATGGGTGATGGAGAATCGGTCGATCATCTGTTTGTTCACTGTAGGTTTATTGGGAAGATATGGTCAGACTTTATGAGACGCTTCAGTATGTCGTGGGTTGTTCTTCCAGCATCAGCAGGTGATCTCTTACGGGCTTGGCATGGGGCTAGGTTGGGTAGAGAAAAGACGTTACTGTGGAGGATGGCCCTCCTTGCGATATGGTGGTCAGTCTGGGAGGAAAGAAATGCCAGATGTTTTCGTGGTGAGAGCAAGTCAGCAGATCTCACATCCCAACGAGCGAGTTCCTTAATTGTTGAGTGGGCCTCTAACATCGACAAGCTTAAGGGATGTAACTTTACTTTTTTTGGGTTTATAGGTGGATCACCTCCTTGGCGATCTAGCTCTGTTCTTCTTTCTTTTTTTCTCTCTCTTTCTTCTGCTTTATAAAATTTCAGAAGCCTTTCAGAAGAAGAAAAAAAAAACCAGCTGTAGATTAACCAGTGTTTTCAGTAGCATAGCTCAAACACTACATAGCATACTCTGGTAGCGTGGGGTCCATGTAGCGTACACTACAGACCATGTTGCATACACTACACGCATGTAGCGTGCATTTCGCTACTAGCAACTCATGCAATTTTTTAAGTTTTAAAATATATTATGTCACATGCATATTTTTGAAATGATGGCGACTCGAATTGATCATACATCGCAGTCCATATGGTCAATCTGGACCATCCAAACTGTGCTCTCAATCGTGGATAATTGATATATATTTTTTGACACCAATCTGATTATCCTAACCATTTGATTTTGGACATCAAAATTTACAGTTGGAGAAGATTTGTGTTGCAAATGGTGGCAGACTCACATAATATAAAGAGGCTTTATAACTTAAAGCCCTTTCGAAATAGGTTTTGAAAACCCTATTTTTCTCCTGCGGCAGTGCTTCCTGGCCCTAAAAAACTGAGGGAACGATTCTCTCAATCTACAAATCCTTTTGAAGCATGACTTTACGGGTTTGGTTGGCCCTATCAAAGGATTGTACGGCTGGAATTTCAGAGCCTTTGGACCAAAAACAAGGGAAAAATCAGAGATCCCTCATTTTACGTCCGTGCGGCTGTGGGCTTCCAATTTCCAATTTCTGCTCGATCTTGAAGATATTAAAGGTATTTATTTTAACCTCAGTTATTTATATTTATTTTAATTTTAATGATAAAATAATTGACATCTCTTAGATTTTGACTTTTTCACCTTTATACCTGTTTGGCAGCCTTCTTTTTTTTTCAATTTTCTTCCCTGTTTTGTTAACCTTTCTTCTTCTTCTTTTTTTTTCATTTTTTTCATTAGAAAATTGGAAATGGCCTGTTTTAGTGTTGTGTACAGCCACTATTCAGTTTTAGGACTGACTGATTGAGCTCTTACGTGTTTGGTTAACTTGTAAAGTTGGCTTTTTAGCCCATACTTTTAGTTAGTGTTACTTGTTTAGGACTCACTGACTGTTCAATTAGTAGTTGTTACTTGCTAGTGTTACTTGTTAGTTGTTAGTTGTTAGTTACATACTGTAGAATCTGTACAGCCACCATTATTAGTTGCATGTATATTTGTTCGAAGTTATTCGTCATGTGACTTATGATTTGGGAGATTGTATAATCCTTCTTGTTTTTGTTCTTTTGTTAGTGATCTATTTAACATCCTATGCCTTTTTCTTTAATTTTCTTTGCTATTTTTATATTTATTTATACCATATGCCCTATTTTAATTAAAAAATAAAATAAAAGTATCACGTAGCTTACACTACACGCTATAGAGGGCCGGACACTACGCCATATGCTACACGGTATTTAAAATACTGAGATTAACTTAGCAAACAACCCATTTTAGCAAGCAATTTGCCTCGAAAATATATGACATTTTCATGGGAAAAGTGGAACAAAATTCTGGAGGCATGAAAAAAGGATTGTAGCATACAACCAGTTGTAGGTGGGTCAGTTTTCTTTCAAAATGCAATAGAATAAAGCTTTGACTACTCACATTTATAAATCCCAACCAGACAAACATTTTGTCATGCAATCACTACAACAAGAGAGTAGGGAGTAGGTCGTCCTTGGATGCGTACCAGTCATATTCTGAGGAACTGACATGTGAATGCTCCCAAGCTTTTCAAGAAAGTTAGGTGATTCCACTCTAGACTTGAGAAGATCGCAAAGCTACATAAACACCAAGAAACAAGTACTAACTATTCCAATGATTAAGCTTCCAAACGAGTACTAACAAAGATAGTTGATTGTTCCATATGCTTCGACTATGTGAACAATGTAGTGAAAAATTGGTAAGAAATCTTTTGTTGTGTATATCATCATCAGCAGCAGCAGCAGCATGGAAGCGGATTGCCTGGTGATTAATCACTAGGGATATCCCTGGTGATCCAACATGGTGGGATCTGATTGGGCCATGTGCCGCTGTCGGAGATGGGGCCCAGGCAAAACATGTTTGAAAGTTGTTTGGTCGAGTATCAGGCCCCACCTCTGACAGAGGCACATGGCCCAATCAACTCTCGCCACATCGAGTCACTAGGGATATCCCTGGTGATTCAGCCACTAGGCAATCCGCTTCCCATAATCATCTAAGCCTTGAACCAACTAATTGGGGCCGGTTACATGAATCTTGTTCTGCCATTCCACTCTATAAATGACCATATCCTCAGTAAAATCATAGGTCATCTGCAAGGAACACCCTAGCATGAGCTTCAAAAATTGTGTCAGGACTCATGAGATGGATATGTCAAAAGTCCTATGCCGGCCGCCTATATGACACAATCCTCGTTTTATCCAGGCTTGGGACTGTGTATATATGAGACAGAAAACACACAGAACCGTCCAATTGAGCAAACCTCAACCACAGACTTGTGACATCATAGCATGCTGAATCTTGAATTGGCGATGGTATGGGTTTTTTCCCAATATGTTATTCATCTCCAAGCAACAATCATTAATCAAGCTGCTACTAAAGAAAAAGCAATCCAACGCCTCTCCCTTGCAGATCCACCTCTAATAACTTCCAATCAATTGCAATTTATTAACCGTTCTCAGCCGACCCCAATGAGTTGAGACAAGGCGTAAATGATGATGATGATGATGATGACGATTTGACGATAATCAAGAACGATGGAAAATTTTACAAAGATAACAATCGCGAAGTCAAATATCAACTTCCATCACATAATTTAAATAGATTAGAAGCTCTGCATCAAATCCAAAGAAGCCTCATCCTCAATTCCGCAAGATAAAACCCTAGAGTTAAGATAAGCAGAGAGGTCGGAATTCCCTTACCTCAGCAGTTTCAGAGTCGCCGCTGCCACACTGAGACGACGCAGATGACGAGGACGAATCGTCGTCGATCTCCTCCGGAAGGTTGTGGCCGCCGCCGCCATCTTCATCGGCGTTCTTGAGCAATTCGAGGGCTCTCTGGCATTGCTCGAGAACGGCCTGCAACGTCTCCCTCCTTACACGAACCTGATCTGCTGATTCCCGCCTCTTCGCTTCGATCGGAGGGTCGCTGTTGTCCGAGGGTTTGGAACCCTCCATCAAACCCTAGAAATTTCACCCTGTCTGTTTTTGTCGCTGCATTTCTTTGCTTTTCTTTCCTTTCCTTTCCTTCTCTTCTTCTTTTTTGTTTTAAAGATTGAAGAAAACGTCTGGGAATTGGAGTTGGATTAGAATATTGGAGATTTTGCGAGAGGTGGAAATGAGAAGACGCGTCTGCGTGGGGGAGCTCTTTTCACCGGCGATTGCCGGTCTTGTTTCAATCATTGAACTTGGACTGAATTACTATGCTGGTTCTGCGACCTTTAAACAATGGTGTGACTCTTTACCTGTATGTATGGAATAGGTGTACAGAAATCTAGACCGTCCAAATCTCTGACGTGACTGTGAATGGAGCATAACCTTAAAATTTAACCGATAAGATTAAATAAACCACCTGATTTTTCTCGATATTTTACTTTTAACCATCTACTTGATAGAAAATTATTCTGTTATTGTTAGGATTGCTTGATCAGTGTAATTTTTAACATATGATCCATCCATGGAGGGACCCACAATTTGGATGGTCTGGATGATTTTACACCGGTCTCACGTGTTAGAAGAATGAGTCACCACAGTTTTTCAAAATGGTCCAAACTTACAGGCGTCTCTCTTGATTGTTGCAAGAGCCAAGAGTTTTCAGGTGTCGTGTCGTGGCTTCTCCTTCCAAGTGCGTACGTTAATTCCAGACGCTCCCATCTTCAAACAAAACGCACCACTCATGCTAAGTTGGCACATGTGTGAAGGATCCGGCCCGTTTATTCCCACCGTAAAAACCTGAGAGCCGGTACACCGATAAGGTCTGTGGAGCCCACCGTGATGTGAGTGTGAGACATCTGGTCCGTTCATCATTCGTGCGAGCTAATGCTAGAAAGGGACCCCAAAAAATCAGACGTCCAAAACACGAGCGAGCCACACCACGGGGAACATTGGGATGGGGACACCCACCATTATACGCTTCCTGGGGCCCACTGTGATCTTTATTCTCCGACCACACGTTCAAATGTTGAGTCCCACAAGGTTGACGGAAGAATAAAATCTTAACCTGATCCAAAGGTGGCTCAGGAAGGTTTCGGTGATAGCGTCCTCCTCATTACCATCTTTGCGTGTGGTGTGGCCCACTTGAGCTTTGGATCCGCCTTTTGTTTGGACACACAGCCGTCCATCTATTTTTGCAGCTCATCGTAGGCATGACCTAAAAAATGAAGAGGATCCAAATCTCCCGTGGGTGATGATTAAAACTTTTGTATCAAGTTGATATTTGTGTGGTACATTATCAACAAGTTGGATGGCAAAGAAACATTCCGGTGGACCCAAGAAATTTTAATGGTGGATATTCAATCACCACTGTTTCCTTTGGTGTGGTCCATCTGAGACTTGGATCTGCTTCATTTTTGGGATCATGACCTGAAATGAGCTGTAAAAACGGATGGAAGGCGTGGATATAAGGCACGTACATCAGTGTGGGCCCACAATCTGGATCCACCGACCTCGTATCAACCAAAACGGCGTCTCTTTCGTTGGCGCTTACGCCCAAGCATCATCCGATGCAAATGATGGAAGTAGAGGATGTCACACGCAACACGGTGGCCCAGCAGGCGTTATTCCTCCAGAAGAGGATCCACTGAGACCGGTCCACCTTAATATGTGTGCTCTATCTACATCGTCCATCCATTTTTTCAGATTCATTTTAGGGCATGAGCCGAAAAATGAAGCAAATCCAAAGCTTAAATGAACCACACCACATGAAATAGTGGGGATAATAACACCTACGGTTGAAACCTTTCAAAGGCCATCAAAATGTTTAATTGCCATCCAACGTGTTCACAAGGTCACACAGACGTCGTTGAAGGAAACCACAAATTTCAGCTTCAAACAAAACTTTTGTGGCCCTTGAGAAGTTTCCATCGGTAGCCGTTCAACCTCCCCTGTTTCCAATGCTGTGGTACACTTGAGCTCTGGATGTCCCTTATTTTTAGGCTCATGCCCTAAAATGATATGGAAAAATGGATGGACAGCGTGGATAAAACAAATACGTCACGGAGGGCCCACATATTCCAGTCACCAGGGAGACTCCTGGCAATCCGCCCGGACTGGAGTAAATTCGCATCTCAACACATACCACAGAGGGCCCACATATTCCAGTCACAGACATATACATACCACGTGAGACGCTTAATCTCCTTGTGAGTTTTTCACCACTTAAAAGACTAGAGGACGCTCCAACTGTATACATGGCATAATTTTAGGCAATCCAGACTGTCCAATCTCTACGCAGCTGTGGATGGACCATATCTGAAAATTTGCACTGAGAAAATAATATTTCCTTCTAATTTTTCCTCTTTCCAATGTGAACACACTCACTATTTTACTTTTAATCATCCATTTGACAGCATTTCTTGATCACAAGATCACGTGCTCCGTCTACAATGGGACCCACAATTTGGATGGTCTGGATAGTCTTACGTGCTTGCCATGCCAGAGAGGAGGATCAGTCACCACCATTTTCAAAATGACGCTGAAACAACATAGGAGTAGCACGAGTTGTAAAGTTGCGATTGCCGCATGATTCACATGGCTTAATACGGTCATGCGATTGCGCCCGTCTTGCGAGTAGAACCGGCTATGGTTACGGCGGAATTAGTGGGAGCCAGCGATGTCGTGCGATTTAATTATAAATAAATAAATAAATAATAAAAATAAAGCCAGAAAAAAGAGAGTTTTGAAAGATGATTTCCTAACAAAAGGCATGGATTTCGCTTTCTGTCAGCTGTACACGGATGGATGCATGTGTTAAATGTACATTGAATTGGGTCCTGCTGATCACAATCTACAAAAGATTATACGTACGTCTGTGGCCCACCATTCAGAACCTAACTAAAGACGGATGGTCCTGCCGGGGCTATGTGGGGCCACTGTGATTTATGTATTTTGTCTCCACCGTCTATCTAATTTGACATATTATTTTAGGTGATGAGGCCCCAAAAAGAGTCATATCGAAAGCCAAGAGCACCACACCACAGGTACAGCTGAAAATCTCTCGGGCTTCAAAAGTTTTGAATCAAGCTGATGAATATTTATGTTTCCCAAGTCCATGTGACCTTATCAGTAGGTTAAATGGCAAATAAACATCATGGTGGACTGTAGAAAGGTTTTAACAGTGGGCATCACTGTACACCACTGCTTCCCCTGGTGTGATCTACTTCAGCCTTCAATCTGCCTCATTTTTAGTATCATCCCCTAAAATCATATGTCAAAATGGATATACAGTGAATTTAAAAAATACATTACAGGTGGGTCTCATAAATCCCCTTCCGTCCATCTTTATCTAAGGTAATGGTAGGGGTAGTACCCAATCGGCAATGGCCGAGGTAACCTGACACGGATTTCTTGCGAGCGCCTTTGAAGTTATTGCACTGGGAAACTAGGTGGGCCCTTGGTGATGTTTTTGATAAATTCAACCATTTTGCAAGCTCATTTTAGGACATGAGACCAAAAGTAAGATGGATTTAAAACCCAAGTAGTCCATACAAGAGAAAACAGTGGGTCTTGAATGATCACCATTAAAACATTTGTATAGCCACAAAAGTTTTGTATCAATCTAAAGTAAGTTGTGTGTGTGTGTATTTTCAGTTCATCCCAATATTAATGATCTTATAAACAGTTTGGATGGCATGTAAACATCAAGGTGGAGCCCACGAAGGCTCAATGGTGAGCATTTCTTTCCCCAGATTTCCCAATCATGCGGCCCACTTGAGCTTTGCATCTGCCTAATTTTTTGTCACACAACTTAAATAAGCTCATAAAATGAATGGACATGGTAGATTTTTCACAAAATGGTGGGGAACTTCGCAAGAAATCCGCATCCGAGGTAACCTGCCCAACCGGCTTCAGGCAAAGATCAGACCTTGGCTTCTATGCTGCACTTTGGCCTCACATGCATGGCCCAACTAATTTTTTAGTTCAGCTCAAGTTACTTTAGGCTGACCGATGTGGCCCAATCTAGTCTGAGCTAACTTTATATGTACGTGTCATAGTTTACAAATATGTCGTTCTTGGGTAACCCATCCATCTCAGATGTAGACTAGTTTCATTCCCCTAATTCCCTATTTCTTTTTTCCATGTGTGGTGCACTCATCAACAAACAGATTAAGAACATTTAAGAGAGAAGGATTTTAACCAATTTCGAGTCGAGCCAGGTCAATTCGGGCTTTTGGGCTCAGGGTTGGGCCTGTTTTGTCCATCTTGGTAATCTCAGATATCTAAAGCTTAAGGCTATGATAAATGGTTTAGATCTTGCAGCAAAAGGCTATTGCAGGAAATCTGCGTCCGAGGAAACCAGCCCAACCTGGCTTCAGGCGAAGCTTGGACCTTGGTTTCTGCACTTCGGCCTCACATGTCTGGCCCAACTAACTTTTTTAACTTTAGGCTGACCAATGCAGCCCAATCTGGTCTATATATCATAGTTTACAAATTTGTCGTTCTTAGTTTACCCATCCGTCTCAAATGTAGACTAGTTTCATTCCTCTAATTTCCTATTCCTTTGTCTATGTGTGATCCACTTTTCAACAGATAGATTAAGAACATTTAAGTGAGAAATAAGGATTTTAGCCAATTTCAAGTTGAGCCAGGTCAATATGAGCTCAGGCCCAACCATTTTTTGGGCTCAGGGTTGGGCCTGTTGTGTCCATCTTGGTAATATCAGATATCTAGAGCTTAAGACTATGATAAATGGTTTAAATCTTATCTTAACAGAATGCGCAATGTAGAAAACCGAATTGTGTGATTCATAGTAGTTCAAGCCACTTTTAAATGCTTTTCAAACCTAGAGCAGTTCAACACTAACTGAATTTGAAAGATATCCACTTCTAGTTGAACCCAGTTGAACAAGACAGTCTAGTGGGATTTTAAAAATGGTGCCATGAAATTCAATGAGTAGGATCTAGTATATAATCTGATCATATTTAGGTGGCGTTTGGATCGTAAGTTGCTTAAGATCAGCTACTTATGCCTTAAGTAGCTTATTTTGATTTCTACTTATTAAACTTATTAAACTGAAGTGATTAACTAACTTTAAATAAAATAACTACTTATAATTGATCATAAACCAAGCATAAGTTACTTATATACTGGAGTAAGTAGAAAAAGTAACTTATTTGGTGGTATCCAAATGGGCCTTAGATTACTAATAAATGATTGAAGTAGCTGTACTTAATATAAAGGTTTGCTAGAAGACATTGCAACGCATTCCAATAAGATATGTTGAGATTGGCTTTACTTAGTTTTTTCTTTTTCTTTTTTTTTTTTCTTTTTTTTTTTGTGACTTAAACTGCTTATGTGATAGGGCTTCCCTTGGATTAGAGATGCCTGAAATTATTCTTAGATTAAATATTTTGATCCTTCCATTATACATGGACTATGATGCCATCCATATTCAAAACAAAAGAGCTAATCCTTTGATCATACATAGACTATGATGCCATCCATATTCAAAGCAAAAGAGCTAATCCTTTGATCATACATAGACTATGATGCCATCCATATTCAAAGCAAAAGAGCTAACTTATCAAACGGTGAAATAATCCAGCTGGGAGTTGTTATTTGTTATCTATCCACCATACAAAGTGGGAGATATCAGATAGATGGTTTGGATCATTGGAGCACAGCTCAGATTTAAGGACTAAAGTCAAGATGTATCTTCCTACAATATTTCAAGATTAATGAGCAAATCTTCTTTACACACACATACACAAATATAGCAACCAAATGATTTGTATTTTACTAGTTATACATCTTTTTTCAAGGGTGTGTTTGATTCTTCAGGTCAAAGGTAATTACGTTGTAAAGGGGTAATGACTATTTACCCAAGTAATTACGGCATTGCTTTCGACACAGCCTGACACAAATGTTTACAGCTAACCTTCTGAACGCTAAATCAAGGACGGTTGCAAATGAATGTTATGCCCACTATGATGTATGTGGCTTATCAACATTATTCATCCATTATATATGTCAACTGAATTTAGGACATGAGCCCACAAATGAGGCAGATCCAAAGCTCAAGTGGACCACATCACAAGAAATTGTGATGAATCGAATGCCTACCATTAAATACTTCTTGGCCCCCAAAGGATTTGGATCCAGTTGATATTTGTGTTTTCCCTTTATCCATGTCTGTGTGACATTATGAACATTTTATTTTACACACAAAATCACACCCCACATGCACTCACGCTAGAGTGGGATTTCACCACAATGGGTACACGAACTCATGACCTCGTGTTGAAACTCTTGTGAGTCTATCACTAAGGCATGAGTAAGGACAATTAGATGACGAATAAATATCAATGTTAAGTTTAGAGAATTTTTGTTGTATTGTATTGAAAGAGGCGGAGTCCTCTTATAGGAAAATTTCAACCTATAGATAGTAATCTTCTATGCTAAGATTAGCTATATTTGGCTAGACATTAATCCTATAATCAGTTTAACATATATGCAATTTAATACTCCCCTTAAATTGGAAAGAGAGCATTAAGAACGCCCAACTTGGAGCTCAATTGTTGAAAAGATTCTTTCCCTAGTGGTTTGGTAAATAAATTGGAAAGTTGGAGTCTTAACGGAACATAAGATGGCTGAAGTAAACTAGACTGTATCTTTTCACGAATGAGATGATAATCAATTTCAATATGTTTTTTTCGTTCATGAAAAAATTGGGTTAGCAACAATGTGAAGAGCAGCTTGGTTGTCGTAAAACAGATGGGTCGACTAAATATCGCGAACCTGAAGATCGTGAAGGAGATAAATAAGCCATGTTAATTCATAGCTGGTAGTAGCCATGAAGCGGTATTCTACCTTAGTCGATGATCGAGAAACAATCAATTGCTTCTTTCTTTTCCAAGAGAGAAGAGAATCGCCAAGGAATGTGTAATAACCGGTGAGAGATCGATAGGTGATGGGACAATTGGCCCAATCAAAATCACAATAGCCTTTTAAAAGAAGGAAACTAGAAGATGACATGAGTAAACCTTGCCCTGGAGATCCTTTTAGAAAACGTAGAATGTGAAGTGCAGCATCCCAATGAGGACGTCTTAATTTGCTCATGAATTGGCTGAGGGATTGTACAGAATATACAATATTCGGCTGAGTGATAGTAAGATAAATAAGACGTCCAATCAACTGACGATATAGGGTTGGATCAATGAGAAGATCCCCTTCATTATCAGCGAACTTAGAATTTTGATCCATAGGCAAGTCAATATACGATGGGCCCCAAGTAATCCAGCATCAGATAAGATATCAAGAGTATACTTGCGTTAGCTCAGGTAAATGCCTCAACAAGACCGAGCAACTTCAATTTCCAAAAAATATTTAAGTAGTCTAAGGTCTTTAATGTGAAATTGTTGTTGCAAAAAATTCTTCAAATAAACGTTGGATTTGGCATCATTCGCAGTCACAAGAACATCGTCAACATAGACTAAAACAACAGCAAAAGTGGTACCATTATGCCGAGTGAATGAGGAATGATCGACCTTGGAGTAAATGTACCCTGCTTGTTGTAATGCAACGGAGAATTTCGCAAACCAATGTCTAGAGGCTTGTTTGAGTCTATAAAGAGATTTTTGAAGTAGACAAACACAAGACTCCCCCTGTTAAGAAAAACCCGATGGAAGAGACATGTAAACTTCTTTATCTAAGTCACCATGTAAGAAGGCATTGTGAACATCTAATTGATAAAGGGGCCAATGTCGGATGGCAGCAATGGCGAGAAGGCAGCGGATAGTCACCATCTTCGCAGCAGGGGCATAGGTTTCATGATAGTTAAGGCCTTCTTGTTGAGTATATTCTTTTGCAACAAGATGAGCTTTATAACTTTTAAGAGTGTCATTGGAACTTGGGTTTATAAACCCATTTACAACCAATGAGGATTTTCCTAAGGGTTTTCCAAGATGATAAGACAACTTCCACAAAAATCTAGATCTAATTTCCATCAACACATGCCATGAATGATGTAACAGAACAATGATAGCATGTCTGGTTCTTGCTCTCATCTCATTTTAGAGCTTATTTGGATAGATGAATGCATGGTCTGAACATGGATCATAGCAGGCAGTACCTTTTTTAGCACTAGGCAATGTTGTTTGGATTTTGAGTGGGAATCTCATATTTTTAACAATAACCTTTTATCTTGTACTAGAAAATAATGTGGTGGAAATTTGTAATAATTTCTTTGTAGAGTTCATAATTTCTTTTTACCATCTAAATAATGCGAAATATAATTTCTTTGAAGAGTTCATTTTTATTTTTTTAATTTAAATGACAAAAAATGTAAAATAAAGAAGTGAATTCATCATATTAAATTTTAAGCCAGACGAAAAGGAATGATATTCCTTTCCACTATCAATCCTTAGTGGTTCCTGTTCCCATTTTCAGCCGTTGACGAGAATCACTCATGTATTTGAATATGGGAGTGGTCCATTCTTCTCCATTAATGGAAGCCATGAGCACCACCTAAATTAGAGGTTTGGTGGGCCACCCAATACGACCTTCCAATTCAGTGCAGAATTTTGCTTGGGATGTGGGTTAGGGTCCATGCCCCACCAAAGAAAAACGCAAATCCCTTCTTTTCATAATTCACTCAACCCTTGGTCCATATTCTATTGATAAATCACCAATTTCCTCAACAGCTCAGCCACCCACATCTCACTTGTTTATTAGAATGAGGTGATGCTCTGGGCGAGGTGATGGTTGATACGCAGGCAGTAAGAAAAGCTTTGTAATTGAGTTATACAGCTCAAATCAAACTGTCCAATTGATGAGGCAAACTTTAGATGGATTACAAAACCGAATTTTACATGAATTCAATTACTTAACCAGTGGATTGGTAGGCAGATGAAATGTAGCAAATGGTTCAAATTCGGTAAACAAGTGTATGAGAATCAGAGGGCTTTTTTTTTATTTTTTATTTTTTATTTTTTCATGGGTTAGTTCACACACCCCATTGTTAGTACACCCACCCACCCCAGTTAATCACATCACAATGTTAGCCACCTCACTATGGGATTCGATACCATGACCTAGTGTTGAAACGAGGCTATCTTCACTCAGTCTGCCACTTGAGCTATGGACCTGGGTGTTGAGAATCAGAGGTTAAGATTGTCTAACTAATCCGATTTTGGTACGATGACCTATCTATAGTGGGTCCCACAAATTTGATATGCCACGTATTATATCTTCTGAATGGCTGTGCCAACTATGGTAATAGTTTAACACCATTTTTGAAATGGCAAGTGACTCATTCCTGGAGCTGAACACGAGCCAAGTTAGCTTGGTTAACTTGCCTGACTCAGTTCAAATAAGCTCGATTCGCTCAGATTGAAAGCTAGGTTTTGAGCTGACCTATTTTTTTGAGCTTGAAATAATTTGAGCCAAGTTCAAGTTGACTTGAGCTTGACCCAACTCAGTTCGAAACTTGGCTTGATCATGACTTGGTTCAACTCGGCCCAGTTTTAAATATCTTAAATATATATAATATATATATAAAGTCAATTGAATTCGAGCACCCTAATCCTTGTCCTTTTAAAAAAAAAATTGTCCAAGCCCAATTTTTTTTGTTTTTTAGCTCTAGCCGACCCGAATTCGACTCGAAAGCTCGAACTCAGCTCAAGCTGGCCCGAATTGCTGACCAGACCAAACTAAGCCGAACTCACCAGTCAGCACGAGGATTGAGTTGAGCCGAACTCAAGCTGGGGTAGGCTGCTGGCCGAACCCAGCCAAGCTCGACTCAGTTCAGCCCATGTACAGTTCTACTTCCCTGCATAGGTGGAAAACACATGCAATCCAGACCATCCAAAACACTGGGCCCACTGTCAAAGTCCTAACTTCCAATTAACCGCTGTCAAAACAAAACTGTCATTGATCCAAATTCAACAGGTGAAATCACTTGGCTGGGGTTGTTCAATCCCCGTGATTTTTCATGTTATAGAAAATGAGACCCATGATTTGGATGGCTGAATTACGTGTACATTGAGTCACAAAATCATCGAAATGGTGGTGAGTGGTTGCAACACTCTAGCCCCTAAGAATTTTTCCACCATACATCACTTATGGATTAAAAAATGACTGAGTTGTGAGTTTAATTAGCCTTTTTATCGCCGGTCATCTTTCAATGATTCAAGCCATTCGTATGACGAAGGTCCCACTTTGTTTGGTGGATAAACGGTCTTCTTCCAATGATTCAAGTCATTCATACGAATGTCTCACTTTGTTTGGTGGACAAACGACAAATGAAAAGTCCAAAATTTTAAATTATTTCATAGTCTGATGATTCAGACTTTAGCTTCGCTTATGGACAGCCATAGTCAGCTGTGCTTAATCAAGGGGTTGAAATATTCAATACGTGAGTCGTCTTCTTTTCAATACTTTTTTTTTTTTTTAATTTTTTAATACATGAACTGGCACTTCCACACTCAATGGGTACTCGAACCCATGACCTTGAGTTCATGACCTCGTCTTGAAACTCTTGTGAATTTCTTTCTTTTGACCCTTTTTTTGTCAAAAGAAATTATTTATACTTATTTGTTTTGTTAAAGAAAAATATTGAAAAATATTTGAAAGTATTTTTATTACAATCTCACCAAGGCAAATTTCCTTTTTCCTCTTAAATTTTCACACTATTTGATTTTTCATATACCCTGTTAATTACTACACTATTCCCAATGCAGACATTGACATATGTTTTTTAATGCTAAAATTGAGTATAGTTGCCTAAAAAAATGTAGGGCCCACTGTGATGTATGTATATTATCCACACCATCTATCTATAATGGCAGCTGATTTTAGGATATGAGCTAAAATATAAGGTAAATCCAAAACTCAAGTTAATCATACCACAGGAAATAGTGGGAATTAAACACCTATCGTTAAAAGCTTCTTAGGGCAGGTTGAAGTTTTGGATCAAGATGATATTTGTGTTTTCCCCCTTATCCATCCATGTTTGTTTGACCTTGTGAACAGGTGAGATGGCAAATAAACATCAATGTGAACCTGATGAAGGAAACAACTTTCAACTATGGATGTTTTAAGGGCATTATTTCCTTTAGTACAGGCCACTTGTGGTTCACCCCTCAAAATGTTTATGTAAAATGGATGCACCGCATGGATATACTACATATATCATGATATTTGTGTCTTATACATGATGTCTATCTATTCTACCAGCTCATTTTAAGGCATGAGCCAAAAAAATAGGTAGGTTTGAAGCTAAAGTAGACCACAACATAGGAAATGTTGGGAATGGTGAATGTCATTAACCCCCTTATTTCCCGTGGTGTGGTCTACTTAAGCTTTTAATTTGCCTCTTTTTTGCCACATGTCCTATAATGAGATAATAAAATAGATGAATGGCATAAATATCATATATAAGACTCACAAATTTTGACAATACTCTTAGATTACATGCTTTATGGTACTATTTTGGTGGTGTAATTACGAATGTATTTTTTTCTTAAACAAACACCCAGTATAGGTAATAAAGCTACTTATTACCTATTTACCCCTGTTTATATATGTATAGATAAGGCCCATTGGACTACTTCCTCTCAAGTACACACCTCAAAGTATCTAATGACCAGGCCGGCGTGTATGGCCCACGTGCAAACCACATGATGCCAACTGAAGGATCTATCAACTAAAAGCCATATACACGAATAAAATAATCAAGGGACATGTCCACCAACACATGGAAAGTCGGATAGTGTATCAGATTAAAAAAATAACGTGTTGGTCTAAAGGAATGTATTTTGTCATGTAAGATTCCACTGAGAGAGATAATCTCCTCACCATGAGACACGGTTAATCAAGTGGAATCAAGTGCCTAACACGTGGAAACAAGGCACGTGTACAGCATCGTAGCCGCTGATCAGTCCATCCCCATCATGCAGATGGAATATCCATACAATTATTATTGTCAGGTGGGCCAGGCATGAAAAAAAGAATGGTTTAAAGAAATTAACCAGCGGTCGGACTTTGATATTCACTCAGGCGTAGCCCACCTGATGATCAGCGGCCTAGTTTCTTGAGACATGAAAGCTATATAAGGCGGAAATTTCCAGATGAACCACTCCGACATCACACGTGTACATTTCCAGGTGTGGAGGCGAGTGCGGTTACCGGAGATAGTGGAGCAGAGTGCACTTAACATTTCTCGGCCCATTTCCCGATCCGGTGCGTCACTTGTGCTGATGGGCTGTTGCAGATCTGGTGCGTCTCAACGAGACCAAATTTTACATGTTTGCCCTTGGCGTCCAACGTAGATTCCTTCGAGGTGTGCTAATTCCACGCGCGTGTACATCCGTGCACATCCACAGCACTCGTGTAATGGACAGTCAAAATATTTATCTAGCCATTCATTTGTTTGGATATGATGTGACCCACCTGAAGTGCGCAGTAGCCCATTTACATCTTCTTCTTCTTTTTTTTCTTTTTTTTTTAAGTCTGGTTAGTATTTTATCCAGGTCAGATGATTGGTTTTGCATGATGAATGGAACAACATGGGGAGACATACGGTATCTACTTTGTAAATGCTGTAAGCATTAAAAGAAGTGAATGAAGCGGATTTAAATCTAAGTAACCTGTCCCTTATCAAGCAGATAAGTTTTTATGATTACTTTACCCTCTCTTAATCAATGCTTTGAAGACCAAATGTGAGGGAAAAAATATCCAAATCCTTTTGCTTTACATGCGATGAGAAAAGATAAAAACAAGTTAAAAGTAAATCAATGTTGTCATGGAAAAGCCACGTGTACACATTGTTGGTCTCAAATTCGGCCACACATTTGTTTATGATTTGCAGGCGTACCAAACCTGATTAGGTCTTATTCAAACCGTGACCACTGACCTTGGTGTCGAGATAGAGAGGTGCTCATGTTGTATAAATCTTTTTGTATATTTAGTACACGGCCAAGTCAGATCTATCAGGTTCAAGGCTTGACTTGAATAGTCAATTTCTCAAGACAGATTTGCTGCCCTTTTTTCTGGTAATTCCAGCAAGTGCAAATGAAGGAAATCTGCAAATTGTCTTCAGGATACAATGAACTCTCAATCCGAATTTTAACACAAAACTTTGCACATTTAAGTGTTAAACAGATCTTTAGTTATAACACCAATATGCCTTCAAATACGTCCAGAAAAAACACAGTAAGAGGTCAGATCTTTTAATACTGAAAGAGGATGGCTTGATCAGAGAAATGGATAAAATCATGATTCTTCTGGATTATGATATCCAGGATATATAGCAATTGAAGGGTCATGGTGTCTTTTCTGGAGAGACTCATGTGCCTCTTCAAGACATCCACACCCTTTCATATGCAAGAGACATTCTGCCATGAAAGGACATGACCCTTTCTCTTGTGGCAGTTATTTCTGTATCTTTTCAGACAAAAACAGTTATGCAACAGCCTAAAACTGTTGTCATGTGGGATCCAGATCATAGTCAGCATAACTGCCGCCACATGTATGACACGTGGCACAAATGTCACATGTACAGAATGTCTTAATCAACCTCTGACCTAACCCAGGTTCACTCCTTATTGTACTTAGTGCCAAAAAGGCTAGCTCCTTGCGACGATGCGTACGTGCAAAGTGCGCCTAATAAAGCGCCAAAAAAGCGCCCAAGCAGCCCTACAGCCCACGCCACGCGCGCGTGCGCGGACGGTGCTTCGCACCGTCCTTGTGAAGATTCGAACCTTGGTTCCAATAGCAAAACCCCCTCCTCTTACCAACCGGCTATTTAAACTTTTATGGAAAGTTTTAATAATAAGTATATTTATGTACTTATTAAAAATAAACTTTTATTTTTGAAATTAATTAAACTTTTTTTATTTAAATAAAAACCCAACAGCTCAATCATGGTTCAATCAACTATCGCGCAATTTTGCGAATGTTGAAGCTCTTACTCCAATGAGCTCTTTTTGCCTTGGAAATTAAAGACTTTCGAAGTGTAACATTTGTATGGCTGAATAAGAAAAGATGAAAGATGAATGTGGAAATGAGTGAAATTTATCAATACAACGGGATCACTAACTTGGTTAAGAGCAGTAGGGCACTTCGCAGAGTGACATGCTGATGGGCGAGGTGAGGGCAATGCCGAGACTTATAACTACGGTTGACCCAGTGTATAAGTGTAGGTGGACAATTCCTAAAGCTAGGGTCTTCCTTCAGATCTGACATGCAGGCGCAGATGGAAAGGAATTGCGGCTACTGGCTATAACTAAAAGTTGGTCCGACGTGATCACATAAATGGACTAAACTATTCCTAGAGACTAAGCATCTCACAACTTGATCATGAGCGGTGGAGATGACAAGCCAAGCTAAGTTAAGATAGATAAACAGCATTGCGCTGGTTGATTATTGATTGAAATTTTAGGTTTGATTATGGATCATTCTCTTCGTATATGCATTGTTATTTATAGTCTTCCTAATTAAGGTATAAGAATAACTGCTTATCCACGTGGCTCTTTCACATATAACCAGTTATAAAAGAGCAATTACCTTTTCTCGATTGTGTTTTACCTTTGTTGAACGCTTAGAATGTGCTCCAATGCTAACATAGCTCCAACAATTACTCGTCTTTATTCAGAGATTGCATAAACGTCAAGGTTCTTCGAAAATATGACCTATCTTTCATATATCCCACGCGTGCTAAAAAAGATATCGCATATGCCATGGGGCTTTTTCCACACCGTTGATCTAATTCTGCAAAATTTTAGTACAAAGACATATTCTTCATCAGCCAATGAACCAAGAAGTTATGAGTGAAACTCTCCATGGAAAATTATATGTGTGTGTTTTACATTAGAAAAGATCACAGCCGAAGAATAAAAAAATGTATGTCGATACTCTGACAAAAGCATGATTTAGATGCTTGATACAAATGCACTCCAAAAATGTAGTGGTTGTATGTATATTAACTCAAATTAAACCAACTAAATTGTGAAACCCACCATCAGAAAGCCACGTTCCCTAAATCAGATTCATGGAGCAATTCTAACCTCCATTCATGGCCACTTGCATGCTCAAATAGGATCATTGGATTTTTCATTTTTAAGTGTCTCATAGATACTATCCACCAATCTAAATGCTAGATAATAAAAAAAGCTTACAGTTTGGTTCATTGGACAGGTTTATGGGAATTACTTTTTTATTTTTATTTTTTAAATTTCTTTAATGGTTAGTACACACATCACACTGTTAGTACACACCTACACTGTTAGTCACCCTTCAATGTTAGCCACCCCCATGTTGGGATTCGATACCTTGACCTCATTGTCGAGCGGAGGTTATCTTCAATCAGTCTACCACAGTCCCAAAGGTGTGGGTGTGGTTTATTGGAATTACCAATTTCTTAGCTACCGTTTATCATCCATCGCACCAGAGCATCAAAGATTCCTTCCATAAAAAGCATGTATAACTTAATATTAGTGGAAGTAGATAAAATTGAATTTTCGCACGCACTATGATTGAACGTAAAATCCGGGTTTCAATAAGGTACGGTGCCCGTGTAGATGTGGGTTTGCAACCAGCTTGTATCTTAAATGATAATCTGAGCCGTTCATTTTTCATTGCTGCCTTATAGAAAGGTATTACATTATAATCATTCTCTACTAATGATCCAATACCTTTGAGTCTTGGATTTGAATTTGAACCACTCGAATCCTTACTTTTCTAGGTTCTAACTTTATCTTCGTACACAGTCATCCGTTCAACTAATATTTATTAATATGGCCATGTAATTCAAAACGTGAATGTTCGTATCATGATCAAGATGCAAACGAAGGGTGAAAATTCGTTCTCGTACGGTGGGCCCTGATAGGCCGTACCCTATCAAAACCCGCAAAATCCCAAATGACATTGGATGAGTTATTCGATGCGCTGGCAGAGCATGATGACCCACACACGTGCACTCCACGAAGTAGACGTGGCATAAACGTTGCGAAACTTGGGCCATTGAGTATTGACCCAGCACCACCATCGCTGTCGTTGGGCGCCGTCCATCTGTTTTGCCAACTCACTTTAGGGCATGGGCAAATCTAAGTTTAGGGCATAAATGAAGCAGATCAAAAGCCCAAGTGAACCACACCATAGGAAACGGTGGTTATTAAACACCTACCATTAAAAACTTCTTTGGGACTACAAAAGTTCTGAATCAAGTTGATATTTGTGTTTTTCCTTCTTCATTTAGGTTGGTGTTACCTTATCAGCACGTTAGATAGCAAATAAACATTACAGTGGGCCTTAGTGAGGTTCTAATGGGGTGTCATTATCCCTGCTGTTTCCTATGGTGTGGTCTGCTTGGGCTTCGGATCTTTTTTTCTTTTTTTTTTTGGTTAACGTTCCAAAATGAACTGGCAAAACGGATGACTGGCGTGGATATAAAACACGTGCATAAGGGTGGGCTCCACACCGCCCGACTCCACCTAGCTGGGTGGTGTTGGGGTCACCACCTCATCCGCTTTCCCTTCGATTGGCTGGACGTGCCGTATTTTCAACGGGACATCTTACATTCGAAGATTCCCGCCCGAATGTTTGCGGTTGTCGTATTTATCTCGGTAACAATGATCGTTAGCCATCAAACATCGTTGTGTTTATCTTTTGTAACAGTGCTCTATGTCTATGGGCCCCACCATGATAAATGTGTTTTATACACTCCATCCATCTATTTTCCCATATTATTTTAGGGCATGAGCCCGAAAATGAATGGATCCAAATTTCAAGTGGACCACACCATAAGACAACAATAGTAATTTAACGCCGCCATTAAAAACATTCCAGAGCTCACTGTAATATTTATTTGCCATCCAACTCTTTGATTAGGTTACACAGACACCAATGAAGGGAAAACACAGATACCAACCTCATCCAAAACTTTTGCAGCCCCCACGAAGTTTTTAGTGATGGCTGTTCAATCAGGGTCCAGATGAGATTTAGATCTGCCTCATTTTTTAGGCTTAAGGAGCAAAATGATATGGAAAAATGGATGAACAGCGTGGATAAAACATATACATCATGTTGGGGCATAGAGCACCGTAAGTAGCTACTGGCTACTAACACACTTGGGAGGCAATCCGTGTATAACTGCAAGAGTTGTGCTAGGCCCACAGTGGTGTGTGCATGGGATCCAATCAGCACTGAGATAATTGGATGCTTAGAAAAAATTAGGCCGTTCCAACCATCATGCAGGCTACTGTGTGAAAGTTTTTGGGTGGTCAACTGTTTTCGATGGTGTGGCCTGCCTGATGATTGAATAGCATGATTTTTGGTGAATCTCATCATCCTTGTGGCATGGTTTTAAGATCCAGACAAGTTTGCCTGAGCCGATTGAGACAGGTTTGATTCGAGGTTCAGAGTTGGTAGACTTGACTCGGGACCTGGTGCAATAACCTGTAGAATAAACTTAATCGGCAGGAAATGGATTGTGTAGTCTCCACGTTAGTGTGAGAAGTAAACTCTATTGAGCCCACCGTGGTGTATGTGTCATTATCCATGTTCTCTAGCTGTTTTTCCAACTCGTTTTCGGACATGAACCCAAATTTAAAGCATATCCAAAGCTTAAATTTGAAAATTTCTTGAGGCTGAAGTGATGTTTATTTTTCACCCAACCTGCTCATGAAGTCACAGAGACATTGATGAAGGGAAAACACAAATATTAGCTTAATCCTATGGATGCCGCTTGTGTTGGAGCGCGCACGCAAGCTAGCTTGGGTTTACTTTTGTTTTCTTAGTTGTGTTATGCCATATGATGAGACTCGGACATGAATTGGTAATGTTAATTTTTGAAGTTGCCATTAGTCGAAATAAGCTTTAGAATCTATTATCGATTATAAATTGTAAAATTGCTTATGGGTTGGTGAATCGAAAGACTCCTCGACTCAAATGACTCTTGTGGTTGATATGTGATTATAGATTTTAAGTAAGATTTTCGTGATAGAAGAGGAAGTGGTTATGCACCATTTGTTGCTCACTCAACATGCAATCTCTACTTTATGGAGTTTTACGATTTTGAAGAGAATTCAGTAAAATTTTGACATTATGCATTTAGCTATGCTTTGTATAACCTACAAGAGACCAAGTAGAAAAATAAATAAGTTCTAGCCTTATTTTATAGAATCTAGTGACTCTAGGTAAAAAAAATAAGCAAAATAAAAATGAAACGCAATCCTAGCCTCGTGTTGAAGAGTTTAAGGCCTTGGATAGACAAATGTAATAAAGAATAAAAATATACAAGCAATGAAAATAAAAAAAAAAAAGTGCAATTTGATATTACAGATATACTGGATATGTGTAGAGTGGAATGTGATCTGAGTTTAATTAGGATGTGAGAAAGAAACTTAAAGATTAGACGCTATTTTTGTGCAAAAAAAAAAAAAAAAAAGAAGTTGAATATCCTAAATTATAGCTCTACTTTAGACTTTTGTTGACTTTGTTCAATTAGTTGTTTCTTGTGTTGGGTGCGTTTCACACAAACCTTCGGATCTCGCCCCCCAATACACTAGAATTATAGACTATGCTAATGCAATAATCAAGAATAAACATCAATCACACAAACACAAGGAGTTTTTACGTGGAAAACCCTCTAAAGAGGTAAAAACCACGAGACCTAGTCCAGATCAACAATCCACTATCTCAGGGAACTGTTACAACCGATCACAAGCACACACCGCTTGGATCAAACTTCTTCACCCACGCAGGGATAGATAAACTACAAGAGAATAGTAAAGGAGAAACGATCTCACCGATCCCGAGGACGTAGAAGCGCTGAGATGACCGTTGCGTAGAAGAACCCTTCTTCAAGCAACTTCTCACTTCTACAAGCTTCCTCTTTCTCTCTCCCTCTTTTTCTCTCTTTCTCACCTTGGACGTGTTAGCAACACAATGGGATACCCTAATCCCATTTTAGAACGCTTAAGTACCAAAAACGGAGGAATTAGATCCAAATATGGAAACTGCGTACAAGCAGTTCGCGCTGGGTCGAGCGCCCGGTCACCAGACCGTCGAGCGCCCAGCCAACCAAAAAACAGTCCAGCAAGTACACCAAGAGAAACTGAATTTCGGGCGCCTGGACCAAACATGGTCGGGCGCCCGGCTGTCGCCAAAAACGTCCAACAGCACTGCTGCCAAAAAACAACTTTTGATGAATTTCGGTCGCCCGGCCACAGTTGGGCCCGGGCGTCCGACCAATCAGAGTTGCCACTCTCTCTCTCCTCTGCGTTTTGAGGAGGAAAACTCCATCAAATCTCCCCCTTTCCGACTCAGGAGAAATTCGCCTTCTTCAAGCCAGCCAGGTTTCTACATACCTCAAATTTGCCCTTGAGCAAAGCCTTGGTCATCATGTCTGACCCGTTATTGTCCGTATGGACCTTCTCAAGCTGTAACACCTTCTGTTACAAAAGTATCCCTGATCCAGTGATACCGAATCTCTATGTGCTTCGACTTTGAATGCTGACTTTGATTCTTGCTCAAGTGTATAGCACTTTGGCTATCGCAATAGACCACGTGCTCCTCCTGCTTCAGGCTGAGTTCCTGTAGGAACCTCTTCATCCAAAGCATCTCTTTGCATGCTTATGTGACTGCAATGTACTCGGCATCTGTCGTCGACAATGCTACGACCTTCTGTAGCTTGCTCTGCCAAGAGACCGCTCCCCCTGCAAACGTGAACATGAACTCCGAGGTAGACTTTCTGGAGTCTATGTCACCTGCCATATCTGCATCTGTGTAGCCTTCTAACACAGGTTTTCCATCACCATAGCATAGGCTCAACCTGGATGAGCCTCTCAGATACCGCAGTATCCACTTCACTGCTGCCCAATGTTTCTTGCTAGGATTGGCAAGATACCGGCTGACAACACCAACCGCATATGCTATGTCTGGGCGCGTACACACCATAGCATACATCAAACTTCTTACCGCTGACGCGTAGGGTATCTTCCGCATCTCTTCCACTTCCGCCTTCGTCTTGGGACACTGCTTGTCGCTCAATTTGAAGTGACCATCCAGTGGAGTACTGACCGGCTTCGCTGCATTCATGTTGAACCGCTCTAGGACTTTCTCAATATACCGCTCTTGTGACAGCCAAAGCTTCCTGCTGCTTCTGTCATGGGTTATCTCCATTCCTAGGATCTGTTTTGCCGGGCCCAAGTCTTTCATCGCAAAAGACTTGCCCAACTCCTGTTTCAGCCTGTCAATCTTCTTGATGTCTTTTCCCATGATGAGCATATGATCAACATACAATAGCAGAACTAAGAAATCACCATCTGAGAACCTGCGAGTAAACATACAGTGGTCCGACTTCGTTCTGTCATATCCATGCTTTAACATGAACGAGTCGAACTTCTTGTACCATTGCTTAGGAGTTTGCTTCAGCTCATACAAGCTCTTCCTAAGCCTGCACACCATATGCTCTTTGCCCTTGACTTCGAACCCTTCTGGTTGACGCATGTAGATCTCTTCTTCCAGGTCACCATGGAGAAAGGCAGTTTTGACATCTAACTGCTCTATCTCCAGATCTATGCTAGCTGCCAACTAAAGCAACACCCGAATGGATGTCATCTTCACCACTGGTGAGAATATCTCCTCGAAGTCTATTCCTTTTCTCTGACCAAAACCTTTCACCACAAGTCTAGCCTTGTACCTTGTCTGTGAATTCTTCTGCTCATTCTTCTTTCTGAACACCCACTTATTGCTCAGAGCTTTCTTGCCCTTAGGCAATTTCACCATATCATAGGTGTGGTTCTTATGCAAGGATTCCATCTCCTCTTGCATAGCTTTCAACCACTCCCCCTTATGCTCGTCGGCTAGGGCCTCAAAATAGTCTTCTGGCTCTCCCCCACCAGTGAGCATAATGTACTCATGCGGCGAGTACTTCTTGGATGGATGTCTGTCCCCTTGATGTCCTCCTCACCTGCGGCTCAACAGGTGGATCAAGTTGGGGCTGCTCCCCCTGTCCATCTTCTGTAGGCACTCCCTCATCCTCTGCACCTTGCTGTACTCCCCCGTCATCAAGCACCACGGGAGGAGTAACTGGATCCATGTCTTCTAGTTCACCTGAATTGGGTTGGGTCTTCTCTGGCTTTTCAATGTCTTCTATACACTGATCTTCAATGAAAACCACATCTCTGCTCCTGACGAGCTTCTTCTCGGTCGGATCCCAAAACCTGTAACCGAACTTTTCATCACCGTACCCTAAGAACAAACACTGCCTGATCTTCATATCGAGTTTGGACCTCTCGTCCTTTGGTACGTGAACGGATGCCCTGCATCGAAACACCCTGAGATGACTGTACGATGGATCACGTCTAGTTCACACCTTCTCAAGTACTTCTCCATTCAACGGGGCTGATGGAGACCTGTTTATTAAATGCACTGCCGTGTGCATTGCTTCTCCCCAAAACATCTTGGGCAACTTTACATGGGATAACATGCATCTGATTCTCTCTACAATGGTGCGATTCATTCGCTCAGCCACACTATTATGTTGGGGGGTCTTGGGAACTGACTGTTCATACCGTATACCCAGTGACTTGCAATACTCATGGAAGTCACCTATGTATTCACCACCTAGATGTATCATCTATAAAAGTGACAAAATACAATGCCCCACCCAAGGTTTTTGTCCTCATAGGACCACAAACATCAGAATAAACCAAATCCAATGCATGTACTTTATTAGTATGAGAAACAGTTTTAACAAAAGAAACTCTATGCTGTTTCCCAGATAAACAGTCAATACAGGTTTTGAGAGGTATACTTGTCACGTCTGGAAGGAGCTGCTTCTTCGCTAGTAGCTGAAGCCCTTTTTCACTCATGTGACCTAGACGCCTGTGCCACACGTCAGTAGCTGAATCTTCCGCTGCGTTTAATCCACCCTTGCACACACTGACACTTGCCTTGTAAAGGGTGCAACATTTCTTTCCTCTGGCAGCAATCAACGAACCCTTGATGAGCTTCCAGCGCCCACCAGCAAACCGGCTTCATAACCATCATCATCCAGCCTTCCCGTCGACATCAAGTTGAGACGAAGGTCTGGAATATGTCTCACATCCCTGAGAACCAATGTGCATCCCACATCGGTCTTCAAACAAATATCACCAACCTCTACAATCTTCGAAACACCAGAATTTCCCTCTTCACTGTCCCATAGTCACCTGACTTATAGCCTGTGAAGAAATCTCTGCGTGCAGTCGCATGAAACGAGGCTCCCGAGTCTATCACCCAGTCGGTGTCCTGACTCGAAGCCGTGAGACAAGTATCGTAATCTGCCGAAAGAATAACAACAACGTCACCATCTGAGGCGACCACAGTAGAATCTGATTCATCTTCCTTCTCCTTTCCTTTACCTTTCTTGTCACTCTTTTTTTTGTGACATTCTTGCTTGTAGTGACCCTTCTTGCCACAATTCCAGCATTCAACATCTTTCATGGCAACTGACTTGCCTCTTGATCTATCTCGGGCCTTTCCGCCCTTTCTGTTCTTTCCTCTCCCCCTATCTTGTGTCACAAGGGCCTCTTGTTGAGCATGCCCTAGAGACTTCCTCCTTGTCTCCTCATTGAAGAGACAACTTGTCACCTGATCCATGGATACCTTTCCGTCTGGCGCGGAGTTACTTAGAGACACCACTAATGTCTCCCAACTGTCAGGCAATGAGCTAAGCAGTAGCAAAGCCTGAAGTTCATCATCCAAGACCATCTTCATGGCAGAGAGTTAGTTCACAATGTTGCTGACCTCATTCATGTGTTCAGCCACAGAATCACCATCTTTGAACTTGAGATTCACAAGTCGTCTTATCAGGAAAATTTTATTGCCGGCTGTCTTCCTCTCATACAGCCCTTGCAATTTCAGCCATAGGCTAGTGGCTGAGGTCTCTGTAGACACATGGTGGAAAATCGAATCATCCAACCATTGTCTAATGAACCCTACCGCCTTCTGGTCCACTTTCTTCCAATCATCATCTGACATATCCTTTGTCTTCCCCGATATGCCTAGAATTGGAGCATACAAGTCCTTGCAATAGAGCAAGTCCTCCATCTTAGCCTTCCATATGGTCCAGTTAGAACCATTGAGGCTGATCATCCTTGATGAGCCACCTTCCATAATTCAAAACCGATGTTTCTTGCAAGGGTAGGTCTCTTGAGTCGGGCAAGGCCTCGATGTTAGTTAGAAAATCTCTGAACTCTTCATAGGTATTCCCCAACGTATCTCCCTTGACATCTCCATCACTCTACTTCGCCATGTGCCCTCTAGAATAACAATTAGTGGTTACATTTATAGGTTGAGATCGTAGGCCTGTGGTGAGCTGACAATATTGACATGTGTCGCTGCTTTGAGATTTCATTGTCAAAGAAGCTAGGCTAGATCTAAATTAGATCTAAAAGAGACTAGATGGCTGTCGACTAATGGTTGTCAATGACCTCCTTTGCTTACTTTCCCTCATCTTCTGCCATGTATAAGAGGACTTGGGTCTTTATAGAGTTGGGTTTTTCTCTAATCTCTAGCCATCCTTATTTTGGATAGGTTAATTTGTCTTATTGATTGCTTTTAAGAGTCATCAAGGTTTCTTTTGCTTTTTTACTTTTTGTTTTTGTTTGGACCTTTGATGCTTCTCAGATCGGCTAAGGTCAATCTTATTGAAGAGATCATGTTGTTAGGCTTTTGGCGAAATGAGATTAATAGCTGGAATTTGATTTATGAGTTCTGAATTTGTCAATTAAGTTTGTCGATTGTTCTCGCCATGTGCCAAGGGTCCTGCTCATCCAACCCAATCATGCTTTTTGCAATTCTAAGCTGCTTGGGATAGTTTTTATCAAAGCCTGGTTAAAGTTTTGAAGAGTAGTTTATCTCTAAACAGGGTGAAGTGTCCACGGTCTAAAACTTTTGTGGCCCCTAAGAATCTTTCAATTGTAGGCATTCAATTAATTCTCACTATTTCCTACAATGTGCCACTTGAACTTTATATATGCTTAAATTTTGGGTTATAAAATGAGCCGTAGAAATGGATGGATGGTGTGGATAAATCACATATGACCAACAGAGTTTATTCACCAAGCTATTACTCGCAACGCTATACAGAATCTGCATCATACTCTACCCAGACCTAGAGACTAAAGAGAGCCGACCAAGTGACACCTGAGCCTCACCCACCATGGGGTTACTATGGGGTCCACCTTTTTTTGTTTTGTTTTTAACACACGCACTCCACACACACACCCCACACCCACCCACGCACACACCCTTGCACTCACGGCATGCTAGGATTTTATCGCCTATGGGTACTTAACCCAATATCTCAGTGTTGAAACTCCTCAGAGTCCTCCAGGTGTAAGGATAAGGACCTAAGTTGATGTATGTATTACATATCTACACTGTCATCCATTTTTCCATAGTATATTAGCAAATTATCTAAAAAATGAAAGCAAATCCATATATGTATTATACATCCACGCTGTCATTCATTTTTTCATATTATTTTAGAAGATTATCCAAAAAATGCTGTCATCCATTTTTCCATATTATTTTAGGAAATTATACAAAAAAATGAAAGCAAATCCATATATGTATTACATATCCACGCTGTCATCCATTTTTCCATATTATTTTAAAAGATTATCCAAAAAATGAAAGCAGATCAAATTATGTGGAGCATACCATAAGTACTATTAAAAATTCTTCAAGCGTACTTTACTGTTTCTTTAGTGCAAAAATTCTTCAAGCGTACTTTACTGTTTCTTTAGTATTTATTTACCATCTAATCTATTGATAAGGTCACATAAGTCTGGACAAATGGTAAAAGCAAATATCATCTTGATCCAAAACTTTTGTGGCTCATTAATGGTCAATTAATACTGTTTTCTATGGTACGGTCCACTTGATAATTGAATCTATTTCATTTTTGAGATAATATCATAAAATGATCTGAAAAAAAAATGATGGACGGCGGGATATATAATACATACATCAAGGCGTGCCCTATGTTAACCCAGGCCGCACCGTCTCAGGGGTCTCACCTAATCCGCTCTTGAGACTAAACAGCTTCTGAAGTAGACTTCTTTCAAAGAACAGTCCATCCATGGTGGACACAGCACATCAACGGTCAGGGTTAACGACGGCCCCACTCGTCAACTTTGAAATCCAAAGTGAGGGCATTTTCGCCCGTCTGACTCTAGAAATCGGATTGCGTACTGAGTTACTCAGTTGGGTCTATGGAAATAGTGGGACGAGGATTCCCTGCGAAAGCCTTGCGCAGCAAGTTCCTGCTCACCTAGGTGGGGCCACCATGATGTTTTTGAGAAATCTATACCGTTCATCCGCTTTGTAGGCTCATTTTAGGACATAATACCAAAAGTATACAGGATCCAAGACTCAAGTGGGCCGCACTAAAGGAAAAGGTGGGTAGGTAAATTCTTACCGTTGAAACCTCCCTGGTCTACAGTGATGTTAATATGCCATCAATGCCGTTCATGACGTCATTCCTACGAACTCAAAACACAAATATTAGCCTGATTTAAAACTTATGTGGCGCCACGAATATTTCATCTGTGGACATTCAATCATCACGTTTTCAGCCCACTTGATCCTTGGATCTGGATATTTTTTGCATAATGTCTTAAAATGATCTCATAAAACGGATGGACGGAGTGGATTTCTCAAAAAACATTACGGTGGGCCCCGCCTGATTTCGCATAAAATCCGCCTCCTAAATGATTTCCACCATTGAAACCTTGCTATCGCCCAATGATATTTATTTGTCATCCAACCTATTCATAAGATCACAAAGACATGGATGAAGGGAAAACAAAAATAAGATCACAAAGATATGGATGAGGGAAAAACAAAAATATCAGCTTGATCAAAAACTTCTGTGGCCTCTAGAAAATTTCAATGGTAAACGTTCAATTCTCACTATTTCTTATTGTGTGGTTCATTTAAACTTTGGATATGCTTCATTTTTGGTATCAAGCCCTAAAATTATCTGATAAAATGAATGGACGGAGTAGATAAAATACATAAATCATGGTGGACCCCACAGAGTTTACGTAGTACGCTTAGCGTACTAAGTTACTCGGTACGCAATCCGCTTCTCTGACTCTATATTTAACTGGATTCTGTCTGTCCTGATGCCGTTCCACCTCACTTGTCTTTTCCGGCCACTCCGTGACCCCAGGCATACCTGTAATCATACGTATTTGTATACAGTAATCGCATGTGCGCCGTATTTCCGCGGCCCGCTTAAAGTCAGTTGCTTGACGCTTGGTTTTCCGTTGGCGAACCTCGGCCTGGTGACGAAACAACCGATCTCTCTCCGTCACGAAATCTGTATATTCTCATCATCTGAAATCTCTTTATTTTTATTTTTATTTTTTCCCTTTTTCGAAATATTTCAGCCCTAATTTTCTCTGTTTAGTGGTCAGATTTCCTTTCTTCGATCTGATCATGAATCATCAGCATTTCTTCTTCTTTGATCTGATTTTTCTTTCTTCTCCTTTTCCTTTTCTTGTTAACCTTTTGCTTTGATTTCTTGTTGGAAATGCAGGTTATTCAATCTGAGATTTTCCGTGATGTGATTCGGAATCGGCAATGGTTACCCGAAATGTGGATTCTTCTCATCATCAGGTCAGAGTAGAGATTTTTCAGCAAATTTTTTTAATGAGCATTCTTGAATTTCTTTTAGATTTTTTTTTCTTTCAATTTCTAATAATACTATTCGTCAAAATTTATTATTTTTTGTCCAGGAAGATGGTAGGATGGCATCAAATGCTCATGTGTTGATCGATAAGCTGCGTTCTCATGCCGGCAACACAGTAAGGGGTTGTTTGGATGCTAGATTTACTAGTAAATGACTTAAGTGCTAGTAAATGATTTATTGCTGTCTGTTTGGATGTAAGTTGTAAACGATTTACTAGTAAATCATTTACATTGTTTGGATAGCCTGTAAATGGGTTATATCCTGTAATTGTATATTCACACCTGAAAAACAAATCAGCAAATAACATTTAAATTGCATATTGGAATTTCCTTTCAAGTGGGTCATTGGGTTAAGCCCATGTCACTAAAGCTTAGAGTTAATCCTCAAAGAAAACCGAGTAGTATGTGAGCCATACAAGTAGGCTCACGAATTCGAGGTCGCCGGAGGTGGTTGAGATCGTCGGTCCGGTAGAGAGCCGCTGCCGGAAGGGTCTTTGAAGCTTGGAAGATCACCAGAGGGAGGGAGGGAGGGAGGGAGGGTGAGAGATTGCAGAGAGGGAGAGGAAGAGAGAGCCGTTGGATAGCCTGCAACAGCCAGGTGTGAATCTGCTTTATAGCAGAAATTTAAAAAATAGATCCGTTGCCATTTACAGCCGCTCATCTCATTTACTAGTAAATGTAATCTCACCTTTTTGCTAGTAAATGGGAGAAGGCATTTGCTAGTAAATGACTTATAGGTAGTATATGATTTACTAGCAAATGGGAGCATCCAAACACAAAAATGGCCCATTTACTAGTAAATCATTTACAGGCTATCCAAATGACTCCTAAATTTACTTCCGACAATCTAATTCTATTGCTGTCTTTGTTGAATTTGTGATTGTTTTCTTGATTTCGCATCCTTTGTGATGCTACTGTAGGATATAATGTAATCTTTGTAACTGTCCGCTAAAACTAGTTCAACTGCCAGTTCATCCTGGTTGAATTGGTGATCTATACCTTTTTGTGCCAGTTCAAATCTGTTTGGACAGCTTTTTAAGTTTTCCGGGCATTTTGAACTGGGACCGTTATGTGATTGAACTGGTCAGTGACGTCAGTCTGGTCTGGTTCTTTAGTAGCAGTGGCTGAACCTTAATACAGACAACATGTATAGGACAGTGGTGAAAATGGCATAGAGTGATTGTGGAAACTCTTGGTTACACTTGTCTGTTGAGAGGAATTAAAGCTCTTGAAGGAATGTACTGAAAGCAGATATGATTATTGAGCTCTTACAAAATGTAAAGCTTGGATACAAAGCCCTCGTCAGATCAGCTGCCCTCTTGTGTTAAGAAGGTGGTTTGTTCTTCATAAGAGAAGGAAGCTACTTGTTCTTTATCGATCTGAAGGCTGTGGCCAATCTCAGTGTTCCATACCATTCATGGCCTAAACTGTTGGGAGCAAGGTATTCTGTAACGATAACGATGGCCGTAACAGCCACCACCGTTACCTTTACGATATGGATTTAACAGTTGTTACGGTCTCCCTTTTTTTTAATCCCATAATGGGCCATTACAGGGGCCGTAATGGCCTTTAAGGGTCTTTTTTCTCCCATAACAGTTGATAAAGCCTTTACGACCCTGTAATGTGTAACAATTGCCCTTGTTACCTTTACTTAATGGCCTTTATGGCACACCATGGTTGAGAGAAGAGATCCCTTTTCGACAACACACAACAATATCGAAAGCAAAAGAATGCAGAGAAAAGATGCAAATCACGATACAAAGATTTATTGGTTCCCTTTTGGTACGTCCACGGATTCACACCGATCCACTATGCTCAAGGGCAAAAAACAAAGAAGCAACTCTCAATACAATGGCGGCTCTCTCTCACGACAAAATATATATTACTCCAAATGAACTAAGATTTACATAAAACACCATGTGAAATTATGAAATTGCCCTCTGGGATTGCTGATTGGATGAACAGTACATCTTTGATGATCAAGCTCCACAAAGCCTACAATAAACTTTAGGGCTTGTTTTGGGTGCCGCTTAAAAGCCCTACTATATATATCCCAAGTAGTGTTTGGCCAATTTTACCCTTGCAACTAGTCAGAGGGAGGGTGTAATTTTTTTACTTTAAATGGAAAATGGGATGCGTTTGGCCCATCAACCAAGGGAATTTTTGTCTTTTCAATTCTTTAATGCAAGTAGCCTGCTCCCATCTCTTCTCCTCTTTGTGTGTAGCTTGCGTGGATGGTGTAGTATTTGGAAGCCCGTGCAACAAAGGTTCCGTGGGGCTTGTGATGAATGTGTAACATCCACTCCATACTTCTGTTTCGCTTGCTCATGTTAGATCTAATTGGAAAAAAGTAGAGATGGGGCGCCTACCGTTGAAACCATTTTGGGGGCTCATCTCTTTTATCTCTCTGTGTATAGCACGCACCTGCATGTAGCCACTCCCTTTCCCTTCATTTCTTTCTCCTTTTTTCTCTCCCCTACTCTCCACATGCGTTCTGCGTGTCATAACCCCTAGTGTGTTTGAATTTTCTCCCCACATGTGCTAACAACGTCAACAGTTGGATTTGAGCTTAAGATTATGGCCCACTCCGTTGTCCAAATGCCCTGAAATTTTAGTAGAATGGGTTTGATGAACAGTTTGGATTTTCAAAGACATGGCCATACGAACACGTGTATGAGATGGTCAATCCCCACGTCTCTAACCTCATTTAGTTAGGGAAAAAGGGGGCAGCAGTGGGTTTCCCGATAAATGTCAATGAACTGGAGACTTAATGAGAAATGAAAAATGGGTGGCATCCAAACACAACCTTAGTTCTGGTTTCTTCCACAACTCTGGGTGGGGTGCTCAAGTGGAACGGATGATTTCTGGTCAAAAGGTGTGGATATGCAGTGGGAAAGCACCTTTTCTCAGTTTCGGATTTGGAAAATCTTTCCAAATTCAAATATATAGAAAAGAAAAGACTGGAACTGCCCAGATTGTGTGCCAGGGGGCCTGGAGGAAAGTTTTAATTCCTCTAGGCCGTTTCAGGAGTATGTCAATCTTTTGGAATGCATTTATCTTCTTGTCCTAGTCGAGTCTGAAGCGGATAAGATGATTTGGAAAGTTAACAGAGCCGGTCGTTTCTCAGTCAAATCTTTTTGTTCTCTCCTTTGCAGTGCTGATCGGCAAAGAGCTGCGTCGAGCAAATGCTTTGTGAGCTCCTATCCTGTTCCCCCTAAGATTACAGCTTTTGGGTGGCTTGTTGGTGTGAAGAAAGTGCTCGCCTTGGATAATTTGCAGAAAAGAGGCATGATGATCCCAAATGTCTGTATTATGTGCATGTGAAATGGAGAGTTGGTGGATCATCTCTTCTTGCATTGCCCATTTTTGGGGCTAATTTGGGCAGATATTATGGGTCATTTTGGAATCTCATGGAGTCTCCCATGCTCTGTCGATCTTTGCTTGCTCGATTGGCATGGTGCGGGTCTCGGTCACCCTAGGAAGACGCTTTGGAGGATGGCTCTTCTTGCTATTTGGTGGGCAATATGGTAAGAAAAGAACGCGAGGTGCTTCGACAACTCCAAGAGATATGTGGAAGCCTTGTCTCATAGAATTCGATCCTTCATCATCGAATGGGCTTCGGTTGTGTCCAAGTTAAGGGACTGTAGTTTGGAATTTTTTTGGTCATAATTGAGTCGCTGTCTTGGCAGCTCTCTTTATCGTTTGCTTTTCTTTTTGTGCAGCCTTTGTTTTGCTGTGCCTTTAATAAATTTGTCATCTTTCCAAAAAAAAAGGAAAGTGTTAATTCAAATATTCTCCTACAGATTCTGCTCTTTATGTACATGACATCCAATCCATCCATCCCATGCTTTAGCTGGCTGTATATGTAAAATGCATTCCTGGATAGTTGTGAAAATTTTGTCATCATGTCTTTTATGCGTCTTTGCATATTTCTGGCAGTTTGTTAAGCTATTGGCCTGTGAATCATTTTGCCTAATTTACTTCTAGGTTACCTTTGGCTACTGATTTCTAAGAATACTTAAAAATTTCGCATTCTGAGATTTGTAAGATTTTCCAGGTATTCAAGAGTGGGCCATTGTCCATATCATCCAAAGGTATGTTTACTTCTCATGTTGCAAGTTCATTTATCTTTTAACAATTATCAGTTTGCACTCCCATGAGCTGAAATAATTGAAACTTTCATCTTTTTTTTTCTTTTTTTCTTTTTTTAATAGTTCTTTTTATTTGTTTCTCCTCCTGAGCGAACCAGTAGTCATGAAAATAGCTTAAGTTGTGTGTAGCCTACGCTACATGATTAATTTGGATACGCTACATGCTTCATAGACTACGCTACACGCTACATAGCTCACATTACAAGTCTTTTTTCACGATAACATTAAAATCAATCATTAAAAATGATTTGTTACATAATTCTATTTCAATGAAAATTTGTTATTCTTTTCGATGCTTATAGTAAAATAATATAAGAAAGAGTTTTAAATTAGTTTTGTTGCTCTTTCTTCACTTTTATACTTAATCATTACCTTGCTGTTACTTTAGGTTGCATTTGTTGCACCAAATATCATGAAATTTTGTTAAATTTTATTATTAATCATCTAATTTGGTGCAACCAAGTGCAACCTCGATTAAAAATCTAAGTGTTGTGTAGCTTACGCTACACGCTATGTAGCTTACGCCTCACGCTTCAAAGAGGTGAAGGCTACGCTACACGCTATTCGCTATTTAAAACATTGCTTAGGAATCTAAATATCATCTTACAGTAACTCTGTGGCTGTTACCATCAATTTTATGCACTTAGGAATCTAAATATCATCTTACAGTGTTGCAAAGTTGAGGATTTTGTTTTTCCTTTATCTGAATTATTGTTTCTGTAATCTGTATTGAACAGATGGTCCTAAAAGTGCTTGTTGCCATTATTATTATTGTTATTATTAAAATGAATATAGATAGGCATGGAGAATCGGAGATATGCATAGTAATTGTGGCAGTAATAGCTAAGCACTAAACCTTAAACCAATTTCTCAATGTTAACTATGAATTTGGAAATTTAATTGCATTTGTCAACAAAAAATTCTTTTTTAAACGAGTGGTAATTATCACTTGGTCTGAAACTGCTTTATTGTAATTACTACACATGTAGGAATAGGATGGACATCATGGAAGAAACGCTGGTTTATTCTCACTCGGACATCATTGGTCTTCTTTAGAAGCGATCCGGTAAGAATTGTTAGTTTGTTTCTTTATTTTCCTATCCTTTTTAAAAAATCTCTCTTTTTATTTTCTCTTTCACATCATTGGTAGTTTAATTATGATGACCACTATTTCATTGATTCTCCACAGTTTATCCTGACTAAAATATCCATACTATTTATTCAAAGATTATATATTTATATACATCACGCCAGTTGGAATAGGATTCATGTAGCCGACCTCAATTAATTGGGATATGGCTTAGATGATGATAATGATGATATATCATGCTAGTGCCATCATTCTACCTTGAATTGACAGGGACTTCTATTGGATGTGTATGCCCTTGAAAGCTTATCTGATCTTGTTTAGTGGAACTGGGTCATTATTGACCCTTTGTGAGGATTGGAATGAAGTCATTAATCACTTATTTTATTGTTAATTATGTATGGAAACTTGGATGTACTAATGTGTAGTGGGTTACTGTATATTCCTTTATGTAGTCTCTCTAGGAGGCATTTGGGTAAAGAATGAAGTGGACACAATGGCCATGATGGCTAAGGGAGAGTTGTGATACCTTGGTTCTTAAGTACCCTAAATTCCATAGCTACATCAGCTTTGGGTCACCCGAGATTAGTTTGTGGTTAATGGTTATCCTGTGTGAATAGAACCGATGATGAGATGGGATGGCCTGATCTCATCGCCGTAGGGCATCTGACTGCCTATACCCTTCCACCACACAAGGAGTGTGAATTACACATGCATTGATAGATCACTTCAGATCACCTAGGTCCATCATGCTTGGTATGGTTGATTTGATTGTGCATCGGCTTGGATTTATCCTTGGACCTAAGGTTACGATGGGGCTTCGTGGTTTAGTGTAATGGCTTTGACACACTTTTTGATGCCACAAAAGTGGTTGACACACAAGTGTGATTTTGTACATGCATTAAGATTTGATTGAAACCCAATGTACTCCAACATGGGATCCGCTAGTCACTTGAGACTTAATTTATGGATAGATCTTGCCTATTAGGTAATCCATCAAACTATAAATAGTTGACCAACTGTTGGATCGTCTGATTTCACCATTGAAATGTTTCAATCAAGCTTGATGGAAATCTAACAATTGATTCTTTTTGTGGTCCACCTCTTGTGCTAACATGGGACTTTGGGCTAAGAGTGGCTACAACTGATAGTGGAAGGATTTGATTTCCATTTGGGTGTATGGGATAGGTACGATTCTGGACTTTTGATGCTGTTGGGCAAAACAAAATCCATAGGGGCATGCACTTAGCAATAATGCTTGGAAACTGCCTGCCTGACCCCTGATTTGCTTGTTTGCTCTCTGGGGTGCTCGTTTAATAGTTGGCTGGTACTGGGTGGGATCATGTTGTCGTGCGAATGTTGTCTATGTGACCTCTGCCATTGCCTGTTTCCAAGAAGCCGGGTAAAAGAGGAAGGTGATTGAAATTCTTATGGGACAAGGTGATTGAAAGAGTGGAAAGGAAGCTATCTTCTTGGACTCGCCGATATTTATCCTTGGGAGGGCACTTGATGCTCCTTAAAGCAGCTCTTTCCAACTTTCCGGTCTATTTCATGTCTCACTTTAAGTGTCCTAAAGCGGTTTTTGATAGGATTGATAAAACGAGAAGATATTTTTTTTATGGAAGGGAAATAAAGAAAAACGGAAATTTCATTTACTTAATTGTCAAGAAGTTTGTAAACCAGTTAGTAAAGGTGGGGCAAGTTTAAAAGATTTAAGCCTAATGAACGTGGCCCTCTTCGGAAAGTGGCATTGGAGATTCGGAACTAAGAAGGCAAATTATGGGGGGAAATTCTGGTTTCTAAGTATGGTACTCAAATAGGGGGCTGGAGCATTGAATCTTCTTCTCTCTATTGGGCTTCTTATGTTTGGAGAGCTATTGTTTCCTCCGAATCTCTATTCAGGCAAGGCATATCTTTTTCGCTAGGAAGGGGGAACCAAATTTGTTTTTGGACAGATGTGTGGTGCAGAGACCGCCCATTATATGAAGATTTTCCGAGATTAGCTAATCTGGCAGGTGGATCGATCTATTCTGGTGGACCTTTGTTTCTCTATGTACGCTGGAACTATGGTGTGGAGTCCTCCGTGCAGAAGAAAGCTTTTGGAAGAAGAGTTTGAGGAATTCAATGCTTTGGTGGATCGCTTGTAGCTTTACTTCCTGACAATTCAAGATCCTGACACAATGATGTGGAATGTGCATAGTTCGAGTGTCTTTTCGGTTCTCTCTTTCTATAAATTGCTATCGAAGCCGATTAACTGTTCTGCTTTTCCGTTCCTCCATTGTTATTTCGGAGCTCCCCTGAGGGTTGCGTTCTTTCTTTGGTTGGTGGGTAGAAAGAGGGTGCTGACTATTGACAATCTGCAAAGGAGAGGCATGGTTATTCCCAACATTTGTTTGATGTGTTTCAGGGAAGCGGAGACTATAGATCATCATTTCATCCATTGCCCTCTTGCGAGGAAAGTTTGGGATCATTTTCTTTCCATTTTCCAGCTTTGTTGGGTCATGCCAAAGTCGGTGGATCAGCTTCTTTGGGCTTTTCAAGGAGGAGATGCTGGGAAAGATAGAAGAACAGTTTGGAGGCTAATCTCGATGGGTATTTTCTGGTTTCTGTGGATGGATAGAAATAGTGCGCAGTTTCATGATAAGAAGCCTTCAGCTGAAAGAGTTATTTTTCTGATTAAATGTTCTGTTTCGGGTTGGGTGCCGTATGTCAGGCTGCTAGATCTGCAGATATTTCCTTTTTGTTCTAGCTTTAGTGTAGCTTTGTATTCTTTTCCACTTTCGCGGCTTTCTTAATAAAATTTTCATTGCTTCTCCAAAAAAAAAAAAAAAGAAAAAAAAGAGAAAGAAAAAGAAAAAGAATAGAGGAAGGTTGATGTCTGCCAAATCTACCTTTTAAATGTCTACCCAAAATTGCTGAGAGACGGCTAAGATGATGATGATGGTGATATAACCTTTTACGTATAATTATTAACCACATTTTTGCTGCTATCATTTTTTTTTTCTCCCATCTTGAATTTGCCACGAAGGCTTCCATTTTTTTTTGCTTTTACATGACTTACTTTTTCCCAAGCTTTCACCAATTCATGCTAGACATTTTATCTCTTCCTGAAGTCCACTAGTTGGTAGTCGATGCCAAGCCCTCGTTCTTTCCCTTCCTCTATATATTTTGGGTATATTCATTTTTAGTGAATTAGTTTAGCATTAACATATCCTTTTTTTATATATATAATGTGAGGCATAGCCACCGAACATGGACATGCTTGCAGTCATCTGGTCTATCCATGTGGTGGACCTACTATGGATGGAATATGCAGAAAGAATCACTATTCAATTTTCAACATTGATCCGATGGTCAGGGCATTCAATTTCTGTCCTCTCCCCCTAACAATCCATCAGTTAGGATTGTTTGAATTCTTCATTGTTTTCCGTGAGCAATTCACATGGGGTTTGTTACATTTCAAACTGACATGTGTACAGTGGCGAACACTCCACATGCCTGACACATCATATAAATTCTTGATGAAAAATTTCCTTTCAACATTTTGAGGTGTATTTCATTATTCGTAATGTCCATCACAAAGGCTGAGATGCTATGTTTATTTAAAGATGTCCCTGTTGATGGTAGGTTTTGGGCTCAAAACATGAGAAGGTGAGTATTGTTGCTGGTTTTGAGTTTATCAGTAGCAAACAAGCATGCCTGTTTGAAATTTCCTTTTCTTTTCTATGGAATGATTATTTTAACGTTCATTTTAGAAATCCATGTTACTTGTTGTGGTTTACAAAGATTCATAATTTTGTTCATTCTGTTTCTGGAGCATCTTCTGGACCATTCTCTCTATGGTTGTAGATTTGCTCAACTTTCTTGTATGAGACATTGAGTATTTTTTTTTTTTTTTTAAAACCTTCCAGAGTGGTCTCCCTCAAAAAGGAAGTGAAGTGAATCTTACCCTTGGTGGAATTGACCTCAATAACTCAGGAAGGTGGGCATTGCTTGCTACCTTGCATTTCATGGTGGATTGTACTTTGATTTTATTATTTTTGATTGCTATCTGCTATGGAACTTTAATTATATTAATTTGTAATCAGCTATTAAAACTATTTGGACATGCAACTGTGCAGTGTGGTCGTTAGAGCAGATAAAAAGCTCTTGACAGTGCTTTTTCCTGATGGTCGTGATGGGCGAGCTTTCACACTCAAGGTGCTTCTGTACCTGCTCTTGGTTTCAGCTGACATAGCTTTTTACACATTAATCACAAGTATCCTGTCTTTGTTCTTGCTCTAATTTTGATATCTCAACTTCTATAATGACTATGTCTTGTACCTTCAAAATAAAATAAAATAATTGTATCTTTTGTTTTGTGTAACAGGCTGAAACTTCAGAGGAAATGTACGAATGGAAAACTGCACTTGAAAATGCTTTGGCTCAAGCACCAAGTGCAGCCCTTGCGATGGGACAGAATGGAATATTCCGAAATGACGCGGCTGATGCAATTGAGGGGTCTTTTGAACAATGTGCGCTCCTTTTAATCATATTCATGCCTGAAATATGTTGGTTAAGCCAAATGGGTGTATGCTGTGATGTGTGAATTGCTCGCTTAGCTATACAAATAAGCAGCTTATTGTTGACCATGTGGTGACGCAATGGTGTACGCACACGTGCAGTCATTTCATGAGTACTTTTACTATTCATGAGTCCTTGCATTGTATAAGTGCACATGCATTTACTAAATGAAATGTGAGAAATCAATGTAAAATAATCATATTTAAGCATGGCAAATGAGTGAGCAGTCTTCTTGATGAAACGTGGCTCAGCTTCAGAGCAACCTTATTGGCCATGTTTTACCAAATGAACATTAGCTTGTGCCATGCCTTTAGCTTTCTACAATGAACGCCTTAGTGTATGATGTCTTTCATCTTTTCATTCCCTAGGAGAATCACCTAAAAGATCCAGCTGGTATTTTTATCCTGATTCCACGTCAACTTTATTTGAAATTTTTTACTTCGGATGGGAAATTCCTGATATGAATGTCATTGTACCATATTTGTGAACTTCCAATAGTTTCCTTGCTTTACTGTTCACTTCACTGAGGAACTAGCTTTTCTGTAATTATGCTGCAGGGAGGGATAGACGGACTGTGAAGTCCTTGGTCATTGGTAGGCCAATTTTACTTGCTTTAGAAGATATTGATGGTGGTCCCTCTTTCTTGGAGAAAGCCCTTAGGTTTATTGAGCAGCATGGTAAATCACACTCCTGTAATGTTTTGAATTGTGTACATGTGACCAAGTTACTGCTCTATGAATTTCTTAAGCTGCTGATGTTTACTTCAATCTTCAGAGTGGAATATGGTTTCCTAGCACAGTTCTTTTACTGGATAATGTTTTGGGTTGACTGAATATTATCCATTTTCTCCTAGTATTCATATGTAGATAGTATCATGCCCTAGTGGTTCTTGAGAATGATGAACACTTGCATACTAATGATTTCCTTTTCCATTGAACTTGGAACCCATTTTAAAGATGATTCTTTTCCTATAACACAGGTTTTATTTAAATGAAAAGTATGGTTTGATACCCCACATCTCCACTTCCCCCCCCTTTTTAAAGGTAGCAAGAATTTTGTTAGAAGAAAGAAAGCGCTGAGAAGGCACAGAACACTGTACAAAGGAGAGAAAAAACAAGCGTCCCCCAAAAAAAAAAAAAAAAAATACCCCCCCCCCCCCACACTCACACACACACGAAGACACCCACATCGACACATGCACAAAAAAGAAAAAAGAAAAAAAAGACACCCATTCACTAACATTTGGTAGCCACGCACATCAAGCAAATGTTGGGTAGCACCATTCCCCATTTCTGGAGGTTTTCTATTGTTAGCACCTTTACCCTACTGACGAGCCAAGCAAAAGGTAGCAATCTTTGGAGGTGAGCCGTAGAACCAAACATGCTTAGTACTTATGAAGTCCCCACGCATCCCTTGCTTGTGGAGCAACTTATATAATGATCGCACAGAGAAATACCTAGATTTGTCCCTACGCCATATCATCCTATCCCTTCCCCACTAACCCGGTTGCATAAGTGAATGTGATTTAGAAGTGATGCCATTACTACCACCTCGTCATTCGAGAGGAAGAGATGACACAGAAGGGACCACACCACAGATTCATCACAAAAAGAGAAACACTGGGCTACTAAGATATTTTGATCCATAGATAATATGGCAATTCAGATTCCTCCCAATCCACACATCTTTCCAAAATCTAATCTTCTCCCCATCCCCAAGCGCAAATCTGACCCCATCGCTAAAGCCAGATTTTATAGAAATAGTCCCTTTCCAAATAGTTCAAGCCCTATACAAAGAGGAGTCTTTAGTGCACCATTCGCCTACATTACAATCATATTTACTAGCAATTGTATCCCTGTGCCTTTTTCCATCCCAAATCTCCAAAGCCACTTACCCAACAAACCCTATTCATCACCCCTAAATCTCTAATTCCAACTCCTCCTTCGTCATAGGCTTTACAACTTAGCAAATGAAACCCATTAGCTCCATCCATCCCTTGCCGCAAAAAATCTCACTTCAATTGATCAATTCTCATTAAAACTAACTTCGGGCATCGAAATAAAGACAAAGTACACAGGCAAGTGTGAGAGGGCAACTTTAATGAGAGTTATGCAGCCTCCAAGAGAAACGTACCTACTCTTCCACCTAGCTAATTTCCTTTCCACCCATTCCACTACTACGTCCCACAAATGTTTGTTGGTTTCCCAATATAGAGAGTAAGCCAAGGAAGTGGATGGAAACTCTCCCGCCTCACAACCAAACAAGGTAGCTACCTCCAAAACCTCCTCTCTTGGAATGTGAACACCCAACATCACACTCTTGGCGATATTTACCTTCGAACTCAACACAACTTCAAAATATAGGATGACCATCCTCGACTTCTCCATCTGTGTTGGTGTCGCAGAATAGAAGCGTATTGGTGAATTGAAGATGGGAAGTCGGAAGGCTCCTCCTATCAACACAAAAACCACGGAAAAGATTAGCATTCTGTCCATGTTCTTTACCTAAAGCTTCGGCTATCACCACAAAGAGAAGAAGAGAGAGAGGATTCCCTTGTCTAATCCCCCACGAGCTTTAGAAAAACTCTTTAGGTGATCCATCAACCAAGACTGAGAACCTTGCAGATCTAGTACATTCGTTAACCTACCCCCTCCACTTCGCCACACAGCCGATCCTCCCAAGTGTGTAGTCCAAAAAACTCTAAATCCATGTGGCCATAGGCTTTTTTGATATCGAACTTTCAAACCACCCCACCTAATCCTACCTTAAACCTAGAACCAATGGCATTCATGCGCTATCAAAGCGCTATTGAGAATTTTCCTTCCCTCAAAAAAGGCTCCTTGGAACTTGGATATTACACCGGCTAACTCTTCTTTAAACCTTAATGTAAGAACCTTAGCAAGAATTTTATAAACAATTCCGATTAGACTAATGGGCCAATAGTCTTTTAGATTTTCTGCTCCCGACAGTTTCGAAATTAGTGCAATGAAAGAGGCCCCAATTTCCTTTGAATGCCTCCCTCGATTGGGAAACTCCCTCATAAAATCCATAACATCTCCCTTGATACTATCTCAAAAAACCTAGAAGAAAGCTATTAGAAACCCATTCGGCTTCGATGCTTTATCCCTACCCAATGCATCCACAGCTTTCTTGACCTCCTTTTCGCAAAATGGCTCCTCAAGCGAGTCCGATTCCACTCTTGAGACAGTAAAGTTGCAAGTTATTCAAAACCGGTCTTTTCCATCCTTCATCTATTATCAACTCTTCGTAGAACCGAACTATAGTAGAGCAAATCATATCTTTGTCATCAATCCTTCTACCCTTCACTTCTATACTTGATATTTGTTTCCCTTTGATCTCCTCCTCCTTTAACCTGACTCACATAATCTTGGCCTAGTTTCCCCTGAAGAAGTTTATCTTCCTCAAACAGGTCCATTTGCTCTGCCTTTAAGTCAAAGTCATGAATCTTTTGCAGAATTTCCTCCATTTCAATCTCCCTTTTACCTAAAACCTCATTTTTCCATTCTTTGTTTTTCCTTCTAGAAGCTTTAATTTATGGGTTAACTTAAAACCTGCATACCCTTCCGCCTCCAAGGACTTCCACCATTCCATGACAAGACTTGAGAACCCCTCCACCTCGAGCCACATCAATTCGAATCTAAACAGTTTTAAGATGAGGAAGCCCTTGTTGCGACACAAGCAGAAATCCTTCCACCCAGTTTGGCGAGACAAAAAAAATCAATCAATTCTAGTCATGATCAGAGGGACTTGGCCATTTGACCAAGTAAAATTTCTCCCACCCATAGGAAGATTGATCAAGTCATGCTTCTCCACCCACCTAGAAAATGCAGACATACTATTGGTAATTTTATCCCTCAAAGATTTTTCGAAAGAAAATTTGGTAACATTGAAATCACCCCCAACTCACCACGGGCACTTACTTCTACCCCTACTTGAATCAAGCTTGGCCCCAAAATCTTCCCTCTCAGCTACCACATTAGGTCCATAGAATGCAGTAAACATCCTACTAAGACCTATCAGAAACCCTGACCAATAAGGAGAACCTCCCAGCCTACCATGAGACCTTATTCCACAAACTAGTGTCTCATGCAATAACTATACCCCCTGCAGCCCCATTCGAATCAACAACCACTCAATCATTACCATTAGATTTCCACACAGAATCCAACAGTTGAGAATCAAAATCTTCAACCTTGGTCTCCTGGAATGTGACCACCTACCCCTTTGCCCTCCTGCAAACATCACGGATCTAGACCCTCTTATCCTTAGAGCCCAGACCTCTTACATTACAACACAAGATCCTCATTTGGACAAAGATCTTACCCTGCAACCCACCCTTCCCCCACAGATAGATCCTCCGTTTCCCCCCCTTTTCACTGGTGCTCCACGAGAGTACTGAAATCGTATTCCTTCCCCCCGACCACCATGAACGCCATTATTGGCGACCTTCGCCACCACCCATCTTTGCGCCTTCTTCCCCTTGCCTGAAAACATCCTGCCAACCTTCCCTTTCCACCCTGACGGTCACCCTAATCTCCCCAACTGTGACTGTGATCTTCTCCGGCACCATGGATACCATTATTGTCGACCTTTGCCACCTCCCATCTTCGCGCCTTCTTCCCCTTGCCTAAAAACATCTTTCCAACCTTCCTTTTCCACCTTGACGGTCACCCTAAGTCCCTAACCTCCCCAACTATGACTGTGATCTTCTCCGGCATCGGAACCTAACCTCCTCCCTCCCCTCCGTCGTTGGATTGACCGCCACCAACTGACCGAAATAAGAACCAATAAGTAAGAAAGTCTGCAGGAACCACAACTCCACTAGGAGGTTCGAGACTCTGTACCTAGTCCTCCCACCCGAAGGCAAACCCGTTGGCCCAACGAAATAGACCAGCCATTGACCCTTTCCTGGTATAGCGTTGCCACCATTAGCACTTGATCAATCTCCACCTCCTAACTCAGAGATACTCAAACTTCACTCTCTGATAGCTAGCTTTAGATGAAATTGAGATTCTTCCACCTCTTCACTATTGATCAACCACTGTTTCACCACTTTGATGGAAACTACTTCCTTCATCACCATGATTAAACTCCATTGCAAAGCCCCCCAAGCACTTTCAATGACAATCGGGTGAAATCCCCATCCCCCTCGAACCAATTTTCTATTGTTCTCCGCCGCTTCCTCCCCTTCTTCTAGCCTGCCTCCTTTTCCAGCTACCTTTACTTCTGACCTCCTTGCCTTCCCTCCACCACATCCCTAAATAACTACCCTTCCCCCCTCCTCCCTCACTCTGATTCCAGCAATCCCACTAGCTATCCTCACCCCCAACTCTGCCACCCCACCCTTCTTCTAATTCTTACTAGCAATTTGTTGATTCGCAGACTCGGGGCCATACCTACCTCACTGGGCTAACAACTTAAGCCCCTCGAACCTCCTGCCTTTGAAAGTCTTCGTCACTGCCTTCGCCTCCGCCTCCTCTGCCTTCTCCAGAACGAACACAAATCCTCTTAGCTGACCTGTTCCTTTCCTCTTTGGAAACAACAACCTCAGCCATTGCTGCAGACCTCCCAAATACCTGCTTGAAATTACCCTTAAAAAAGGTATGAGGGGGCAGATTTCCCATTTGAAAGATGATTATTACCAAAAGACTTGTGATACAAAAAACATAACAAAGGGGATGTGAAATATACTATCCTTATGGAATAGTAAACAGTATGATGAGAAGCCTTGGAAACTTTTTTTTACGGTAGTTTTGGGATCCTCCAAACCATGCAATATCCTGCTTAAACTTTTCCAACGCCAAAAATTCTGGAAAAATGAAAGGATTTCTAAATTAATAAATCATCAAATGTATCAGAGCTAGAGTCGTTTTGGACATGAGCTGCCTACATGGCGGCCATCCTCTTTCTACTTTTCACCCTTTCTGATTTGTATTTTTTAATTTTGATAAAGATGTATTAGTCATCACTTGGGAGTTGGGATGCATAAATACTTTTCAATGATCCAAACTATTAAAGGAAGATAGTCTAATTATATTGTTTCACGTGCCAATGTGTGATATACATGTCAAATCTGTGTGACCACTTGATGAGTGAGCTTGCTTGATCTTTGGGCCAGATCATCTTAAGAGTGGGTTTCACCTATGTATGACTAGCCCTAGATCCTATACTAAATGCTCTCTTCATTTAACAATAATGAACACCATTAGCATTCCTATTTCATGCAAGCGTTGCCAACATCGATCATCCTAATTGGGTTGTGGCACATATACATTGGGGCCCACCTGTTGGACAAACTTTCTACACATACGTAGTGAGACTCCTTTTTTCTTTTTGATGAATAACAATAGAAAATTTTCCTTTATTGGATAGCTGTAAATTTATAAAGTTAAGAGAAAAGGGAAAATATAAGGGTTTAACATGAGGGTACTGGGCACGAGCAGGTGTTTTGGATTGCTTTATTGTAATACTTAGCTGATGATGGATGTATATACATGGGTTCTATGGTTGAATGTGCATGAGTGGAATTCACTTTGTGCTATTATTAGTATGGTTAAAAGTATTTTCTAACTCAGTTTCTAAGTTCTCTGAGCTTTAAAACTGCCTATTTTATATATGGTTCATTAAACAGGAGTCAGAGTTGAAGGGATCTTGCGGCAAGCTGCTGATGTGGATGAAGTTGAGCACCGGGTCCAAGAGTATGAGCAAGGTCCATCTGCTTGCAGTTATTGTGTACTTGCTAATTATCATTTAATTTTCCGCTGAACAGCCATAACTTAAACAATCTTTATTATCCTGAGTTTGAGGCAAAGGTTTTACTCCTGTTAGACTACTAGGTCATTTGTATTTTGAGAAATCAATACCTGTTTGACAGTTTCTGGACAAATATATATATATATATATATATATATATATATATATATATATATATATATATATATATATATATATATATATATATATATATATATATATTGCTTTTATTTGTAACAGGGCATCTCATATTTTATCTTTGACTGATGTTGTGTATTTTCAGGGAAAGATGAGTTCTCTCCAGATGAAGATGCACATGTTGTTGCTGATTGTGTTAAGGTACTCTTCTTATTTTATGTTGAACTAATGGGCAACAATTCATAATGTTATTTCCCATTTGAGTATAATTCAGCATGATTCTCTAATTATGTTATGTTGTCTGAACTGTTTCCAGCATGTCCTTCGGGAGTTGCCATCCTCTCCAGTTCCGGCATCGTGTTGCACCTCATTATTGGAGGCATTCAGTAAGTCTGGCCTCTCTCCCTCTCTCTCTCTCTCTCCGTGCATAATATATACATGGATTAGGGAAGTGATCCAATGCTTCTAGTGCATATTGTTTGAGGTTCACATGGAACATGTGTATGATGAAGAACAATGGATTGTTAACTAGGACTATACTAAAAATTTAATAAGTGAACCTTTTCCAAACGAATGTGAGGCGCACACTACTAATTACAAGTGAGGATCTTCCAAATAATGTTATTTTTGGTTTATGTGCCCATTCACTTCATACCTACTAAATGAATAGTTCTAAACTCATCCATACATGTATGTATGAGGAATGCTCACATGGTACTGGTACCACCAACCAGCTATTGCAGGGCTCACCATGAAGATGATTCAGTGCAAAAGTCTGGCCAATCCAATCATCGGGTGGGGGCACATCATAAAAGACAACGGAGAACTACCCAATGAGGGATTGGGAGCTGACATTGTTAATCTTTTCTCTCTAAAAACTCAGTAATTTTTACTCTGGAAGATTCCCCAAACTCAACATCCACCCAGAAGGCAAGTTTGTGGAGAATACTACCAGGCTATCCCGTCAGCTCCTACTGCTTTGTTCCTAAATGCACTTCTGTTTTGCTCTTTCCAAATTGATCATGATCTGGCTACTTGTCAATATGATGTAGCTTAGGAGGGGCCCCAACGGTCACCTTGGGCTCCTCCCCATTTAATGCTTCTCCCTATCCCACGCACCCCCATTTACTCTCTCTCTATATAAGTATCATTTTGTAAGTAGGGAAGAATCAATAATGTATTTTTTCCTTTTTGTGAGATCTTTTGATCATCTTTGAGAGTGAGTGAATTCTGTTGTGTTTGGGTGAGTGAATCCCCAATCCATCTACCATATATTATTACCACCATTTTCAATCAAAGCAATCTTCATTTTCTCTCTACTTCTTGCTCGTGTCATTTTTTCCCCTTTCTTGTGTGTTGGATTGACATCATTTAGTATCAAAGCAAGTTCGGTTCTTGGATTAAGCTTGATTTCTTATGGCAAGAGGAAGAGGAAATCGGGCCGAATGGACGGCTTCAATTCAAGATGTCCACCTTCGTGAAGAAATTGAAGAATTGAGGCATGTCAACAACAATCTACAACGCGTGGAGGAGATTTTGTGAAGCTTTCCTGCACATGCCTCAACAAGTGTTTGATGAAATGATCGGACCGAATGAAAGTGAAGTGGAATGAAGATCACATGGAATTTGATGATGATGAGCCAATTTATAACGAAGATGCCCATGAAGTGTTTGATGAAATGATCGGACCAAATGAAGATGGAGTGAACAAAGACCACATAGAATTTGATGACGACGAGCTAATTTATGATGAAGATGCTCATGCAATGCTTGATGAAATGACCAGACTGAATGGAGGTGAAAGTCTTATTATTTGCAAAGTTTTGATCACTCCTTGAGCGCTCGAAGATGATTGGTTACGGACTAATATCTCTTGCACACGGTGCACATGTGGTATGAAGGTATGCAATGTCATCATAAATAATGGGAGGACTTGAAAATTTGGTCTCCAAAGAGATGGTGGACAAGCTTCACTTGAAAGTGGAGGAGCACCCTAAGCCTTACAAGTTATCATGATTCAAAGGGGCAATAAGGTAAGCATTTCTAACTGATGTCTCCTTTCTCTTATTATTGGAAGAACATATAAAGCTGAAGTATGGTGTGATGTGGTATCCATGGGTGCATGCCATTTGTTGCTGGAATGATAGGAAGTTCAAACATGATGGAGAAAAGAACACTTACACATTTTGGAAGGATGGTTGTGTTGCATGATGGGTTTTTCTTCAAAGGGTCCAACTATGTGTTCTAAATTGTTTACTTCGACAAGCTATTATTGTGGAGCTTCATTGTAGTGAGCTTAGCAAGGAACTTTGGGCATGACAAGACAATGGCTATAGTGGTAGGAAAATATTTTTGGCCAAAGTTACAACGGGATGTGGTTCGGTATTTGGAGATGTGGAATTTGCCAAGCTCTCAAGGGACACAAAAAACACGGGACTCTATATGCCATTGTTAATTCCTATGTTTCTTTGGGTCGATATTAGCATGGACTTTGTGTTGGGGCTTCTTAGAACCCAATGAGGTATGGATTATATTTTTGTCGTTGTAAATTGTTTTCAAAGATGACTCATTTTATTGTTCTTCAAAGAGATTGTTTACTTGCATGGTGTACCAAGGCCCATCACTTCGGACCGGGATTCAAAACTTCTTTATCATTTTTGGAAGGAGGGTGGAAGAGAACTATAAAAAATATAAAGGGGATGCCAACACACATAGGCGTTCCACAGTGTTTGCGGAAGACGATTTGGTTGTAGTGTACTCGCGCAAGGAATGATTCCCAACCGACACCTATAACAAGTTGAACCCAAAGAAAGTTGTTCATGTGGGGTGTTGAAGAAAATCAATGACTATGTGTATCGGATCGAGCTACCAAAAGGCTTTGATATTTCACCTTATTTTAACGTGACGTGTATGAAGCAAACTCGAGGACGAGTTCTTTTGATGAGGGAGAGAATGATGTAGCTTAGGAGAGGGGCCCCAACGGTTAACTCAGGGCCCCTCCACATTTAATGCTCCTCTCTCTCCCACCGACCCCCATTTACTCTCTTCCTCTCCCTCTCCCTCTCCCTCAGTCCCTCTCCCTCTTTCTATAAATATCATTTTGTAAGTGAAGAAGAATCAATAGTGTATGTTTCCCTTTTTGCGAGATTTTTTTTAATTATCTTTGAGAGTGAGTGAGTCCTCTTGTATTTGGTTGAGTGAATCCCCAACCTTGGGTGAGTGAATCCCTAAGTCATCTATCATCTTTGAGAGTGAGTGAGTCCTCTTGTATCTGGGTGGGGACTCAATCTTGTATTTGGGTGGGGACTCAAGGTCAGGTAACTTTGCTCCTTGGGCATGCCACTTAGTGGTTAGGAGTAGATGAAGCTTAACCTCCCAGTGCCTAACCCTAGGATGGGGGCGGTTTCAGAGAACATAGTACTTGACTCCGACAAACCTTAGGTTAGCCACTAGAGGCAACAAAGGTGGAAAAACCAAACCGCTCACCCCCCTCTTGTATTTGGGTGAGTGAATCCCCAAGTCATCTATCATCTTTGAGAGTGAGTGAGTTCTCTTGTATTTGGGTGAGTGAATCCCCAAGCTATCTACCATATATTATTACCACCATTTTTAATCAAAGCAATCTTCCTTTTCTCTCTACTTCTTGCTTATGTCCTTTTTTCTTTCTTGTGTGCCTGGATCGGCATCACAATATTATAAATGATATGGCTACCTGTTAATATTATAAATGATATGTCACTAGTTTGGATGTGGTACTTTATAATGGATGTGGAAGGTCAACTAAAAGCACTAGGAAGTGGTTTAAAGGAGTTGCTCATATACGAAGAGAGGGGTTTCTAAGGGACCAGAAGGAATGGGTTTCTTGGTAAATCTTGTTTTCCATTTCCCTAACCATGTCGAGGGAACTGATTTGGACTAGGTAATTGGTTTCCCAAGCTAGTTGTTCTCAAAGTTTTTCTCCAAGTCTAAGCTTCCCAATACTTACTGCAATTATTACCAACAAACACTGACAAAATCCTTGGTGATTTAGCTTCTAGCTCAGTTTGAATGTGCTCAAGTTATTATGAAGTTGTGTTTTTCGTCCTAGCGTACCTACCAAAATGAAATAGAAGAGAGAAATGAAGCACTACCATCCACATGCGCAAGGGCTAAAATCAGCCGTTTCTGAACTTCCTTGATGAGAGGGCGATTTTGGTTTTGACCAATCAAACCACAAGATTGCATTGCTTTAGAAAGCCTTGCAGACCAATCCCCTGGTTTCTCCTTCAGCCAATGAATCCTGTTTTTTTAGACAACAAATGTTATGCTTGGTTTGGTAAGCATGTTACTCCAGAGAGATTGAGACATTTAAACTTGTAGAAAGCTGTTTTTTTTTTTTTTTTTTGTCCTTTTTCTTTTTCTCTTTGACATCCATATGGTGTAAAGGCTATCCCTTCATTGCAATGGTGGAGAGCACTTTCGAACCCTGGAAATGTCTCATTGGAATCAATTCCATACTTCCGCGTGTACCCTTCATTACAAACTTGGCCTAACCTTTCTATGGAACCATTAATCAAAAAGATTTACTTTGTTTCCCTTCTTAAATCTCTCTCTCTCTCTCTCTCTCTCTCTCTCTCTCTCTCAAACAAAAGGAGAGAATTCCTAATGACGAAATTGGGCGGCTCACATCCTCCTTGGCCGAAACATTGGCAACACCGTTTGCCTCTCTTTTATTCTGGGCAAACAAAACATTTGGCCTTGATGTAATATCAACAACTACTCTCTCTCTCTCTCTCTCTCTCTCTCTCTCTCTCTCTAACAAGAGGAAAGAATTCCAAATGACACAACTGGGCAGCTCACATCGTCCTTGGCCGAAACATTGGCAACCCCATTTGCCTTTTTTTAAACCTGGGCAAACAAAACATTTAGCCTTGATGTAATATCAAGTGCTACTCTTATCGAAAGCAGAAACCTGGCACAACCCGGTTATCAAGTTAGTTCTCGACATCCGAATCACAAAGAAATGGACAAGAGTATACCCACAAGAATATTTGAGTAGAGAGGGAGAAATACTTTATCGATATCGAACATTTTCTTAGAATACTAAAGAAAAAACTTGCACTAATTTTTTATTGGAATGCCTACCTTCTACACCACCCTTCCTTTTATAAACCCCAAATGAATTTTCAATGAGAATTCCCCCAACTAAGAGATTGTTTTTAAATGATTTATAATTGGTTTGATATCTATGTAATCTACCTAGGATGATAAAAGCCTAGTAATAGTAAAAGAAAATTTAGGAAATAATCCTCCAAAACTTCAATCACATCTTCAAATTAGCACCTATATCTTCAATCACATCTTTAAATCAGTCCCCATATCTTCCACAAGTAGTAAATTGCAAATCTTGATATTTAGGCCCCAAAACTATAAATAAACAGTCCAAAATCAGCACATCTTGGGCCCGACATAAAAACCTCATCTCACGTAACATCATGTGAGCAAGGCTGTTTATTAGCCTCATTTAGGACCTAGCTTCTGAACAGTTGAAGTAGAAAGTAGGAAGAACAGATATGACTATTGACTCAAAAGATCCATCAATCATGGTTTGGGGAATCCATGCATACGCATCAATCATGGCTTGTGTGTGTGTGTGTGTGTGTGTTTGTTATCGAAGCATTGGATCTATGTGTTGAAATGTATTTTTGGAAAGTGTTTTTAGATTTTTTTTGTTCTCGAACTGTTTTGTGTCATTTGATTTGTTATCTTTTGTAAGATGATCAAGGGACTAACATATTAGTAATATGCTGGGGAATTTGATGTGACTCGAGAGTAGGCCCCGTGATCTGACCAATTAGTGAAGTGTGTTTGATGATCTATATGGTCAGTGAAGTGGACCCTACAAACTGTCAGGTCAGTTGGTGGGCCCCACAATGGACGTCAAATTGATTCACATGTCTGGTCCATTCAATCTGTGGGCCCCTGTGGTGCATATAGTTGTACTAAGTGATTTAGTTAACAGTTTTTTTTTTCTTTGTAAGAATTAAGAATATTAAGCAAGTATAGTTCTCTCCTTTTTCTCCAAAAAATTAAAAAATAAAAATAAAAAGAATATTTAGCAGGCAGTAGTCCTGGAATAGAATAACAACAGTTACTTGTGACTAAAGTAATATATTTAGAGGATTAGTTAATAACAGTCCATGGGTAGTGGGTACCCTTATTGCATCGCTTATTTTGTGGGGCTACTTTTTGGGTGTCGAACAATGTTGAAATCACCCAAAACTGGTCCCATTTGAAAGCCTATTGAGTTAGCTCTCAAAAGAGCCCAAGGTGATGTGATTCCAACAGCAATTGAATGCATTATGGTGGATATTGTGATGGGATTTAAGGTGCTTTATCATTATTGATGTTTTATTTTGTATAGATGGTTAAGATTACAATCAATGAATTTTAGGGCCTGTTTGGTTTTCCATTTTCCTATGAAATGCAAAGTAAATGAGCCATCATTACCATTTCCAGGTGTTTGTTTAAACAGGAATCATGACTCGTAAATCGAGAGTCAAATGTACTTGTAAAGGAAGTAGGTAAAGTAAATTGTAATCATTACATTTTCACACTATAAAACTACCATTTTTACAGTGATTTCTGGGTGAAACAAACAATGTAGCAAAATCATCATTGTAGTCAAATGTAAGTGATTTCACCCCACAATTACAAGAGTTAATAATCATTACCCGTTTACAGCCATTTACCTTTGTAATTGGAAAACCAAACAGGCCCTTATATTAGATGATTAGGATTAGAATCAATGAATGGTTAAGACTAGATTTTTTTGGGGTGAGTGTGTACGATGATTAGGATTAGAATCAATGAATGGTTAAGATTAGATTTTTTTGGGGTAATCACGTGCGCGTGCGCACACACACATGTAAAAGACTTTTTAATGAATAAATAAATGGATGAAATAAAGTTTTCTTTACTATCCTGCGAGATTGTTTTATAAGGTTCTACATTGCTGGTGTGACTCCACCTTGAATGTCATTTCCTGCGAGTTGCCTCAAACAGTTCTTCACCTGGCAACTTGATTTTGGTGCAACTCCATATTTGCTGTGTTGATTCTACCTTGCAACTCATTATGGGCAAGACTGCTCAACAATTGTTTGACTTGTCTACACTCTACACGTTATATTTGCTGGAATTTTCAGTTACTGTGCGTATAATGCACATCAGTTGGGGGAATTTACATTTCCGCTCATCAAACCTCACAAGTCACAAGTCACAAGTCACATCATGACAGTGAGGGAGTATTCTGTTGTGAGTGATATAGGACATCATTCTTCATGTTTCCCCAGTCTTCATATGTTGTGCTTGAACATTTGTTGGGCTTCTTTTTGCAAAATTTGTGATGTTTTCACTTATTTATCAATTTTACTTGGCCAACTTTGTGATGCTGGTATAGGAAGCAATCGTGGATCAAGAGTTAATGCTATACGTGCTGCAATATCTGATACATTCCCAGATCCTAATCGCCGTTTACTGCAGAGGTACCTGATTCATTATATAATGCTAGTTCTAACAACTCGGCTCCTTGAAATTCAATTTCATATAATCCAATCTTAGCAGTCGATATCTTCACCCTTACTCTTGTTTCCCTTTCAATATACAGGCACATGCACGCACGCGCTCGCACACACACACGCGCACACATCGAAAATAGAATTTCTGATACAACTTTCACTTTAACTTTGTTTTGTTAGAGTTAGTTGATTCTTCGTTATGATTGTTATTATTCATTTTTCTTTAGTTTCTTTCGGTGTTTTCCTTGTGAGGAATAATTGTCAGGGTAAATTAGTTTTCTGAGTTGTTGCTGTTTTATTCTTGTACTATGAATATGATTTGAAATTTTGCCTTGATTTGATTTGTTCTGAATCGCCGCCTGTGTTTGGGATGGGTTTGACCTGGGAACCCATAGGAGAATTAACATCTTGAATTAATTAAAAACTTGAACAAGGTAACAAACACTGAACAAAATGCAGTTAGCATAGAAGGTGATGGGTAGTATCTTCAAGGTCTCTGTCCTTCCATTCTTATTTCCCCAAGCCCTTGATTGTGGAAGGTGACTGGTCAACTATCATCAGTTTGAGGAAGGGAACGATGGCCATCACGAAAGGGTGCATTATGTGCCCCAGGGAGGTGGAATCGATTGATCACCTACCCTTACATTGTCAGTATGCCCAAGCATTTGGTGGAAATTTCTGCATCTCTTTGAGGCAGAGTGGGTGGTGCCATTTTCTATAGTTGAGTACATGAAGGCATGGCACGGTGGGGTTTGAGGCTAACAATGCTAGCATTCCTGTTGGTTGTTTGATCTGGCACAATAGTTGGATATTCCACGGAAAGCCGTACACCTTAGGTGTTTATCAAAGCCAAGGGCCTTGTTATTGAATGTGCTAAAACGTCAAAAGCACCGGGGGGCTATTCTGGGGACCTGCTAAGGGTTTTTGGGGTCCATCTTCCCGTGTATTTGGGATTACATGTTTAGTTTCTTTTCGATAAAATATTGGGACCCTTCCAAAAAAAAAACCATCATCAGTAATCAGTTGGCCCTTTTCTCCAGATATGGTGCTGCATGGTTCTCCTTTGTTTTTTAGTTCCAATGGGGACCATTTTCTTCTTTGGTTGCATCCTTTTGTCAATGTTTTGGCTGGAAAAGTAGGTTGCTGGTTCTTTAGATAGAGATGAAAGTGATGAGAGGGTTACTCGTTACCGGCAATTCTTTATCCCTTAGTGCTGTATCCCCTTACTGTTGTATCTATCTCTTTTAAGAAATTTTTGTGACTCATCAAGAAAATGTTGGAGTGGTTTGTCTGTTCAAAGTTGTATTTATTTATGCAAGCATCATGTCTCTCTTCCTGGCTTTCATATCTGATAATATCTGCTTTTTTTCTTTTTCCTGAGTTCAGGATTCTTGAGATGATGCAGGCTGTGGTTTCTCACGAATCAGAGAATCGGATGTCCACATTGGCTGTTGCAGCTTGCATGGCTCCCTTACTTCTCCGCCCACTTCTTGCTGGTGACTGTGAGATTCCGAATGAGTTTGATATGGGTGGTGATGGTTCCCTTCAACTTCTCCAAGCTGCCGCTGCAGCTAACCATGCTCAAGCCATTGTTATAACTCTATTAGAAGAGTTCAACAGCATATTTTTAGCTGTAAGTTTCACTTACCACTTCTTACTAAGAAAATACGAAATGGGGAACCGGTTTGGGCATTTATGTTCCCTGTACAAGTTGGTAGTTATGGTTTGTTTCGATAGTTTTGGTGGTAAAGCTAAGTGTTGCTCAAGTTTACTTTCTTTTATAAGTAATTTTAGAGAGAATGAAGGAGTTCGGTGATAATTAAGTTCTGTCTAAATTATTGGATATTGTTGTACTGAAGGTATATAACTTTGGTTTTCAAGTTGCTCATGTATTCGATTATAATCACTAATGTATTGTGTTATATTCATGATTTATTTTCATGTGAAAGTTGCCATTTTGGCTGAGTCACTCAATGCACTTCACTATGTGAAGCATTAATCATCTCAATTCTTTAATTTAAAATCGTATATATTAAGCTTGTTATTGGATATTAGTTTCCAGATATGCCTTTTATTTTCTTGGTATTAGGGTTCATAAGAGTTATTATTTATTTTTTGAAATGATAAAAGGTCCTTAATTTGTATATAGATTAAGTTAACAGAATGCAACAAACTTCCTTTAAAATTTCTTTTATCAACAAGTGTTTTTTTATGCTACCAAGTTTCATGAATTAATTAGGAAGATCTTCCAGGAGGGCTCTGTTTCTCCAGAGCTATATTCTGAGTCAGAAGGTACTGGCAGTGAGGAATCAATAGACGATGAGATCTTGGAAGATGATGGATATCATGACGCGCAAAATGACCTTGATCCAGGGACAGATGATGATCATAAAGGTGCATTAAGTGGGACCCTCAGTGAAAGCATTGACAATGGAGGAAGCAATCTATATCAAGATAAGGTGTGTTCCTGCAATTGTTAATTGACACATAGCTCCATAATATTGTAGTAAGAACTGGGCAATTATTCTTTCATATGCTCAAAATTTTTTCATTGCCTGGAGAGTATTTGCTGCCCATGAAGAGTCAAAATAGTAAAACAGCGTCGCAAGCTATTGTGCATTTTCCATTAACTATTGAGTGTTACCTCATGCAAATGTTTTCTCTTCCACGTTCGACTTTTTGCTGGTTTTATTTTTGTGCTTCATCAGCTGTTCAGCTATTGCTAGTAGTTCTATGGGCAGTATGATTTGGGAATTGAATGACCTCTCTTTCTAAACTTGAGGAAACCTTGAATTCATATGGTGGAAACTGGTTTTAGTTGGGAATTCTTGATTTAAATTTGATTATATATTTTAATAAAGGGAACTTTAAATGTTTCAACTTTCAAGTTATTGTTTGATCGAAGTATATGGAGTATAACACTTCATTTTCAAATATGAGATTTTCAGCCTCCATACACATGACCACAGTTCATTTGTCAAGTTTTTTAAAATGTTCTCCTACAGTGTCCTATTTTGTGTTTTTCGTCTGTTTTCTCTTTGCATCTGTACTTATCATTGATGATACCATGACTGAAAAACTCCTTTGGATTTGCAGTTTTGTGGAGGTCTTGATTCAGATACTGAGTCCCCTAAACTCAATGAGGATCTCTCAGTCAACGAGAAATTACCGGAGGAAATTCATACTCCATTGCCTCGGCATGATAATGAAAAGAGTTGTTGCAATTTGCGGAGTCAAAGTGAAAAGTTTTCTGCTATACCAACTACTGAGTCTCGCGAGTCTTTGAGGGATGTCCCTGCTCCAACAAGTCCAAGGGTTAGACAAACTGAATCCACAAATAAATCAACTAGTCTTAGTCCATCATCTCACATTTCAAAATCAACAAATAAGTCAAATGAATCCAGACCTAGTGTCAAGCGTCAGACTATTTGGGCTCATACCTCTGTGAGTATTTACATCATTACATGTCTGTTAGATCTCAGACTTAATTTTTTATTGTTTAGCCCCTTTCTTGTTAGTCATACCATCTGCTTTGCTTTCTAAAGATGTTTCCAAATTATATTTGTTTAAATGCAGTTATCTACTTTATTTACCAGTGGAGTCATTCTGAAGTTCTCATTTTCATGCTTCTTCTTCTTATTCCCTTTTAACATTTCGTATCACTTTTTAATGATATAACGTAACAAGTATTTCAATTTTCATTGCTACAGTAATTGAAATGGTGCTTGTGTATCTGATTTCCCAGGCAAGGAAGAACCTTTCTATGGAATCCATTGACGAACCCGCCGAAGATGAGTGAGTGATGTAGCCACGATTTGCATGAAATGACTCTTTCTTAATATGCCTGTTATGAGATTTCTTACATATCTTCTCTAGCATAACTTTGGATGCCTTTATACTTTAATTTGTTGACATGATTGCATGATTATCAGTTGAATTAAAAGGGTAGGTAAGCATGCAGATTGCAGAGGACTTAATTTATGGTGCGGCAATGGAAAAAAAGATGATGTAATGGATTTGCAAACATTTGTTGGAATGCATTCATGTGTTTGACAAAAATCATAGAGCAGATCCTCAACCTAAATGTTCCCAAATTAGAAAAAGAGGCCCCATATCTCATGGCTAGCTTGTCCTTAGTGAGCACCTTGTTGTTATGTGCAATCTGCATAGAAAGTAAGCACGTGTGACTGGGGATGTAGGAAGTGTGTGTAATTGGGGATGTAGGCTTCAAATGTTTGTTTATTGATAGAGGACTTGTAAACTAAGTGTGTGTAACTGGGGATGTAGACATCAAATGTTTATTTATTGATAGAGGACTTGGGCTGAAAACAGAACAAATAGAGTATATGACAGACAAGACCCCATTGGCCTCTTTTGTTCAAGATTGTAACATCAGCCCTACCAGTGTGAGGAATGGAAGTACCCTCAGCTCTTACCCAAGACCATTCACTCATCTGTGGCCCGTGCAGCCAGACCTCCCTACATCTAAGGGCCCATACCACTTGATCAACAAGCAAGTCAAATCATTTGCTAACGTAGGTTCCAATTCCCTCTTAAATACACATTGTAGAAAACCTCAAAAGAGGCTTCTGTGGCCATGTTGGGCTTGAAAGGGTTTCCTCTCATTCCCTACACCAATCATTAGGCCATCATTGAAATTGCTGAAATTTGATTTCTAACTGCCTGATCATTGAGCCTGCATTTTCCAGCCACTAGACATAAGAGCGAACTTCTCTTTTTCATAGTCGGTGTACCTGAAACACTATGGTGAGTCTGCATTCCTCCACAACTTCCCTATCATCATCACCGTCATCATCATCATCTTAGCCTTTCTCCTAGCAAATTGAGGTTCACCTATAAATGGTAGATTGGTCAAAGCTTTATGATCCCTTGCCCACCAGACATCAACCATTCTCTTTTACTTGTATTGGAATTGGCTATGGTAGAGGCTCACATAGATAACACCTGCATGCAAGCATACTAGTCTCCAACTAGTACGTGCTCACTCTAAAGAGCAAGCAAGCAATGCAATATCATGGAGGGGCATATCTCTGAGCTGAAGGCACACAGATGGAGTTTCTTCCTATCAGATGAGAAAGACAACTGGTCGAGTTTGCACTAGGCACACAAATGTACCACCATTGGACCAAAAGTGCAAAAGGACATGCACAAGTAGTTGGCTATGAAGAATAATAAAAAGCAGTTATTTAAATAACGGAATTGATGCACGTATCACGCCCTTGGGATACAGAAACATCTTTATCCAATGGGAAATATCGCATGTAATGTGGATGTGTCGCTGTTTGAGGGAAACATTGGGAAATTATGAAAAATTTCAATAAAACTTCAGGATATGTTGAAAGAGACATGATTACACACTTAGAACTGGAAAGATCACAAAAAACAAGTGTGCAAAACAAGTTTCCTTTGTATAGGGTCCTACACTATCCATTGTCTAACAAAAGTGCTGCAATTATATCCAAAATGAGTTCATATAATTCATAAATCATACAAGACAAGTATGAAAATAGATTCCCCAAACATATTTGGTAGAAAACAGATTTTTTGTGAATTATTTTCGAATTTCCTATGTGGGAATGCAATATAATTTATCACATGTATCAATGATGCAGGGGAATTTTATGAAGGTTTTTTTGGCAAAATATTGCAATAGTATCTAAATATCGCGATATATTGGTGATACATTGCAAGATTTGTGTGATACACGGGAAATTAATAACTCCCCCTTCACAACTAATACATGTTTACCAAATACTGATAATGTGCCAACACCATCATGCGCAACATTGCACCTTACCCGAGCTATTGTGCAGTACCCAAAAGGAGACATAGTGTAGTATGTAGGTAAGGTGTAGAGCATAAAATGCCAGAGGAGCTTGGTAGCTCGCTAAGCATGGTAGGAAAATCTATTTCCAATATATAGAAAATGCCTTGAGCAGCTAATGAGTTTAAGGAATTCCCATCTCTATTAGGCTACTCCCCCACTTCCTATAAGGCCGAACTTAACTTCCACAAAGTTTCCTATTTAAGGAACCCCACCGATTCTTGGCTCAGAAATGGTTGCTCAAGGTTGTCAAATGCTTCTCTCAGTCATCGCAACTCCAAAGGATTTTTATCACTAACGAAATTTCATTGTCGAAAGCCTAGAGGGCAAAGGAGGACAAAGATCCATTAATACAATGGATAAGAGTTTCTCTATGGAGTCTTTCGTTTGTGAGAGAATCAATAGTACAATTTATACCTTTGTTAGAATATGATGAAAGCTAAGATCTAGAGACTGATTACGCATCCTTAAGCTATTAAACATAAGAGCTTGATAAGTGTTTTTTTTTTCCCTTTCTTTCTTTGACAAATATTTCCACTCTAGTTTTGATGGCTAAAAATTCCACCCCATTAGATAAATCAACTCTGTCCAACTTGGTGAACGATAATTGAATCAAATTGTTATCTCTTCTGAATATTTCTATATGAAAAAAAAAAAAAATTGTAGGTTAACACTCCATTTTCCCTTCTAGCATTTGGCATTGAAACTCCTATAACTCCTTGTGCCCACTCTTATTTGGTGGCATTTACATCACTCTCGTCCCCATAAAAAGAACCCGTCCTTGAGTTCGGCTTGGTAATTCTTTCCCACATTCTTTTGTCGAGATTTCGTAACTCCTTACCATTTTTTTTTTTGAAAGGTAAGGGATTTATTGGAAAAAAGAAAGGCAACAACAGGAAAAAAGGAAAGAAAAAGAGCAACAACAAACAAACAAAACAAACTATACAAGAATAATACAAGAGTTGTACCCTAGGTAGACAAAGACCCCCCACAATAACGGATCAAGGGGCCCAATCTCTGAACATGATTAGGACCCTCGAGAAGATACCGGCCGTAGCCGATGGAGAGATTGCGGAAACCACAATTATTTCTCTCCATCCAAATTGCCCACAGAACAGCTAGGAAAAGAGTTCGCCATTTTCTTTTCCCCATCAGACCCCCTGACTCAGTGTGCCATTGGTACATGTAATCTTCCATGGAATAGGGCATCACCCACGCTAATCCAGAAAGTCTGAACACGGATCACCAGATGTCGGTAGAGACAGGGCAGTGGACGAAGAGATGATCCATTGTTTCTTCAGCTCGAAGACAGAGGAAGCAAGCATTAGGAAAACACAGGCCTCGTTTCTGTAAATTGTCGAGAGTGAGAATTCTGTTTCTTCCCACCAACCAACCGAAAGCAGCCACTTTCAGAGGAACTACATAGCTCCACAATTGCGCCGTATGGGATGGAGATACCGACGAACCGGAGGCGAGAGATGTATAGAAGGACCGCACTGAGAAATCTTTCGAACCAGAGATCTTCCAATTCATCTTATCTAATTCATCAGGTAATATATGGAATTCTTGCAATCAAGCCAATAGAATGGTTAGATCCTCAATTTCAGAATCTAGAATATTTCTATGAAAAGGAGGAATCCAAATGCCGGTCCCCCCCCCCCCCCCCCCAGACTATGGAAGCAATCTTTTACAAGGATATCCTTGTCTACAGATATGATAAATAGAGAAGGGAATGCCTTAGCTAGAGTTTGGGATCCACACTAAAGATCCAGCCAGAATTTCACTCTATCTCCTTTTCCAATAGAAAAAGAGATTCTTTCAAAAACAAGATGGGCATTCCTAGCAATGCCTTTCCAAATATTCGACGCTCTGTAAAGCAAGGAAGATCTGGTCCACCATCCTTGGGGGGAGGTCTCATTTTTAGCTGCAATATTTTTTCTCCAAAGGCTATCAGGTTCAACTCCAAATATCCAAATCCATTTTCCTAGCAATGCTTCGTTTGCAAAGGCAATGTCTTTAATATTAGCCCCTCCTTCCTCCAAAGAGAGGCAGACTTCCTTCCAATTAAGCAACAATTTGTTTTCTTCCCTTCAGTGGATCCCTGAAACAAAAAGTTCCTTCTCAGTTTAGGGCATCGAAATAAAGAGAGGTAATAAATAGGCAAATTAGAGAGGGAAGCTTTGATAAGGTTAATTCTCCCCCCCGAGAGAAAGAACATTAATTCTCCAAGTAGACAGTTTATTTTCCATTCTCTCAATAATCCTATTCCAAAGAGCTATATGGGGTTTACCTATGCAAAGGGGGAGACCTAGATAAATAGTAGGCAGAACACTTACCTTACAACCCAAGAAATTGGCAAGAGAGGAGCAAACCTGAGAGCTGTCATTAATCCCAAACAGCTCTGATTTAGCAAGGTTTATTTTTAACCCAGAAATAACTTCGAACCACGCAAGAATCGTGCCAAGAGTAGAGAACATGGATTCATCTACCTCACAAAAGACCATAGTATCATCAGCAAACTGCAAATGCGCAATCGGGGCTTGTTCTTCCACCGAATGAGAATCATACCAAGAGTAGAGAACATGGATTCATCTGCCTCACAAAAGACTAGAGTATCATCAGTAACTCCTTATCATTGATCCAAGTATCTTCATATCAGGGCTTGTTCTTCCACCAAATGAGATATCTAGTATTGGTATCTTGTCCCGTACTTATGTATTGTCGGTAGAATGTTGCTAGGCCATGGAAGCATTGTACTTCGGTAACCGATTTTGGGGTTTGCCACTCCAGACTTGCTTTGAGTTGCTCCTCATCTACTTTGATGCCTTGGGATGAGACAACATAGCCCAAAAAGATTACATTGCCAACTATGAATGAGTATTTTTTATTTTTTTTTATGTTGACATATAACTTCTCTTCACACAAAACATGTAGCCAATGGTCTTTGAGTGCTTGAGGAGCGACTAAAACTTTGCAAATGACAAGACTTTCACCATCATTCAATTTGGTCACTTTATCAAGCATTTCATGAGCATTTTTGTTATACGTCGGCTCATCGTCGTTAAATTCTATGGTCTTTGTTCACTCTACCTTCATTTGATTCGGTCATTTCATCAAACACTTTATAGGCATCTTCATTATTAATCGGAATACTTGTAGAGGCTTGCGTGGGAAGTCTTTGCAAAACCTCATCCATCATGTGTTGTAGATTGTTGTTGGCATGCCTCAATTTTTCAATTTCTTCGCGGAGGTGGACATCTTGAATTGAAATTATCCATTTAATCCGATTTCATCTTCCTCTCGCCATAGAAAATCAAGCCCGATATAAGAATCGAACTTGCTCTGATACCACTTGATGCAACTCCAATACCACTTGATTTGGAGCGCAAAAAAATGCAATAAAGAGAAGGAAAGAAGAACTTTGTTTCGATCATTTGGATCAAGAGTACATAGGCCGAATGAGAATAAGAAAAAGAATAGTTTGGGACTCACTCACCCAAGGGGTTGGGGAATCACTCACCCAACAAGAGAGGAATCACTCAACTCATAAATATAAAGCTTGTAGAAAACAATTCTAGAATGCCCTTTCTCATGAAATGACTGCTACATATATAAGAGGAAATTTTGAGTATGATACAATACTTCGTAGTGTACCACGGGCTGCATCAATCTCCTCCCCGTAAAAAGAACGTGTCCTCATGTTCAGCTTGGTAAGTCTTTCCCACATTCTTTTATCGAAATCCCGTAATTCCTCATCACTGATCAAAGTATCTTCATATCGGGGCTTGTTCTTCCACCGGACGAGATATTTAGTATAACTATCTTGACACTACCATAACTCCTTTCGTCTACTCTACTTGAGTTTCAAAGGCAATTTTGAACTTCCTTGTTCTCTTATTTGGCTGCATTACTTTGACTTCCACCTACCCCCAGCTACTTCCTTATCCTCTCAGTGCTGGTCATGTATTTACATTTCATTGACAAGATATGCAAAGGGACTTGGCCCTTGTCTCAAGTTGTATGGTACTTTAGGTTTTTTGGGGCTTAGCCCCTGCCTTGAGTTGTTTAGTCCCTTAGGGTTTTCTGTTTTCTTTGTTTTCTCTCTTTTTAGCGTCTTTCATTTGTTCCGTTTTTCTTTTCTTTTGTTGTTTCTGTTTTATTGTTGCTTTGTTGTTTTTCTGTTTTCTTTTGCCATTTCAGGCTTTCAATAATATTTGCAATCTTCAAACAAAATATATGCAAAGGAAATTATTGGATATTTAGACTTGAAAAATAACTCGTTTATACTTCAAACCTAATCTGTGTAATATTCTATAGGATTGCAATTCAGAGGCTTGAGATCACAAAAGTTGACCTGCAAAATAAAATTGCAAAAGAGGTGTAGCTTTCAATTCAACTGTTTTTTCCCAACTATCTTTAAGTTGTTAGCAAATATTGGGTCCTTTTAACTTCTTGATACTTGAAACTTTTATCCACAGCTAAAGGGGAATGCAATTCTTCAAGCAAGTTTGGAAAGGCGAAGGCAAGCTCTGCACGAGCGTCGTTCAGCTCTCGAGCAAGATGTACACATGAGATCCTACTTGCCTATTAATGTTTTCTCTCATATTTCTGAATATCTTTCTCAGCACAATATCATGCAAACATGCGTTTTTTTTCCAAGCTACTTATTAATGGATATTCAAAACATCATGTAAATGTCATAGAAGTTGAAAAACCCTTTACATCCCTATTCACTACCTAGTCATTTTAGGGCTGCCTCTCATCCCCCTTTGTAAGTCCTTCAACCCTAATCAAGTTTCCCCTCCTTGCTAGTGCTATCTTCAGTCTTCATTATACATAATTGAGCCATCTCAATATGATCTTCATCATTTTATCTTTTATTGGTACTATCTCTTAAGTTGCTTCGAATAGCCTCACTCTAAATTCTATACTCAGTTTTCCTACACATCCATCTAAACATTTTCATCTTTGCAACACTCATCCTCTAACTCATGTGGCCTTCTAACTTCCCAGCACTCCTATAAAGCATATCCAGTCAAAAAGCTATTTTATAAAGTTTTCATTAGGTTTCATAGTCATGTAGTGATCAAACAACACTCAAAGAGGCACCTCCACATCACCCACTCAGTTTTAATTCTACTGAAAACATCCTCATTGATCTCTATATCGTTTGAATAATAGAGTTAAGTTAATGGAACAAATCGCATTGAGGAATCTTATGGCCATCTCTTTTAACTAAAATATCTCTATAGCTATTCGTACGAAAGTTGCATTCCAAGTACTCTCTCATGTTTCTGCTCATGTTAAGCCCCTAGACTATAGAGCCTTCCACCAGACGTCCACTTTAGCATTTGGCCCCTCTTAATCTGGTTGACCAACAGGATGCCATCGACAAAGAATATGGACCAAGGACCTCAAATTAGTAACATTTGCCCAAACAAGTGCAAAAGGGTAAAGGCTTAATGCCAACCCCTGATGTAGATCTGTTACTAATGGGAACTCAACTATCTCACCACGTGCCTTCTAACTCTTGTAACATACATCTTATATGTATATCTTTAATGGTGCGGTATGTCTTCCTGCAGTTCCTATTTCCTTATCACCGACCACATATCCTCCATAGGTAGTATGCTTTCTCAAGAGCGACAAAAACCGTGTAGATTCTTCCATGGAACTATGATCCAAAGACATCTCATAAACAATGTGTGGATTTCGGAATTTAAAGAAGCAAACCTGATTCTCGGTCAAGAGAAATAAATAGTGCACATGGAAATTTTTGGTTGGGTGACCTGGTAACTTATTTCTGATACTCATAAATAGAGATGAAATGCGGGATATACCTAGCTGATAGTCTTTCTCACAAATTTTTATGCTGCCTCTCAAGTTTCAACACAGTAGAAATTTTATTTGGCACATATTGATAAGTGTATATGCAAATTTCTGCAGATGCCTGGAGTGTATCATGGTATCTTGGGATAATCTCATACCAATGCAACTGCTCTACAATATAGACAAACTGAAAATATGCATTTTCAGTATGGACTTCTTAAACATTTCAAATTTAAGCACTCCCATAATGTTCATAGCACACCTATCATTTAATAAGCTTTAAGATATTGAACCAAAATCAATTCTCATAACAGTCATGTTTCCTACCAACAGGTTACAGATGAACATTATTGGTAAATCTGTGTGGATATCATTATCATTGTCATCAATCATCATCATCATATAAGTGTTATCCCCAACTAATTGGGGTTGGCTACATGAATCATTCTACACCATTCCACTCTATAAAGAGCCATAACTTCAATTAGACCATAGGTCAAGTCTTTTCTTAGTACCTCCAACCACCTTCTATTGGGCCTTCCACTTGCCCTATTAGAGCCTTCAACTTGCACTCACTCACTCCTAATCGGTGCGGTTCTTGGTCGTTGTTGCACATGGCCAAACCATCTAAGTCTACTTTCCCTCATCATATTGCATATTGTTGCTACTCCTAAGTTCCCTTGAACGCATTCATTTCTAATTCCATCCTTGTCTTTGCACTCATCCATCTCAACATCCTCATTTCAGCTACGCTCATCCTATGAATATGTTGTTCCTTAACTGTCCAACGTTCTTTCCCATAAAGGATGGCTGATCCTATAGCTATCCTATAAATTTATATGGATATAATACATAAAATTTAAGCACCACTTTTGAATGGTAATTTTAAGCACTATTGTACTATAAACAATCTAATGAACAAAACTTCAAACTAGTTCAAAAGTCCTATTTAAAGATTTGATTTAACCTATCAGTTGGAGTTGCTCAAAATAATACTTATATAAAAGCATTTGACTTCTAATAATTGTATTTTGTATTTTTTCTAGGACATCATACAATACCACTTTGAAATTTTCTTCATACTCAAAAAACTTCTTTTTTTTTTTTTTTGGTTATTTATAAAAAAAATTAATGGCTTTTAAATTATTTAACTTGGTCATCATGCTTCCTTGTAACTTGTATGTAATTATACACATACAAACAAATGCAATTTAGGTTCATATCTTTATTGATAAGGTCTTTGATTGATAAATTAATGGACATCTGTGTTCTATTTGTTTTGCAAGTGACTTTTCTGTGCAGCAAGCTTTCATGAAAACTTTCTGATGCATTAATTGTGGCAACAGGTGGTAAGACTAGAGGAGCAATTGCAAAAAGACAGGGATCTGAGGGGAACTTTGGAGGCTGGGGTTAACATGCCCCTAGGGCAGTTAGCTATTTCATCAACCATGGATGGCAAGGTTTGATAGCACATATCTAGCAAATTTTAACTTTTTTGTTAACAGTTTGAAATTGGGCACAGATTTATAGTTTCTACTTCTGCTAAAGACAAGGGCATATATCAAGGAAATAGCCCTTTCTGAAGCAGATGTCATGAATTTGAAGCAGAAGGTTGCTGATCTCCATCTGCAGCTTAATCAACAGCATCAACATAACTATGGTTCAGTATGTGAATCATGCGGTCAGCACCAGCAAACTTCCGATAATGAACCAACACAGTAAGATTCTATCCCTCTTCATCAAGTTCAGTTTTGACATGTGAAACATGAAGCCAACCCCAGCACATGCCATTTGCTAACATATACCCTTTTAAGCTTTTGATTGGGGCACAAAGAAGTATTACAGTTTAAAAAAACATGGTTGTTTGATCAAAGTTTCATTTGTATGTATCTATCCTATGCTGCTAACCATAAAAATGAGGAAAAAAGAATGTTTTCCCATTCCAGAAAAGAGTTCCTGATTCATTTTTATTTTCATATTTTCAAGTCTGTAGAAACCCCACCTTATACGGGTTGACTAGATTGTTCAATCCAGACATTTTTTAGCTGAGGGTCCTGCAAATTTGAATTATGCATGATGTAAGTCTGATACCCCCATCCATAAGCTAATCCCATACAAATTCCCTTAGAACCCTCAGAAAGCTACACAAGTAGAGGCTAAGAGGTGTGCAGCCCAGACTTATCAGAGACTGGGCCCACACTTCTTCTTTTTTGAGCCCCTCTAGCGGGCGGAAATCCAATTTTCACACCCCAGAGAACTCAGTTCTTATTTTTATTTTTATCTAAGTTTTTGAGATGGGAAATCCTATTTCGATGACTCCAGTGACCCCTGTTTTCCAGTTTTCCTGCCTTTCTGCATACTAGAGAACTCATTTTTTTAATATAAGTTTTGGAGGTGCGGAATGGCAAGATAGGATTTGTGTCGCCAAAGGCTTTGATGATGATGATGGCGTGGAAATCCAATTTCCATGCCCCTGAAAATTCGTTAATAAAACATGGGTTACCAAGTCACAGAAATTCAATTCCACTAAACCAGTAACCCCTGTTTTCGTTTCCCCACCTTTTATACTACATTCATTCCCCAAACCATGATAATCAACCTCCTAATCCTTCATTGAACCTCTTCAATGATCACCATCTGGCACACATCTAAAAAAACCTTTTACTTCTCCCTTCTTTTAGAGACGAGTTTCGTACACGTCAAGGATATGATTTCTGAAAGCAGGTAGGAAGATTCAAACTAGGGGCGCCTAGCTTTCTTCAGTCTGAGTCTAAAGACCCATGGGCTAGGCACATGCATGAGACATGACAGCCCAGCCTAGCCCTACCCCTACTAATTTAAACTTTTGGAATGGGTACTCAACTAGCAGGGGCTGGAACAGACCTGTACCTAGATCTTGTCTAGGGGGCCAGCCCAAGCTGGGCTTTGACAGCCTCCGCTAGGCTCATTCAAACCCCTAAAACAAATTTTTTATTTTATTTTATTTTTTTGAGAAATCCCTAAAACAAGTATTGTTTCCTGGTAACTATGTGTAGTGGCAGCCTTTATGAGTGTATGAACCTCTTTGATATCTGGGAGCATGTTCAAATGTGGATTTTGCATATTTGATTATTTTTAAGTGATTTTGTTTTTGGTGGATAGCTTATTATTCAATAACTTTCTTTATTATTTTTATTTTTTAAATGCAGGAAGGCTCAACAGAACAATGTTGAAATTACGGCTACTGTACATAGCCGTGAAAGGTTGCCTAGAAGTGAGGTATGTCTTTCATATGGACCTTTTTCTTTAAATTGTTTTGTTCTGATACTATTTGATGACTACTAAGGTTTACAAATTTCTGCCACAAGTACCCGAGTAGGCCTTCTGCATTATTTCTGTCAGTGTTCTTTTGTTCTTAAAGAGCATTCATGATTCATGCGCTTCATGTGTCTGGGATACATGTTAGCACAAACATGATTTGCACAATTTTCATGCATGAACTAAGAGTTATCAGAGATGAATCAGAATACATGAAACGTGAAGCAATTAAAAGGAGAGGAACCCTGGTAGTATACATAATTTATAAGATGAAAATGGTAAATTATTTCTAAGGGATGCCATGTTACAACTCTTTATTAAGTGTCCCTTATTTAACTGTCCTTCTATTTACAGACTTCTATCTTTCTATATCTCGGAACAATTCATTTTACATAAATTTCCAAAGTTAATTGCATTAATTGTGATTATGTGGCTGAATGTCTTATTCAGCTCATTGAGCTAGCAATTGCATATACTTGGCTGCCTACAAAAAGCAATACATTAAACAAAGATACAAAATGGATTCAATAAATGGGTCCAAGAAAGGTAAAAAAATGATGATGATGAGCTGCATTTTTTCTCTATGTGAGCTATCCAAGAATCTTAACTAAATAGGGTATCAACCTTAACTGTCAATAGACTCAATTCTGTTTCAGTTTGGCCACTGGAACTGAGCATTTCTTCTTTTCTACATTAGAAAAGGGTCCTCCCCATGAAGGCCATACCTATTAATGAGATCTCTGAGTGGATGCATATAATACAACAATTCAGAAAACATACACATAACATACCTAAAAGGGGAATGATTGCCTACTAGTGGCTGTAGGTTGACTGAACCAGCAACCGACTTCTACAAGCATCTTTCCCTTGAAATATATGATATTTTCAAGAGAGAAGATGGAAACAAATTATTGATGCATAATAATAAATGGGTTGTAGTGTACAAGCAAATATAGGTAATCAGTTCTGTATCTTAAATATATAAGAACATATAAAGAATAAAAGACGGTAGATTTGGCTCACTAATTGCCACATCAATATGTTTAATAACACAGCTGTCTATTGAAAATGATGTACATGTTTCCTGAATTGGGTCATAGATGCTGTTTACTATGCAAACAGGATGTGTTGCATGGAGCAGCAACCTGTGAGAAAGTTGTAACACAAGAACCAACGGCTTTACCAAATGAGCAGCCTCCTAGAAGCAGCAGCCAGATGGTCAAAACAGTACCAAATCCTCAGGGGAACTACTAGTTCATCTACAGAAGAGCCATTGACAGTTGGGCCCCAAGCTGCTTCTAAGAAAGCCAATGGGAAGGTACCAAACAAAAAACCTCCCCAGTAGCAGCAGACATATTTACGGGTCAAAACAGTACCGAATCCTTAGGGGCAACTGCTAGTTTTCCTACGGAGGAGCCATTGACAGCCGGGTTTCAAGCTTCTTCTAAGAAAGCCAATGGGAAGGCTGAGCTGGGTCTTCTTGTCATGCTCCCTTATCTGCATGTCCGGAAATGAAACCACATCTAATGTACCTTGTGATCAGTGATCGAAGTTTCGGTATCGCTACAAGTTTTGCTAGCCGGGGATATAGAAACAAATATCGATATCGCCGATAATATCACTGATAACTGGATATGCGAGGAAAATGGGAATAACAGTGGAATTTTTCAATGAAACCTCAGGAGTTGATAAAATACACATAGTTACATATTTAGGAATAAAAAAAATGCATAAAAAATGCATACATAATAGGTTTCTATTTAATGGGGGCCTAAAAGCATGTGTTGTCGTAAGAAGTCAGTCCAATCATCTCATCCATCCAAAATTTGAACTTCCATCCAAGCATCTATTGATATTTCAGAATATCGACAACACATGAAATTTCCAAACAAATCGTTAACAACTGAAAAAGAAACTAAAGATTGTGGTCTCGTTATTGTCATGTTGCGATAATGATAATATCGTGATATTATCAATGTTATCGCTAACAAATTGAACACTGCATACAACCATGCACCCATAAAAAATATGAAATGGGAATTTTTTAAATATATAGATTTTTAGCATATCGATACATTGGCGATATTATCAAAATATTGCAAATACATTGACGATACAAGTGACACTTGGAATTTCCACAGTAAAAAAATATTGGCAATACACCAACAGGATCAATGTATTGACAATACAAACGACGCCTGTAATTTACACAATTAAAAATATTAACGATATTGATACATTGGCAATATTTAGTAATACATCACCGATATCAAGAATTTTTTATACTGTCAGTGTTATCGGTATCGCTACCGGTGTTATCGGTGTCGCTGAGCTAGAAATAGAGATAATATCGGGGATATTTCGATAATATCGGAAATAATGCAAACACTGCTTGTGATAACCATACGCTGAATTTCCTCATTTTAGTTGCTTGCGCAGCCTTCAAACTCACTAACAGCATTTTGGAACTCATCATTCCACCACTAAGTTTCCTTATATGAGAGGTGTTTCCCTTTAGATACTCCTAGAACTTCTGTTGCCACTTTCCTAATGCACTCAGCTAATCTCATTGCACATAACAGTAACTTCTTCCTCAAAATTCCACTTTGCATGACTACTCGTAGTAGAGCAGGAGCATGCCTACAACCCCTGTGGGGCAAATGACTTAATATGCATAGGATCCACATCATTCATCAGGCATGCCACCTAATTTTTTGCCTTTACGCTGAACATCATGCTGATAAAAAACTCAGGTGGGCTTCACCATAGGAAATAATGTAAAATCACGCTGAAAACCTCTAATTTACATGGTGTGGTCCACCTAAGTTTCGGAACATTGTGATTTTTGTAAAGACCCTTCATCCTGATGATTCGTGTCAAATGAACGAATTGGATGGCATTTATATACCATGGTGGGCCCCACACTCAACCAATGGTGGGCGTCCCATCCCAACTCTTCCCCAGGTGTTTCCTACCTGAGTTTTTGGCAGGCCTGATTTTTTGGTTCCAGGGTGAGTGTGAGGCGATGCGCCTGATGGATGGTGTAGATCTCATGCATGTTCACATTCCCCTACCTGACTATGCATAGTTAGGCTAGTACGGTTCGTATAACATACTCAAAAGGGGATTGATTGCCTACAAGTGGCCATAGGTTAATTGAACCTGCACCCAACTTTTATAAGCATTTTTCACTGGAAATACGTGATATTTTCAGAGGAGAAGTGGAAACAAAAATTCCTAGAGGCATAAAAGATTGGACTGTAGTATACGACCGGATATAGGCAATCAGTTCTCTTATATATATATAAAAGTACTCATACACATTTGTCCCCCTTTAGAGTAAAACCGATGTCGTCTCTAGTTAGTATGCTAGAGGGATACTAAGGTCATTTTATACTGGGTAGTGGCACATTAGTAAAATTCCCAGGAAAAAGAGTTCACGGGAAGCTCTATTCCATGCCGTTCTCCTGACTGCATGTATTCGGATTCATGTTACTGAGAACCAATCATAGCAGGAGTTAAGTATAAAAATGATACTGAAATGTCCAGGGTAGAGACACCAGAAATATTCTTACCGTATCGTATTTCTGGGAACAGTGCAACTTACAAATGATATCTTAAGGCACGCCAAACCAAAAATGAGTAACTAGAGGCATGCCATGCCAAACTCAAAATTAGTAACTAGAGGCACGCCATGCCAAACAAAAAATGAGTAACTAGAGGCACGCCAAACTAAAAATTAGTAACTAGAGGCATGCCATGGCAAACTAAAAATTGTAACCAGAGGCACGCCATGCCTCTAGTAAATAATTTTGAGTTTGGCGTGCCTCTAGTAAAAAAGAAATTGTTTGGAATGGCGTGCCTCTAGTTACAAATTATATATATATATATATATATATATATATATATATATATATATATATATATATATATATATATATATATTAGCACACAAACAACAAAAGATGGTAGATTTGGCTCTGTAATTGCCATAGGGACATCTTTATCCAACACAGTTATCTAGTGAAAATGTTTTACAGTTTTTTGAATTGGAGCTTTGATGCTGAATACTATGTAAACAGGATGTATTGCATGGATCAAGGTGTGAGAAAGTTGCAACACAAGAACCACCGTCCTTACCAAGCAAGCAACATGCCCAGAAGCAGCATTCAGATTCAGTAGGTCAAAATGGTACCAAATCCTTGGGGGCGACTGCTAGTTCGTCTACAGAGGAGACATTGATAGTTGGGGCTCAAGCTTCTTCTAAGAAAGCCAACGGGAAGGTACCAAACCAGAAACCTCCACAGAAGCAGCAGCCAGATTCGACAAGTCAAAACAGTACCAAATCCTTGGGGACAGCAACTGCTAGTTTGCCCACAGAGGAGCCATTGAAAGCTTTGCCTCAAGCTTCTTCTAAGAAAGCTAATGGGAAGGTTGAGGTTGGTCTTCTCATCATACTTGTCTGCATTTCTGAAAATGAAACCACATCTTACCTTGAGATAATCACACATGTTGAAATTTAAGGGTACATTTGGATGCACCAATGTTTTTCTGCCCAAATCAATATCCATTTTTATGTTTAAGTTCCTACCTATAAAAGGTAAGGGAGACTGATTTGGGGAGGAAAAGGCAGAAAAAACCAATGGAATGTGATTCTGGGCGCCGGATGGACGGTCATCCATTTCACCACCATGTGTTCTGCCAGCAACTTGGGGTGTCCAGACATTCTAAAAGGCTCTTCAATAGCTTCTGGATTTATCAGAATATTAGAAAGCTGAAACTTTGTGGGTGCGCCCATGCCAGGGAACGGTTTCTACACAATCTGCATTGACCAAGCTGACAAACCGACTCAGCTTCTTGAAGGAACGGCGCTCCCATCTTGTAAATGAGCTTCAGATTCTGGGAACGAGTAGGTTTCCTGAGGGTCCAGTACTCAGTCCTTCACCAAGGACCAACTCCAGATGATACAGGGTCTGATATGTGAGACCCTAATGCTAATGTACTCTTAGGCTAATCTTCTCTTTGTATAGTCAAAATAATGCTTTGTCTAGCTATTCCATTTTCTGTCAGTCTTCAATTGCTAGTCTTCTTCTGTCTTTTCAGTATGGCCTTTTTCTCCTCTTAAGTTAATTGGTTTACTGGGTTTGGTTTTTTTTTTCTTTTTCTTTTTCTTTTTTTTCCAATCATTGATTATATAGTTTATTTTGAGTGAGGCAGTTACTTAAGCTTTAAGGAAACATGATGCTGCTACTGGGCTACGCTTGGATGGGCGGCTGAGATTTCATAATGGGGAAGTGTCTTGAGATTTCAGATTGTTGCAGATGATGGAAGGAGCCGATTGGTGAATTCTTGTTTTCAAATACACCATGGGCATGTTTTATGCATGTGGGAATTGTGAAACCAATTGTAGGGTTTGTATTTCATGTACTGGAACAGAGGTTTGCTCAGCCAACATGGCCCTGGCCATCTGCATGCAAGCACATATTTCCAATATAGCATGTATGAGATTCTAGCTTCGTATCAAATGGAACACAATGACTAGGTCTTGTGCCACAAGAGTCGAGCTGCTTTCACTCAGGTGGGCCACAATGTACAAAACAATGCTTTCTGGCCATCCATTTGTTTTCTACTTCGTTGGACAATGACTCAGACAGCGTAACTTACTGTCCAGAAGATGTAAACAGTGTGGTCCGCATGATGGAAAGCTCGGATCTAATGCACGTGTGCTTGGCAAATGGATGAGCAGGCTTCTAACCACGTGCAAAATAGAGTTGCCATGAAACAATCCTGTCCCATCGGTATGTGTACAAAACGATCGCATGTCAACTGTTTGCATTAATGTACTTCTTTTCCTGATGCTTAGGATCGTCTTTACAGAGAAAAAAAAAGACTCTTCGAGGGTCCATCCGTGGTGGGCCCTACGTCCTGAAGCAGGCATCGCACCCGTAGCCAAGTTAGTGGACAACATAAATCCGAGAATTACCTGCCCTTTGTCCATTTCTTAAGATTTGCGAGCCTATAAGGTGGACCACTACTACCCACGTGCCAGCATGGCACACGGGCACAGATCCAAGCTGGTCGAGTTGGGTTGGAAAGTATAAAGGGCTGGTGGTTCACTATGCACAGATCCAAGCTGGTCGAGTTGGGTTGGAAAGTATAAAGGACTGGTGGTCCACTATGCTGAAATAAAATTGGATGGGTTGGATCTTGAACGCGTGTGTCATGCTTGTACGTGTGTAAATGGATGGCTGTTTATATGTGCTGATCAAACTGCCAGGCTATCCCTACCCTTTATGTTCGTTGAACTTTATACTGTGGTTGATGCGTAACGAAGCACTGAGAAATTGTGTAAGCGGACTGACTCAAAATTAAACCGTCCGCCATTATTGTCCCCACTTTAAATGGATCACAAATGTAAGAAGTTATGTTGATTTGATGGGTAATCATACGGTAGGTAGGCTGCCAATCACACTGCTGCCGTGAGATGTCTAAAAGAGGATTGATTTATTTTAACATAAATTTGCAAATCTTTATTTGTCTAGGATGCCAACTTTTTGAGTTTTCATTGGACAAAAGTGCTTTGCATTGAGGCTTGTATCGATAGGACCCTGTACCATGCAGCCATAAAGAGTCGTATACTTTCTTTTCTACATAGGACCTTTTTATTATTATTATTATTATCACTATTCATCAGCTAATTCTTTCTTTACCACTGCACTCTGATCTTTCATACTATCTAATTATTCGCTTGCAATTTTTCATGTTTTTTGTTTACTTTCTTAGACAAAGCTATCACCTAACAAAGATAGATTCTAAACTTATTTGAAAATAAAATGAGTGGAAATGAGATGAATAATATTGTAAAATTTTTAGAAGAATTGTTTTTCTTCTTTATTCAAAATATTATACTTGAAATAAACTTTGGACCTAGTTTTAAAAGGTTAAACAATGTCTAAATGAGATGCTTTCTGTTCCATTTGAAACCTCGATAAATTATCTTTCTTACGAGCTTAAGATCACCCTAACCCGACTTGTAATAATAGAGTTATAACTGTTTTTTGTGGAATTGCGTGATGTTGAAAACGAAATACAATGGTTTGAGAACACTATCATGGACTTTGGGCCTACTTTGAAAAGTCAAATGGTGTTCTAATGAGGTGATTCAAATCCCATTTGAAAGGTCATCGAATTATCTTTATAAATAGCTCAAAATTAGCCCAATCCAACTTGTAACGAGGGAGTTATGATCATTTTTATGGGATTACAGGATGCTAGAAATGAACGCGATATTATGGCTGAAAGTCGGGCGGGTTGGGTCAGGTTGGTGCTGAACCCTAACCCAACCTAAGGTTCCTATACCTCAACCTTAACCCAACCCAATCCAACCTTGGGTTGGGAATTCTCAACCCAAGCCCAACCCAAGCGGGCTCGGTCGGGTTGATTTGGTTAGTCGGGTTGATACATGCTAATATTTTCGTTGTTGCATTAATCTATTATGTTTCAATACACGCCTTATTTTTAGTACCTATGGCTTTATTAATTACATATGTACTTATTTATGTAAAGAACTTCACTTTTCCTAAACAAATAAGTTAAAATACAAGTAAACATTATAAGTTTACTTCACTAAAGTATAATAAAAGTATAAGTAACTTGTATATAGATCGGGTTCGGGTTGGGTCGGGCAACCCGAGACCTCAACCCAAGCCCGACCCAAACTTCATCGGGTTGATGTTTTCATAGCCCAAGCTCGAGATTGGATTCGATACTTCTTGCCCAAGCCCAACCCAATGTCGGGTCGAACCCGCCCAACTTTCAGCCTTATGCGATATTGTCACTCTTGATGATAGGATTGATAGATAGAGAGGTAACTTCAACGAGGGGCACTCAAAATTAGTGTTCATGCCTTGTGGCCCATTAAAGTATTGGATCTGCCTTATTCTTTATCCCACACCCAAAATGACATGGGGAAATCAATGGACAACATATATTCGTCATAGGCATAATGATGGGTCATGAGTGTTTCAACAACGGGTGTTTAATCATCAATGTTTACTTTCATGTAGCCCACTTGAGCTTTGGATATGCCTCATCTTTAGATTCACCACCTAAAATGATATTGTGAAATTAGTGGACAGTGGATTTGTCCCAAACATCATGGTCTTCCCTGTATGTTTCGATGGTGGTTGTTCAATACTTACTATTTTGTGTCAGGTGGCCTACTTGAGCTTTGAATCTGCCTCATTGTTTTGCCCACCACCTAAACGATCTAGTCCTGGACAAGGTGGATTCATCATAAACACCATGGTGGGCCCTACCTAGCAATCCACCTCCATCATTATTTGCGCTCCTACTCTCTCTCTCTCTCTCTCTCAAGCAGATTGTGTCCGACTCCTACTCGGACAATAATACATCCAACGAGGGGTTCCTATGGAGGCCATAGTGATGTATTTGTTTATCCACACACATTGTCCATCCATTTTCTCATATCATTTTAATGTATGAGCCCAGAAATGAGGCAGATCTAATGCTCAATTGGAGGACACCAAATAGTGAGCTTGGGCTTCATTAAATGCAAGAGTCATCTTTGGTGTGGTCCATTTGAGTGTTGGATCTGCCTATTTTTGGGCTCGTACTTTAAAATGATCTTAGAAAATTGGTGGACAATGTGGATAAACAGATACATCACGGTGGGCCCTACAAGAGCCCTTGGTCAAATGGATTATTGTCCAATCCGCTTCCCTCTTTCTCCCTCTCTTCTTGGTTGGCATTAAACCCTCTTCCTCCCTCTCTAACCCTCTCCTCTCCTCTTGCACCTACCAAACAGAGTGCCAATAAACCCTCTCCTCTCTTTCTAAGCCTCTCTACCAAACAGGAATGTTTCAATAGTGAGCATTTTCATCCCCATTGTTTCTTGTGATGCAACCAATTAATTTTTAGATACAACTCAATTTTAGACATGAGCTGCAGAAACTGATGGATGGATTGGATGTCACATAGACATTGAGGTGTGTTCCACAAGGCTCTTGGTTGATGCGAATTGCCTGCCACATCCCTCCAACACCACGTGGCCTAAGCTCTATGGGGCCATTGTGATGTATGTTTGTTTGTCTATGCCGTCCATCTAGTTTGCCAGCTCATTTTAGAGCATGAACCCAAAAATAGGGAGATTGCAAGCTCAATTGGACGCACATTATTGAAACCCTCCTAGGGCTCATCATGATGTTGATTTGCCATCCAACCTGTTCATAAGGTCACACCAACATAGATAAAGACAAAGAACAAATATTGGATGGATCCAAAACTTATGTGGCTCTAACAAGTTTTCAACTGTAGGCATTCAATCCCCACTGTTTCCTAAGGTGTGGTCCACCGCAATTTCCATGTGACATCTATCCCCATCTATTAGATTTGTGAGCTAGTGGAACGATGGGAGCCTAAAACCTAGGTAGATCCAACTATCGGGTAGGTGAACACAGAGGCAATAGCTAGCTATGGAATTTTGAATGGTTTGGGTTCAATCCCACTGTTTTTGTGGTTTAGCCCAAAGTTTTGGATGTGGATAAATTTTCAGCCCCAGGCTCTTTCATGAGCTCTAAAAAAGGATGAATGGAGTGGATGTCAAATGCACACTGTAGCGGCCCCACCAAAGTTATTTGTACGGAATGTTTTCCTTCCATCCCACACACGTAAAAAGTTGCCATGCAAACAGTGCCATGAAGTGAAATCAACGTCTGACCTGAAATGGGTAAAATTATAGTAAGGCATTCCTACAAAGGTTAAAAATATCATTTTCTCACTTGACAGCCAAAAAAAAATTAAAAAAAAAATCCTTATGTTAAAGTCATTGCAATATATGTATGTGAAAAATGTCTAATATTTTATAAAAATAGTTTAAAAGTGAGCTTTTTGGGTTCATAACATTAAAGCAAGATGAATATACGAAGTAAAAAACAAAAAAAGTAAAATCACCACTTGGCACTCATTTATTGGTGGCATGGGCCATCATGGCACACCATGGATTATAATGTTGTTTACGTGACTTGATTAGAAGTCACTGTCTTAGGGTAACATTCGAGACTTCGTCAGAATACTGTTTACAAGCCAAACACATGAATCATCGTACATATTATGCTATCTCATGCAAGGGGGCGGATCCGAGACTAGCATAAAGGATGATTTCAAAGCTCTGTGGGACCCACATTGATGCATGTGTTTTATCCACCATCTTATTTTAAGGCATGATCACAAAAATGAGACAATTCCATGTCTCAGGTGGACCACACCACAGGAAAACAGTAGGTATTGCTGCTTACCGTTGAAAGCTGATATTTGTTTTTTCCCTTCATCTAGGTCTATGCAACCTTATCAACAGGTTTGATGGCAAATAAACAATACAGTGGCCCCTAAGAATATTTTAATGGGGGACGTTCAATCCCACCATTTTCCAGTGGTGTGATCCAACTGAGATTTAGATGTCTCATTTTTTAGCTCGTGCCTTGAAATCAGATGGAAAAATAGATAGATGGCGCGAATAAAATACATAAATCATGTTGAGGCGCAAAGAGCTTTGAAACCATCCCTTATGCTTAGTGCTAGATCCACGCACCTCATGCAACTGCACTGCGAATGCCATGATGTCACAAATCGAAAACAGCATAAGGTAACTCAGGTAGTGGGACCAAGCATGAAGAGGGGATCATCAAAAAGCTAACGAGCATTTGCTCTTGAAACTCGTACAGTTGACTACTTTCATTTTAACACTCTAAACATTAGGAATCATTCAATTCAACGGCATAACTGTCATCTAAACAAGGACCCACTATTTGATCGTCTAATTTAAATCAGCTGTATGCAACTTGTGCAATTTTTAGCGCCGATGCACCAATCAACCATCCTACTCTGCCCGAGTATCAATTGCTTACTCAAGATATAACTTGAAAAAATCTCATTAAGAAATTCTCAATATTCAGGAAATAAAATAAAAAAATTCCAATAATAATAATAAAAATTCAAAAGACAAAATGCCACGGCTAGAAATTTGTGTCCACAGTCCTCATCATAGGCATTGAATTAGAAGTCCTTGAGCAGCTTCCGAACCTGCTCAAGCGTAACAAAGAGAACGACCGTGAATGGCCCTTGTCTCGAAATGGTGGGAACAAACCCCTTATAAAGCGCCATCGCTCCCTCAGAGCGCACTGTCTTCACGGCGCAATCTAGCGCCCCGGCGTACGGCGGCTTCTCCCCTTCCCCCACCCTCATATTCATCACCCTCGTCTTTATCACATCCACCGGGTTTGACGCCACCGCCGCCACGAACCCCGCCGTGAAGCTCGCCGCCACGTGGGTCCCGATCCCATCGTTCATCAGCCCCTTTTCCAACATCATCTCCTTCACCTGATCGTACGTCGCCAGCTGCGACGCGGTCACGATCATCGCCCTGTTGACGGTCAGCGACGATCCCCTCCACAGGCTCGTAATGCCCTCCTGCTTCGCCATCCGTCTGATCGCATCCGCCACGCTGCGGTAGTTCCGGCGCTGCTCCGGCGGGAGGCGCCCATCGGCCTGCATCCGGACCATGGCAACGTCGGCGGGGTTGCCGACGGCGGCTCCCACGCCGCCAGCGATGAGGCCGGCGGCGATCTTGCGTTGGAGGGGGATGGTGGCGGAGTCGGGATCGGACCATTTGGATTTGAGGATCTCGTAGAGGCCCATGCGGGTGGTGGAGTAGAGGGTCTGGCGAAGGACGGTGGCGGAGATACCGGAGAAGAGTGCGGGGAGGCCTTCGGTGCGGACAATGCGGGCTCCGACGGAGATGGGGCCGACACGGGGTGGGGTGGAGGCGATGGTGGTGGTTTGAGCTTCTCCATGGAGCTGGAGACGGACCTTGATGAGGTCGAGAGGGTGGGTCGAGCAGCCGGCGACGATGGAGGCAAGGCCACCTTCCACGAATCCCTTCACACCCATTTCTAGATTTTCAGAGAGAGAGAGAGAAGCAATGGAGTGTGGTTCTGGTCATGGAAGAAGAGAATATTTATAGAGAGAAGGAAAGAAAGAGGAAATGGAAGGAGTTGAGCTGACCGTCTGAGAAACTCTCAAGAGTCTGATGACGCGGTTTTGTTTTGAGTCGCTGGCTGGCTGTCTGAGACTGAGGCTGCTTCGCTTTGACTTTCATGACTGACTCTTTCACAGGTGTTTTGATAGTCTGACAGAATGTGATGCTTGATACGCAGGCGCTCTCAAGTTATACACTTTGCATATATCATTTCAAATTAAACTGGCTAAATTATGGAGCCCACTGTTGTAGGTTACGGAATCAAAAGCAGATTGGTTGAGCAAATCCTGGCCTCTAATTTGTGAGCGCTTGTATGTGAAAATAGGGCCGTTAGGTTTTTTTTTTTCCTTTTAATTTCAACCATGCAATAAATGAGCACCAATGGATAGTTTGTCATTTAATTATATAAGCCTCATCTTAGAAACTGTTTGTTTTATCAATTACAATAATAATGTAAACGATTATATATTACTTTATTTATGCAACGATTGCAAACATTATTTGTTTATCCAATAATGCAAACTTACTTTAATCTTAAATCAACACAACATTGATGTCCATTTAGAGTTTTCTGTAATGATTATAAAAATTTTATATCTTTTTCTTATTGCGTTTGGCTCTCCAATACAAACAACAAATATAGAAAACAAATGGTAATAAGGACCCATTTATATTGCTTTCCTAAACAGGCCTAGTAAACTGGTCTTTATTCATGACTCAGTGGTGGACTCACAAGAGTTTCAACAAGAGGTTATGGGTTCAAGTACTCATTTTAATGAAATTTCACTATTGCATGAGTGCCTTTGTAAGGGTAAAAAAAAAGAACTAGCCTTTTAATTCATGATGCATATATATATTGGGACCCATAGCTTAGATATTTTAATCTAAATTAGAGTGTGCCTACTTGCCATCTCTAGGTAATTGTAATTGCATATGTATCATTGTCACACTCTTTTCTCACTCTTTTTATGTCATCTCAAGTTAGGGTCCAGCAGATGGATGGTTTGCAGAGATAAGGAGCCGATTAGCTGTTACCTGGGTAACATCATAGTGGGTGTTACAGTAACCATGTGGGGCCCACCTTGATGTATTTGCTGTACATCCATGCCATCCATCTATTTTTCCATATCATTTTATGATGCGTTCCCGAACCTTAAGAACATAAAAATCTCAACTGTTTGGATTAATGTACTTTTCCTGATGCTTGGGATCATCTTTACAGAGAAAAAAAGGAGACTGCTCGAGGGTCCATCCGTGGTGAGCCTTACGTCCTGAAGCAGGTATCGCACCCGTGGCCAAGCCAGTGGACGACATAAATCCGAGGAATACCTGCCCTTTGTCCATTTCTTAAGATTTGCGAGGCTATAAGGTGGACCACTACTACCCACGTGAGCATGGCACACGGGTACAGATCCAAGCTGGTCGAGTTGGGTTGGAAAGTATAAAAGGCTCGTGGTCCACTATGCTGAAATAAAATTGGATGGGTTGAATCTTGAACACGTGTGTCATGCTTGTACGTGTGTGTAAATGGATGGCTGTTTATATGTGCTGATCAAACTGCCAGGCTATCCCCACTCTTTATGCTCGTTGAACTTTAGATACTGTGGTTGATGCGTAACAAAGCACCGATAAATTGTGCAAGCGGACTGACTCAAAATTAAACCGTCCGCATTATTGTACCCACTTAAAATGGATCACAAATAGGGCTGGTCATGAGCCGAGTTAGCTCGAAAAACTCGATCAACTCGACTCGAAAAAGCTCACCTCGGCTCGACTCGACTCAGTAGAACAAGTCAAGCCAAGCTTCATTTAGGAGCTTGAGTCAGAAATCGAGTCAAGTTCGACCACTGGGTCACTCGACTTGACTCGACTCGGTTCAAGCTCGACTCGGTTCAAGCTCGACTCGGCTCGAGCTCGACTCAACTCGTTTTGTATAGATATTTGTTAAAAAAACTCTAATCTTCTTATTTCTTAGTTCTTTCGCACCCCCCCCCCCCCCCCCCACACACACACACACAGGGGTCCAAGCTTATGACATATAAAACCCTCACACGTTGGGGGGTTTCTAATTAATCCTACTATTTTGTTCAGGTAAGAACATTCCTTGTTGAGCATATATGATGGATTGAGTAATTTCAAGTACAAAACATGGTGAGCACACAGTGGTTGTGTGTTTTACATGCTACACAAACACAGGTGCTACGGTGAGACCACACACCATACATATCTACAAAACAGGGGCTATGGTAAGACCAAACATCATATGCAGCTATTGATTACAATTTTACGAGGAAGGTGGTGCATCTGATCCATGAATCAGTGAACCTCATCATGAAGACGGTCCACACTAAACTCAGGGCAGTCCATTCATGTGGTGAGTTATGCATGTACTGTGTTAATTATGGTTAAGAAAATATTGCTAGTGGTCTGCATTCAATGCATGTGTAACTTGGCCAAAGAAAAAACTAATCAGAGCTAGGTCATTTTAATAGTGGGGTCCCACCTGTAGAAATACTATTCTTCCCTAATATATGTGTGACTTCTTGAACTTAATGTTGTTGACTTTTAATTTGTATTTTGTAGTAAAAAATATAATAAATTGACGTGGGAGCAAGCTCGCCTCGACTCGATCCACTAGCTCGCCTCGAAAGCTTTAATTAGCAAACAAGGCAAGCTCCAATGGTAAGCTCGAGGGTGAGCTCGAGCTCGAGCTCGAACTTGAGGAGAGCACTAACGAGTCAAGCCAAGCTTGGCCCACCTCGACTCGACTCGGCTCGATGTACAACCCTAATCACAAATGTAAGAAGTAGGGTTATAAATGGTCGAATTTGGGGCGGGTTTAGCCAAAACCAAACACGCCCATTTGAGTCTGGCTCTAAATTTTAGACCTATACCTTTTTACTAAATGGGCGGGTCTGGGTCTGGTAGAGGGAGATCCACCTAGACCCATTTATAAATGGGTCGGGTCTAATGGGTGTAGATCTAGTATGCAAGTATTTTTACAAGGCTTAAAATCGGGTTTAGACGGGTTTGGGCTAGATGGGTCCCTTGAAATATTAATCAAACCTACCCACTTACTAAATAAGTTCGGGTCAAGCCTAATATAAAGGAAACCAGACCCAAACTCGTTTAGCAACTGGGTTTACTCCTGGAACCAAACCCATACCATTTAACAAATGGGTTAGGTCTGGGTACCCCATCAGATCCTGCTGACTCATTTACAGCCCTAATAAGAAGTTATATTGATTTGATGGGTAATCATACGGTGTGATAGGTTGCCAATCACACTGCTGCCTTGTGATGTGTCTATAAGGGAACTTATTTTAACATAAATTTGCAAAATCTTTATTTGTCTATGCGGACAACTTTTTGATTTTTCATTAGATGAAAGTCTCATGCATCAAGGCTTGTATTGATAGGACCTTGTACCTTGTATCCATAAAGATCCCTATACCTTCTTTCTACATTGGACCTTTTTTATATTTTATTTACTATTTTTTTTTTTTACTACTCACGAGCTAATTCTTCTTTTACCATCGTACTCTGATATTTGGTACTTTCTAATTATTCTCTTGCAATCTTTCATGCTTTTTGTTTATTCTCCCCAACAAAGTTGTCACTTAGAAAAAATGAATTCTAAACTTATTTGAAAATAAAATGAGAGGAAATGAAATCTAAAATATAGTAAAAAATTCACTTTTAGAATATTGGTTTTTATTCTTTATTCAGAATATTATCCATGAAATAAACTTTGGGGCTAGTTTTAAAAGGTTAAACAGTGTTCAAATAAGATGATCTCTATTTCATTTGAAGCCTCGTTAAATTGTCTTTCTGATGAGCCCAAGATCACCCCAACCTGAATTGTAATAAGAGAGTTGTAACTGTTTTTTGTGGAATCGCGTGATGTTGAAAACAAAATTTAATGCTTTGAACGCCATCATGGACTTTGGGCCTACTTTGAAAAGTCAAATGGTGTTCAAATGAGGTGATTCTAATCCCATTTGAAAAGTCATTGAATTATCTTTCTAACTAGCTCAAAATTAGCCAAGCTCAACCCGTAACGAGGGAGTTATGACTGTTTTTGTGGAATTACGGGATGTTAGAAATGAATGCGATATTATCACTCTTTCTGATAGGATTGACGGAGAGAGAGGTAACTTCAATGGGGGCACTCACTATTAGTGTTTCATGCCTTGTGGCCCACTAAAATATTGGATTTGCCTTATTCTTTATCTCACACCCTAAGATGATAGGGGGAAATCAGTGGACAACACGGATTTGTAACATGCATAACGATGGGTCATGAGTGTTTCAACAGCGGGCGTTCAATTGTCAATATTTACTTTTGTGAAGCCCACCTGAGCTTTGGATATGCCTCATCTTTAGGTCCACCTAAAATGATATTGTGAAATTGGCGGACAGGGTGGATTTGTCACAAAGATCACTGTGTTCTTTGTATGTTTCGATGGTGGTTGTTCAATACTTACTATTTTGTGTCAAGTGGTCTACTTGAGCTTTGGATCTGCCTCATTTTTTAGCCCACCACCTAATTGATCTAGCAATGGAGAAGGTGGATTTGTCATAAACATCACAATGGGCCCTACCTAGCAATCCACCTCCCTTATTTTCCCTCCTATCGATCCTCTCTCTCCCCCTCTCTCTCTCAAGCGGATTGCATCTAACCCCTGCCCGGACAATAATCCATCTGACCGGGGGCTCTTATGGGGGCCACTATGATGTATCTGTTTATCCACGCACTGTCCATCTATGTTTTCAGATCATTTTAATGTATGAGCCCCAGAATGAGGCAAATCTAATGCTCAAGTGGATGACACCCAATAGTGAGCTTGGGTTGCATTCAATGCAAGAGTCATCTTTGGTGTGGTCCACTTGAGTGTTGGATCGGCCTATTTTTGGGCTCATACTTTAAAATGATCTGAGAAAATTGATGACAGTGTGGATAAACAGATACATCATGGTAGGCCCTACAGGATCCCCTTGGTCGGATGTATTATTGTCCGGGCAGGGGTTGGATGCAATCCGCTTCCCTCTCTCCCTCTCTCCTTGGTGGGCATTAAACCCTCTTCCTCCCTCTCCTCTCCTCTCCTCTTGCGTGCACCTACCAAACAGAGAGGTAGTAAACCCTCTCTCCTCTCTTTCTAAGCCTCTCTGCCAAACATAAATGTTTTAATAGTGAGCATTTCCATCCCCATTGTTCCTTGTGATGCAGCCAATTAATTTTTAGATATAACTCATTTTTAACCTCATGTCCTTACCTGCGCTGCAGGAACTGATGGATGGATTGGATGTCACAAAGACATTGAGATGGGTCCCACAATGTCTCTTGGTTGATGCAGATTGCCTGCCACATCTCTCCATCAGGACGTGGCCTAAGCTCTATGGGGCCATTGTGATGTATGTTTGTTTGTCCATGCCGTCCATCTAGTTTGCCAGATCATTTTACAGCATGAGCCCAAAAATGAGGGAGATTGCAACCTCAAGTGGACCACACCTCAAGAAATAAGGGGGATAATGATGCCCATCATTGAATGCTTCTTAAGGCACATCATGATGTTTATTTGCCATCCAACCTGTTCATAAGGTCACACAGACATAGATAACGGAAAAACACAAATATTGGATGGATCCAAAACTTATGTGGCTCCAACAGGTTTTCAATGGTAGGCATTCAATCCCCACTGTTTCCTAAGGTGTGGTCCACTGCAATTTCCATGTGACAGCCACTCCTCTATTAGATTTGCGAGCTAGTGGAATGGTATAGGAGCCTAAAATTTAGGTAGATCCAACGATCGGGTAGGCTAACACAGAGGTAATAGTGAACTATGGAATTTTGAATGGTTGGGTTCAATCCCACTGTTTTTTTTTTGGTGGTTTGGCCCACATAAGTTTTGGATATGGATAAGTTTTCAGCTCCACGTCCTTTCATGAGCTCTAAAAAAGGATAAATGGAATGGATGTCACATGCACACTGTAGCGGCCCCACTAAAGTTACCTGTACGGAATGTTTTCCTCTCGTCCTGCAAACATAAAAAGTTGCCATGCAGTGAAATCAAAGTCTGACATGAAATGAGGTAAAATTATAGTAAGTCATTTATACAAAGGTTAAAAATATCATTTTTCTCACTTAACATCTAAAATAAAGTAAATAATCGTTATGTTAAAGTCATTGCAATATGTGTAGGTGAAAAATGCCAAAAAATGCCAAACGTTTTATAAAAATAGTTAAAACAAAATGGGTGTTTTGGATTCATAACCTTAAAACAAGATATATATATATATATATATATATATATATATATATATATATATATATATATATATAAACAATCTTAAAATCACCACTTGGAACTCATTGATTGGTGGCGTGTGCCATGAGGGCACACCATGGATGATAATGTCATTTACGTGATTTGATTAGAAGATTACTGTCTTAGGTTAATATTCGAGACTTGGTCAGAATACTGTTTACAAGCCAAACACATGAATCACCGTACGTATCATGCTATCTCATGCAACTGCACCTACGAATACCAGGACCTCACAAATCTTAACAGCATACGTACGCTAACTCAGATAATGGGACCCAGCATGAAGAGGGTATCGTCCCATCCAAACAAAAGCCAACGAGCGTTTGCTCTTGGAACTGGTACAGTTGATTATTTTCCATTTTAACACTCCAAACATTAGGAATCATTCAATTCAATGGCATAAGGGTCATCTAAAAAAGGACCCACTATTTGACCGTCTAATTTAAATCAGTTGTATGCCACTTGTGCAATTTTTAGTGCCCATGCACCTATCAACCATCCCACTCTGCCCGAGTATCAATTGCTTACTCAAGATATAACTCGAAAAAATCTTATTATGAAATTCTCAAAGAAAAAGAGCTCTCTCTCTCTCTCTCTTGATCAAGTGTACACCCCTTATTCCCAATATTCAGGAAATAAAATAAAAAATTTCAATAATAATATAAAAAATTCAAAAAAAAACTAATCCCACGGCTAGAAATTTGTGTGTCTACAGTCATCATCATAGGCATTGAATTAGAAGTCCTTGAGCAGCTTCCGAACCTGCTCAAGCGTAACAAAGAGAACGACCGTGAATGGCCCCTGCCTGGAAATGGTGGGAATGAACCCCTTATAAAGCGCCATCGCTCCCTCTGAACGCACTGTCTTCACGGCGCAATCTAGCGCCCCGGCGTACGGCGGCTTCTCCCCTTCCCCCACCCTCATATTCATCACCCTCGTCTTTATCACATCCACCGGGTTTGACGCCACCGCCGCAACGAACCCCGCCGTGAAGCTTGCCGCCACGTGGGTCCCGATCCCATCGTTCATCAGCCCCTTTTCCAACATCATCTCCTTCACCTGATCGTACGTCGCCAGCTGCGACGCGGTCACGATCATCGCTCGATTGACGGTCAGCGACGATCCCCTCCACAGGCTCGTAACGCCCTCCTGCTTCGCCATCCGTCTGATCGCATCCGCCACGCTGCGGTAGTTCCGGCGCTGCTCCGGCGGGAGGCGCCCGTCGGCCTGCATCCGGACCATGGCAACGTCGGCGGGGTTGCCGACGGCCGCTCCCACGCCGCCAGCGATGAGGCCGGCGGCGATCTTGCGTTCGAGGGGGATGGTGGCGGAGTCGGGATCGGACCATCTGGATTTGAGGATCTCGTAGAGGCCCATGCGGGTGGTGGAGTAGAGGGTCTGGCGCAGGACGGTGGCGGAGATACCGGAGAAGAGTGCGGGGAGGCCTTCGGTGCGGACAATGCGGACCCCGACGGAGATGGGGCCCACACGAGGTGGGGTGGAGGCGATGGTGGTGGTTTGAGCTTCTCCATGGAGCTGGAGACGGACCTTGATGAGGTCGAGAGGGTGGGTCGAGCAGCCGGCGACGATGGAGGCAAGGCCACCTTCCACGAATCCCTTCACACCCATTTCTAGATTTTCAGAGAGAGAGAGAGGGGGGGGGGGGGGGGGGGTGCTGTGGAGTGTGGTTCTGGAGATGAAAGAAAAAGAGAATGTTTATAGAGAGAAGGAAGGAAAGAGGAAATGGAAGGAGTTGATCTGACCATCTGAGGAATTTTCAAGAGTCTCATAACGTGGTTTTGTTTTGAGTCGCTGGCTGGCTGTCTGAGACTGGGAACGCTTTTGCTTTGACTAATCTCAAGTCATTGACTGATTCTTTTATAGGTGTTATTTGATAGTCTGCAGAGTGTGATGCCTGATACGCAGGCGCTCTCATGTTTTACACTTTGCTTATATTGTTTTAAATTAAATTGACAAAATTACTGGAGCCCACTGTTATAGGTTGCGGTATCGAAAGCAGATTTGTTGAGCCAAATCCTGGCCTCTAATTTGTGAGCAATTGTATGTGAAAATAGGACTGTTGGTTTTTTTTTTTTTTTTGTCTTTTTAATTACAACCATGGAATGAATGTGCACAAATGGGATGGTTTGTCATGTAATTAAATAAGAGTCATCTTGGAAACTGTTTGTTTTATACTTTATTTATGCAACAATGGCAAACATTGTTTATTTATCTAATAATGCAAAGTTACTTTAATATTATGTCAACACTTACATCTCTTTTGTTTTTTTTGGTAGTCATGCAACGCACCCACCTTTTAGCTGGGCAACGCACATGATGCACCCATATGACAGTGTGGGTGTGTACTAACATTGGGATGTGCGTGCTAAAAAAAAAAAAACATTGCTTTACCACATAATACTGGACAAACGAGCCTTTTAATTGGTCATTACTCATGCCTTGGTGGTAGACTCATAAGAGTTTCAACATGCGGTCATGGGTTTGAGCACCTATTGTGGTATGTGTGGGGTGTGAGTGTCTGTATAAAATAATAATAAAAACCGGCCTTTTAATTCATGATCTTTTAATTCATGATTCATAAAAACTGAGATCCATAATTTAGATATTCTAACCTAAATTACAGTGCCATGCATGCCATATTTAGGTAATTCCTACTGCAATTAAGCAAAGCATCTGCCACGGCATGTGCAGTGTATTACAACACCATCTATCAGAACAGCTTGTGCCGGCTTAGTATTATTGTTGCTTTTTGTAGTTTATCTGATGTTGCAGTTTTCTTAATTAACATAATTAGGTGTCGTTAGGTACTGAAAACTTAAAAGTTATGAATTTTAATATTTATAAGCATTAAATTTTTTTTTTTGAAAAAGTCATATTATTTGAAAATAAGTACCTTTTTCATAAATAAAAAAATTTGTGTGGTACATATAAACCACAAATGTATGAAAATTGACAATTTGTCATATGTGCCACATTATCTTAATTTATATCTTTTGTAGAGTATGAGACGAAACTTGTTATTTTCATGCTATTAAATTTGGTGCATCTAATCCTAATCTAATAAAATTCTAGTACTTGTGTGCATTCCAACAAAAGAATGTCATTCAATTTATAAGTTTAACTCTTACTATTTAGAAAGTTCAATAGTAAGTTATAGGTAAGGAGATATTAAAGACCAATTAGACGCATGTGTGAGATCTATGCTAGATATCTCATAAATGGGTTAGAGATCTAGTAAGTTTTTCAAGCTTAGGATGGGCTAATTATGATAGGCCATCTTTTGATCTCGTCGGGCTAATTGTGATCAGTGTTTGCATTATCTCCGATATTATCAAAATAACCCCGATATTATCTCTATTTCTAGCTCAGCGAAACCGATAACACTGGTAGCGATACCGATAACACTGATAGTATTAAAAATTCTTGATATTGGTGATGTATCACTAAATATTGCCAATGTATTGATATCATCAATATTTTCAATTGTGTAAATTCCAGGCGTCGTTTGTATTGTCAATACATTGATCCCCTCAGTGTATTGCCAATAATTTTTACTGTGTAAATTCCAAGTGTCACTTGTATCGTCAATTTATTTGCAGTGTTTCGATAATATTACCAATGTATCGATAATATCACCAAAAATCTATATATTTAAAAAATTCCCATTTCATATTTTTTATGGGTGCATGGTTGTATGCAGCACTCAATTTGTTGATGATAACATTGATAATATCACAATATTATCATTATCACAACATGACAATAACGAGACCACAATCTTTAGCTTCTTTTTTAGTTGTTAACGATTTGTTTGGATATTTCATGTGTTGCCGATATTCTGAAATATCAATGGATGTTTGAATGGAAGTTCAGATTTTGGATGGATGAAATGATTGGACTGACTTCTTACTGTAGCACATGCTTTTAGGCCCCCATTAAATAGAAACCTATTATGTATGCATTCTTTATGTAAATTTTTTATTCCTAAATATGTAACTATGTGTATTTTATCAACTCCTGATGTTTCATTGAAAAATTTCACTATTTTTCCCATTTTCCCCGCATTTCCGGTTATCAACGATATTATCGACGATATCGATATTGTTTCCATATCCCCGACTAGCGAAACTTGTAGCGATACCGAAACTTCGAACACTGATTGTGATAGGCCATCTTTTGATCTCGTCATGCAGCAAGACTAGATGGTCACGGCTTACATCTCCTTAGTTAGACTACAATCTGATCATTTCGAACAATCATATGTGTTTAGTGGGTATTCATTGGGTTAGAGAATAATTTTCAGCCCAATCTAACCGAAATTGAATAAGATATATATATATATATATATATATATATATATATATATATATATATATATATATATATATATATATATATAAAGGGATTGAATGGCCATGAGCTTATCTAGCCGGATCTGGTTAGGCATGGTCTAACTCAACCAGACCATCTCTAAGAACACATCAGACACCCACCTATACCACATTTTGTCAGACCCAATCTAGACAAGCAAACCTTTGATTTCATAAAGCTCGAAGTGTTGGACAAAATGGAAGGCTTAGATCTCCCAAAGGGGACCTAAAAATGCTAAAAATGGGACACAAAAAGCTGACATCAGATTTCACATTCTTTTTTTTTTTTTTTTTTGTCAGCATGTGTGACGACACACAATTTTGCACATCCAAGATCTCAGCGCTTAATTTCCGTTTGAAACTTGTGACTGTCATTTTTAAAGCTATAAGCGATTATTGAAAGATGTACGGTCCATATCTCGCAAGGAGACTAAAAATACTTTGAAAATTGGGTCATAGAGTCAAGTCGTTATTACCGCACATGCAGCTCGATATGCAATGAAATACCAACTTCAATGTATAAGATCTCAGTGCTCTAATTTTCATTTTAAACATGCAACTATTTGTTTCGAGGCTATTAATGAGTACTACAATATGTTCAGTCTACTTTACTAAAGAAGAGTAGAAACACCTCAAAAAATAAGATACAATGTCAAATCATAATTGACATATAAGATCTTAGCGCTCCGATCTCCATTTGGAATGTGCAACTACTTGTTTTGAAGCTGTTAATAAGTACTATAAGATGTATGGTCAACTTCATGAAAGGAGCTAGAAATGTCTCAAAAAATGGGTCACATTGTCAAATCATTATTATTGTACATGCGGCCCAATGTGTAGTAATACACCAACTTCGACGTCCAAGATTTCAAGGTTCTGATCTCCATTCTGAGTAAGTGACTACTTATGTCAAAGGGCTTGACAAGTACTTGAATGAATGGTCTATATTTGTGATCGAACCTAATAAGGCAACCCAAAAAAGTGTTGTCATATTTTAGAAAGAGAAGGGCAACGTTGTCATTTTAAATTATTAATACCAAGCAAAATCACTTAGAGCGAAAGCGCTAAATAATAAGTGAAGAGAGGGGAGCTGGAATTTATTTTATTTTATAATAAAAGTCAAAATTAAGCACTTAATAATATTAAATTACCAAATACCTTGAATAAGAGAAAATCACTGAAAATTCCAAAATTCAATCATAAGTATTAAAAATAGGTTTAATCAAGCAAGCATTAGTACAGCTTACCTTCGGTGTATTTTTAAACTGTTAGATTACCTTTAAATCCTCCATAATTACAAAGACCATTATAAGATTTACTTCCAATTGTTGCAGTGTTTTTCTATCTATGTAGTTATTTGAGATGGTTGCCTTGATTGACTAAGGGCCCATTTGTTAAATCTGAATTTGAAGTGTTTAATTTGAAGTCTGAAAACTGTTTATTAATTGTTGTTCAAATATGAAAAATTAAATACAGAATTTAAAACAACCTACTTGTTAACAAACATAAGTTAGCATCCCTTTAAATCAAATAGACATAGATGAGGGTAAAAATAGTCCAAAACTAATGTAGCCCCAAGAGGTTTTGGGTCATGGGCATTTAACTCCCAGCTGGTTTCTTGTGGTGTGGTTCAAGTGAGCATTCAATCTGCCTCCTCTTTGGGCCCATGCCGGAAAATGATATTTCAGAATGAATGGACGGCTAGGTCCTGGTGCGGGTGGTCCCCAATCCCAGCCTAATTTGACAGCTAACAAAATAGTGCGCAGATTATGTACTACGCCCACTAGGAGACGGTCATTCAAGTTAGTGGCTCTGTAGGACCTACCCTGGTCAATACCACGCCGTCCATTTATTTGGACAGATAATTCTAGAGCATGACCCAAAAAAAGGAGGCACATTCAAGGCGCAAGTGAATAACGCCTAATGAGGCATTGGGGGCTGAACTCTTCCCGTTGAAAAATTTCTAAGGCCCACCATGATGTCTATTTTCCATCCAACTTGATCATAATGTCACGTAGACCTGTACGAAGGGAAAAAATAAATATCAAAACTTTTGTGGCCCTCCAGAAGCTTTCAATGGTAGGCCTTAAATCCCCACTACTTCATGTGGTGTGGTCCACTTGAGCCTCCCATTTGCTTCTTTTTACCGTCATGACATAAAATGGCCCGTAAAAATTGATGGACCATATAGATGTAGTCACATATATCACGGTGGGGCCCACAGTCAGGGTTCCCACCTACCTTGGTGCATCCGTACGCGGATTGCCACCTGATGCTGCCAGTAGGGAGGTGGATCTGGACGGGGATAGCCTACTTACGCTGCCATAGTTAGGTGGTTAATAGTGTTGTGTGGTCCCCACTATAATGTATGTGTTTTATCTAAGCCGTTTAGCCATTTTTTCAGAACATTTTAGGAAATGATCCAAAAAATAGGAAGATCCAAATCTCATATGGACCACACCACACCACAGTAAACAGTGGTGATTGGACACCAACCATTAAAAGCTTACTGGGGACCACAAAGGTTATGGAAGAAGCTGATATTTGTGTTTTGACTTCATCCAGGTCTTTGTGACCTGATCAACAGGTTGGATGGTAAATAAAACATTACAGTGAGCCCTAGGAGGTTTTAAATGGTGGGCGTTCAATCACCACTGTTTTCTCGCGGTGTGGTCCACGTGAGATTTGGTTCTGTATCATTTCTGGGTTCAATGACCCGCAGAGAGCACTATCCAGTAGTGTCCCTGCTGCTGGCAGCGTCACAGGGATCACCGAAGCCACGTCCGGAAGAGAGCAGATTAGATGAGACACCATCCTCACCCAAAGAGGTTGCGGCCCTTACCGTGGTATTACCGTGGGGCCTACCTTGATGTATTTATTATGTATCTACGCCGTCCGCCGTCCATAAGTTTTTAAATATCAATTTAGGATATTATTTTCAAAAATGAAGCATATCCAATTATCAGGTGTGCGATACAATAAGAAACAGTGGCGATTGACCATCCTACCATTAAAAGCTTCTTAGGGAGCACCTTAATGTTTCCCTAGTGTTTATTTACCATACAATCTGTTGATAAGGTCACCAAAGCATAGATGAAGGGAAAAAAAAATATCATCTTGATCCAAAACTTTTGTGGCCCATTAATGGTCAATCAACACTGTTTCCAATGGTATGGTTCACCCTGATAATTAGATCTGTTTCATTTCTCGGATGATGTCATAAATTTATATGGAAAAACGGATGGACGGAGTGGATACATAATATATAAATCAGAATGGGCCCCACGTTAACCCCATGGTAAGGGCCGTACCCAAGATCCCTCTCCGTCCAGAAAGGGCGGGTTAGTGATGATATCTCTATGGTGCCCATGGAAATGTATATGTTTTATTGCACTGCAATCCATTTTTCCATATCATTTTTGGGCATAAGACCAACAAAGAGGCAGATGTAAAGCTCAAGTGGGCCATACTATTGGAAAGGAATTGAGAGTCTACTGTTGGAAACTTCTGAAGGCCACATTAGGCTATGATCAAGCTGATATTTGTGTTTTCCCTTCATTCAGGTCTGTGTGACCTTATGAAGAGGTTAGATGGAAAATAAACCTCGTATCCCTAGGAAGGTTTCAACAGTAGCCGTTCGATTCCAGATGGTTTTTGTAGTATGGTCCACTTGAGCTTTGGATATGCCTCATTTTTTAGCTCATGCTCTAGAATGATCTAAAAATGTTAAAGGATAGTGTGGATCTAACACATAAATCATGGTGGGGCCTAAAGAAATTCCACAAGTTAAAAGTTGGGTTGCGCATTACATAATATACCGGATTGAGAGAAAATCCTTGCAGCAACTTGCAGAGGGTCATTTTTAGAAGGAGAATTTGTTTTTATAATAGAATTCACAGAGTGCATTCCATATTCACCATTAAGTAGAGCTAGGCACAAATCAAGCCAGCTTGAAAGCTCGACTCGGATTGGTTTGAAAAAACTTAGATTGATTTGAATAGAAGTTCAACCCAAACCAAGCCTCGGAGTCAAGCTCATTTATAAAAACAAACCAAGCTCAAACTAGGGCATTATCGGCTCGGCTCGGCTTGGCTAGAAGTTCAGTTTGATTCAGCTTGGTTTGAAAAAACTCAACGTAGATTGATTCGAATAGAAGTTCAAACCAAACCAAGCATCGGAGTCAAGCTCGTTTATAAAAACAAACCAAGCTCAAACTAGGGCATTACCGGCTCGGCTTAGCTCGGCTCGAAGCTCAGTTTGATTCAGCTTGGTTTGAAAAAACTCAGCGTAGATTGATTCGAATAGAAGTTCAAACCAAACCAAGCCTCGAAGTTAAGCTCGTTTATAAAAACAAACCAAGCTCAAACTAGGGCATTACCGGCTCAGCTCGGCTCGAAGCTCAGTTTGATTCAATTTGGTTTGATTCCGCTCATAGATTGTAAGCACATTGTTTCCTATTGTGATCCATTTGAGCTTTGGATATAATTTCATTTTGGGATCATGTGTAAAAACCGATGGATAGAGTGGACAATACATATACATGATGACTTGGATAATACATAATACATATACATGAATGCACATTGTTTCCTTGTACTTGTAAAGTTATGTTTGTGTGCTTTTGTTTGGAAAATGCTCTTACATGGCTATTTTGAAGTTGCACTCCTCTGAAAGATGTTAAACATTATGTAATAAGATACTTCTGTATTTCTCTGCATTATTTTTAACTTTTTAACTTCTTTTCTATTTAAACAAAAAACAAAAGAGCCACTACCTGTTCGAACTAGCCTGGCCTGGTTCAAAATTTTAGACCAAACTGATCTCGACTCGAACCATATTTTTTTCTGGAGCAAACCAAACTCGAGCCACATGGGTCAGCCAGGAACCCAAACTGAGCTGATCCACAAACTAGGGTGGCACAAAAACAAGCCAAACCAAACTAGGGCTAACTTAGCCCAACCCGAATCGTTGCCATCCTCTGCCGTTAAACCAGACCTCTATCGTAAAAAATAATATAGGAAAATCACAGGAGTGCTGAACAAAGAACACTTTCTGAATTCCGCATTAAGTAATTTGTTTCAGTGTTAACAAAAAGGCCCTAAAGGTATTGTGATATGTTGGTGTGACGTTGAACTGTTGGATTCGCGCTGTTGATCCATGCTAGGATACTCTCACAAACTATATCGGCCGATTTATCTTACCTAGAACCTTAGCTACTGTTGTGGAAATGTTTGCTAGTAAACAGAGATGCCTGGACGCAATGAACAGTCCATGTTAAGGAATTTATGCATCAACAACCTGTCAGAAGCATGACTATTTTGGTGGGCTTGTGCCTTTTTTTTTGTAATTGTTGGCCCATTATCAATATTTGGAAAATGGACTAAACAGCCCACCAGGAAAGTCTCGTAGCTTGGCCTATTCTGATGGATTTAATGGATAAGTAGTAAAACTTTTTGGTTTAGTAATTCATTTTCGGGATTTGCAGTATTATCTTGAATATCAATGCCCCGAGACCAAAAATATAAATAATGAAACTAGGGGTTTCAATGGGCCGGGCTCAGGCCTGAAAAATGCAAATTTTGAATAGAGCAGGCCCAACAGCCCAGCCCAAAACAATTCAAAATTCGGGACGAAACCTACCCCTGGCCCAGCCTGCTGACAGCCCTAAATGAAATATGATGAATTGCTTTTACTTACTTTCTCTTACTCTAGCTACTAGGATGTTTCAATTCGTCAGGTTATCTCTTTAGCAATGGACCTTCATCCAGATCCTGCTAACACATGAGCTAAGGAGTGAGACCCAAGAGTCGGGCCGAGCATACCAATTGGTCCTTGAGAGAGTTGCAACCCTTGTCCAACCCATTTGCACTTTGGGCCTTGGACATATGCCATTTAGACTCAAACCTCAACCAAACCCAAAACAGGTTGGAACCTAGCTAGGAGAGACAAGTCCCTTTAAGCTTCCTCTTATGGATTAATACAATGGTTTAGTCCCTGGTCCATACCCAAGTAAAGCAATAACCACAACGGTAGGGAATCCAAACCGTTCATTAAGGGTCATCCTGATCCAAAAATCAGGTGGGGCTTGCCGCAGGAAGCAATGTACAATCATGCCCAAAACTTACATGTTCGCTTGCTGTGGCCTATCTGAGTTTTGTTTTAGTCCTTCATCCCGGTTACGCACACCTGATGGTTGGGTCCCCACTTTTCGTTTTGGTGTGGCCCACTTATGGATCAAGCTGGATTTGGAGATCTGGGCCTAGCATGATGGTTTGCATCTAATGGACGGGTTGGATGGCACTAAAACATCATGGCGAGCCCCCACAACTAGAACATACGGTACAAACTCATGGTAGATTCCCCTTGCAGCAATGAGGATTTATGGGACACTGGGGCTCTATACATAATGAATTTCACTTCTGACAAGTGGGGCCCATGGTTTGGCAACTTAGATTGTGATCCGTTGAGTCCCACCATTCATTGTGGATGCCATAAACCTTTGAACCTCTGATCTATGACCTACAATTTAGGCGAGTATTACATAAACAACCAGATTTAAAGAGAGAGAGAGAGAGAGAGATAGAGAGAGAGAGAGGTCCTAAGATGTTAGGATCCCAAGGGTTGAATAGCATATTTTGATGAGCTCATCAGTCCTGAGGCTTTAGCATATTAATTAGGTTCTTTTACTAATGCCTCGGTGGTTGACTCACAAGAGTTTCAACACGAGAACATGGGTTCGAGTACCCACTGTGGTGAAATCCCACTGTGGTGTGAGTGCGTGAGTGTATGCAGCCAAGTGTGAATACATGAGTAAAAAAGAAAAAAGGTTCTTAATAATTGGTATCAAAGCTAACGCCACATCCCATGTTTAGAGTCACAAAAGCAGTAACATGTGGAAAAGGCAACCTGAACTAGAATGAAAACCGTCATGGCATGAAAAGGGCTACCTAAATGACATTTGTCCGATAATCCTAGTCATCTCATCAGTAGCATCCCAACTTCTAAGAGATAATAGTGAAGGAAAATACTTAACCCCAAATGTTCATTATGAAAAAGTGAACAATAAAAAAGATAGTCATCTAATCTATTTGTGTTTTGAGTTCTAAAACATGGATCATTCCGTTATAAGTATTGAAGAGATTTCCCTATCTCCACAGGTAAGCATATGATGTTATGGAAGTTTGAAAGACCGCTCAAGTTACAACTCATACGCACTCTAACATTCCCGTCAAGTTGGAGCATACCGATCACACATGCACAGCTTGGACACAAGATAAGAAAGATACAACCCTGAAAGTGCCTTGGTGAGGATATCAACCAGTTAATCTTTTGGAAGTCAAAAAGGGTGTACAAAGGACATCATTCGACAGCTTTTCCTGTACAAAGTGACAATTAAATATTTAGTACGAGCTCATGAAAAATCAGAGCAGACATTACATTGATTGCGATCTAATGAATAGGAGCAGTAGCTAAACAACTTCATTGGTACCATGACCTATATATTGATACTCAACTTCCGCAGAAGAACAAGTGATGAATGATTATTTCTTACTCTTCCAGATAACTAAACTACCTGCAATAGGTGGACAGAAGACTATAATGCCCGGATCATCTATCATTTGTAGAACCAGAGCAGATCCCATTACAATAAGTACTAACATTTAGATGGCTATGATCTGCGTAAAGAATGCCTTTTCTTGGAGCAAACTTTATATAGTTAGGATATGATGGACAACCATAAGATTGATGTGCACACGACATCTACATAAACTTACTAACCACACTCGCAGCATAGGCAATGTCCTGTCGAAGAGTATACAGGTAAATAAGCTCCCTAACCAATTGACAATACTTACCAAGGTTGTTGAGGGGAGCCGACTCCTCAACAAACAACCGATGATTCATCTCAATGGAATTTCCACGGCAAGTGACCCAAGCATGCCAGTAATAATCAAGAAGGGCATATTTTTGTAGAGAGATGAAGTTCTTGGTGAAACGAGTAACTTCTATACAAAGAAAATATCTTAGTGACCGTAGATCCTTAAGCTTGAAAATATGGGCTAAAAACTCTTCTTTCCGACTGTATTGTTGCTTATCACCACAATGTCATTAACATAAACAATCAAAGTAGTTATCTAAGTTCTATGTTTATTGACAAACATAGAGTGATTTAAAGCCCACCTTTGAAACCCGGTCAGAAAGACCATAAAAAGCGCTCAAACCAAGCTCAAAGATCCTGCTTGAGACTATATAAAGTCTTCTGCGCACACACACGTGTGTGTCCATGAAAAGTAACTTATCTTCGTTTCTACTTAATCAACGGATAAACAACATACTTATCATCTAAAAGGTAGAAGAGCATGTTGGGTTTCCAACACTATTTGGTCCCCCTCACATCCACCCATCATGTGGGGCCAGCCTTTGATGTGAATCGTTCATTGTGTGGCCCCACTAATGTGGGCCATCCATCATGCGGGGCACGCCTTGGATATGGGCCATTTTCATTAGCCCGGCCTTTGATGTGGACCGTCCATCCTGTGAGGCCCACCTTGATGTGGATCATCCATCATGTGGAGCCCACCATTATTAATTGCACATCATGTGGAGTCCACCTTTGATGTGGACTGTCCATCATGTGGGCCCCACCTTCAATGTGTAGCCAACCTTTGATGTGGACTATTCATTGTGTGGGCCGTCCATCATGCAAGGCCCACCTTGGATGTGGGCAATTCATCATATGGCCCGACCTTTAATATGCACCATTTATCATATAGGGCTCGCCTTTGATGTTGGTCATCTATCAAGTAGGGGCCCACCGTCAATGTTATTATCCATCATGTGGGGCCCACCTTCAATATACACTAGCCATCATGTGGACCCACCACGCACATCCACACTGTCCATTCATGTGGTGCCCACCTTGATGTTTACCTGCCATACAACCTGTTCATGTTGTCTCATAAACTAGGATGAAAGTAAAATGTAAATATCAGCTTGATCCAGCTGTTGTGGACCCCACTGTCTAGACAATGGCCGATGTCCACTATTGAAACAGGTCAGGTGGCCCACTACGATGTTTAATAGCCTTCAACCTGTTGATTAGGGCACACAAGACCTGGATGTAGGAAAAGTACAAAGATTAACTTGGTCCTAAACTAATGTGAGCCCCACCACAAAAAATGGTCGGGACATGCCTACCTTGGAAACCTCCCTAGGACCCACGATGGTGTATGTCTTAGACCCACGTTGTTCATCCAGTGGATGAGACCCACTGTGGTGTATGTATCTCACATCCACGTCATGCATCCAGTGGATGAGACCCACTGATGTACGTGATCACCTATCCATTTGTTTTTCTAACCCTATTAAAGCATGAGTAAAAATGGAGCGAAACCAGATCCTTAGTGAGACTCACCATTGTGAGCCTCTTAAGATCCAATAAATGAATCACATTCTAAGTATCGGTGGAGATAATGACTCTCACGGTTAAAACATTTCTAAGTAACCATCATTGAAATGAATGATAAACAACATACTCATCAACTTTTTTTCTCTTTTTGTCTCTCATGTTACTCTCTTCAGCAACTTATGAAAAAGTTAAAAAGCCAAGAAGATTAACTGTAATGATTGTGTACTTTTAAGTTAAAAACTTACTTATTATTAATCATAAACCAAACTTACTTATCTTAAATAAGTTACTTATTTACTGCTATAAGTAGAAAAAAGTAACTTATTTGGTGGTATCCAAACCGTCTCTTAACGTCAAGCATTCATCACTTCTGATGAGCAAAAATGGAGAGAATAATGCCAAAGAGGTAACCTTAGTGACAAGAGAGAACAAATCATAATAACCAACCCTTTGCATAAGGATTTATACCTAAGCAACTGAATCATCTAGATTATACTTAATGTCATGTTTGGTGCACGGGAGTAAAGGGGATTAAGTGGGATGGTATTTGCAAAATTGCAATTAATGCACTTACCAGTGAATTGTCCCTTGGCACATGGGATTAACCATGGAACAAAAGTGGGATTTGCAAATCAACTATGTTTGGAAACCGTTTGCATGGTGTGGCACCATGATGTTTGTTGGCTTCACCAAGTTTTGTGGGCCACACCATGATGTGTGTGTTATATCCACACACCGTCCATCTATTTTACGATATCATTTTAGGTCATGATATAAAAAGTTAGGTAGATCTGAATCTCAAGTGGATCAAACCACATAAAGCAGTGCGGCTTGAACACCTACCATTGAAAACCTTTTGAGGGCCACAAAAGTTTTGGATCATTTTGATATTTGCTTTCTCCATGTCTTTGTGACCTTATGAATAGATTGGATGACAAAAGGAAATCATGGCGAGCCTCAGGAAGGTTTCAACAGTGGAAATTAATATACCCACTGTTTTTTATGTGTGGTCTGTTTAAGCTTTCGATATGCCTCTGTTTTTAGGATCATGATCTAAATGATCTCGCCAAATGGTTGGATGGTGTCAATATAACACATACATCATGGTGGGTCCCACGACGATGAAATCTGTACTATTGAAATTCAAGAGGGATGGCGAAATCCGTCCACGATACTTGCACATGATTCAAGGCTTAAATCCGAGATGTAGGTTGTCTTTGCCAAACAAAAGTCAGATATAAAAAAATAGGATTGAGGGTGTCAATCCTGTTTACTCCTCTTTAATTCCGTTAACTCCCATGCGCCAAACATGCCCTAAAGGGCATAGGCCCATTTACACACAACCACATAACCTCCTTCCATCGGGGTAACTAATTTTCATGTTCATTGATTTTCAAGAGCAGTCATTTCTCATTTCATCAAATATTAGTGCCTTCCACCTGTCGACCCTTTAAAGCCAATAATTGTCTAAGAAATAGAGAGAGGCGAGATGGTGGAGAGAAATAAGAGAAAGGACAAATAAAATTAAATATATGAAACACGAGGTACAATGGTCTGGTATGATAGTAGTGAAGGACCATCTTAATACAATGCACATACTCTCTACCCGGTAGCACTACCATTGCCGTTGCTGATGCATGCCTGACGCACGTGCTAAGGAGAGAGAGCTCTACATAGCCTGGACGCGGATTACGTCTGACCTTGGTAGGAGCTCTAAGCGTCCGACCAGAACTGTTTGGAGATCTACTGTGATGTATCAGTTTATCCAACCCGGCCATCCCTCTTATAAGATCATGTTAAGGTATGACCTCAACAATTAGTAAGATCCAACGCTGTAGTCGACCACACCTAAATAGTAAGCTTGGGCTGCACATTAAATGTACGGATAAAAATTTAAGTGGCATTAAATGCAAGAGTTGTCTCTAGGTGTGGTCCATAACACCGGTTGGATCTGCCTCATTTTTGGGCCCATACCTTAACATGATATCAGAAAATGAATAGTGGATAAACCGATACATCATGGTGGCCCTCGCACAGACCTGGTCGGACGCTTAAAGGTCCGACCAGGGGTCGGACGTAATCCGCGTCCCAACAGCCTGGTTCTTCCAGCTGGATTGTATTAACTCCATGCAACTCCCCATAATAAGAAATCTCGTTCCCCAAGAAATTTCTTGGGAGATTTTCATATTTTGAGGTTTTCCCCGGATATTATTGGTTAAAACTCGGCAAAATAAAAATATTTCAAAACATTTTAGTATAAATTTATATATGTGTGTGTTTATATATGAAAATATGTTGATATTTTATTTTGAAAATATTGTGGTAATCTCGGGATAATAGATTAGTTTATTTTTTATTGCAAGACTTTTCAGCAATAATTGTCACAACTTTACCCACACTTCAACGGTAGGCATTTCTTTTCCAAAATTTCCCTCTTGTGTGGCCTACTTGACTATTTTATCCACCTCATTTTTTGTCATATGTCCTAAAATAATCTCGAAAAACAGATGAACGGGGTGGATTTCTCACAAACATTACAGTGGGCCCCACTTAGCATCCCAGCGAAGTAACTTCCTATCAAAGGCCTCCGCGTCCAACCCTCTCCCGTACCGCTAAACACGTGTCATTCCTGTTTTCTTTTTCTTTTTTTAACTTTTTTTTTAAGATCTCCCAGCCACCGTCCACGTGTTTGATAAAGATTGGAAGGAGACAAAAAACTGATTGGTACTTTTAAGAGGAGGTGCATTCTGGGGGAGGGTAGACGGCATGGTCCGCCAGATGGAATCAAAACATGGTGGGGCCATCTCTGCAATCCGTACAGATGTGTCGATGGAAATTGGTTCAATGTATTCGAATAGATGATCAGCTTCAAGGCAATGGTAGAAAAACACGATTGATTAACGGTTGTCAATCAGTGCTAGAAACTGAAGAACGCTAACGTCTATGATGACCCAGAAGTTGTGAGTTTTGGAACATGGGCCAACAGTAATAGATCACATTAGATATACGGTACAGATTGATGCATTAGCTTCTACGTACTGTAGAGAGATGAATCTACCTTGTTCTTAGTTCCATACGCCCTACCTGTATCATTCCGCAGGTAAAGAAGAAAGCCAAGATTCGCACACGTGGTAGCCCACCTAACACGAATGTGCCACGTCTGCGCGTGTGGCGCTTGTGGATGGACGCCAATCTCGGACCTGAGGCTTAATTGAGTTTCGGACCAGGATTATTTCTGGGAGGTCTTTCATGATCATGGGTCACACCTAATGTAAGGCGTGGATTGCATATGAGCACCACGGTGGCCCAACGAAGGTTTCTACTGTAGGCATCCGATGGTCATGATGATTCAGGATGCATATTGGATGGTGACCTCAACGAAGGTTTCTACTGTAGAACAGTGAAAGATTTGATTGTGTCACATGATGCCACATGTGACCCACCTAAGTGAGGCCCTGACCACCATCGGCACTGTTGTTGTGATGTGTTGAGATTTGATTGGAGGGAGCATATGCTGATAAAATTGGGCCACTAACACAGTTGGGAAATCTTAAGAAAGACATCCATATCTGATAAGCGCATAATTTCACTAATTAAATCTTTCCACGTCACCTATGCTGATAAAATTGGGCCACTAACACAGTCTGGAAATCTTAAGAAAGACATCCATATCTGATAAGCGCAGAATCCCACTAATCAAATCTCCCCACATCACCATTGAAAGTAGTAAGCGCCTCACTACCTACTCTACATAAAAGCTGTTAAGTGGTGCTGTGGTTACCACAATCTCGTCCCATCATTTCCTATTGATCAGTGGCCCACTTAGTTTTAGATCCACCTTACACTAACATTAGTTATGGAAATGATGAATGGGACGGATGCAGCAGATATTGAAGTGGGTCCATAGTGTTGGACGTTTCACGCTCTCTTCCAGGAGGGGAATTTCCGATGCATCAGGGTATAATTATAATATTGGTATATAAAATTATCCATTCCTAAACTTATTCATATATATAACTGTAAAAGCGTCCCATAAATCCGGGCACCAAACTATCTAGGGCCACCTTGATGATTACGTGGCAACCACTCCGTCCATCAGCTATACCCTATGATATGGTCCACCTGATAATTGGATCTGCTTCATTTTTTAGCTCATGGTATAAAATGATCTGAAAAAAAAAAAAGAAGGTGAATGGTGTGGATATAGAATATATGCATCAAGGTGGGCCCCATAGTAAGGGCTGCACTTTCTTGGGTGAGGCCCGGCCGCACCTAATTTGCTACCGATTAAAAGGGGTGCAGGTTAGGTGGTGAGGCGCTCTCCACCCTCAGCAATGCTGCCGTGAGAGTTAGATTGGTGGGGCATATGCTCACAAACTTTAAAGAAGAACCAGGCCCATCTCTGACAGTGTGGACCACACACATCAAATCTCGTCACATCATCACACGGCCAACCTAATTAGGCGTGCTTTTGAAAACTCGACCCTGCCCATCCCTGACAACACGTAGCCCCATCAAATCCCACCACCTTTGGCGATGGAGTCTATTAGGTGCCGCCCCGGCCTCAACCTAAGACGGTGCGGCCCCTAACGTGAGGCCCAGCTTGATGCATGTATCCTATATTTATTCTCTATTCATTTTGCCATATCGTTTTAAGCTAAAAAATGAAGAATATCCAAATCTCAAGTGGACCATGCTATAGTAAACAATGGTGATTAAATGCCTACCATTAAAAATTTCTTAGGGCCCACCGGAATGTTTCCATAATTTTTATTTGTCATCCGACCTCTTGATAAGGTCACATAAGTCAAGAAGAAGGAAAAAAAAAAAAAAAACAAATATAAGCTTCGTTGCCCTCAATTCAGTGAGTCAAGGTCGCTCGTGTGATCGAGGGCCTAGATCGGATGTACATGTGCGAGTATGATTGTGTGGACATGACAAAGTTTGTTTGACTCAAGGGCTTTAACTGAATCATTGATGCCCGGTGCCAAAATGGACAGATTGGAGACTGGACCAGGATCCAAAGTCCTCTCAGGCACGAATTGATGCACTCCGTACTCAAGTGATTTGTGCAAGAGTAGGGGTTAGCCCTCAAGAATAAGTTCTTTTTGCCTTGTGTCAGTTAAATGCATAATCGATCGGCTTTAAAAAAAATTATTGCACCGGTACTTTAACGTGGTATTTCTCAATTAGAATGGAAGATCTGCACATAAATAAGTAAAAGCTAGAATAAACACGATTGATTTTATTAATAACTTGGCCCTGTTACAACTGTCTTGCTCCATAACTATATATAAATAAAAGTGATAAATCAAATAAATACCTTATGTGCCTATTGGAATAGATGAGCGAAGGTAGCAGCCGAGCAAACACGTACGTCGTTGGAACATATCAACTAAAGGTAGCGGTCGAGCAAAGTTTGTAACCAAAGGTAGCAACCGAGCGAACACGTCATATGTAGGAACGAGCTAAGTCTGCAAACGATTATTAAATAAATGCATAGGGAGGGGAAGAGACATATTGTAACAGCTGAACGCGGGGTACATCTAGATGATTATCTGCTTCCAGAAAAGCCTACGTAATGGTTGAACGTGGGGTGCATCTAGATGGTTCTTTGCCTCCAGGAAATTCATAAATAGCAGAGGAAGTCGAAGGAGCAGAGGGTCATACCAACCAACCAAACAAACCAATCAATTATCCTTTATGTTTCTTAGGATAATAAGGCTAGTCCTATGTTAGGAGAGTAATAATCCAGTTGCTATATTCCTTAGTTGTAGTCCAAGTGTACGCTCATGTTGGACCAGTTACCATTTAGGGCTCTCAATGGAGCGGGTCAGATCTAAGATCCGATTCGCTCCGAACCCGTATAATGCGGAGTTTAATCTTAAAATGGGTCTGATTAATTAAATGGATCGGATTTGGGTTCACAAGATCCAATCGAATCCCCACTATCGCACGCTTCAAACCCTTAACCGTTTCGTATCTCGAGAGGAGATTTTAATGCAAAGAGAGCGGCCTCCTCTCTTCTCTCTTTTTCGAGAATTTCTCTAAGAATATCTCCCAGAATGGCACGCAACGAGAGCGTATTAGCTGTTACACGGCTATAGCTTAATGAGTGGGGTTTGGAGCCTTGCCTTGTTGGTAGACTCTGCGGAGTTTCAACAGGGGGTCTTGGTTTCGAAACCCATCAGTGGTGAAAATCCACGCTGCTGACAGCACAAGTGGGTGTGTTGCATGACTGAATGGGTGGGTGTGTTGTGCGATTGACTAAGTGGGTGCGTTGCATGACTGACCAAAAAAAAAAAAAAAGCTTAATGAGTGGTACCTTAACCGTGTGGGGCCCATATTGATGTATTGTGTATATATCTACGTCGTCCATATATTTTTCCATCTCATTTTAAGATGTGATACCAAACCTTAAGAAGATCAAAATCTCATGTAAACCATAATTTTAGAAACAATGATGAACGACCATTAAAAACTTTTTGTGGGCAACAAAAGTTTGTTATCAAGCTGATATTTATATTTTCCCTTCATCCATATCTTCTTGACATTACCAAGACATTGGATTGCAAATAAATATTACTAAAACCTTACTATGGGCTCTTTGGAATTTTCAATGGTGGGGCACTCAATCACCACTGTTTCCAGTGGTATGGTCCACGTGAGATTTAAATTTGTATAATTTTTAAAACTCCATCTTAAAATGGGCTGGAGAAATAGATGGACGACGTAGATATACAAAATGTCACCCATGTGGGCCACACGGTAAGGGTAACACCCACTAAGTCGTTCCGCAACTAACACCTAATTCACTCCAGCAAGCATAGGAAGTGGATTTCCTGAGAGAGAAAGAAAGGGGGGTGGGGGAGTTTCTACACTCGGAACTTAGGTGGGGCCCACCATGACGATTTGTGAGAAATTCACCCTGGCCATTCATTTTGTGAGCTCATTTTAGGACATGTGATAAAAAAAAATGAGTCGGATCCAAGACTCAAGTGGGCTAAAAATGTGAGGATCGAACGTCCACAGTTGAAATATTCGTGGGGCCACAAAAGTTTTAAATCAGGCTAATATTTTAGATTTGTGATGTGGTGGATTCAGACCTCGATCCTACCCGAATCCAATGGCTATATGGATTTTTGGATCAGAAATGGATATGGTTGTTTATAAGTGGATCGGATATGGATATCACCTTTTGGATCCAAGTTGGATCTGAATCCAATCCACTACAGATCTTCGGACTTGGAGTTGGATCCAACTTGATCTGATCCAGATCTGAACCATTGAGAGCCTTGTTAGCATTTTAATACAAGCAGTTCTCCTTCTGGAAAGGTGTTTCACAATTGTTCCCTACGGTCGACTGTAAGTATTTTCCTTTGGTTTTCTATTGTATTTGGAGAAGTCCTTTCATTTGGAAGGCAAAATGTGACCCATTTACCGAAGACAAACCCTACCCTTTGATAATAGCCTGATTATCTTAAACAACATTTTGTGAGTGGCTAAATAGGCAGACGATCTTCTCAAATCTCGATCACATACAGTTGACTTCGATGTATCTGCCTATTTTGGTGCTTGGAGTGGTTGTCTGGTTGGAATCAAGTCTTACAGTCGGTTCTAACACACCCGCACACATCACACGTGGCTGAATTTGAAACCGAGAGGCAACACTATTCATAAGGTCATTTCTATTATGACGAATTGAAAATCGAAAAATATTAGCCTAAACAAAACTTTTGTGGCCCCATAAATGTTTTGACGGTGAAAGTTCAATCCTCACCGTTTCCTATTTTACGGCCCACTTGAATTATGGATCTGCCTCTTTTTTTGTCTATTTCCTAGAATGATCTGGCAAAACAAATGGACGGAATGGATTTCTCACAAGTATCACAGTGGGCCCCACCTAGCTTCCCATCGTAGGAAGTTCTTGCGAATGGCTTTCGCCAACAATCTAAGTCCCCTTTCTAATGAGTTTTACAAATGCCCTCCCTTGATTTTTATAGGGACCACTCTAATTTTTATGTCAGATCTACTCTGACCATTAGATGTGTAATCTCATGTTAGCCTTGGAGTAAAAAAAAAAAAAAAAATCAGGTTGACCTGTGATTTAAGTATGCAACAACAATGGAAACATTTAAGAGAGAGACGTCCACTCCTAATTTTTATAGGGCCTATTATGATTATTATATTGAATCTACTCCAATTATTGGATGCCACATTAAAAAATAGTCTTGGGGACCAAAAAAATAGGCTCATAAGTGATTCAGGTGAGTTACACCAAAGAAAATAGTTTGGAGGGTGAGCTTTGCTTTGTATAATGTTTCTAATTGTGTGGTCCACCTCAATCATAAGGATGATTTTTTTGTCTTTGGCCTCACATAGAATGATGCACATGGTAGTCAGGGTGGATTTCATATAAACACCATAGTGGGGTCCACCCAAGCTAAGGACAGTTATTAGGACTAACTAATTGTGAGTTTTTATGCTAGTTGGACCAAAGGTATAGTCCAATCGGTTGGACTTGAGAGACGGGGGGCCTTTCAAGTCCAACTGGTTGGACTATAAATTCCAGTCCACCCAATATATAACTTCGAACATGTGATGTGCATGCAACATCCGTTAGTGCACTTGTTTATGCACCTTGTTTGCCAATCACGTGAGTCTGTGTGTCGGTAAGTTGGTTGAACCCTTGGAAGCTAAATCCCAAAGACACAAGAGGATAAGGAGTATCAATGAGAGAAGAAATAGGTACATGATGTGCCTTGGTGTCCCTAATCCTTTAGAACCAAAATAGCTTAGCCTCCAGATGACTTAGAATTTATTAGTAAACCTTTAGTCATCATTCAATAGCCTTAGGAGTCCTAAAAGAACCTTAAAATATAAGGCTTAAGAGGCACCAAGCTGTTGTAAACAAACTTTCCAAAATAGTAAAGTTGAGAGTGTTGTCGACCAATCCATCGACCGGTCGACACAAACGACAACCAATCAACTGATTGGGTCAACAGGTTGAAATGGCCAAATATGGATAAAGACATAAATTCATGTTCCTAAAATTATCGACCAATAGTCGATCCATTTTAACGGGTTGAAGGACAAGTTCGATCGGTCGAAAATGAGGATCGACCGATCGAAAATGGCAAAATCTTAACAACAAATTCTTTGGCCTAAATTGGGTAAGTTTGACCGATCAACAATCCTTGTCGACCGATCGAAGATGACCTGTCGACCAATCGAAAACTAGCTATTTCTACCCGTTTTCTAGCCATTGGAACTTCATGTCTATATTTTGCATTCAGGCTTTAGGCATTTTGATGGGTTCTTAGTGTATTAAAAGCCACTACAACTCTACATCATTAGAAGCTCTAATCTTAAGAGATTCAAGTCATTTTTCTTGTAATTCATTACAAGCAAAAGCATTTTAAGCTCAAATGAAGATGAACTTGATCTCTCTCATTTACTAAAAGTTTAAACATCAAGCCTATTGGTAAATCAATGTCTAAAACCTCTAGAAGACCCATTTAAGTGAATCTACAACATAGAACCAAATCATATCCTTAGGTTGTAGAGGTTTCACCAACTCTCATCACCTTAGTCACATCTTCAAAGCATCATATGCAAGTTGATTGATCATAGGAGTTGAAGCATTGACATGAACGATCGGGGAAGCACAAGGGGAGCTGATTGAAGCACGAGAGAGAATCGATCAACAACCTAAGCAAGGCGCATCAACGGGGCTCAATCCGACAAGTAAAGTTATCAAATTGTAGAGTCCATTCGTCATTTTTCCATAGGAAATTAAGTGTAGAGTTTGAATTGCCAAACTCGATAAGTTCTTGGATTAGGACTTAGGATCTTGGGTAGGGCCAAATTCATTAGACATGGGTGAGTACAGTGTTAGTCTCCGTAGGGAGCCTACAGCAGGAGTGTAAGTAGGTCCTTGGATTAGGACCCCTAGTGATTATTGGCTAGCCGATAGAAAACTAATTAAGTCTCCGACGAAGTTGATTCTTATGTAGGAACGAGGTTGTTGATCTGCCTATGAAAAATCAATTGTAAAGGTTAAGAGGTGAACTTAATTTAAAACATCAAAGATAGTGAAATCTGGTGCACTTGAGAGAAGAGTGTGGAAGCCAAGAATACAGTATGAAAACTGAACCACTATACATGCTTGTATTTGTGATTGTTATTTGAGCACATTTTCATTCATATATTGCGAGTTTAATTGGTGAATTATATGAATGCTTGAATGGATTGAATGCTAGACCTTTAATTGATTATTCACGCACAAGTTGTATTTCATATCTCTTATAGACTAGTTGTTTTAATGTTGAATCTTTTGTAGTCTTTGTGATTGGATGTACTTGGCTTCGAAGTCTAAGTCTTAATTGCTTAATTAAGTTTGCATTGATAAATTAGTTTTAATTAAGCATAATTTTTAAGTGGTCCTATTCACCCCCCAGGACTTAGTCATTGTTCTTAGTAGCTTTAGCAAGCTCCCGCATGTAAAGCACATAAAGTGTGAGGTCACAAGGTGCAATTTTAACATCCCACCCACCTAATAAGTTGGCCCTATCATGAGGATCTGCTTCAGCAAAAATTAGTCATATTCTCTTTTCAAGTGGACCACACTTGTAATTTGCTATTTATAAAAGGCTAGGCCCAATGAGCAGATGGGGCTGATTTTTTAACTAGGCAATCTTCATACTTGGGTTAACCTATTTGAGGGCTTCAATGTTAGATGCTCTTAACTAGCTGAAAGTTGTTATTATTATTATTATTATTATTATTATTATTATTATTATTATATATATATATATATATATATATATATATATATATATAGAGAGAGAGAGAGAGAGAGAGAGAGAGAGAGAGAGTAATGCTCACAAGTAACTAGTTGTACATCCAACTAGTTGGCGTGTAGGGCCCACTATGGTGTTTGTATGACATCTTGTGGTGTTTGTATGACATCTTGCCCATCCATTAAAATTATCATATCATGAAAATGACATGCCCCAAAAATCAGCTTGATCCAACTATTAGGTGGGGTACACCATAGAAAACCTTGAAACAATCCTCAAAAACTCTACATTCTCATGGAGCATCACATTTTCATGGTTGGATCGTCCTAATTTTTGGCACATCATATTTTATGGTGGGACAATCTTGTTGGTCGGAAAAAATATCATACAAACACCATAGCCACACCCACACACCAACTAGTTGGACATAAAACTAGTTGTGTGAGAGCATTACTTATATGTGTGTACACACACACGCTTGTATCTATCTATATATAGGAAGAAATTGTTTTCTTTAGCTATGGCCCCAGAGTTTTGGATCAAGCCAAAAGTTGGGCCCCAGGGGTTTCATGTGGTGCCGCATCACATGGATTGTTCGGATTTTATACCCATGATATGTGTGCAAAGGTGAGCACATATGCTCACATAAGAAGATATATATATGCTCAACTATATTGAAATATAGTTCGAGGCCTTGCCTTGTTGGTAGACTCCACGGAGTTTCAACAATAGGTCTTGGTCTGAAATTCCCTCGGCTTACAGCACCAGTGGGTGTGTTGCAGGACTGGCTGTCGTGCTGATTCTCACAGCTTGATTCTCTTTTTCTCTTATCACATGTACCGTTCTCATTTTGTGCCCATAACATGTGTGCCAAAGTGCAGACAGGTGCTGACATAAGAAGGTGCGCAAGTGAGCATGACTATCTCTCTCTATGTATAACAAACCATTGAAGGTGAAACAAGGCGTTTGAAAATACGTAATATTTCATTATATTATCGCGGGATTTTCAAAACCTCGGCAATAATTGCTACAGTTTTACCCACACAATGCAAATCATCAGCACTAATGATGCAAGTAGTTATAGATACTTTAACCCACGCAGAGAGTCTTCTGAGAGTCATGCCGTAAAAAAGACAGCAGAGGAGGATTTTCAAAATATGTACTTTTATTTAGCCTGTTTATTTTATCTAATTACATATATTTATAGTGTAAAATGGTAATAATTACGTACGTCCTCTCTTTGAAATCAATGAAATTACACAGCACATCTCAACATTATTTTATTAAGGGATCTCTATGGACTCCACAATGATGTATGTTCTATAAACACTCCGCCCATTCATTTCTTCAGATCATTTTAGCCGATGAGGCTAAAAATGGGGCAGAGCCAAAGCTCAAGTGGACCACACCAAAGAAAACATTGGTTTCAATGTTGGCGTCATTATTCCCACTGTTTTCAATGATGTGGTCCACTTGATCTCTGCATCTACCCCATTTTTTTGGCTCAGGCTTTAAAATATCCGAAAAAGTGAATGGACGGCATGGATACCATCCATGGGTCTACACAATCAGCCTTATTTTTTCGATCCAACCTCTATTAAAAAGTAAAAATGTCAACTTCTTGATGTTTAACTTTGTAATTGATAAATGCCAAAATTCATTAAAATGTGTATGTAATTACATAAAAACCAACAGGCGTAATGGGATGTGTTACATTTTTAACCGTAGGAAGTCTGCATCTTGGCAGCCTTTTTACCCTTTCTCTTCTCTCTCTCTCTCTCTCTGCAGCGTAACCTGCAGGTACACCCTCTTTTGGTAGGCCGTATGTCTCTGTCTCTCTCCCCCACGTGTTTGATCAAGACTGGGAGGAAAGAAAAGATTGGTCCTTCTAAGAGGAGGTGCATTCTGGGGGAGGGTAGACCGATGAAATCGTAACGTGGTGGAGCCATCTCTTCAATCCGTCTAGCTGTGTCGAAGGAAATTGGTTCAGTACGTACGAATAGATAATCGTAGCCATCTAATCAGTCACCTTCCAGTCAATGGCAGAAAAACATTTTATGACCCAAAAGATATGAGTTTTGGAATGTGGGCCAACAATAATAGAGCACATTGGATATACGGTCCCGATTGATGCATCACCCTGTCACGTGGTGGTCCGTAGAGAAATGAGTCTACCATGTTTCAGTTCCAGAGGACCCACCGTATCATTCTCATTACCCAGGGAGCAAGGGGCGCGAATTAGGTGTTACCCCGGCAACAGCTTAGTGGGTGTTACCCCTACCGTATGGCCCACATGGATGATATTTTATATATCCACTCCGTCCATACGTTTCTGCAGCCCATTTTAGAATAATGTTCCAAAAATTATACATATCCAAATCTCAAGTGGACCATACCACTAGAAACAGTGTGATTGAGTGTCCCTACCATTAAAAATTCCAAAGAGCTCATTGTAAGGTTTTGGTAATATTTATTTGCAATCCAAGATCTTGATAATGTTAATAATGTCTTGATGAAGGGAAAATATAAATATCAGATTGATCCAAAACCTTCATGGTCCACAAAACGTTTTTAATGGTTATAAATCACTGTTTCTAGTGGTATGGTCCACCTGAGATTTGGATCTTTCTAGGGTTTTGGATCACATCCTAAAATGATATGAAGAAACAGATAGACGGCGTAGATATATAAAAAATACATCAATATGGCCACACACGGTAGAGGATAACACCCACTAAGCTGTTCCCAGGGTAACACCTAATTCGCGCCCGGGAGGAAGAAACCCAAAGGGCGCGGATTGCCTGCGAAAGCCTTTCTCAGGCATCTCCTGCGCAAGGAATCTGGGTGGGGCCCACCGTGAGGTTCGTGAGAAATCTACGCCGTCCAACGGTTTTTTGAGATCAATTTAGGCGTTGCGACCATAATTTAACGGAATCCAAGGCTCAAGTGGGTCGAAAACATGACGATTGAACTTCCACAGTTGAAATATTCGTGGGGCGACAGAAGTTTTGAATCAGGAAAATATTTGTGTTTTTAGTTCAACTCAGTAGGAATGACATTATGAACGGTATGGATGGCATATAAACATCACTGTGGACTCATAGAGGTTTCAACGGTAAGAACTTCACTACACACCTTTTGCTTTAGTGCGGCCCACTTGAGTTTTGGATCCCATTCATTTTTTGTCGCAACGCCTAAAATGATCTCAAAAAACGGTTGGACGGCGTAGATGTCTCACGAACCTCACGGTGGGCCCCACCCAGATTCCTTGTGCAGGAGATGCCTACGAAAGGCTTTCGCAGGCAAACCGCGCCATGCGGTTTTGAGGGACGCGGTTTGGCTACTGACGCTGCCAGTAGGCTCAGTACTATGTGGGCCCCACCATAATGTGTGTGTTTCATCTATGCCGTCCATCTATTTTTTCTGTATTATTTTATGAAATGAGCCCAAAAAGGTGGTAGATCCAAATCTCAAGTGGACCACATAACAGAAAACAGTGTTGATTGAACACCCACCATTAAAAACTTACTGGGAGTCACAAGTTTCGGATAAGCTGATATTTGGTTTTTTATTTTTTTCTTTTTAACCCCTTGGTTGAAGGTCGACCTATCAACAGGTTGGATGTCAAATAAGCATTACAGCGGGCCATAGGAGTTTTTAAGGGTAGACATTCAATCACTACTGTTTTCCTGTGGTGTGGTCCACCTGAGATTTATATGTCTCATTTTTTGGATCAAGCCCTGGACCTGAGATTTAGAGATAGCTACCGTAAGTGTTCTTGTTGCGGGACAGAGGGTCTGTAATCTTGAGATTGGATCAGTTGATCTTGTCAGGGACGAGCTAGAGATTCTTACGTATAAATTGCTCAGTCATCTAGTAGTGATCAAGGCGGTTAGGTGTGGTTTTATCGAGAACTTTTCAGTTGGTTCGAGAGTAGGGTCTTTCATTTTAGGTGGAGTTTATACGGTACCATGCCCTAAATTAAGCTGGAAAAATCAATGGACGGCATGGAGATATATACAATGATTACATCAAGTTGGGCCCTGCAACAAGGATCTCACCCACATTGCTGGTTCCGGGGGTCGCAGTCAAGTCGCACTTGGATTTGGTGCTTGTGGATCGACCCAAACTGGGACCGAAAATCGTCTATAACCTACTATAGGAAGCGCGTGCAGCATCGAATTGCTGTGGCTCACTTGATCTTTTGATCAGGATTCTTCCTTGAATATCTTTCATGGTACTCTTGGGTCACCCCTAATGAAAGGCTTAGGTTGCATATAAACATAGTGGCCCAATGAAGGTTTTTATAGTAGGTATCCTATTGTCCTAGTTTTGAACAAGGATTGTGTGGTGAGCCCAACACCTATCTTGTTGGTGTTAGAGCGTGGATTGGGCTACGTATTGCTGTGAGAGATTGGCCAACCCAAAGCATGTTTAAAAGGGACGCAAATTAAGTAGCGGTGCCCTCATTACCCTTAACATGGTGATCTGGCTAGATTTGATTGGTGGGGCCATACACAGCCAGAGATGGCCAAAGTATGTATATCGCCAAAAAAATCTTAAAAGAAAGCTTAAGCCCATCTCCAACAATAAATGGCCCCACAAATCAAATCTCACCACATCATCACAACACCACCGACGGTGGTACGAGAACCTTGATACCTAATTCTTGTCCTTTTAAAAGTTTTTCAATACTTATTGGGTTTACCATGTGTGGATACCAGATCGCGCTTGCGCGCCAGCCCGCTTTGTTTTGATTTGGGTTTGGTTTTGGTTGTTTGTGGGGTGCACCATTGCAATGATTGGCTACCTTGGCTTTGCTTGCCTTGGTTGTGCAAAACCTTTTCGAAGTCGGCAAAATAGTGTCCCTAGACTCTTGGTGTTTGAGGGGAGTAGCCACTAGCTAAAAAAATGCTATAGAATCCATGGTCGGTTAAAGTCCGTGAAATCTCCTTAGTGATAGGGGATACCCAAGGGGCGCCATAGTCTTTAGATGACTCCTGGTTTGGATAGGCTTGGTCTACGTCGTGGATTTAGAGTAAGGATCACGGTTACGACAGGGGAAGGTGTTAGGCACCCCCTGATCGCCCATGCTTTACATGGTCTCTACTTTACAAGGTTTATCGATTTATGAGGGGATTCTGAAGAGCGTTCAAACCTGCAAGGTTAGGCCATACTTCGCAAGCGTTTTAGGGCCTAGGGTAGGCAAAATAAAAGAATACAAATTACCAAGATAACGAGGTTAGGCCAAACTTCGCAGGCCTTTGAGGGCCCGGGTTGGCAAAAACACATAAAAATAAGAGCAAAGCAAACAGTGAGTAGGTGCAAATATTTGGGTATGTTTAGGAATGTGCGGAGTAGAATACGGATTGCTTATCGAGATGTGAGAAGAAGACAGGAAAATCATACACTCTTTCTTAGGACAAGAGATGGTCGGATGTCCCTAATTTCAACCATACTCATGTATTCTGACACTTTGACAGTGCCCTTTGACTTATCAGTTGATAGAGACGGAATCTGATAGGAGGCAGAAAGAGATGGAGGCAAACATTAGGTAGTCAAAGCGTCGTGGTTTACTCTGTCAAATTGGCAGAAGCTTGGGAGCAAGACTGGACGCGAGCTCCCAACATTAGGGCGTTCAGTAGTGCCACCAGAATGCTTTTGTCAACTTTCTCTCTGAATTATAACTATTATTCTCTCCTCCTCCACTCTTTCTTTATGTGTATGTCTTAGCTTGATCCGAGCGGTTTAAATAGACCCACGATGTTCGATTTGTTGCGTTTGATGCAGAGCTGGCTGCCCATCACAAACGGGCGTCGCATTTCGATTGGGCAACAATTCGATAGAAGTGACAGGTGGCGGGATCTGGACGATTTTAATTCGTATGCGGTTACTAGGAATCCGCATCCATTGGTGCGATTTGTCAGTAACCACATTCAGACATGGAAATCTCAAGTCTCGCGGATTAATTTTGTTGTGCTCGATCAGGGTTCAATCTTTGTTCATGCTTTACGAGTTTTCCCAAAACTATGCTCCTCCACATGAGCCCCCTGCTCTTGCTTTCATTTCCCGATCAATCCGTACCGATAGCTAACTTCAAGGTACTATTTTAGTTGTATACTCCCATCGTCAGGATCCATAACGAATAGGGTTTAACGCATTCGAAGGTGGGGTGTTTGTATGTCACTCATGTGACCGCATCCATGGGTGCGGTTTACATATCACCGCATCTGTGGATGTAGTTTACAAGTCACCGCACCCTCTTGAGTTTTAGATCCATCTTACCTTAACATTAGGTGTTGAAACGATGGATGGGACGGATGAGGTAGACATCGCAGTGGGTCTACGATGCTCTCCTCTAGAGATGCGAATTTACTATCGTCACAATACATTAGAATATAACATACCACACGCACATACACATATGTGATGTAGAGTGGGCCACAAACCTCTTCTTGTCACAGCTGGGTCAAAAGAAGCCTAAATGGAAGAGGATATAGTCCGTCAGATCCGAGCCCAGTCCTATGTAGGGCATGATGTAATTATGCCTCAAGCGCATCCGATTCGAGGAGATTCATTCTGGAAAGGAAGAAATTGCCACTCGAAGTGTGAACCATAAATCGGCCATAACTTTTTATCCGAGTATTGTTACGAGACGCACGACTTATAAATTCCATTTCCTGAGAAAACACTTCCTTCCCATTCAAAATTGCAATTGTAGGAGAAAAAAATTACTACTTTAGTAATTTAATTGGACATGTTATGTCAGATTTGTAAGATCCGACTTTTCTCCTTCGCTCCAGGAGGGATTTCCACCACCAGACCTGAAACAAGACAGCGAATAAGGGTGGCTGGGGACCAGCCGTTAGCCCTCCGACGCTTAAGTTAGGCCACAGAAGAGAAGCCAAGCAAAACGGGACCCAGCTTGAATGATGAGTACGTACCTCCTATTCAAGGGAGCCATCCCCTTATATAGATCTGAAACAATCCAATCTTTTATGTGAGATGTCGAAATCCCGTTGATGTCGCATACGATACTGAGAATCCGCTGATTTCATGGGATAAGATCCTATCTTTAGTCAGATCCAACCCAATGATATATTCCAACAATCACACCCCTAGATGGTGATCCCTTGAAATCCGACTGGATCCGGCCGGAAGCCATAGGTGGAGTCATAGCCTCCGAAAAGGAAGGAGACGCCCGTAGGTGGGAGTCATGACCTCCGAAAAGGAAGGAGACGCCCGTAGCTGGGAGTCATGACCTCCGAAAAGGAAGGAGACGCCCGTAGTAAAGCTGCTCGCAGGTTAAAATGTGGTCGCGAGTCCAAATACATATTTTGGGTGTAATGTCTTTCAACGACTTGTGAGAAGGTATGCTCGCGGATCGAGCTTTTCCGTATTTGACTATCAGTTATGAAGACTCGGGACTTGCGAATAGCTGCTCTGTATTTTTCATTCTATGACTCTTGATCAGGTGATCTCGAGAGTCGAATGGGCGTCCCGCACTTGTCCAATATTCGACTCTCGATCAGATGATCTCGAGAGTCGAATGGACATCCCGCACTTGTCCAATATTCGACTCTCGATCAGATGATCTCGAGAGTCGAATGGGCGTCCCGCACTTGTCCAATATTCGACTCTCGATCAGATGATCTCGAGAGTCGAATGGACATTCCACGTGAAATCTTATCTCCACCATTTTGCCTATAACAGACATATTTCCTTTATTTTAGAGCTTTAATATATACAGTCTTCTTAGGAATTGCTTCTAATCATGTTGTAAAATTTACTATTTCAAGTAAAGTATAGTTTAGTTGAATTAGACTCTTAATTAGGATTTTTGACTTTTTCTTTATAATTAATGTAATCGAAAAATCTTAGCATTATTGAATAATAAAATTTTAAATTTTCTTTTTTATCTTGTGGATTCAAGGCTTTGTATATTTGAGGTAGACGATGTTCTTCCTCCTCACACCCTTCCCTACGTCAATATATCATATGCATATTGCCTACGAAAGCCTTTCACAATAACCTTTTGCAACGGCTTAAGTTTTCGCCTATTTTTTGTCTCACATCCTAAGGCCTTGTTAAAGCACCATAGATTTAGAATACCTAGATTGGAAATCCCCTTAATTTGAAATCCTATAGTTATGTTTGGCACCCTGGACTTGGAATCCCTTGTAATCCAAAAATAACTATGCATTGAAATTGTATAATATATTTGCTGGACTTTGAATTGAATTACTTCAACTTCAATGTTTGACAGGGGTTCGTGTCCTTGCCTCGTTGGTAGACTCTCCGGAGTTTCAACAAGAGGTCTTGGGTTCAAAACCCATTGGTGGTGAAAATGCAGTTAGTGAGTGAGTGTCGGGTTGTGAGGGTGCGTGTAAAAAAAAATTCAATGTTTGACATAATGATTATAATAAGCCTATTAAAATGTGTACTTTGCCTAAAAATGATGAAATTGCAAGCTTCGAATAGGCACAAATGTGCAAGTATAAAATATAACTGACCGACTAAGTAATATTTTTTTAGTTGTTCATTTACATGGCCAATGTTTGTGTTTATGCCAGAAACTGGTCGACAGATGATGTCTTCTACAATCCTTCCCGAGGAGTGGTGATGATGAGTGAAGAGAGATCCTTTCGCCCTAAATCCTACCAAACAGAAAGTAAAGAGAGTGGCTGGGATCCAGCCGTTAGTCCTCTGATGCTTAAGTCAGTGTCTGGATCTACGGAAAGAGGTTTTAGAGGATAAGAATTGGCTTACCACTTTCGGATGAGATTGATCCCTATTTATAAGCTATTCGGGGAGTTGGGGATCTCTTGATCATAGGCGGGATATCTACTGTGGTTGTGATCTTTGGAGGTCCGAGGATCACTCCCTTATCGTCTCGGTCACAACTTCCTAGGGCCTTATCCCTTTATCCTTGTCGGTAAATTCACTTACGACACTCTAGGATCAGGTCGATCTGAGCCGGTGGTATGCTGATGTCATCTTGTGAATGTCGACTTCTTGGTTAGGTCGGACTAACCTCTCAATCCAGGTCACCTTGTAGAAGTTGTGTTTCTGTTCATTAAGAGCATGTGGACTCCCGATCCAACCTATATGGTCAGCTCGGATCTACCCATAACAATTTGGAATGTTAATGTCATTCTATTGATATAATTTTATTGATATCATCAGCCAATCATGTATACAACAAATTAGTAGCCCAACAACATCTATGTTGCAGGCATGACTCTCCTACATATTAAAATAAGCAAAAGAGGATTGGTAATTCAAACCAAAGGGAAGGATTGCAAAATTCAGCAAAAGTGAGAATGAACAATTTCCTAAACCCTCTAATCCACACTGGCATGAACAGAGTGGTATCTCACGGGAGTTTGGATCCTCTGTTTGGCTACCAAACAGGGAAACCCTGCTTGAAGCTTTTTCATTGGTCAACATCACACTGTGTGACGTCAGTGTGATCAGGTTGCATTGAAGATGTGACATGGTTGCAGACCTATGTGATGACATGGACTAATAAAAAGGCTCCAAACAGGGCTTTCTTGTTTGGCAGTCAATAGAAGATCTAAATTTTCAGGGAGTCTATATCGTCTACTCGGTTGCAACAGGATTTTTCTGTTTGCCGACCACCTAATTGGTCCAGCTCAGCATTAGGGTTGTGTGCATTAAGCTTACATATGCTGAGTTGGAGCAATCTATTGGGTGCGTTTCACACAAACCTTCGGATCTCGCCCCCCAATACACTAGAATTATGGACTATGCTAATGCAATAATCAAGAATAAACATCAACCACACGAACACAAGAAGTTTTATGTGGAAAACCCTCAAAAGAGGTAAAAACCACGGGACCTAGTCCATATCAACAATCCACTATTTCAGAGAACTGTTACAACCGATCTCAAGCACACACCGCTTGGATCAAACCTTCTTCACCCACTTGAGATGGATAAACAACAAGAGAATAGTAAAGGAGGAGCGATCTCACCGATCCCGAAGACGTAGAAGTGCTGAGACAACGGTTGCATAGAAGAATCCCTCTTCAAGCAACTTCTCCCTTCTACAAGCTTCCTCTTTCTCTCTCTTCTCTTTCTCTCTTCCTCTTTTTCTCTCTTTCTCACCTTGGACGTGTGTACAACCCAATGGGATGCCCTAATCTCATTTTGGAACGCCTTAAGTACAAAAACGGAAGAATTAGAGCCCAAATAGAAAACTGCGTACAAGCAGTCCGCGCAGGATCGGGCGCCCGGTCACCAGACCGTCGGGCGCCCGGCCATGCCCAAAAACGTCCAGCAACAAAACCAAAGAAACGGACCAATTTCGGGCGCCCAGACCAACATGGTCGGGCGCCCGGCCAAGTCATCGGGCGCCCGGTTGCTTTGACCGTCGAGCGCCCGGCTATAGCCAAAAATGCCTAGCAGCATTGTTGCCTGTTTGGAGGAATTTCGATCACCCGGCCACTAAATGGCCCGGGCACCCGACCACTCCCAGTTTCACTCTCTCTCCTCCTTTGATGAGGAGGAAAACTCCATCACAATCAGGCCTGGACAAACAGGAAAACCCTCTTGAAGCCGGGTAGAAGATCCGGATTCAATAGGAGGGTGGAGAGGAAGCGGCTTCCTTGTGCGCAGAGTGATAATCCCGTGCCCGGGGCTGTTTGGGAGCCACGTATATATCAGTTACAAATCCACTCCATCCATCATTTTTGAAAGACCACAGCAGCAGATCAAAAACTCACTTGGGACACACCAACGAAACAGTGCGAACCGAAACGTCCACCATTGAAACCTTCTGGGAGCTGACCATAACGTTTTGTATGCGATTCAAACTGTTCATGTGATTATTAACATTCAGATAAACTGTAGGTACAAATATCATCCTGATTCAAAACCTCTGTCATCCCCAGCCGTTTAATCCCCATTGTTTCGTTCGGTATGGCGCACATGAGCTTTGGATCTTCCTGATTTTTATATTCCTATCTTACTATGATCTTGCAAAACAGATGGACGGAGTGGATTTATTAAGGACATCTTTGTGGGCCCCACACAGCCCCGGGCACAGGAATATCTCGGTGCCCGGGTCACTGGCAATCCGCTTCTAGTGAGGAGGCGCGTTCCGCGTCGAACCGTTATTGCTCCCATCCCCAGATTTTTGTTATACTGTGGCAGCAAGTATTTCTGCACACGTGCACTCAATACCGTTCACGTGCGGCATAGATGTAACTCAAATCGAACCGTCCAAATTTTAGGACCCAATGCGGATATCCTTATGACCCGAAATCCGATGAGAGCGGATCAGATGAGACCCCGGCCTCGCATAAGACGGTGCAGCCCTTACCATGGGGTTATCGTGGGGCCTACCTCTTTGTATTTATTATGTATCCACACCGTCCATCTGTTTTCCCAGATCATTTGAGGATACTATACCAATAATGAACCTGATCCAATTATCAGGTGGACCATACCTTAAGAAAAAGTGATGATTGATCATTAATGGGCCACAAAAGTTTTGGATCAAGCTGATATTGTTTTTTCCCCTTCATCCAGGCTTATTTGACCTTATCAATGGATTGGATGGTAAATAAAAACTACAGAACCATTAAGGTGATCCCTAAGAAGTTTTTAATGGTAGGATGGTCAATCACTACTGTTTCTTATGGTATGGTCCACCTGATAATTGAATCTATTTAATTTTTTGGTTAATGCTATAAAATGATCTGTAAAAACGGATAGACGGCGTGGATAAATAATACATACATCAATGTGGGCCCCACGGTAAGGGGCCGCACCGTCTTGCGTGAGGCCGGGGTCTCGTGTAATCGGCTCTCAAATCCGATATATTCGAAGGTTCCGACTTCGATCAATGTACAACTTTTTTATTTTATCTTAAAGTTGAATAGTTTTCACTTGGCCGTCCAATAGATGTTAAAAGTTCCACTGCTTAGATGATTATTTCAGTGTAAAATTTCATTAACAAACACATTTAAATTGGGACCCACAACTTTACGGTTTAGGTTGAGTGAGTATGTGCCACGTGTACGATTTATAATTGCGTGTGTATGAAGAAACATGCTCTGTCAGAGTATCGTATTTTATCATCATAGCCCTGTCCTGTCCTACAAAAACAGCCAAAACAGACTCTGTTCGGTGTCTTTCCTCCCCTTCCCCCTTTCCCCCCTTCCCTCATCTCCATCTTCCCTCATCTCCATCTTCCCTCCTTCCCAGACGACGATGAAGATCTTGACCTGACCTCATGTAATCACAGCCGTCGATCTGGGGGGTGAAGTAATGGAGGCCGAGCGATTGAAGCAGCTGATGCTCCTCTGGTCGAGATCGCTCAGCACGCGTGTGGCCCTCGTGGGTGGAAACCACACCGCTGCCAGGTTTTGCACTCGCTAATCTCTCTTCCTCTCTTTCTGTCTGTCTATCTTTCTACCTGTCTCCCATTTCTGCAATTTCTGTTAGCGATCTTCAACGCCAGCCGTTGGATTTCCTTCTCAAAGAATGGATATGGATCTGATGGCCCAACGGTCCAAGAATCAGAGCTCCAGGATCAAACATCTGCACCGAGGAGGAAGAGGTGGATCGACCTCTCATGATAATCAGCTTGTAATCAAGTTCCCGGACTGGCGAGTCTGGAGGGTGATCGCCCGGTCAGTGCTTCTCATGACCGCGATCGTTGCGTTCCCATGGGCCGGATCAATGGTTAGATCTTCTGAGCCCTATTATCAGGTCGTTCAATCAGAACCGCTCGATGATGCGGCCTACTTGCATATGCTTTTTCGAGATCTTTACGAAGTAGGCCTGCTTAGATCTGGAGACCGAGTCCTTTTCATCGGCGAGGCGTGCCAGCATTGCGAGCAGATCTTGAAAGAGAAGATGGATCTCGTCTTCCTGCTCGATGCTGAGCTCCGGCAATCTCTCCTCAATGAGACCTACGACTTTGCGTTCGCGGACGGCTTCTCCTCCGCAGAATTCATGGGCCGAGCACTCAAGATAGGCGGTATCATGGCCGTCCGCATGAGTGGGGACCCTTTGACCACTTTCTGGGTACCCTTGAACTTCAAGATCGTCTACATCCGTCAATTTGATGTGACCATGATCGCAATGAAGAAAACTGGCCCGGATGCGGACCCCACATTGCAGTCTCCGATCAATAGACGGCTGTGCGCGGTCGCATCAGATGCCAAGAAGGCCTCACTGATGAGGGGCCTCGAAGACGTGCCATTCGAGCCGCTGCAGGTGAATTCAGCAGAATCCAGCCTCTATCTTGAGCAAACCAAGTATCTTCCAGATCTGACGGGCGATCCGCTCGACCTCTACCCTCGCCGGGTTTTCATCGACGTGGGGCCCACTGGTGGAGTCGGCAGCGGTGGCTGGTTCAAGCGTCATTACCCGACAAGGGACCAGGAGTTCGAGATATATGAAATAGATAAGGTGGAGGAAGGCGGGCCACTAGCGGTCCCGATCGGAGTGTCAGATTGGCTGATTATGAATGTGAGGGAAGAAGAGTATGTGGTGATGAAAGCAGAGGCAGAGGTGGTGGAAGAGATGGCCAAGAGCAAGGCCATTTGCCTCGTTGATGAGCTCTTTTTGGAATGCAACCATCAGGGGCAAAACGCGAATGGGAGAAAAAGGAGCAGGAGGGCATATTGGGAATGCTTGGCTCTCCTGGGTAAGCTGAGGGATGAAGGCATAGCCGTTCATCAATGGTGGGCCTAAGGATGGAAAGCATGTGAGTGGTAATGGTATGTTTCCTATCTACACAGGTAAGCTGTGGCAGTGTGTGTGGACTTCTAGCATGTGATGTTTACTAGTATAAAATAAAATAAACGAGGGTAGAAGGGGTTGTTAGGGGTTTTCCACTGGCTGAGATTTATGCCCTTCGCTGTCTATCTTTTATGTGTTTTTCCTTATGGTGTGTTGTTTTAGTATGATAATGCTGTGTTTGTGGTGGGCCATGTTGGTGATTTCATATGCTAATGTTGTGTTTGTGGTGGGCCATGTTGGTGATTTCATATGCTAATGTCGTGTTTGTGGTGGGCCATGTTCCTATTTATTTATGAGTTTCATTTGACTAGGTTATACGCAAGTAGGCGGGTTTCTTTTATTTTCTCTTGATGCAGAGATCATCACACCCAAGATTCTTGAGTGGAAATGGGAAGCTTTATTGGCTTGCTTGTTTCGCTAGTCCCTGAATAATGCTTTCCCTTTGTATTTTTAACCTTTTGAATTGCAATCGCACGAGAGCTTGTTTTGCTAGCGTAAACTAGGGGAAAGCAAAGCAAACATGTGACATAAGCAAAGGATAAACTAACATTAGCATTTAGAGGAAGGAAATCGTTTGCACCTGTTTATTTTGCAAGAGGGCCTACTTCGACAATGTAAATTAGAGAAAGCAATAGAGTGTAAACTTGGTGAAGCATTAAATTTACATTTGGAATGTAGAAAATGTTGTGTCAATTGACTTACCTTTGCATTTTCCTCGACAAAAGAGAGACCTTTTTCTCAAAATGTCAAATGGAGGGTGAAGAGTTTGCCTCTTACAGGATATTTTAAATGGCAATTTTGGAAGGAAAAGGGTTTCTTTCATGGGATCTAATCTAACAATTTCAAATCATCATTATCAACTAAGCTTTTTCCAAATTAATTAAAATCAGCTGCATGAATCATGTTCCACCATTCCACTCTATCAACGCCTAGACCTTCAATGGTCCAACACTTCTCTTTTGCAAAACAAAAGGACGCAAAGGGTTTGCTTTCCCTAGCATTAGTGTGAATTGACCTCCGGCTTATTTCACAAGTTTGCATTAGTTTTTCCCTAGTTTGCACTCTATTCAAGCAGGCCTGAAAAGTCTTGAAAAATGTCATTTAAAACTACGCATCAAAACTACTCTCTCTTTCCCCCCATTTTTTGTACTCTCTTGTTGACGAGTCAAATGTAAAGGTAAATCGTTTGTCACAACTTTCTTCTCCCCCACCATTGTAGATGTCTTATTAACGTAAGCTGAATGCTTTTCATAGTTTGCATTTTATCCGAACATGCTCTCAAAGGAAAATCTCTCTCTAATGTGCTTGGAATTTCTACTCTATATGCCGAGGAAGTATTTTTAGGGCTTGGAATTTTGTTGGGCTCTCTAAACCATTCACTCATATTTATAAATATTATCTACTGCTACCTAGCTTGTTATAAAGGGATTTCTCCGGGGCAATTCCTATATATTACTTCATCAATCAATAACACCCATAATATATTTTCCAAACACGGCAGGTCACATGTTATTATATGCATATCTTTATACCTTCTTAAGGTCTGCCATTCAAAGTCTAACTATATCCCACCGCCATGGTTGATCAATTGAAATACAAATCAAAATTATTGATTTATAAAAAAAAAATACATTTGATTATTTTGAAATCAATTGTTTAATAAAAATAATTTATATAGAACCAAGTTTGATTGGCCATATTGATCAATCATTCTTTATTCTTAATGTAAGACTAAAACCCATATTGGTTGTGGATTCTTTATTAGGAATCATAATTTTCAAAGGAATGTGTTTGGCCACCCAAGTCAAGGATCCATGTAGAAGGCTCATATATTTAGTGAATCCAAGGAACAAGTCTCTATCAGGACCTTAGGTCTTCTCAAGTATGAGGATAGCATGAAAAGCTTAGAAAGTGCAAGACAATATCAAATCATAAAATCTTCTTCCTAGATCTGGTCAATGCGTACACACATATGCACACCTACATGTGTAAAGGCATGGTAAAGATCGACCATAGGTTCAACATTTATTTATTTATTTTATGAAGGCAGGTAAAGATCCACCATAGGATCAACATTTCTTTATTTATTTTATGACCTGTGGATGCACGCAATCACCCGTAAATAATGCGCATCAGGTAATTCCAATAAAGGGGACCAAACTTGCATATATGGGGACCACACCCATGATGCTTGCCGTTCGCCCAAACACCATGCAGGTGCCATGATAACATTTAAGATCTATAAATATGGGCCTCATAGTGTATTTGATGTAGAACTTGTTTTTACTTTAACATCAACGGTAATATATATATATATATATATATATATATATATATATATATAAGTGAATTACGTCAGACCAGATATGCGAGTGGCCCACTGTAATGTATCTGTTTATTCATGCTGTTCATTCCTTTTCTAAAATCATACTTAAGGTGTGCCCAAAAAATGAGACCGATCCAACGCTCCAATGGACCACATCAGAAATGACCCTTGCATTTAATGCAACCACGCTTATTATTTGGTGGGGTCCACCAGAGCATTGGATATGCCTCATTTTTTGCCCATACCCTAAGTATGATATAAGAAAAGGAACGGACTGCATGGATAAACAGATGCATTATGGTGGGACCTCACACAGTGATATCTCCGGACGCAATCCGCTTCCAAGATATACACTCCGACACACGTGAAACACTGATGCAAGATATGATCTCTCGTTACATGGGCGCTACCATATTGATGCCCTGCCAAAAAGTCAGGCTGGTCATGTCATCTAGTGGGCCCACGTACTATGTTGAATGGCAAATGGCTCACAGGATTTGGTTTTTTTTTTTTATGCAATGTGTCTACAATCATTGTTGTCCACTTGATGTGTGGTCACAAAGCTACCACTTTTGGAAGCTCGTGCCATAAATTTTGGGTGTGTGCTTGGAAACAAATAAAAAAGACAAGATGTCTATAATTTCACACTATAATTATATCCACGGGAAACGCCAGCAAATAAAGAAGAAAGACTTTCTACTTTCTTTATCCTTTATGAGGAAAAATCTTTTTTTTTTTTTTAATGTTATTTTATTTTTTATATACAATCACACCCACACACACGCTACTTGAACCCATGATCTCTGGGATGAAACTCTTATGAGTCTACCAGGACTCCTTGAGGAAGGAACCAGCATGAGAAAAAATCAATTTAAACTCTTTAAAGAAAATGGCGTCTTAAATAATCATTAATAAAAATATATTTTTGCTCTTGGAAAATGCCCCTCATGTAGCGTTAGGCTTCCAAGCTGGAGCTTTCTCTACTAATTGGATTTGGAACCCCTTGATTGTGTTTGGCACCCTAAATTTGGAATCTCCTATAATACAAAAGTATGATATTTACAGGGGTTTGAATTTAATTACTAAATCAACTTTAATACTCCTAATTAGTGCACATATGTAGTGTTTGACACAATGGTTGTAATAAGCTCGTTGAAATATATACTTTGGCTGAAAATGATGAAATCCTGAGTTTCAGATGGGCCACAAGCACAAGATCACATCCAAATGACTAACCAATGATTTTTAACCGTTGATTTACATGGACAATGTTTGGATGGCTCAAATCATCCTATTAAAGTAATTTTAGTGATGCAGATGATAATCTAATTAGGGCATATCATTGGTGGGTCATGTGCTCAATAGATTAGTAGTACAAACATATTATACATGTGACTCCCGGAAAGATTTTGGATGTTATCCAAGCTTCCACCTTGGATTTCAAACCCCACCTCATAGAGTGAGGCCCACCGGTTATGTGTAGGTGGAATCCAAACTGTGTGTCTACTGTGCCTCCCCATTTTTACCACACATCTCAAACATCACGCCAACCGACAGCTCTGGTGAGACACCACAGCAAGCGATGTACAATCACACCTAAAACCCATATATTCACTTGTTGTGAGCCACCTAACTTTTGAAATGGTCTGAGATTCTGACTATCCGTTCGTCCTGGTTGGTCACATCTTACACAACACGGTGGACCCTACATTCTGCTCCTCAGTGTCCCACGTCGTTCCCATAGGCAGGGCCCACCTGAGTTATGGATCAGGAAGGATTTTGGGATCTGGGCCTAACATGTGGGGAGCATCTAATGGACGGCTGAACGGTACTCACACATTATACAGGGCCAACGGGCTGAAGTCAGGCCATCGTTGTCCCAAACATTAATTTCAAGCCCATGCCCAGCCCTTATGCCAAGTATAGGGACCCAAGCCCGGGATAGGGCCACCCAGCCCATTGCCACGCTAACCTTACAAGCTCCTAAAGATTGTACCATGCCCATGAATCAATGCCAACATAAATGTTCCAGGACTTCAAAATACGTTGGCTATTAGAAAGAGCATTGGAGTGGATCAGTGCACCATGAATGTATTTTCAATGACCTGCATGAATTTAAGATATTGTACCGTTTGATAGGAAAACACAAGTGGAAATGATAAGCTAACTGTTGTGCAGGATGCCTTGAATTCTACATATTAGGAGATAGAGCCAGAGCAGTTAGGAGTCAGGACAGGGTGCAAAATACTGTCAGTTGGACCGACAGACATTGATTACTTATATGATTTTGCACAAATTGGAATATTAAGACCTAATATGATTTTGGCTTTATTAACACGAGCGTTTTCTCTCTAAGAGCAAGGGTTTTGTGAGAAGAGAGAGTTTTCTATACTTGTAAGAGCTTGAGAAGGGATTTTCTCAAGGAGCTAGGGTTTTCCTAGATGTGCATGTTAGGGGGAGATCGGATGATCCTGTAGTTGAAGGTGAGTTGTGTAAACTTTTTTTTTCTTTAAGTTAGTATACACATACCACTGTTAGTACACACACCCACACTGTTAGACACACTTCAATGTTGGCCACCCCCATGTTGAGATAAGTGGTGTAAACTTTAAGGCTTTGATTATAGTAGAGATTTCTGTCACTTTGTACTGAGGTTTTTTCCCGTAAAGGTTTTCCACGTTAAAATCATGTGTTCTGTGTTTGCTTGCTTGATTATTTTAATTATTGTGTAGCCATTTACACCGCTAGCTCTATTGCCTGGAAGTTGTCGAGGGTGTTAGCTTACAGCTAGGGCCGTGGATCGGGTTTCAGGCTTGGTCAAGAATACTAGGCCAGAAGGCCAGGCCCAGGACTAATTAAGCTCATTTTATAACCAGGACCAGCTCAATCATCCTGCCTGTATAGGGTTACAAGGGCATGTATCATATATTATGCATGATGGATCACACTTGATGAATGGCTTAGATCTTATAAAAATGTGGTGGGCAGGCTTAGGCTGAGGTTATGAATAATCATCATGGGTGGGCCCAGGCCTGTTTATTTTGGCCCATCACAGCCTGGCCAAGCTGAATCCTAGGTTTTACTATGTGGGCCAGGCTTTGACAGACCTTGGCCCAGACCAGGGACAGCTCATTGACCTCTAAGGACAGCAATGGGCTGTTTGGCCTGCCCAGCCTGATGAGCCTGACCTGGATTGGACCCGGCTCGGGCTCAATACATTTTACCCTGAACCAGCCTCCACATTCAACATCCAGGTGTGACCCGGGATGAGTGCAAATTGGCCTCATCTTTTGGTTGGGTGCAGTGGGGGACATTCACTGCCGGGCTTGTTGATGAACGTCCTGGACCTTGTGTTGTCAAAATCCTATAATTTAGGATTCACGGTTTACAATTTGAATCTAAGCTCAAGTAAAATGATTTGAATCCTAACTTTAAATTCCTATTCACATGAATTCTACAATTTTATGATTTGAATTCTATAATGTACTATTCAAATCCTAATTTATAATTCAAATTATACTTATTTTCTTCTATTTTAAGCTTTACTTAGCTTTCATTTTATGTTTTAAATTAGTAGGGGTTTTAAGAATCATTTAAAAATAATTTTTTATTGTTAAAAAAATTATTTTATTGTATTCTTTATAAGAAATTAAATTATATATTTTCTCTTCCATGTTAAATCTTAGAGCCTTTTTTATGATTTCTTATTTCTTTACTGATTAAAACACTAAATTGATGTATGACTTAATTTAGAATATTTTTATGAATAGTTATAATTATGCTTACTTATGTATCATGGAATGATAGTTAAAAATCCAATTATCTTTTTAGATCTACCGAATCAAATTTTGCTTTTACAATGCCATTCAACATTCAAGAAATAACAAGAACATAACTTATTAAAATTTCCTTATATGTTTTTTCAAGAAAGATTTCTTGAAAGACAAAAACTAATAGGTAGAATAAGAATCATTTAATTTTTAAGTAATAGCAATAGTGTTAATGTTTTTTCAATTTAAAATTTTTTATATATTTTTTATATTTTTAAGAAAATCATAAAAAAAATCTTATGATTTAAGATACCATTTATGATTCAATACGATTCAACTCCTATTATGATTTGTGATATGATAACAATTTTGACAGCATTGACATGTGTTTGTCCAACGGTCAAATGCATGGTGCATATACTTTCCAAAGTCATTTAGTGCAGCTACAAGCTCTGTGGGGCACACCATGGTGTTTGTGTGGTATCCACCATGTCCATCATCTGCACTAGCTAGGGCTGCAGCTTGGGTTCGAGTCAACCCAAACCTGACTGAACCAACTTGAATTTGGGTTGGGTTCGTTCAGTTGAAAAACACTTACCCAAGGTTGTATTAGGTTGGGTTGGGAAAAATCACATATATTTGACCAGGTTGAGCCAGGCTGAATCAAGTGCACGGTACTTCTGTGTCTCCCCTGCTAGCCCAGCTGGAAGATGCCTAGGCATTTCAACAGCAAGTTTCAAGTTGAGTGCTAAGGAGACACACTAACCCCACCGATGGGTGGGTGCATCATGGGACTAAACATGTGGGTGCGTTGCATAGCTAACAAGGTGGGTGCCTTGCATGACTAACCGAAAAAAAGTGCAGAGTACTTCAGGTTAAGCACCTCAGGTTGGAATAAGTGTTAGGTCAGCTCTGCATTGATACTCTTGAGGTTGGGTTGTGCTTAACCTAATTTTTGTGCTCACATTCTAAAATGGGCCCACACTACTTTTTTTTGTCATTGGCTTGAAAATTCATGTTCAATATACAACACCAATCTATCCATCTACCTGCATGCACATGCAATTTTCAACTCAAAGTTTTTAGGTCCGCTTAATGCGAGATCATGTGGACCTGCTCAACTGCAAGAAAGGTACACCCTACATGACAGATTGTGTTGATAAGGAAAAGACCAATTCACATGGCCCTGAAATAAATCATTCATCATCCATTATTGACCTTGTGTAACTAGTACCATTTAAGTCAGTGTCCTAGAGAAAACTTGGCAGAGTGTGATGGTTGGTACTAGGGCTATCAATGGGCCAGGTTAGAGCGTCCTGCCCGGGGCCTAGCTTGCCTCAGGCTTTAAATTTAAGCCCGAAGGTCGGGCTCAAAATTCAAGCCCTTTTCTAAACTGGACTGAGCTTGTACTAGATGTTGAAAAGGCCCGTCAGCCCGGACCGGCGTTAAGTTTACAAATGGCAATTTTGTAATTTTTTTATATCATAAAAATATCCATTTAGAGAAATGGAAAAGAAAAATAGAAAGAAGAAGAAAAAAGAAATGGCAATGAGATGAATCATCTAAAGGATATTTGGCTGCTTTCCCGTTTATATAAATTTTATAGAAATGGGAAAAAATGTTGAAGTCCCTTGATATACATTAATACACGTCATCTACCAACTTTTAGATCAAGTGGTGATTAGGTCTTGTGATTGGATTCCAGAAGCAGGTAATATATTCTCCCACGGTGGGCTGGGAAAATCAAGTCTGGCCAATGTACCGGAAATCAAGCTTGGCTTATTTATGGTATGAGTAACCCTCTACCCTTATCCAGTACATTTCCATGCAGGGCCTGGCTCGCCCGTTGTGGCCCAAGACTAGGTTTAGATTTATGTTGAACAATGTGGGCTAGGCATAGACAGAGTTTTGCCCGGTCCTAGCCAGTTGTTATCCCTAATTTGTACACAGACACTTAGAAGGCTCAGGTACCAGAAAATAAAGCCCGGCCTATTTTTGGTATGAGTGTCCCTCTACTTTGTCTAGTATATTGCTGTGTGGGGGCCAGGCTCATTTTGGCCCGTCATAGCCAAAGACCAGGTTTGGACTTATGTTGAACAGTGTGGGTTAGGCATGGACAGAGCTTTGCCCAGCCTTGGCTCGTTGATACCCCTAGTTAGTACTCAGGCACTTAGAAATTGTATACTCCGCGTACAAGCAACTCAAATTAGACTGTCTGAATTAGACATGTATAGACGCGACTTTGCTGTGACCTTGTCTAGAAGATCTATGGAGCCTAGGGGTGGCAATGGATGGGCTTGGGCTGGGCTTGGGCCGGGCCAGGATGTGGGTGGCAATGGGCAATGGGCTCGCCCGTATGTGGAGGAGGCACAACCTAACACTTGAGGCGCAAGGTCCAAGCCTAGCCCAAATCTAGTATAGACCTAGTATAGTAGGCCCAAGCCCAACACACACACGTGTCCAACCCAACCTAAAAATTGATGACATCCCTGTTTCCCCTCGAATTTCATAATCTATCAATTTATCAAGTGGACCACACATGAAACAAAAAAATGAAATCAATGGTCCACATTCAAAATAAGTATTTGTCTACGGATTTAAAATAGTATATTTGTAGGATATCATTCGCGCATATAAAAAGTTAAGTCGAGAGAGGGGCTCCGTCAGGCAACAATGACTTGAGCCTGGCCCACAGGCCAACATAATAAGCCTTCGTCCATTAGTTTTGCTAGCTCATATTAGGAATGAGCCTAAAAAATGAAGTGTATACAAAACTCAAGTGAGCCGCACCATCTGGAGCAGTGGGGATGGAAACTTCCATTGTTGTGCCAACCAAACTGTTCCACCTGGATGACCTTCGGACCTAAATGGATGGTAAACACAAATGTCAGCCCAATCCAAAACTTATGCGACCCTATGAAGGTTTCAATGGAGAGTGTTCAATTATCATTATTTCATGTTGGGTGGCCCACTTGATTTTTGGATCTTCCTCCATGAAATTGATCAATGGAGTGGATTTCACGTGAACACTACTATGGACCCACAAAGCACATTTTTGTCCCGAAATTAGTTTCCCTAGATAAAGAACCTTAACTATTTTAAGGACATGGTAAGATGTTAAAGTAACACTTCAAGGGCTGTTTCGGAGCTTGTAAATGGAGGAAAATAAAATTAGAGGTAAATGAATTGGGAGTAAATGACTTATAAATTTGTGCTTAGATGGGAGTAAATGAAATGCATTTAACATTCAAATATTCTACTTAGATAGAAGTACATGAGAAATGCATTTAAATTTTTCAATATATTTACAAGAATATATGTGATTTTGTAAATTAGATTTAATATCCCAACTTATTAGACATACACGATCTTTAATAGAATAATTGTAATAAGCCCATTGAAATATATACTTCAGCCAAAAAAGAGGAAACTCCGAACCTTAGGTAGGGCACAAATGTAAGGATCTCAAACAGGCTACTTGCCAACATTATTTAATTGTCCATTTATATGGTCATCTTGGGACGGTTTGGATCATTCTTTTGGCATGGTTTTAACGATGCAGCTTATCATTGGATTGTTTCAGAGCATCATTAGCATGACATGTGTGTAGTGGACATGTGGGGCAGCAGCATCTTTATTTAAACTATGACTCTCCAAGGGGGTTCAATAGGGCATTTCACCTCATTTACTTCTAAATCTCGAGTAGTTTCATTTACATTCACATTTACTCCTATTTCATTTCATTTCATTTATATGTATTTATTTTAATTCAAACACATCTCAAATATCATTTATTTCATTTATTGTCAATTCCACCCATTTACCTTCATTTACCCTCATCCAACAGCCCCTGAAATGTAATGCGGAAAGGAAAGCCCCTTCTTCAGCAACAAAAGTCTACAAAAAGCTTTTATTTTACCCACAAAAATCTGTCAACTCCCCGTGAATCACTCTTTATTGGACGGCTGAAATAAAATCATTAAAACAGTCCCAGTAAACAAACAAGCATCCTTCAATCACTCCATGTTCTCTTTCACGATCTATAGGCCGTGTATTAAGTGTGTCCATGGTTCAGCGATCCAAGACATTGGAATTTTTGGTCCACCATAGCTTGACCAAGACCTTGAAGAAGACCCCCATATCTGATGACCTTTGCCGGCCCGTGTATATGAATCTCATGCTCATGCATGCACTCATGGAGGCATGCATGTGAGACATTGAGTAGCCGGCAGTTATGCACATGATCATGTGCATGTGGGCATGTGTGGACATCTGCCGGTTAGATTGGGCATGATGGTGATAGTACGTAAGATGCTAAAAGCTGTCCCTGTGTAGGTCGAATGAAATTGGGACGTGTGCCAAGTACTTGGCACACGTGTTAAACATCAAGGCCATTCGTATGGTGGGACATGACCAGACCTAGCAGGATGATCTGCTCGTCAGGTGTGCCAAAAGTGTACATTGAATGTGGACCGTTGGCCTTTTCTTCAGAGCATTCCCGATTTCATTCTCTACAATCAGGGCCCATTTTTCTGTCATCCAAACCGTTGCTATTACGAGCCCATCTGTGGACGGTAAATACAGCCAAACACACACACACACACACACACACACAAATTTCCCAGAAGGCAAAGTCCCGACCTTCCAATAGGTGTATGGGCTCTGATCGGCGTACACGGATTCCCGAACTTCCTGTGCTGGGAACCTTGGTGGGGCCCACCGTGATGTTTGTGAGAAATCCACCCCGTCCATTCGTTTTGTGAGCTCATTTTAGGACATATGACAAAAAATGAGCTGAATCCAAGGCTCAATTGGGCCAAAAAACGTGAGGATTAAATGTCCCCAATTGAAATATCCAAAAAAAAGTTTTGAATCGGGATAATATTTGTGTTTTAAGTTCATCCCAGGAAAGACGTTATTGATGGCATATAAACGTCACTATGGACCATGAAGGTTTCAACGGTAGGAATTTCCCTACCCACCTTTTCCTTTAATGCCGCGAAGGTTTCAACGGTAGGAATTTCCCTACCCACCTTTTCCTTTAATGCCGCCCATTTGAGTCTTGTATCCACTTGAGTCTTGTATACGGATCATTTTTAGCCGCATGTCCTCAAATGAGCTCACAAAACGGATGGACGAGGTGGATTTCTAACAAACATCACGGTGGGCCCTGTTTTGGGTAAATTCGGGCTGAGCTCGAATATGGAAAGCTTCCCACTGGGGCTCATCTACAATGGTCATGGACCGATATTTAAGAGAGGAAGCTAAGTCAGGCCTCGGCCCACTCGGGCTCGCATTCAGCCTTCTCGACCTTGGCCCACCTCAGCTCAACATCTGGCCCTCATCTTGGCAAGAGACCTGGCCTCATCTGCCTCGGTTTGAATAAAGCTTATCCCTCTTGATAGGATAAGGATAATCATTGATCCAAATAAGGATAAGGATAACCACTGATCTAGATAAGGATAAGGATTATCCCAACTTAAATCTCTCTAAAAATTATCTATAAAGAGGACTCCCACTCTCTCTCGAGGTAAGCAATCAATCGCCATTAAACCTCTAATAGCCTTCTCTTTCAGTATCCATACTGACTTTACCATCGGAGGGCCGTAAGCCGGGCCAACCGGCGGCGGTCCTAACCCTTATCAGTGGTTGCAGGTCCCTCAATCTACACCACTCATCTCTGAGTGGAGATCAGGCGACGAAGAATCAAAGGTGGTCCCTGATCGACAGCTGTTAGCCAATTTTTGGCATCAACAGATTGGCGCCGTCTGTGGGAATGACTAGATCGTTCACTTGATTTTTTCTTCGTCATCCAATCATTCTTCACCTCACAAATGGACCAGCCCTACCATCATCAGCCGATCAAGGGTGTTTCTTTACCGTCCGAATTATCATCTTCAATCCAGCAAATGGGAGGCCCGCTATAGCTCCGACCAATCACACGTCCAAGGGTTGTCGCTCATCACGCCTCCAACATCATCAACGGTTGAAGTTTGAGGACCCGGCGCCAAGAGCCCGTCCTCCGGCGGCCTTCCCCGACCAAGATCCCCTCCTTTTCCGGCGAATCTCGCGCCGATTCCATGTTCCACTGCCTCCATCTGCCTGAATCCAGCCGGAAAACCGCCAGATTCCGTCAGATCTGACGGGATCCCCGTTCATGCATGGCGTCCACTCTGCTCGCCAGCCGGAATGAGCCGTACTGGGGAGAACGGAAGATCCATGTGCGGCAACCCGAAGAGCCAACGGCCGTCGCCGCAGTTGCCGCTGCCGCCTCCTCCAGAGGCCAAGAAAGCTTCTGGAAGCAAGCGGCCCCTGGGACCCCCGGTGATGGCACGCGATCCAAAGCGTCCGGCGTCTGAGTCATCCACAGGGAACTTTCTTGCCTCAGCGATGAAGAAGTGCAGCCAGATCTTGCTAAAGCTGATGAAGCACAAGCACGGCTGGATCTTCAATGTCCCTGTCGATGCTGTTGGCATGGGTCTACATGATTACCACCGGATCATCAAGCATCCGATGGATCTTGGAACTGTGAAGTCGAAGATGATGAAGAATCTCTACAATGCTCCTGAGCCAACGCTCGGATGGTACACGGCGTCCTTCGCCGGCATGTCTAGTAGAGTTTTCCATCCACCGTTCCATCTTGCGAGAATCACCATGCTCCTTATCTCCCTCCCGGCCTGCGTGGACGATCGTATGGAGCCACGATCCAAGTGGTTCAATCTCATTGGTGACGAGAACCGACCATACGCTGTGCGAGTGCACGTGCGGGCTTGCCTGGAGAGTGGGTACCACGTGCTGGACGAGGCGGCTCATGTTGTGAGCGATGCACGAGCTGCGGCGAGGCAGCTATCGAAGCCGCCCATCGGCTCGCTCGAGCTCGGCATACGTGGCGCTGCCAACTTGCTTCCGATGAAGGCAAGGGATGAGGCAAGTTGGACCACGGATGCTTATGTCGTCGCGAAGTATGGTCCCAAGTGGCTCCACACGCGTACGCTGCTGGACCGGTTCAATCCCCGGTGGAACGAGCAGTACACGTGGGATGTATACGATCTGTGTACCGTACTCACTATTGGCGTCTTCGACAGTGGACGGCACAGATATCGCGGTGGGCCCCACGTTCGCGGGGCACAGGCAATTCCCTGAAACCTGTAAAAGGGCAACAGCGTCTCTCTCTGTGTCTTCTAAAGCAATGGCCATTGGCAGCTGTCACCGACCTCCACCTTCCAGCAAGGTCCGTTGGGCTGACGTCGAGGACGAAGACTTCGTCGGTGTACCTATTCTTCATAGTAGTGTGGCGGTACGGTACCGTTACCGGGCCCCACCAGTACAGACCCGAGGCTTTCCTACATCGATGCAGTGGGGCCCGATGAGCTCGACGAGGAATTCGATACGTTCCCGACGACGCGTGGGCCTGAACAGGTCCGCATGAGGTATGATAGGAGGCGTTGGTCAACTGGAGGGAACATCCAGCACCAACAGATGTCCCACAGTCTCAGCCGTTCCTTCTACACCATCCAACGGTCCTGGAATCACCAAGCCACCGTCCATCTTCACCCATCCTTCAACAACAACAAGACTGGACGTCCCATCATCTATCAACACTCGACTATCCTCACACATGCAGAGCTATGCAAGGCACAACACCCTCCAGTTCATCACAGCTCCAACGTGTAGCAAGGCTTGGACATCTTTTCCGCCTTCCACTTCTCTCCATCATCTCAACTATCTTTAGCTATGATGGACCCCAGTTCCACACGTGCATATATAGTCATGGAGCCCATCCAACGTCCAATAATTGCGGAGCATTGCATGTGCGTCCACAACAGCCATATGTGGGCCAGCCTCTTTCAATTGTCCAGCACCCTCTTCCAACGTTGATCATGTCTTTGGCAAAGAAGAAATTCAAAATTCCACACGTGCAAAGCTCAAGTGGATCCATTCTCAGCAGGAACCTCAACTTCTTCTTCTAACAGAGTCGCTGACTCAATAGAGACAATGCCATGAAGACTCAGGCGAACTTTTACTTTTAGTTTTGTACGCTCACTTTTAGTAGATTGGAAAGGACCAATAGTGCAAGGTGCCTATATTCGACGGGTGGACTGGGTTCCAGGTTCTCAGGTTCAATTATGGTGGTCACTAACAAATTTGTCAAGATTTACGACTTGTCCCAGGATAACATTAGTCCCATGCACTATTTCACATTGCCAGATGATCCGATATTGGATGCAACACTTGTTATAGCTCCTCAAGGAAGGATGTTTCTTCTTGTTCTATCAGAGCTTGGTTGCTTATTCAGGCTAGAATTGTCAATTGAAGGCGATGTTGGGGCAAAGCCATTGAAAGAAATCATCCAGGTGCAGGGTGAAGATATGCAATCGAAAGGCCTGTCTCTGTATTTTTCTTTGACTTACAGATTACTTTTCTTGTCCTATCAAGATGGGACTACGCTGATTGGATGCTTGGATGCCAATGCTACATCTCTAAGTGAGATATCTACTGTCTATGAAGATGAGCAAGATGGTAAAATGAGGCCGGCTGGACTACATCATTGGAAGGAGTTGCTTGCTGGCAGCGGGGCCTTTGTTTGCTTTTCAAGTTTGAAATCAAATGCTGTACTCACTGTTTCTTTGGGTTCTCAAGAGGTATTTGCACAGAACGTCCGCAATACAGTAGGTTCAGCTTTGCCTTTGGTTGGAATCACTTCTTACAGGCCTTTATCCAAGGACAAAACCCACTGTCTTGTTTTACACGATGATGGCAGTCTTCAGGTATTTTCACATATTCCCGTGGGGGTTGATGCTGTAGCGAATGTGACTTCAGATCAAGCAAAGAAATTGGGTTCTGTCATTCTTAGCAACAGATCTTATGCTGGTACAAACCCAGAGTTTCCTCTTGATTTTTTTTGAGAAGACAGTTTGCATTACAGCAAATGTGAAGCTGAGTGGTGATGCCATCAGAAACAGTGACTCTGAAGGAACTAAACAAAGCTTGGCATCAGAATACCAGTACGTCAAGCAGCTCACCGTCCACACCTTCAGCACCACCGCCAAATCATTGTAACCTCACGCCTGCATCAATTAGCAGTCCGTCACTCCAGATCAGCGGTCATTCATCCAAGATGGGCCCATCGACATCTCCATCGTCCAATTATTGGACGTCCTACCTTGTCCAAGTCCTTCCTACTGGACAGATCTCAACATCTAACAATAGATGACTTCCACCAGTGTCATCTCCGACCAATCACAGCCATCAAGACAAAGACCACATTAGAAGCCGGCCACGAGTATGGCCATGTATCGAATATTGAAATATATTTGTTCTCTATTTAGAAAGCTACGCACAAGGGCTCGATTCCATCGCCTCGGCTCACTCGCCCAAGCTCGGCAACAGGCCTCGGCTTTGTTGGCCTTATCACTCGGCTCGGCCTACTCAGCTCATCATTTGGCGCCCGTCGCCCTCGGATCGACATTCACTCAGGTATTTGGTAAACGTCCTTGGCATCGTCCTGAAGGCTTCGACAGACGACCTCCGCATAATCCAGATGCGAGTACGGTCGTGATCCGACTATTGAAATGTATTTATTCGCTTCGGTCTCATCGATTTGCCTCATCCACGCCTCAGGTCATGATTCAGGCATTCATTCGTAAGGCCTCGTCCTTAAGAAAAAATATGAAATCAAGACGCTGGCCCATAAGGGCCATCCCCGCAACTATATAGCGCGGCAAAATCTCTCCTCCAGGAGACATGGCAAATCTCCAGGTCAGCAAGACTGACCATGACGGGATCAATCGCCTTATTGCCCTAGACCAAGAGTCGAAAGACCGACCTGGGCAGTCAGAAGAACCATAGACCAAGAGTCGAAAGACCGACCTGGGCAGTCGGAAGAGCCCTAGACCAAGAGTCGAAAGACCGACCTGGGCAGTCGGAATGGACGAAAGAGTCGGACCAAAACGCGAAGTGTCCAGAAGTCACCTCTATATGTCGACTCGTATAATTGGCAGAGCCTACGGGCCACCCTACTATGCCGACCTCATGCAGTTGGCCAAATTCAAATGTCAGCTCATCCATTTCTCTTTACTCTCAAGCCGAGCAAGTCAGGCTCGAGAGTAGGGGGCTTCTGTTATGGGTAAATTCGGGCTGAGCTCGAATATGGAAAGCTTCCCACTGGGGCTCATCTACAATGGTCATGGACCGATTATTTAAGAGAGGAAGCTAAGTCAGGCCTCGGCCCACTCGGGCTCGACATTCAGCCTTCTCGACCTTGGCCCACCTCAGCTCAACATCTGGCCCTCATCTTGGCAAGAGACCTGGCTTCATCTGCCTCGGTTTGAATAAAGCTTATCCCTCTTGATAGGATAAGAATAACCATTGATCCAAATAAGGATAAGGATAACCACTGATCTAGATAAGGATAAGGATTATCCCAACTTAAATCTCTCCAAAAATTATCTATAAAGAGAACTCCCACTCTCTCTCGAGGTAAGCAATCAATTGCCATTAAACCTCTAATAGCCTTCTCTTTCAGTATCCATACTGACTTTACCATCGGAGGGCCATAAGCCGGGCCAACCGGCGGCGGTCCTAACCCTTGTCAGTGGTTGCAGGTCCCTCAATCTACACCACTCATCTCTGAGTGGAGATCAGACGACGAAGAATTAAAGATGGTCCCTGACCGACAGCTGTTAGCCAATTTTTGGCATCAAGAGGCCCCACCTACGTTCCCAGCGCAGGAAGTTCCTGCGAAAGCCGAAATCCACGTCCCTGGTCGGCCTCAATTAAAAAGCGATTAATGGGACTTGAGCCAGCCCATTTATTTGTTGGGCATGATGTTGGCCCATGGGCCCACCTTGGTTGGATACTCATAAGCGTCTATCCAACAGGAAGCTATTTTAATGGCCTGTGATCCAGGATCCACTAAAAAAAAAATGATCCTGACCATTGATTCATTGAATTGAATGCAAACCACTGCAAAATTTATTTTTAATGGTCCACATTCAACTGCCAATACCAATGAATATAATCATCCATTCAGCTTAAGTTTCTCAGTGGGCCACATCTGATGTATCACCTAAAACACAGACGATTATGATCATCTGACCATCCTCACATGTAGACCCCAACGGATCGACGCATTTTCGTACTCGCGGTCAAGCGAACTCAAACGAACACGGTTGACAAAAATGAATTTTCTAATTACACGCACACATCTCCACGTAGAGATCTACACGGATGCGTGTGGGACACTGCAGCAGTCCAATTGGTGGAGCCCGCGTGTGGATGATACATGCCTAAGGAATGGACGCGGATTTCCTGCGAACGCCTTGCGCTGGAAGTTCCTGCGCGCTGGGAACCAAGGTTGGGCCCACAGTGATTATTTTTATAAATCCACCCCGTCCATCCGTTTTGGGAGCTCATTTTAGGACATGGGACCAAAAATAAGCCGGATCCAAGCCTTAAGTGGGCCGAAAACGTGAGGATTGAACGTTCATAGTTGAAATATTTGTGGAGCCACAGGAGTTTCGAATCAGGATAATATTTGTGTTTCCAGTTCATCCCAGTAGTAGTGACGTCATGAACAGTATGGATGTCATAAAAACATCACTGTGGACCCAGGGAGGTTTCAACGGTACTAATTTCCCCAACGACCTTCTCCTTTGGTTCGGCCCACTTCAGTCTTGGATCCGGCTCTATAATGATCTTGAGAATTGGATAAACGGTGTGGATATAACACACACATCACTACAGGGCCCACAGAACTTGGTGGCGCAAACACATGGAGTTCATGCATCTTCGTCAAAACTGAGGCATCTCCTCGACCCCTCCACCAAGCTGGTGGGTTTTCACCAATTCTAGCCAAACAATATATGGGAGACATTTTACCTTCCAAACGTGGAATGGAATATGGTGAAATTTTTTAATCCCACAAAAAATACTGGCTACTCATAATGATTACTTTTAAATAATTTCATCCCACTTAATCTCTCCTTCTGCCGTGCGGGAAACACCTCCTAAGGAATTGCCCGTCAACTGAGCAGGTGGACCGCATATTTCAAAAAATCAAAATACTCGTCAACAGTCTACAGTCAATGCGCACGTGGCGCCTATCTAAACAGTACACCCGCTCTCATTTCTACGCCAGGTCAAGTTCACGGTGGGCCTACTTGATGAACGGCCCAAAACTCAAGTTGGGACCGAGGTCGGTGGATCCCTAACTGTAGGGCCGACTGTAATGTATGTTCCTTACATCCACACCATCCATCCATTTTTACAAATCATTTTAGGGCATGATTGCAAAAATGAAGCAGATCCACATCTTAGTGGACCATACCAAGGAAACAGTCGTGATTGAATCCCCACTATTAAAAACTTCATGGGGGACCACCGGAATGTCTATTTTCCATCAAACCTGCTGATAAGGTAAAAGAGACCTGGATGAAGATACCACGCAAATATCAGCCCACGAGAAGTTTTTAAAGGCTGATTACTACTGTTCTTGTATTATGGATCACCAAAGGCTTGGATCTGCTTACGTTTTGAACCATGTCCTTAAATTAGGTGTAAAAGCGAATGGACGGTGTGGATATAAGTATATAAATCAAAGTGGGCCCCATGGTCAGGGATCCCACCCACCTCGGTGGATCTGCCTGGGGGCGAACAAACCTCGTAAAGAGAAATTAGCCGAGCAAAAGGAAAGAGAAAAAGATAAAAACTTAATACTCTGGCAAGAAATGATGATGATACGCAGGCACTGAGATATTACTTAAAGATTATCTATGTGGCATATCATATTGAATTAAACTGTTCAAATTAAGTATACTAGTTTCGATGTATTCTAAACCAAAATTTAGACTTATTTTATTATTTTACCATAAGATTAGTGGACAATAATTGGACGGTCAAATTGAGAAATATAAAATTGTCTTATTTAAAGGAAAGGTGTTCACGTATCAGAGGTTAGGATTGTTCAATCAATCTGAGGTTTGATTGGTTATATAGAGTCTGTAGGTTATGTATTTTAGTCTGCTTAACTTGTGTTATTATATTCCAAGTGTCTGAGTATCAAACAACATACACAGCTAGAGTATCAAATAAACTCCAAGGCAGAAATACAACAGCCTGCATTGAAACCCGCCACCATAAAGCCATGACCTTGACATTTGAAGGAAGAAAAGACTCTTTCAGTCTTTCCTACGTGTAAGGCACGTATTCTTTGGCACGTGCAATGCACGAGAAAAGTGGAGTTAGATTATATACAGAGAGAGAGAGAGGAGGTTCTGTCCATTTTGGGGAAGGGTTTACCTGCATTGTTAGTTCTTCGTAATTTAAGAAATGGTGGTAACCGTTCAGCCCTCAACATGGCATGTTTGTAAAACAATCCAGACCGTCTAAATCGCTGGCCGGCTGTGGAGGCAGCACACCGAAAAATTATACTGAGAAAATAATATTAACCATCTGATCTTTCCCTTGAAATTTAGACCACTCATCGTTTACTTATAATCGTCCATTTGATTATCATTAATTGGATGGTTAGGACTACGGATTTGCTTGATGAATGCGTTTTAGAAATATTCTCTATCCACGGTAGGACCCACAATTTTGGTGGACTTGAATCTCTTGAGAGCTATACATCAATGCTACGTCTTTCTAGATAATGCAGCCATTGTTTATAAATCTGTCCATGCAGGGCTCTGTGAGACCCACCGTGATTTATGGTTTTCATCCACGCATCCAATCCATTTTTTCCAGTTCATTTTCCAATATGAACCCAAAAATGGGGCAGATCTAGGGCTCGAGCGGACCACACAGTAAGAATGGAGCGCCCACTATTGAAAATTCTTGAGGGCCCGCAAAAGTTTTGGATGAAGTTGATATTTGTGTTTCAGGTTTATATGACCTTATTAATTGATTGGATGACAAAGAAACATCATGGTGGCCCTGAGAAGGTTTCAATGATAGGTGTAATTATCACTAATGTTTTCCATGGTGTGATCCACTTGAGCTTTGGATGTACTTCATTTCCCGGCTCACATCATAAAATGATCGATGATGACTGGCAGGAATGCTATAAGAGCATCCACCCGTCAATTCATTTTTCCAAGACTATTTTACTATATGATCTCAAAAATGGGGCAAATCCAAGGCTTGAGTGGACCGCAAAGTAGGTACGGAACGCCCACTATTAAAAAAAAAAAAATGAGAGCAGGTAGAAGTTTTGGATGAAGCTAATATTTGTGTTTTTCTTCATCAAGGTGTCTATAACCTTCTGAAGAGATTCGATGGGAAAGAAACATCATGGGGCCCAGAGAAGGTTTCAACGGTGGGTACCTCATTTTCGGGCTCACATCATAAAATGATGAATGGCAGGAATGCTATAAGAGCAGTGGCCCATGCTTGGGGAAACGAGGGGCACGTGTACAAGATCAAAGTTGTTTGTTGATCCCCACGTGCGATGTATAAAATCATGCGGATACAACTGTTAGGTTAGCTTTGCTTGTATCAGATAATTTTATATTGTAAAAAGAAATATGTGGGTGGTCCACCTCACGATTAAATGTTTTAATTTTTAAGACATCATGTCTACATGTGGGGATTGCATAAAAAGCATCTCACATGTCACGTGTACCCAATTTCAGTGCGTGCCTTGTTTCAATCGTGGGAAGCAAGTGCACCTTATTTCAACCATGAATGCAAGTGCACTTGCAACTACTCAGGCACATTCTCGGAAGGTTACAGCATAAATGGGACCCATTCCATTGCCTATTAGAGTCATTGTTGCATATATGGCATTTAAAATCTAACTGAACTGTTCATTTAATAGGTTAGGTGGTATATGGGCTCCAAAAATCACATTGTTTGGAGATTTTTAATTCTCCAAGGCATCCCATGATTCTGCAGTAGTGAAATGGCTACTGGACAATGCTATGTGGGCCCTAATATATGTGTTTTATCTATGTTGTTCATTTATTTATTTTTTCATATTATTTTAGGGCATGAGCCTAAAAATGAGACATACAAGTCTCAAGTGGACCACATCACAATAAAACAGTTGCGATTGAACACCCATCATTAAAAACTTCCTAGGGTTGTGTAATGTTTATTTGTCATTCAACCTAATTATTAGGCCACATGGTGCTAGATGAAAGTAAATACAAATATCAGCTTCATCCAAAACTTTTGTGGCCACCTATAAGTTTTTAATGGTGGGCGTTCAATGACCACTGTTTCTTATGGTGTGGTTCACATGAGATTTGGATTTGTCTCTATTTTGTGCTCATGCCCTAAATTGACGTGAAAAAATGGATGAATAACTTGAATAAAACACATACATTATGAACGACCCCACACTGAGAGCACTGTCCAGTAGCTACTGGGAGTGATTTTATTCCCTCTTTTTTTTATTTTTATTTTTCTTTTGTGGATGTGGCAACTGTGCATGAAAATACCTCGATGTTTAAATGCTTAATGGGGGCATCTTAATACTTCCAAGATTAGGAAATCTCAATACTAACAAATGCTAAGATTTTTATACTTCCATTGGTAATTACCCATTCATGAGAGGCATGGACAACATGAGGTAGGAAAACACATGCTGATTATGATTACCCAACCGATTGATCTTTTGAGAAAGGCAATTAAAGGCAGGACCCGCATGATGGAGTGTTTAACACGATGATGGCATTATTTGCAAGATGGTCCATATGAATTGTCCATTTTCCCCGACTAGAATGACTTTTTGAAAAGGATGGTCTATTAAAGATAGGACCCAACTAATGGATTGTTTGGAGAAATGATTTTACCTCTTGCAGCTTGAACAATGTTGGTGTTTGTTTCTCTGGGCATTGATTGGATGCTTAGGATCATCCAACTGAAGTAAATTTTGGGAGGAATGGCCAGTCAAAGGTGGGACCCATGTGATGAATGATTTAAGATCAATGACTAAACTTTTTTTAATATAATCGACTTGGACCTTCCATTTCCCTAGGTATTGATGGGAATATTCGGATTTACCTGATTGAAGAGATTTTAGACATAATAGCTGTCAAAGGGTAGGATCAATGTGATCGTTGGTCAAATGAGTGATTGGAAGTCCTGTAGCATGATCAATGTGAATCATACATTTTCATAAGCACTGAATAGACAATTAGGATCATCTAAAAGAAGGGAATTTTTTGAAAGGGGTACCTAATCAAGGGTATACCTCACATAATGGGTGGTTTAGATAAATGATTAGACCATTTGTCATGTGATCAATGTAGGTCATCTATTTCTTAAGAATATAAATGGATGGTCAAGTTCATTTGACAAAAATGTTTTCTACATTGATGGCTAATCAAATAGAGCTAAATGATAGATGGATAGATCAATGATCTAGTTGTTTGTAACATGATCAATGTGAGTGATCCATTTTCTTGATTATTGATGTATAGTTATGATTAGTACACTTGCAAAAGATATTTTTTATAATTATGGACAATCAAGATGGGACCAACATGATGGATGGCCTACATTAACAATTAGATCATCAGTAGCATGATCAATATAGGTCAGGCTAGCCATATCTTTAGCTGTTGAATAGACAATTAAGATTATCCAACAAAAGTGATTCTTTTACTAAGTGATCAAGGGCGGGACTCACTTAATGATGGTTTAGATCGGTGATCAAAATATTTGTCGTGTTATTAATATAAATTATTCATTCCTTGATAGGATTTCATCAAACTGTGCAACAAAATTTGATTTTCTTCCAATGCAAAATGAAATCATAATCTCAAGATCTTCCAACTACGATCATATACAATTTCTCAAATCGAAATAACTAACTCAAGAAAGTTAAATCATACTTAAAATCTGACGATATGTGTTGACGCAATGCCAATGATGGTCCTCCAAACAAGAATGTCTCTCCTCGATTTATCCCAATACTTGAAAGATTTAGATAACTCAAAGAATTTTCTCTGATAGGCGTCAAGGAATTCCATAACCATACACAATAATAGACCACACAAAAATGGAAAAGAATATGTATGAAAACTCATTTGCTCTCTTTACAAATTTTCTCTCTTTTCTCTGATTCACACACCCAAGGGAAAGGCATCTATGGTTTCTATTATCTACTCATTTGGGATATAATAAAATAAATACAGAATAAGTTAGGGTTTTTGAGGAATACTAGTATGGTACTTCGCTACCCTACATATAACTTTATAACTTACTATGATGGAAATGCGTCAATCCAACTCATCCATACATATACTTATAATCTAATCCTTCCGTTATCATAGGCATCCACTGATGATTATATCACATACCAATCAAAAGTAAACCATCAAGTTATCATCAAGTACAATCAAAACAGTTTTAACGATAAACAAAACTTCAATGGTTAAGAACATTTCAAAAGCCGATTAAAACAATCAGAGTATTGGACCTAATGGAAAAACACTTAATGAGTTCTTGATTTATCTAGATCAAAGCTATAAATGCCCCTAGGCAAACAAGTGGATCCCTTGTTGGACCATGTAAGAATCAATAGTTTCTGATAGAAGTACCCAACTACATCTACTTTATTGGCCCCTGCATGGACCTCGTTATAATAGTCAAAGCCGATCAATCAAGATTGTGACCCTTACATGTTCTCAGGTCCATAGATTAATTTATCTTTCATGCATCATCAAGTCATGATCTTATGATTACAATTTAGTCTAATAGGCCCCTCAGACTGTTGACTTATTCTCGATCAACCAATATAAGTAACGAAAGATCTAATCTGAATCATTTGTTCATGGTAGACTCATACTCCCATGTAAGGTAATGGTAAGGCATAAACCGACACCAAGTCGGTTTCTGATGGAACATATTGTCTATCCTGACCCAAGTCAGTCCCCTCATACAAAATGATCATACATCTCATGAATTGATGTCCATAGGTGTGCCCTATACACATTTGACGGTTATGGTTTAACAGGATACTAAGATCCATGAACCATGACTCTCCTAAATCAATGACCGTCATTTTTAATCTCAGGTTCGTAAGGACTATAAGAGGAATCACTCTTCAATAAACTCATAATGAAGATTCAAAGTAACACTATACATTGAAGATTAATGGAATGTCCACCAAAGACTCGTGATTATCATTATCTATAATTGAGATCGCCCTAATCACATCCATATGGTTAATAAATTAGAGCTCACGTTGGTTTTCCAGGGCAGTGGTTCCAATATTCCCTAATTAAGAATGATCACATGATAAAAATAATTTTGAAGAGGAAGAGCAATCAAAAGTGGGACCCATGTGTAGGCAGTCTTAGTGATGGGACCTTTTTTCTGGCATGACCAATGCAGCATGTAATTCCAATCTTGAACCAAACAACGCCATACATGTTTCAGGAATCACAATTACGTATTATATGGTGCTATCCAAGTATAGGGATTACATGTACTCGACAATTGCAATATTTTTTATTTTTTTTAACACACATACCCTCACACCCACTCACACCACAATGGGTACTCAAACCCATGACCCTAGTGTTGAAGCTCTTGTGAGCCTACCACTAAGCCATGAGTAGTGACCCAAACAACCATTACAATACTTAAATTTGCAAATAACACTTGTAAAAGTGAGAAATGTTAACTTCTTAGATGGCTAGATGAAATATCAAAGCAAATTTAGTTAACGACCAAATGTTAAAATGGATCTAAAAAAACATCATGGTGGGCCCTAGGAAGGTTTCAATGGTGAGCGTCACTGTCCCACTGTTTTTTTTTGTGGGGTCCACTTAAGTTTTAGATTGCCTCATTCTTTCTCTCATGCCCTAAAATGATCTCTCCAAATGGATGAAAGGTGTGGATACAACACGTATATCATGGTGGGGCTCACAAAAATTGGTGATGTCACTTCAGCAGCGAATCTGAATCACGCTACGCACAGTAGCAGCTATAGCATCCCAGCTGGGATTGCACGCCACCCCTACCCCGATCTAGCTAGAGACCGATGGTATTGTCAAAAGGCTATGTAGGGCCTAACCGTGTGTATGTGTTTAATTCACACCATACATAAAAAAAATTTCATATCGTTTTAGGTAAAAAAAAAAAAAAAAAAGGCATCTAAGGCTCGAGAGGGCCACACTACAAGAACAGTGGGAATTGGGTGCCTACCATTGAAAATTTCTTAGGGCCACAAAAGGCTCTGATCAAGTTGATTTTTGTGTTTTCCCTTCATCCAGGTTTGTGTGACCTTATGAATAGGTTAGATGGCAAATGAACTTCACAGTAGAACCCAAGAAGGTTTTAACGGTAATCGTTCCATTCCCATTGTCTTTTGTGGTGTGGCTGACTTGAGCCTTCGATGTGCCTCATTTTTTAGGATCATCCTCTAGAACAATATAAAAAAGCTGATGGATGGTCTGGAAAAAAGTGTCACACGTTAAAAGTTGGGTTATGTATTACGCAAAGGAGAAAATCTCTATCCGCGGAGCGCATTTTGGATTCACCATTAAGCTAGACTCTGGTCGCCGAAAAAATTCCATAAAAAATCACGGAGCGATTTCCACATTCGGTGTTAACTAACAACACTAACCACCGAGTGTTTTCAAATTCCCCGTTAAGTGAAAATTTTAAGCTTTAACAAACAGGCCCAAGTGGGGCGCGGTTGACAATGGGATCAGATTAGGTGCGGCCCCGGCCCCACTTGGGTGCCCACCTTAATATATTTATTCTATATCTACACTGTTTATCTGTTTTTCTATATCAATTTAGGTCATAATCTAAAAAGCAAGTATTCTCAAGTGGACCATATCATAGGAAATAGTGGTGATTGACCATTAATGGGCCAAAAATATTTTGGATCAAACGGATATTTGTTTTTTATTTCTATTCAGATTTATGTGGCCTTCTCAATAGGCTGGATGGTAAATGAACATAAGGTGCACCGTAGGTAGTTTTTAATGATAGAGTATTCATAACCACTGTTTCCAATGGTATGGTTCACCTGAGATTTGGATCTTCTTCACGTTTGGCCTCATAGTCTAAACTGATCTTAGAAAATGGACAGACGGCATGGATATGGAATAAATATATAAAGGTGGGCCCATGATAAGGGTCGTACCGTCATGGGTGAGGCTGCGGCACCACTTAATCCACTCCGTCGACAAATGAGCCGAGTAAAATCTACTTGGGTAAGGTTACTGGAAAGATAGTTAGCCTGGATAAATCACCCCAACTCATTTGGGGGTGGGGAGGTGGGTGGACCATGATGTATTTTCGTTCCTTCCACCATTTTGACAGCTAATTTTAAGCATAATTCCAAAAATAAAGTAGATCCAAATCTTATGTGGACCACAGTGCAGGAAAGAGTGGTGATTGAATACCCACTATTAAAATCCTCTTGTGGGCATTGGAGTGTTTATTTTCCATCCAACCTGTTGATGAGAGCGGATTAGGTGAGACCCTGCCCTCATGCAAGACGATGTGACTCTTAACGTGAATTACCGTGGGGACTACCTTGATGTATGTATCCTGTATCCATGCCGTCCATCCGTTTTTCTATATCAATTTAAGGCATCGTGACAAAAATGAAGCAAATCTAATTATCCCGTGGACCATACCATAAGAAAAAGTCATTATTAACCATTAATGGGATATACAAGTTTTGGATCAAGCTTATATTTGTTTTTTTTCCCTTCATTCAGGCTTATTTGACCTTATCAATAGATTAGATGGTAAATAAAAACTATGTAAACATAATGTGCGCCCTAAGAGGCCACCGGTGTTTCTTATGGTATGGTCCACTTGATAATTGGATCTGATTCATTTTAGGGATAATGCCCTAGAATGATATGGAAAAACGGATGAACGGAATGGATACATAATGCATACATCAAGGTGGGCTCCACTGTACCCCATGGTAAGGGCCTGCACCATCTTACGTGAGGCCGGGGTCGCACCTAATCCGCTCTCCGTGTTGATAAGGTCACAAAGACTTGGTTGAAGGGACCCACAAATACTATCTTGATCCAAAACTTTTGTGGCTTACCATAAGTTTGTAATTGTTAATCACTATTTTTTTACTTTGTAGGCCCACTTGAAATTCAGCTCTACTTCATTTTTGGCATCATGCTAAAAAAATGAGCTGTCAAAACAGATGGATGGCGGTTGATGTAAGGTATGTGCAGTAAGGTGGTCTCCACAATCAGGGATCCACCCACCTTGGTGCGCCCCCACTCGGTGCATTACAGCTGGGTGCTTCCTTTTCTGCGATACAAACGATTATGACCATTAAGATACTGACTTCAACGTAAACAGTGCCAATTATACCGATCAAATCGTTATGTTTTATTTAGTAATAGTTACTTCTATCCTGAGTCCACATTCTCAACGGTTCTGATCACCATGCACAGGGCCAATGTTTCAAAATGTCGTAGATCTGATGATCCTAGCCCTTCGATCAGGCCTTCTGAAGCCTAATTTTTAACGGTCCATATTTAGGCCTTCGTGCTGGATGCTTAACGTATCTTATTCATGAAACACGAGCAATGCATGTTTGGGCCCACTGGATGGACGTCCCAGATTTATCTGTACCCCTTCCACGTGCAACGGGAATTGGTGACTCTACCGAATTCGGGATCTCCTGCATGATCATCTTCAACAAATGGAATTAGCTGGACCGGAATAGTCTACAACACTGTGGAGCCCATCATGTTGTATTTGTAAAATCCACTCCGTCCATCATGTTTTTTTCTTGATGTTAGCCCCAGAGACAAAAAATTCAGATAGATACACAGATAAGGTGGGCCACACAAAGGGAACAATGTGGACGGCATGCCAAGCATAGGTTCTTGTGTGGGCCACTGTGGTGTTCATCTTTCATCAAACACGTTAATCAGGTGTATATCACTAGGATAAAGAGAAATTACGAAAATCAGCCTGAAAGCAAACTAGGGCGGGCTACAAAAAAAGAACTTAGAGATTTTAGGAGCAATTTTTTAATATTTTCACCAATGTGGCCCACCTAGGTTTTTTACAGGGCTGGTATTTTTCATGTACGGTTAATAAATTCTTCTCATTTTTTTAGACGGAGTAGATTTTAAATATACAACATAATGGGCCCCACAGAGCTCGGGTGTCTTACATTCTCCATGAAACAGGTGTCGGAGCACATTCCGGTCCGAAGACACCTACCTTCCCATTGGTGGAAAACGAGGCACCTAAGCCGTCGTTACGTGATCCCTGACCGGCCTCATGTGGTGCCGTTCCCAAGATTCTGCTGAAAGCCGTGAAGAGGACTAGCGTATTCCACACATGCCGAGGTGCCACGTACCTGAGATCTGAGCCATTCATCAGAAGTCCCCAAGGTAAATGGGGCATGGCACAAAGAAAAGGGTCGTAAATCGTTTGGTGGTGACACGTGGATGTCGATGTGGGCCATCGACTAACTTTTACCGTCCGTCGTGCGGCGCCTACTGCAAGACAACCTGCTTCTTTTGGACAAGGGCAAGCACACGTGTGACGCGTCTAGTGAACGGCTCGGATTGAGGACACGTATGCCACGTGGGCACGTGTGGTTCAACACTGCTGTGCGGGTCCAAGGCTCCAAATACACGCCCTATTCACACATTTCTCTGTTCGGTTCGCTAGTGGAATTCACGCATCTCGAAGCCTCATATTCCTTCCTTCCCACCGTCATTTTAGACAGGAATAGCGCATGTTCGACCGAATTAAAACCCCTTTCGTGTCATTTTCGGGCAGGAACAATGCAAAAGGGTCCAAATTCTCTGATCGAAGCCGTTCAATTCGTGGGACGGATCCTAAATCAATCACCACTAGTATTTTATCTCATAGAAAGAGCCTTCCTATCCCATCCATAGCCCTTTTCTTGTTAAACGTCGTCAACTACTAAATCAACAATACATATGGTAAAATTAAGCATTCGATAGAAAGAGTTTTCAATAAATACCAATCTACCACAAAACACACCAGATGAACGGTCTGGATCAGCGGACTACCTCCTCCAACTTATGCATTTCAAGGGCCGAACCAGAATCGCCAGTGTCATTTCTGTCTTTGCATCCGACAGCATTTTGCATTTTTATAATATGTAATTATAACGTTACAAAACAAAACGGTGGTAGTCCGCCGGCTACCGAGTAAAAAGAATTCGACGGAGACAGAGACCGTCGGACCGACCCCCCCTGAAAGCAAGGACACCCAAGAGTTCAAAGAGTGGGCCCAGCCAACAGTAAAGTGGGCTCCACATCTCCAAACAATAAGATTCCAGGGATCACCTTCCTCTCCTATCCCGCGAGCTACCAAATCGAACCTCATTTCTCGATTTATGTCCTCTCTCATCCAAACGCTCTCAATTCCTTTCCTCCCTTTTCACTCCTCCAAACCCCTTGTCTTCTTCCTCTCTCTCCATCTCCCTGCATCATCACCATACCCCATCATCATACCCATATCATACATGCATCATCGTCGTCATCATCATCATCATCATCTCAGAGACAGAAACCCTTTCCAAGATCCAGCCACCATCAGCACTGCATGCTGAACCACCAAATCTATGTGTAATCCCGCGAGACCACCAAATCCTTCCCATTCTGGATGCATTTTGGGAGTCGGATAAATGCCCTTCCTTTACAAGGATCTAGGGTTTTCTGGCCTGGTCCTGCCCTTCCTCCTCCTCATTTCTCCAATCTTCGCTCTTATCGTCCGTCGGAGATGGAGGATCGCCGCGGCCAGGAAGCAGGAGATCTTGCGGCGCGTCGTCCTCGCTTCGGAAGAAGCGGCACGTGCCGAGCTCGAGGCTGCGTACGAGTACGCCAGCGCCGGGCCGGCTGCCCCGGCTCCGGCCCCACGGCAGCAGTGCGCGGTGTGCTATTGCCCCACCACCACGCGGTGCGCCCGCTGCAAGGTGGTCAGATACTGGTGAGTTCAGTCTCGATTCCTTTAGGGTTCTTGAATTCTCCCTTCCTTTTCGCTCTCCTTTGCCGATTATGTGCATGAATCAGAAAATTGGGGAAAAGAAGACCACGTTCTGTAGCTTTCGATTTTATTTATTTATTTTTGGTTATAATGATCTGCGGCCCCATGTGGAAGTATTTCTATTCCCCTGTTGCAAGAACTGTAAGCTGTGAAAGACATATGCTTTGAGAGAATTAGGGATTTTTTTTTTTTTTTTTTTTTTGCGTAAATAGGTTGACCCTTTGGATTCCGACTCTATAACATAACTTTGATTCTCCAATAGAATCTTGCTTATCGTCAATGGCGGCATTGAGATTGTCTGTCTTGAATATCGGTACCGAGGCCGTCTTTTGGGATTGGGAATTGTTGAATGGTTGAAGCTTGTTGTCTGAATTGGAAGCTGATGTCTTTGTCTCGGTTGTCTGCCACTGATGAGAATCTCAAATGGTGGCATTGAGATTGTCTGTCTTGAATATCGGTACTGAGATTGTCTTTTGGGATTGGGAATTGTTGAATCATTGAAGCTCGTTGTCTGAATTGGAAGCTGATGTCTTCGTCTCGGTTGTCTGCCACTGAAGATAATCTCAATGGCAGCATCGAGATTGTCTTTCTTGAATATCGGTACTGAGGTTGTCTTTTGTGATTGGGAATTGTTGAATCGTTGAAGCTCGTTGTCTGAATTGGAAGCTGATGTCTTAGTATTGGTTGTCTGCCACAGAAGACTAACCATTGTGGTCTATCTTAACTGTTATGATTGCTTCTGGTTGTGTTTGTCCTGCATCAGTCTCATCTGTTGGCTTTCTTGTTCTTTTGGACTAATATTGTGGCCAGATGTATCTATGTAGTAGTTTTTTATTTTATTTTTTTGATAGGTAAGCTGGGCTTGAACACGAGACCTCTATGTTGAAATGCCCTGTCTACCATTGTGCTAGGAGCTCGAACCCAATCTGTTTAGTAGTTGGATTTGTTGGATTTTGACATGAATAGGGGACTCATTTGCTGATTTAGTTTTTGGAGTTTCCTCTGGCAGATGTTTTCATTTCATTTTAGTTATTTGGTATGGATTACGTCAAGTCATAGTTATCGGTTAAGAATAACTAAAATTGGGATCCTCAAAGCGATATTCCTTGATAGTAAGGATGGGATTGGACTCTTTGACAACTTTTTCTCTCTCACCTCAATGGTACTTGCTTTATTTCACACAGTTTTTGGGACCATCATGCACTGTCGTTAGGTTCTCTGTGATTGTGGACCTATATGCTGTGTTTCCATGTTTTCGATGGCTTTGGCCTTTTACATTGATTACCTCATATTGTGGCTTCTATAATCGCATGGACCCAACAAACGCAAGAAGTCCTCGATCCGCACATCGGTAATGGTTGTTTGCGTAACTTAGTCCATTTCATTCAATTTCAGTTGATTCTTGTTTATGTTATGGTTCAATTAGTTCTTGGTGGTGATACTCGCTTGGTTGTTCAGTTGAATCTTGAAACATGTTAGTACTGCCATTTAAAGTAGTTAAAAATTCCATATACAGCTAGATGACTAACCCAATTGGATGCTGTGAGTTGGGATGTAGAAATTGGACAGAGAAACAGTACCATAAATGATATATGGAGATTAATTTCATTTGAAAAGTGGAGTATTTTTGGTATGCAAAGGATGGAATTGTTGCATGCAAACTGGGGAAGCAAAGATCACATAACTTCATTGATTAATGTTCAATGGTTGACAGCATGTTTCAACATTGAGGTCTCAGGTTTGAGCCGAACTAACCTATCTCAAAAAGAAAAAAAAAAAAAAAGAAAGAAAAAGAAGAAGGAAAGAAAAGAAAAGAAAAGAAAGATTACATCCATACAATTAACTATACATTAAACACACACACAATGTAGCATGGAATGTGTGCACTTTATCAGGTAAGAGCATGGAGTTGGTGGATACAATGAAAAAAGAGCAAGGTTAATGTACTTGCTGGAGACAGTGGAATGAGCCAAAGCCAAAGGGATTCGAGATGGCTACAAATTGTTGTATACAAGAAAGGGAAATGGTAAGAATGATTAGGTACATTGACGATAAAGACATGAAGAATAGCACAGTGGAGGTTAAGAGAATGGGTGATAGACTTATGACAGTGAAATTGATTTTGGGCGAGGATATAATTTATATGGTGCATATGCACCTTACGTAGGACAAGAAGGAAGTATCAAAAGGCAATTTTATGAAGTTTTGGCTGAGCTAATATTGAACTGTTTGATGGGGAGAGGAAACTTATAGGTGGTACTTGGATGGGCATGCGGGGAAGGATGGAGGGGTATGACCAAGGTATCCCAAAACGGTTACGTATCGGCCGATACGTAACGGAAACGGTCATAACCGTTACGCCGTTACGGTCCATTACAGAAAAAACAGGCCGTAATGGTCCTGTAACAGTTTTTTTTTTTTTTTTTTCAGAAAATAAAAAAGGGCTGTATCGTAACGGTAACGGTGGTGGCTGTTACGGCCACCGTTACCGTTATGGAACACCTTGGATATGACAGGGTACATAGGGGACATGGGTTTGAGGGAAAGATGAGTTTGGAGAGGTGACCCTTGAGTTTTCAATTGTACATCACTGAGCAATAGTGAATAGTTATTTTATACAGAGAGATGAGCATCGTGGGTTTTGAATATCGGTTACATTATGGTCATACCAGCTGTTACGTAACCATATTGGTCACCCTTGTTATGCGTTATGGGGGTGAACTGGTCTTTTAAGAAAAAAGAATGGGCCGTATCGCTCTGTATTGGCCAATACAGGCTGACACACCTTGTAACAGCGGCACTGATATAGGACCATTACGGCCGATGCAACCATAAAAGCCCAATTTTGAAATTTAATTTTCGAATATTCTCTCAAATTTTCACATTTGTCTTCATTTCAACCACTAAGAAAGCTTAGAAACTAATTTTAGACTAGATCTAGGCATATTTTGAGGATCAAAACATAAGATTTGAGTGGGATTAAATGAATTGAAGTAGAATGGACCATTTTGGGAAACGTCGGAAGAAAGGGTAAATCATCAGTTTTTTATTTTCATCTTCATTTTATTGTATTTCTATGTAATGGGCCCTAATCCACCAAATCATGCTTCATTTGTGTTTGATTAGAACCTATTTGGTTGATGTTCAGCAGGTCAAGCTGATAGACAACATTCTCCACAAAGAATGTTCTGATATGCCAATGAAAGCATATTAAAAACTCAAAAAGATGGTAGATTTTGATGTTTTAGATCTCATATTTTCCCATTATTTTTATTTCAAGATTTTTTTATGCTAAAAGAATTTTGGGCGATATGGGTTTGTATTGTTTGATACGGGTCTAGTACGATTTGATATGTGCCTCATATCATATTATTTTTATGCCTGGTTGATATACCCACCAATACTGTTATTCGAAATGTTGATGAGCATTTACTTTTTTAACATTGGTATATACTTGCAACGATACATTTTTTTTTCATGCTAACAAGGACAGTGGTCAACATGCAATGATGTTAAAGTTGTACTAGGTGAACTGCTGATTACATAACATAGACTAGTGTTTTATATGTCTGTGTTAAGAGATAGAAGAATGGAGTCAGACTAAAAGTTTCCCAATAAAAGATAACAGAACTTAAGAGGGCAAAGGTTGATATTATCTATAGAGGAAGCAATAAAAGCCAATCAGAATCCCAAAGTGAGGCTAGAGAGATGCAGAGAGATATGACCAACTATGTAAAAGAGCAGTGAGAGAAGTGCTTTGGAAGCTAAGTCAAGAAAAACACACAGAAAGAATGTGGTTGTGTTGAAGCTATTTTGTACTTTGCCAACTGATGGAAAAGTCTGGAAACAAAGGAAGAATATACATGTGGTTTTTACAGATCCCGAGAAAGCATACGATCAAATACCTAGGAAGGTCATGTGGTGTGATGAGGAAAGGGGTACTATAGGGGTATTTTGATGTCATTAGAGGCATGTATGGGTGTCATTAAAACATTGAGAACAGCTTGCGGCGAGACTGGTGAGTTGCCAATGGCAGTGGCGGTCGGCATTAAGCCCTTGCCTTTTTGCAATTGTTAGAGATGAATTAACTGCCAGTTCACAAGATCAGATCTTTTCGTGTCTTTTGTTTGCAGATGACATGTTGTTGGTTAATGAGATTAGACAGAGGCAAACTGGAAATGCTAAATTGAAGGTTTGGAGGAAGGCTTTAGAGTGTAGAGGCTTAAACATTGGCAGGACCAAGATGCAATATTTGGAGTGGAACTTTAAGAACAGTTATAAGGCAAGGGTTTAGTTAAAATTGATGGTCCTGAGATTAATGTTTCATTATTTCAGCTCTATCATTCAAGAATAGTTAATTATAAGGCAAGGCTTGCGTCTTTGATGCATTCTTTGATTGATCAGGCATCAGTTGAATACATGTTTATAAGTTAATCCATACCAAAATGAAACAAATTACTGAAAATTCTTAACATGCAGTAGTGTTTTCCAGCCTAGCATAATTTTTCTGAATTAAATCTTTCTTATATTATTGTAACTTCTGAATTTACACTGTTGTAGCTCTGGAAAATGTCAAATTATTCATTGGAGACAAGGACATAAGGAGGAATGTCACCCACCACCCACTACAGGACAGTTTAGTGGTGGACTAGGTGACTCAGATTCAAAGTCAATAATGCAAGCAGAACAATCCGACCTAAAAGACAATGGTTTGGAGACTGAAGGCCAATGTCGTGCCAAACCAGATGGAGATTTCCCTGAGAAACCTTCACCATCAAAATCTAGCGTCTCTTCTCAAGGTTCGTGTGGAAAGGATGATGAAGTTATGCCTCTCGTGGATGGGACAGGAAGTGACTTCTCCACAATCTCATCATCAACTGGCTGCTCTCAGTTCACCACATCTGAAGAACCATCCCTTAGTGTTTCTGCTACAGAGGCCTCTGTTTCGAGCACTTCTTCCACACCAAGGGGACCTATATCCAATGATGCTCCCCTTGATATTCTCAGGACATCAGCTGATGCTCATGAGACCAACATATCTAAATCACCACATTCTAAATATTCTGGTCTCGTGGCCCCTGTAAATAGTATTCCTCATTCAATTAAGTTAAAGCAGAACACACCCAGTTGTGGCACTGAAACAGTCGACTCTGGTTCAAGTAGTTCTTTAAGCTCAATCTGTGACAGCTCTGATGAGCATACAATTATGGAGCCTTCTACAAAATCACCTGAGCATCTGGAGGCAACTCGTAATTCAAATGTGGCCCAAACTGCTGGCCGTGACGATTCCACTCGGTCCAGTTTCAGACAAGGCGGCGATGCTGCTCAGTCTGATTCCGAGGCTTTTTTCCGGTTCTCATTTAACTTGTCTGGTCAGCATGTTCCATCTGTTATGCCTTCACAAAATTCAAATTTGAAGATTCTCACTTCTGATGAGGCAAAACACTCAGTCCTTGGAAATGGAATTCCTGCATATGGAGCTGCTCCACTGAAGAAGTTAGCTACGGATATGTCTACAATGAGGACCTTGCCGGCATTGAGCTCTGAAAGGTCATCATCTGTGGCAAAGGAGAGGAGCAGTGAGCAACTACTGAAGTCTAGAAGGCTGAAATCTTCATCATTTGGTGCTTCTGCTGATCATTCTTCTTCTAATGGTGGACATTCCTCCTCAAGTGTTACATCATCAAAGTCTGATAATGTTCAAACTGTGACTGCTAATTTGTCTGAGACGGCAAATTCTGTACAAAATGGTGGCAGTGGCTTGCAAAAATCCATGCGGAAAGTCGTTCAGCAGTTCAGAGCATCAAAGCTTTCAAAGCACTACCCATTGGGGTTCGGAAGTGAGATTGCTAGAAAATACAATCACAAGGTTTTCTTACATCTCTCACTACAGTATTTTTTCACAATAATAGATCCTACATTCTAATAATTTTTTTTTTCAGGAGGCTTTTGATATACTTACATTATCCTGTTTTTGATTTGACAGATGCTTTTTCCATATGATACTTTTATCAAACTCTACAATTCGGACAAGGTGGAATTGCGTCCATGTGGGCTTGTAAATTGTGGCAACAGGTAAAGTCTCAGTTCTCTCACACATGGAAATATGGATGTAGTGCTTATTGAATGGCTTCTAGGATTAGCGGTTGGTACTTGGTACAAGGTCTTTGCTAGGCTTTTACCTTATAGGATTAGCGGTTGGTACTTGGTACAAGGTCTTTGCTAGGCTTTTACCTTATTTGCTTTTGCTTCTGCTGCTTTGGGTTGTGCATATGCATGTTTCTGATTTACTTCAAAGCAAGCTTGATTGTTCACCAGGTATTTCTGTATGGAGAAAAGATAGGGTAGAGCCTGTTGAACTGTAATAAGAGAGATCGTCAATGAGCATATGCCATGTAGAATCCTAAAAGCAGTTTTCAGAAAGCATTTTGGAAAGTGCTTTTAAATACCACATGGCATACACTCATTGGTTATCTACCTTGGTAAGGTTCAACTGGCTCTACCATGTCATCTCCCTTTCTTATAATGCTGGATGCTTTATAGCATGCAAGAATAGTTTTTTGTTCTGTCGTGTAAATTATCACTGATTAGTTGACCAAAAAAAGTAGTTCATATGGTTTCTGTGTAAAGCATTGTTATTTTTGTTAGTCTATTTATGTGCTCTATGAGAAATGCACATTTCTGGGAGTATAAAGTTCTGCAACCTTGTTTCCCTAGCTGCTTAAAGGTTTAGGAGTTGGTGAACGTCCAGTACAGTTTAGTAAATGTTGCCAACTCTACAAACCATTGATGGTGCAAATGGAGATGGTTTTGGACCAGGCAGTGAGTGGTCCGTTTCTTGGATTAGACAATAGTCCAAAATCCATGCTGATTGAAATGTCTTAACTGTTCAACGTTTTTGGATGGGTGAGAAATTCATAGAAACTGATCTGGAAAACCAGACCCGATTTCTTTTCACTCTTGAGCAGTGGCCCATCCATGAGTTCACTCATCAATTGGTTTGGATCATCATCATCTAAGCTTTATCGCAACTAATTGGGGTTGGCTACAAGAATCCTTTTCCACCATCTCACTCTATCAAGGGCCATTACTTAGAGCATATGCCATCAAGTCTTTACTTCCCCCACCCATATCCTTTTGGGCCTTCCCTGTGCTCATTTAGAGCCTTCAACTTGTGCGATCTCACTCCTAATTGGTGTATTATGGTCTCGGTTGCACATGACTAAACTATCTAAGTTTACTCTCTCATCTTGTTTTATATTGGTGCAACTCTTAAATTACCTTGAATGTATTCATTTCTAATTCTATCCTTGTTTTGTCACTCGTCCATCTTAAGATTCTCAACATCCTCATTTCAATCGCACCCATCCCATGGACATATTGTTCCTTAATTGCCTAACATTCTATCCCATAAAGCATGGTTATAAAATTTCCCTCTCAGTTTGAGTGGTACACGATGATCACATAAAACTCTAGAGGCACATCTCCATTTCTTTCGCCTTGCTTAAAATTTGTGGGCAGCATCTTTCTTAATCTCTCCACTAATGAATTATCAACCCAACACATTGAAAGTGGTCAAATTGGGAAACTTCTTGGTCAACAATCTTTACTAATTCTTGGTTGCCACTCCTGTTGTTATTAAAATTACCCTCCATGCTCTGTTTTAGTCTGACTAATTTTGGACCCTTTAGATTCTAAAGCACCTCCAATGCAGACAAATTAAAGGGCTGTAATTTTCTTTTTCTTGGTGTTTGGCTGTCTCGCTACCTTAGAGAGCCATGTCGTTTGCCTTTTTTAGCTTTCTTTAATAATATCAATTGCCTTTCAAAAAAAAAAAAACAATCTTTACTAATTCTTCGTTGCCACTCCTGTTGTTATTAAAATTGCTCTTCATTCTCTGTTTTACTTCAACTAATTTTAGTCCCTTTAGATTCTAAAGCACCTCTCCATAAACCTAGCTTTGTGTTTACTTCCTCGTCTTGCCAATCAAAACTATTTCATTTGCAAACAGCATACACCGTGGAATCTCTTCCTGCAAATGCATCATTAACTTGTTCATAACCAACACAAAAAGGTATGGGCTGAATGTGACCCCTAGTGCAAGCCTACAGTAATTGGGAACTCACTTCTCTCATATCCCTAATCATGTCAATGTATCCTCTTGAAACTCCTTTCTATCCTACATAGTATTTCATTGCTACAAATATGGATTATCGAAAAGAATAAGACATGTTATTTGGATATTTCCCTTCAACTAACTCCGAAGTCTTGTATTTTTTATTTGATATGAATAGTTGAAGTGGATTTTCCGAAGAGAAGATGGATTATGGGAGTGTGTGACTTGAACTATTGATTGGGCTTTGCAAATATATGATTTTATCTGCCGCATTGGAATTCACAACCAAATGTGTCTCTATTCCAACCACCGCGTAAGTCTCCCTACAGAGGATAGGCTGGTTTGCTTGAAACACCCACTAGATTTGGCTCTTTAGGGATCCTATTGTAAGCTTTCTCTAAGTCAATAAAGATCATGTGGTGATCTTTCATTTTCTCCCGGTATTTCTCCACCAATTGTCTAAGTAGGAAAATAGCTTCAGTTGTAAACCTCCTTGGCATGAAACCAAACTGATTTTCTGATACATTTGTCTCATACTTTAGTCTTTGCTCAATCACTCATTCTTAAAGTTTCATAGTATGTCTCATAAGTTTAATCCCACGATAGTTAATGCAACTTTATATATCTCCTTTATTCTTATAAAGGTGCCACGGCATTTTTACTCCATTCGTCTGGCATTGTCTTTGATCTCACAATCTTGTTGAACAAACTTTGTCAACCAAAAAGCTCTGTAACTCTCATACACTTCCAAACCTCTATTAGTAGGCCATCTGGTCCAAGGGCCTTTCTTGTTTTCATGTTTCTTAAAGCTTCTTTCACTTTAAATATTTTAGTCCCATGGAAATATCAATGGACTCAAGACATTTTTTGAGTTTATAGTTCCTTCCATCTCTATGTTCTTAGATTGATTGTCATTTAACAAGTTATGAAAATAGTTTTTCCATCTTTCATTGATCTCATTGTCCTTGGCTAGTACCCTCCGATGATTGCTCTTAATGCATCTAATATGATTTAGGTCCCTACTCTTTTCTCTCTCTCATTTTTGCAAGTGTGAAGACTTCTCACCTTTTCATCCCCAATCTATTGTAAAGATTATCATAAGCTTTAAGTTTAGCCTCATTGCCTTTTAGCAATCTTTTTGGCATTTCTATGTTGTTCAAGATTTTAATTGTTTTTAGGTCCTGACCAAGCTCTGAAAAATGAACGTTTCTTGTTAATAATTTTTTGTACATTGTCATTCCACCACCAAGTTTCCTTATATGATTGGCTTTTCCCTCTAAATACTCCTAAAACATCTTTTGCCGCTTTTCTAATTTACTTAACCATCATCGTCCACAATGTTTACTTCTTCCTTGACACTTCACTTTCTTTCTTCCATCAATTTATTTATGAATGGTATTGTTCTCTCCTTTTTAATTCCACCTCCTAGTTTTTGGATACGTATTAATTTCATTCTCTTTCTTCCATCTCTTAGGGGTGTTTGAATTTTAAAATCCTTCGTAAATTCGGGTAAATGTGTCATTATTACTTCTTGCATTAGTTTGGAAATAGATGAATTCTTCCTCCTTGGAAATCGGTCCAAAAAGGGCATGATTAAAAGAGTAGGCCCACCATGATGTATGCAACTTATCTACGCTGTCCATCCATTTTAACAGAACATTTTAGTGCATCAGCCAAAAAATGAAGTAGATCAGAAGCTCAAGTGGGCCACACCACGGGAAACAGTGGTCCATGTAATGTCTACCATTGAAAGCTATTTTGTTCATTGGGCCCACGATGATGCTTATTTATCATCTAACCCATTCATAAGGTCACACATACATAGATAAAGGGAAAACACAAATATCAGCTTGATCCAAAACTTATGGGGCCCTCAAACTCTTTTCAAACAAAGCCCGTCACCGTCACCTTGGGAAAGATGGTGGAAGGGATAAACAGCGTGGACAAGTCACATATATCGTAGTGGGCCCCACAATTTTTACCCTCGGGTTTGGTGACGAATAATTTCAAACAAAGCCTGTCACCGTCGCCTTGGGAAAGATGCGGAATTACCATAGGAAGTAATAATTGCTCATTTACCCTAATTTCACTGCAGAAATTGAAAACCAAACAGGCCCTTAATGTCAATATCCATATCATTAACCTATGTTGTGCGATCAAACTCTCTCTAGGTATTACCTTGTAGTCCTTATATATTGATCGTTCTATCTTCCTAAGTAGAAAGAAATTTATTTGGCTTGTGGATGATCTACTATTGAAAGTTATTAAATTTTCACACACACACACACACACACACACACACACACACATTCTTAAAGTATGTGTTTGCTAGAGCTAGATTATATGCCATATCGAAATCAAGGATAGCTTCTTCCATCTCATTTTTTCTCCCAATGCCATATCCTCCATGTACTCTCTGATATCCTTTACTTTCTTTTACTACATGACCATTTAAGTCTCCTACAAATATCCTCTCTCCGTTTGGAATTTCTTACATTAGTCCAGCTATATCGTACCAGAATTGCCTTTTGATTCTATCCTCTAACCCCACCTGCAGTACATATGCACTAATAACATTGACGATCTCCTCTCCTAACATGAGTTCTGTTAATAAAATCCTATCGCTTACTCTCTTAACATCTACAACTTTATCCTTTGAATCTTTATCTACCAGTACCAGAATTGCCTTTTGATTCTATCCTCTTAACCCCACCTGCAGTACATATGCACTAATAACATTGATGATCTCCTCTCCTAACACAAGTTCTGTTAATAAAGTCCTATCGCTTGCTCTCTTAACATCTACAACTTTATCCTTTGAATCTTTATCTACCACTATCCCTACCCCATTTCTATGATTGTCATTTCCTATATTTCAAAGCTTATATCCATCACTTTCTTTAGTTTTGGCCCCTTTTCCACTTGATCTCGTGAACAAAAGCTATGTAAAATCGCATTCGTTTCATCGTATCTACTAATTCCATACTTGTCAATGTTCTTATATTCCATATGGCAAAGACAAATCCTATTCTCTTTGACTAGTTTCTTTACCTGCACACGTCCAGAATGGCGTGGGAACCCTTGCCTACTTCTCACAACAACTGGGTGCTGTTGCAGGTGCATCACTTTCAGAGAACGCTCTAGCCAATCCTTGCCCATTGCTCATTGCAACGAGGTTCTGATGTAGCGTGTCAATTACAGGGAACACTGTAGCACAAGTTCGGAAGTTTTGGCATAAGTTTGACGCTGACTGGCATTTTGACACTACCCTACTTTATCTGGGTTGGGGACCGTCACTAAGAGCATAAAACTCCCACATGTGTAATAGAGTATTATATAGGTTGATTACAATCAAGTGCTATCTAATAGTCTATAACATAGGTAGACTAACAAGTTTATTACAATCAACGAGTTTCCTATCTGAGTGGTAACTTGGCATATTTTTTCTTATCTTACGAGCTATTGAGTTTGTATTCTTTGCTAAGTGGTAGCTAGTTTCTTAAAAATAATATCATGTGATGTAGGACGAGTTATGCATTAAATTCATAACAGTTCATCAATTTTTTTGGGCTCAAATGTGAGGTTGACCATTTACATGTCCACTCAATATTACCGTAGCACAAACAAGGGTGCATACTGAAATGCTGTGTTAGAATAGGTTAGGTTAATTTACAAGATTAGGATATTTCCTTTTATGTTAAGATGTGTATTTATTAGGATCTCTCCATATTTCTCCAGACCCATCTCCTCTATATATTCCAGTTGTTATTAGAGAAATAAACAAGGTACAGTTTCCACAATGTGGTCCTTATGGTTTAACATGGTATTAGAGTGGTATTGATTCCATTACCGGATTTGAGATCTCTGCCTACTCCCAAATCCATTGCCCTACACTGTGTGCATCTCAGTCATTGTTGAACCTACCTCTATCACTCATGTCTGTCCATTGATTTCTACCGGAACCCTAAACCGCTGCTGCAATCACCATTGCCGGACCTGCTACTTTGGCCCATCGCTGACTCCGCTGTCCACCATCCACTGTTGCCACAACAGTGGTAGAGGTCAACCACCTCCAAGGCAGCAGCAGTCCAATCAAACTGTTGCAATCCTTTCGTCAATGTCGTCATCATCAAGCCAGGTATTGACCGTGTTTGGAAGCGGCTCTAGCTGCTACCATTAACAGCACCTGCTGTTATCGTCAACGATGACAGCCATGACCTCTAGCAGCACTCGTCGTCACTCGCCACCTGCATTAGCCCTCAAAACACCCATCTCAACCCCATTGCAGCGCTCAATCCCTGCAAGAGTCATCCCTGAACTCAAACCCCACTGCTTTCTGCCTGGAAACCCATCTCTGCACTGCCAATTGAATCCGACAAATAGTGCAGCCACCATCGTTTCCACTGATCGCTGTCCCATTGCAACCCATAACATCTACACCAGCCCTGTTGCCGTTAAAATTCCATCACTGTTCTCTACTTTCATCAGATCTGAACCGCTCACTATTCCAGCAAACGTCTTCTCTAGCCAGCACCATCTTCTCCAGTGACCCATCTCCAAACCACTATGCCACCAACTTCGCCATCCAGCTTTTGTTGTTTCTAGGCCCGCGTCATCATTGCCTCCATTGGCATTCTCTTATATCATTGCCTGTGTCACTGTTGAAAGTAGAGGCAATGTTTTCTTGAAGCAATTTCTATGGTTTTATGAAGTCTTTTGTAATGGCGATTAGAGGCATCAATTTCAAGTGGAATAGGTTTGAATATGGGGTGGCAGTGTGGAAGAATTACAATTCTTTCTCTGCTGCTTTATCCATTCTTAGGGCTCTTTTGTCCATCTTCAACAAATCAAAGTCCCACTGCGCCGCCTTTGTACACTCACCACAATGTATTTTTCTCATACCGGGCCTTTCGATGATACCCTATTTTCATTTTTTGTGCCGGCCGTATGGACTGGACTTGTTATTGTGCGAGTTTGGACCGGACCCTTTTTTTATTGTCAGAACATCTAGAGCCACCAGAAAAGCAATGGCTGACTTCCCAGCTACTGGAAGTGTGTATCCACCAGAAGAGCAATGGTGAAATCCAGGCCACTGGAAGGGCCACTTGATTAGTCGTGAGTAATTGGAAGTGCTATTGGTTAACATCCCGGAAGTCGTCAGAAGTGCCTACTTACCTCACGCGATTAGTCGATTCATCACTTCATGCTACTCGCATTTTGTCACCACATTACTGTTAAAATTTTCTTTTTTAATATTTTTGTGTTTAAATTAACGTTCATTGTACCTTTCAAACAAGTTCTTCTTTTCTGAGCACCTTGGATTTGAGAGGGGATGTTAGAGTAGGTTAGGTTAATCTTCAAGATTAGGATATTTCCTTTTATTTTAAGATGTTTATTTGATAGGATCTCTCTAGATCTCCCATCTCCGCCATATATTCCAGTTATTCTCAAAGAAACAAACAAGTTACAGTTTCCACAATATAGTCTTATGTATTTCTGATTAGTTGGCAGCAGACACTTTCTTGACGTACTTGCCCATGAATTACACAAGATGGAAGCTTTTTGGTGATAGAGATAGAACTAAAGAACTCCACTGGCAGTGTTTTCCCTTATATGCGTGCCTTGGCTTTGTGCTATTATCTACATCTATTCCTTTTGTCAAAAATAAAGCTGCCTACTTATTTGGCTGTTTGGTGACTGCCCACGGAGAATCCTGCTGAGCATTTCATTGGAATTCCCTTTTCTGGAACACATCAATATGTAGAGCATGTTTACTGTTACAGTTGTTTCAGAACACTGTTAATTATGCAGTCCTCACTGTGAACTTTATGCTTTTATTCTCAAAAAATTTGCGACCAAGCTTCTGAAGAAGCCTATCTTGCCACACAATACATTTTGCACTTGCATGCAAAATCTCTTAAGTGAAGAAGCCGTGTTCTTACAAAATCAGCCACAAAGTGCTTCAGAATTGTAATATCATTAGTTTCAATATGTAAGCTAAGTTTGTCCCCTACACATTTATCGCTGATTGATAGCAACAAGCTTTATAAAGAGGGAAATCAAGCATACACCAGCTGGTCAAGGACCACTTAGATGACCACATCACAGGATTAGAGTCCAGAACTACAAGAAAATTCTTAGGCACTCCTTCCCTGGATGAAAAATTGGCTTCATATTTTCTCTCTCATCAGACATTTATTGCTGATTGATAGCAACAAGCTTTATAAAGAGGGAAATCAAGCATACACCAGCTGGTCAAGGACCACTTAGATGACCACATCACAGGATTAGAGTCCAGAACTACAAGAAAATTCTTAGGCACTCCTTCCCTGGATGAAAAATTGGCTTCATATTTTCTCTCTCATCAGACATTTATCGCTGATCGATAGCAACAAGCTTTATAAAGAGGGAACTCAAGCATACACCAGCTGGTCAAGGACCACTTAGATGACCACATCACAGGATTAGAGTCCAGAACTACAAGAAAATGCTTAGGCACTCCTTCCCTGGATGAAAAATTGGCTTCATATTTTCTCTCTCATCAGACATTTATCGCTGATTGATAGCAACAAGCTTTATAAAGAGGGAACTCAAGCATACACCAGCTGGTCAAGGACCACTTAGATGACCACATCACAGGATTAGAGTCCAGAACTACAAGAAAATTCTTAGGCACTCCTTCCCTGGATGAAAAATTGGCTTCATATTTTGTCTCTCATCAGACATGGAGAAAGAAGCATCAAGATCAATGAATGATATTAGGAGAGTCACCCTCCACCACCAAAGGGTGACAAGAAGGCTCTGAAAAATCTGAATAACCATGAATAGATGCCTGAGCTGCTGCTTCTTTATAATCCTTTCTTTTCGCCAACTGCTGACATTTGTTCCTACTTTTATTACTGCATAAACTTTTGATTGAATCACTATTCTAATCTTTCTAGATTTCCTTATCCAAGAACTTCAAGGTGATGCTTCAAATGTCATACCACAAATATGTGAGCATTTTCATGGTGTTTTTAATATCTCTACTTTTTTACTTTCTGCAGCTGTTATGCTAATGCTGTGCTCCAGTGCCTAGCATTTACTCGGCCTCTTTCTGCCTATCTTCTTCAAGGACAACATACCAAAACATGTTTGTTTCTGCCCTCTCAATTCCCCCCTTGTGCTTTTCTTACAATCAGGCAGTTTTTTTTTTCCTGAACTGGATGGTTGAGTGGTGTTTAACTTGTGAGGTTGAGTCTCTTATTGTTTAATACTTATTTATTATGCTTCCTCAGGCCCAAAGAAAGAGTGGTGTTTCACTTGTGAGTTCGAGAGTCTTCTTTTGAAAGCAAAGGAAGGGAGGTCTCCGCTATCGCCGATTGCAATACTCTCCCAAATAAAAAGCATTGGTGGTCATCTTGGTCATGGGAGAGAAGAAGATGCCCATGAATTTTTGAGGTCAGCTGTTTGAACTATTTCTGGAGATAATGCTGCATCCACTGGACATATTTTATCATTTCAAGTGCATGTAATGATATCCAGTTAATGGGTGATTTTGGCAGGTATGCTATTGATACAATGCAATCTGTGTGCCTTAAGGAAGGTGGTGCAAATGCAACAGACCCTTTGGCAGAGGAAACTACTCTTATTCAACTGATTTTTGGGGGTTACCTTCGATCTAAGGTATGTCTATGGGTCCCAGAGAGCATTTTCATCAGATCTTTGTATTCTTTTTTTGCTCGAGTCATCATGGTTTTCTTCAACAAAATTTTGTTTCTGAGTGCTGAATAGCTCCTGGAAACTTGAATGGTTATTGCAGATAAAGTGCATGAAATGCCAAGGCAAGTCTGAGAGGCATGAACGGATGATGGATCTAACTGTTGAGATACATGGGGATATTGGAACTCTTGAAGAAGCGCTTGCACAATTTACGGCAACTGAAATCTTGGATGGAGACAATAAGTACCACTGTAGCAGGTTGTTTGGTTACCTGTTTTGACTTAAAGATGTATATTTCAGTCAATAAGTGCCACAAATGAAATCATGCCAATCATCATTGTCTAAACCTTATCCTGACTAATTGGGGTCAGCGACACAAATCCTGTTCCGCCATTCACTCTATCAAGGACCATATCGTCAGTTAAACTGTAGGTCATCAAGTCTTGTCTTACACACACCACTCACATCCTTCTGGGCCTTCCTATTACCTTTTTTGAGCCTTGAACCAACTCTCTCCTATCAGGTGCGGGAGAATCTTCAGAATTGGACTTAAATTTTTATCTTTTGTATGTGACTCGGCTAGTAGTAATACCAATGGATGGAATAACAGAGAGCAGATTGAGATGATTTGGTCACTCGCCACTAAGGTAGGGGATGGCTTGGGCAAGGAGAGGATCATTCATCAGGTTTGAAAGCTTAATTACACGACTCTTCTGACCAGTTGCCTCTCCTGGTTTGAATAGCGCTCGAGACTTGCGCTCTTGCTCCAGCTTCCTAGACTTGTGTTAACACTTTGAAGCAAATGCTTCCCCTCTCCCACATCTGAATCTGTGGCTGCTTTGCTTCATGCTTCCTGCAACCATAGTTGAAAATGCTTGAGACCTGCGCTCTTGCTCCAGCTTCCTAGCTGTTTACTTGCTAACACTTTTGAGGCAAATGGTTCCCCTCCCCCGCATCTGAATTTGTTGCTCCTTTGCTTCATGCTTCGTGCAACTATAGTTGAAAAGGCCTGAAAAGAGGACAACAGGAAGACCTAAAAGGACTTGGATTGAAGTGGTGAGAAGGGATTGTGAAGGCTTGTTCACTAATTGACGGCATTTGATAGGATTGATCGGCGAAACAGGATGCATAATGCTGGCCCCATTAGTGGGGGCAGGGTTATGATGATGATGTCGATGATTATATACTACTCGACTGTTACAGTATGGCTGCATACTAATCGCCTGAAAATTAATAACCTGATAAATCTCATGGTTCGGCAGTAATGTCTGCTGACATGCTCATGTTACATATTTGTACCTGCTTCCAAGGGGAGCTGATTTCGCTTCAGCCCTAGACGAGATCTGCCAAGATATCATTCTTAGCAACAATAGGTCAGGCAGCCCTGTGCTGAGCAGCTTTTTTATACCAATCAATCTCTGTTTATTACACAGATGCACTCGTTTTAATTAGTGATCCATGACTTCTGGACCCTTCAGATCTCTCAAGGTACTGTGTCAGATATGACACTACATGAGATGGGCATGGTATCCACATCAAGTAGGCTTAGCCTCACCCCAACTATTTTTTATTGGTAGTAGTAAAGAAAATTTACAAAGATATGTACAGGGTTAAGTGTTATGCAAATAGCTATGTCTTAGTGTGTTACGATTTTGGGGCCAAGCAAGTACACCACCTAGCCCCCCCTGCTGTTGGACTTCTTTTCTCCATTGGTCCATTGCTTCTAAGTTTCTCATAACTGTTCCATTTTTGTGAGATGATTTGGCATTGTGATAATTGTGTAGCTTGTGCAATCTACTTGTGTAGTTACACTTCGAAAAGCTTACCCCTTCTTTTCTCATGTCCTTACCTGCTTACTCCTTTCTTTATCAGATGCAAGTCCTATGAGAAGGCCAAAAAGAAGCTGACAGTATTGGAGGCCCCTAACATCCTTACCATTGCCTTGAAGCGCTTTCAGGTAATTCTTCGAAGCTGAGGCAGCAGTCGTATTTCTTGTGGTTGCTGTCGTTTTAATATTTGCTTTACTATGTCTATTACAGTCTGGTAAATTTGGCAAACTGAACAAATCAGTTCGGTTCCAAGAGATCCTGAATTTGGCCCCCTATATGAGCGGAACTAGCGACAAGACCCCTGTATACAGGCTCTATGCGGTGGTGGTGCATTTGGATGTTATGAATGCCTCATTTTCTGGTCACTACGTGTGTTATGTGAAGAATATCCAGGGAAAGTGGTTCAAGATTGATGACAGCACGGTATCTTTTCTATCCACGGCCTGCTTTTGCATTGGGTTGTTGTCTTTCATTTTCCCTTTCTATGAGTTCGATTTCTTCTTCTCCTTGATACATTGAGGTTTTGGATTAATCTTGAACATATGAATGGCATTCTATATGGTTGTTCCAAGGAATTATATAATCCTTGGCCCGAGGATGTGTTAGCATTTGCTGATAGTATTCCCTATGAGATAGGCTGATGTTTTAGTGACTCTTGACCATATTTCTGATGGGTCCACCCCTAGAGAATCTCAAAGATCGCAAGATCCTAACAAGTTCCATCTTCGACATTTTTTTTTTCTTCAGTTGAATGTGGACGCTCCTCCACATTTTTGCTTAACCATCCATTTGTAGGCTACCAATGTCTCGTTGGGGAAACTATTGTTCATGGTCCACCAGACCATAGGTTCCACATGTAGCAACTCATGGCTCTAGGATGCTCTACATGTCCTCGGTTCCCTGGTTCCTTGGATTGATTTAGATGACGAAAACTCAAAATGTTGTAGCATCTATAAACTTTTGATGGTGATTTTACGGCACATGCAGGTTAAACCAGTGGAGCTTGACCGGGTCTTATCAAAGGGGGCATACATGCTCCTTTATGCAAGGTACTGGTCTTTGAACCCTCCTCTGAATTGTGATTCTGTTTCTGTTATGATTGCTGCATATGATTAAGTCATTTCTCATTGATAGGTGCTCACCGCGTGCCCCAAGTTTGATAAGGAATGCAATATCCCAAGAATATGCCAAGAATAAGAGAAGCAAATGTGCTGAAGCCATCCCTAGCAGTAATGGTGAAAAAAATATTTCTAAGGCAAGAAGCAGTTCCTCAGTTCCATATCCTGATCAACAAGCATCGCGGATGCCACACCATCCCTACTGGATGGCTCCAGATGGTCCCACCAACATGGAGTCCTTTGGTTCATTGGACGGAAGATTCCTTCCAGTGCACAGGACTCCAAAAACAGACTCATCCAGTGACAACTCTTCCCTTCTCAGTTGCTCGGATGAAGGGTCATGCAGCACTGAGAGCACCAGGGACTCGACCAGCACCGACGAGTACTCCGAGTACATATTTGGTGACTCAGGTCGTTTCAGTTGGAACAGTCCCATGAGAGTTTTGGATGACTCGGATGGTTCTTCATATTCCCCCCTAGGGTTGAGACGATCTCCTCTGTCGGTCTCGAACGGGCATGCGTCCTGCTCTCCTGAATGTGGCCATTCGATGTTCGACTTCAGTTCTTCGAGCCACGATGACCCCCTTTATGAGAAGAGAACAGACGGCAGTGTGGATTCATGCGAGGCTGATGGGACTGTGATGAGGTGGTCCCAGCGGAGTAGAAGAGAAGTTAGGCAGGGCGAAGGAAGCCCTTCCCTTTTGTATCCTGATACAACTAAACAGTGTAGAAATTTAACAAGCCATTGTAGTAGCAGTAGCGAGACTGACTGGGAATGGGTAAATGTGAGGGATGCGGAGTCAGGTGTATCGTTGAGAAGATTTGGGGAGAGAACTTCCCATGCATTTTATTGATGTCTTTTCTTCCTCTCCCCTTTTTTTTTTCTCTTTCTTTTTTGAGCTTTTAAAGGGAAATAAAATGGGCGCTGTATGTAAATGTACTCTGGTGGTTTAGCTGTAGAGAAAAAAAAAAAAAAAAAAAATCTAGCTTCAATTTTTCTATTGAAGTAATCGGTACTCGATGTGGTAGCAGCTCTAATGCATCCAGGATCGGCGTATGAGCATGTAATTGCCGTATAGCAACACTTGGTGGGCCCCACCACACCCGTTATTTATTTTTATTTTTTTACCATGCTCTGCACTCAAATAGTTGCCCAGAATGACATGGGAGGGGTTATGTTCAACCAACTGCAAGATGGATGTGGGGTGTTTGACTAGGTGAGCAGAAAGTGGTAGTATACATTGCTGGGACTCATTCGCACTGTTTTTAATCAAGCCGGCCGTGAAAAGCTAGGGCCTGCCTTTCCAGTTATCCATACCGTTCGTTTGGTGCCCCATTGTGAATTAAGGATGGCCCAGAAATCTCCTACCAGGAACAATAAGCAATCAGTAGGATCTCGGGTTCCATGAGGGATGCCTGTTTTTCTGTGACCATCCATTGGCAGGGCGATGGTGGTATGATTAGGACCGTTTGGATGGGTCGCCTCTCATGCATGCTGCATCAATTATAAGGTCCTCATTAGATATGTGGTCTAGATCTCAGAAAGGGGCTTGTGCAAAATTGCTGTAGGTATAGATCGAATTCTGTAAGCTAGGGCTGTCAACGGGTTCTGGTTAAAGCAAAAATAAATTTTCAAGTAGGCCTGGCTGAACACTTCAAAGCTGGGCAAGGCCATAGGTTGGGCCGTTGTTGAAGGGCTCAATGTTGATCCACCATGCCCTAAAAATCTTCTTAATGCTGCATTTCTGTCCGTTATTTCTGTGGTGTGCATGTAGACATACCAGAAAAAAATTCAAACATTTAAACCTGCTGATTATTCGTGAGTTAATCAATGAAAGTGTTTATTTTGTTGGATATCCCCATGAGGAAGACAATCCCACATGAGTGGTGCCCTTTTCTTGATCTTTCATTTGTGTAGATGGGGGTGTGGAATTGACTCTGATGTAAAAAGTGCATTTATGTTTTTGGAGCTGTCATTAGCCAAAATAATATGAATTACGGTGAGCTAAAAACCATAGAATCACTCAAGTGTTGGGGGATTGTAAGATTTTTCAACTCAAGTCACTCTTATGTTTAGTTTGCAATTGTAAAATTCCATGAGTTTTGATGATGGAAATGAAAGGGTTAAGCATCCTTTTCTACCTACAGGTTGTGCGGGTTTTTGAGATTTGACAGAGTTTAGGCATTTTTACATTTAGACATGTTTCATATAACTTGTGAGGGCCGACCAAGCAAAATGAGAAGAAATTTAAGAAATTTTCTAACCTTACTTCATAAAGTCAAATGATGTGATTGGGATGCACTCCTAGCCTTATTTCTTAGAACTATATAGGCTCTGAGTAGGTAAAGAAAATATGAAAGAATAATAGCATAAATAAAATAAAGCTGATTGTTTCTAATGTGATTGGGATGCGTGGAATGAAATGTGATGTGTCTAATTGAAATTGAGAAATAAAAGGGAAGACTAGACGCCCTTTTTTCGCAAAACGAATAGTAGGATATTCCCAATTCCAACCCAACTTTTGACTTCAGTAGTTTCTTCACTAGACTATTTTTATAGGCGATACCAAGGCGTGTCAGGCATTTTTATGGCAATCCGAATCCTCGGACTAACCTCGGGCTCTCTTACGCACGCAGACTCTCTCTTCCCTAGGGCTGTAAATGGGTTAGCGGACCCGATGGGGTACCCGGACCCAACCCATTTAGACCCGACCCAGACCCGTACCATTTAACAAATGGGTCGGGTTTGGCCTAGTTGCTAAATGGGTCTGGTTCTGGTTTCCTTTATGTTAGGCCCGACCTGACCCGACCCGAACCCATTTAGTAAGTGAGCGGGTTTGGTCTATGTTTCAAGAGACCCGTCCAGCCCAGACCCGTCTAGACCCAGTTTTAAGCCTTGTAAAATGCTTGCATACTTGATCCAGACCTGGACCCATTAGACCCGACCCATTTATAAAATGGGTCTGGGTGGATCTCCCTCTACCAAACTCGGACCCATTTATAAATGGGTCTGATGGGTTGACTCGAACCCGACTCGGACCCGTCCATTTAGTAAAAGGGTCTGAGTCTAAAATTTGGACCCAGACCCGTTTAGTAAATGGGCGGGTCTGGTTTTGGCTAAACCCACCCTGAACCCGACCATTTACAACCCTACTCTTCCCCTTTGTTTTCTCACCTCTCTCTGGCCTCGCTAGCTGAGAATGGGGGCCGCCGTGCTATATTTATTGACCGAGATCATCGGTTCTGACAGTGTGGACATGTGTCATTGTTTTGAGATTTCGGCATCGAGGGAGTTGGGGTAGGATCTTTGTTAGGTATGAAGTATGCCAGGTGGACAGTCAGCTCATGGCAAGTTGAGGGTTTGTTCTGTCCATTTTCGCATGTTCTCTGCCATGCAAAGGGGATTTTTATTTCGAGATTTCAGGGTCCCGGGTGCTCTTCTGATCTTGGCTAGCATAGTCCAAGGTCGACCAATCGGTCCCATTGGATGTCTCCAAAAGGTGTTGTGGTCCCTTTCAGCCCACCCCATTTGATTTTTCATTGCTTCTTATGGTGGCCAAGATCAACTTTTTTGAAGAGATGCATAGTCAGGGCTTTTCGAGGAGTATGGGATATGGTTTGATAGGTTTCAGATTTGTCGATCAAGTCCATTTGTTCCCGTGATGCACTAAGAGGTCCGCTCATTTGGCCAATTTATATTTCCAATGGTTATTGAGTGCTCGGTTAAAGTTTTGAAGAGTAGCTCATTCTTGATTTGGGTGAGGTGTGTACAAATGCCTCTAATGGTAAGGTCCATCATACAAATGGTTTGGATCATTGAAATATGGCCATATCAAGAGGCCAAAGTCCCCATGTATAGTATAACTGTAGGCCAACATGTACATGTATTCTATCAAACCTTGACGAATAAAATGGTAATTATAATGCGACAATAATGCATCGTTGTGGGCCTATCATCTTCATAGTTCCAAATTATGAACTCAGCCAAACCCATGCTCAATTTGTGCACTAAGTAGGTTTTGTACATATGTGTAGAGAATTTTAGATTAAAGCATAAGTGTGCGGAAAGTTACAGAGAATGATAGAAGGATATGTAGAATCATAGAAAGTTTTAGTGAATGCGGGGATGTTTAGAATTATCTACTTATGGTATAAACTAGTATAGAGATCTTTAGAAGTTTCTAAATATTTTTAATGGATATTTGTATAGAAAAGTGTTGAATGTTCTAAGAAGTTTTTAAACGTCGAATGAGTATCATGTAGCATAATCCTACCTATACATGTCAGTAGGTTCTTAGGTTTATATAAGGATGAGCGTTCCTTGTATATAACCAAGTTGAAAAAAAGCTATAGCTTTGAGAGTTTTATTGAAATACAAGGTGTTCTTTTACATGTCCATCTTTCTGTTGCATTCTAGTGACCTTGAACTTTGAGGCTTAAGTGGGCTGTGAGCACTATGAGACGAGTGTTGCCGCCCATGGTTCACTAATTTCCTTATGACACCAGTCACATAGAGTTCTTGTGATCATTAGCTCTGTAGGGCCACCAAGATGTGTGTGTTATATCTACTTTATCCACTAACTTTGCCGGCTCATGGTAAGGCATTGGCCCAAAAATTAGGAAGATTCAAAACTCAAGTGGGCCATGCCACACAAAAAAATGAGTATGAAATTCCCACCATTGAAACGTTTATTGGGGCTGTAGAAATTTTGGATCATGCTAATGTTTTCATTTTCCATTCACCCCGTTGGGTATCAACTTATGAACGGGTTGGATGGCATATGAACAACACGGTGGGCACAAGAAGGTTGCCAGGTGGACATTTAATCCCACTGTTTCTTGTTGGGGTGGGCCACTTGAGTTTTGTACCTGCCTTACTCTTTGGCGAAACTGATGGACGAAGCAGGCTTACGAATCATGATTTCCCGGCGGTCCAAACGTTTGCTTTCTGAAATAGGCTCCCAGGCGAAGCCCGTCCGTCCGGATCTCAGAACACTCGTTTAACTTACAATCAGTTGTATTGGAACATCTTTAGGTGACCTTGGACTGGGCCATACCCAAATATCATACGAAGGAGATAATCCAAAGCATTAATTTGTGTACATTTTTTTGGAAAGAAAACGATGGTAATAAAAAAGTCAACCAATTTCCTTTTACTGTTGACCATCCATCATTCCCTAAAAAAGAAAAGAAAAGAAAAATCCTTCAATCCAATAGAGGTGGCAATGGGTCGGGTCGGGTCGGGTCGGGTCAGGTCAAGCTGGAGTCGAGTCATTTTCACCTCAACCCTAACCCGACCCAAATTGAATTCAGGTTGGATTTTCCCAACCCTTACCCAACCTGAATTAAATCGGGCCGGGTCGGGTTAACCCGCATTTTTAATGATCAACTAAGTAACTTGTAGATTAAACTAGATGCATATAACACTAACATTTTAATGATCAATTGAAAATCAAACCATCCATGTTTAATAGGTATGCAAGTGCCTAATATATATATATATATATATATATATATATATATAATTGAGGCTTTTTAAAATATAGTATTTCTACTACGCAAATGCTAAAAGAGAAAAATAAATGGATAGAATGAAGTGTAGATTTCAAGCATACTTCTTAAAGCGTCAACGTTGCTAGAGTGATGGGACAGCATAGATGAAACACGTAGAGACACTCTCTCTCTCTCTCTCTCTCTCTCTCTCCATGGATGAAACCTATAGAGCAGCTTCTTCTCTCTCTATAGCTGAAAGAAGTCCTTTCTTTACAACCCGCTATAAAGGTTTTAGAAAGAGAAAGTTTATAATGGCTTTTTTTTAAATGCATCGGTAGAGAATCATGTTTGATACTCTTGCATGTAAATTTTTTTGAAATTGACATTTACTATTTCATCCAAACCATCCAATTAATGTCTAGCAATTCTATTTTTATTTTTTGACCATTGAATCAAATCAACAATACCATTTGTTGTTTAATTTTTTAAATAGTTAAATTGTGGACACAATTATTGAAATGGAACCAGTTTGATCCTTTCATTTTAACCGTCCAATAAATTCTTATCAACAAGTAAATAAATATAACAATTAAGATAATTTTATTAATTTATTTTATGTATCATTAGCTACCATTTCAGTTCTCCAAAAACTGAGCACCAGGAAAAAAAAAAATCTCATGATATTTTAGTTCAACATGTCATAAAATGTGATCATTGGTGTACACATGTTTATTAAATTGACAGACATGTGGACCATTCCCAATGGGGTGTGTGAGAAAAAAAAATTGTATTATTTAACTAATAAGAAAATCAATATCTAATAGTCTACTTAACCCTTATATGATTCGGGTTGGGTCGGGTTGGGTCGGGTCAAATTTTCCTAACCTTAAACTAGAAAAAACTGGGTCGGGTCGGGTCGGGTAGCGGGTCGGGTTGAATTTTGCCAGGTTTACGTGTCACCCTGTGGGTTCTATCATAGGTGGTCCACAGATCTAATCCACACTAATTGGACAATCTTAGCCGTTACTTTCCTACACTTCCCTACAGTGAATGTCAACCGCTGACTACTTTCACCGAAGCCTCTTAAATGGAAGGTTAGAATCATCTAAATTCTGGATTTTTTGAATTATTCCCAATCAATGGTAGGTCCCACTAGAGGAATGGCCCGATGCACCATCCTTCTTGACACGTGTGTGGTGGTAGGAGTCTCTTATCACGTCATCTCCATTCTCTTAAGCAGATAACATTAGTTCTTGGAGGGTGGGTAGGGCAATAAATGGTCGGGTTTAACCAAAACTAGACCCGCCCATTTACTAAATGGGTATGGGTCCAAATTTTAGACCCAAACCCTTTTACTAAATGGGCGAGTCTGAGTTAGGTTCGAGTCAACCCATCAGACCCATTTATAAATGGGTCTGGGGCTGGTAGAGGGAGATCCACCCAGACCCATTTATAAATGGGTTGGGTCTAACGGGCCTGGGTCTGGACTTAGTATGTAAGCATTTTTACAAGGCTTAAAATCAGGTCTGGACGAGTCCTTTGAAACATAGACCAAACCCTCCCATTTACTAAATGGGATCGGGTCGAGCCTTATAAAGGAAACCAGACCCAAACCTGTTTAGCAAATGAGTCTGTTCTTGGACCTAGACCCGTACCATTTAACAAATGGGTCAGGTCTGGGTACCCCATCGGGTCCGCTGACCCATTTACAGCCCTAAGGGAGGGGCTGCAATAAGCTGGTCTAAGGCCGGCCCAAGCCCCAGTTCCTTAAGCCCTAGCTCTGGTTAAGTTCCAAAAGTGTAAAATAAATAGGGGTTTAAAACATCTCATTAATCCACAACTAAAGTCCCATCAATTAAGGGGCCGTTTGGATGGGAGTAAGTGGAGGTAAATGGAAGGAATTGGGAGTAAATGGAGGTAAATGACATTTGATGAGTGTATCGGTGGGAGTGAATGCGTAGAAATGAAATGAAAGGAAGCAAGCCGATTGCATCCTACCCGTGCCTATCTCTAGACAAAGAGGGTAGATCTGTGTGGAGGCCCACCATGATGTATCTGTTTATCTACGCTGTCTATCCCTTTTCTCATATCATTTTAAATAATGAGCAAAAAATGAGGCAGATCCACAGCTCAAGTGGACCACACCAAATAGTAAGCGTGGTTGCATTAAATGCAAGAGTCATGTGTGGTGTGGTCCACTTGAGCGTTCAATCTGCCACATCTTTGGGCTCATATTGATGGCATGGATAAATATATGGCTTGTAAATGAAATCCTCCATTTAAGAGAGGATTAGAAAGTAAATGAGGTGAAATGCCATTTTGAGCTCCATTAGAGAGTCATATGAGTAAACAAAGGTGGCACTGCGCACATGTCCATCACCCACATGATATGTTGATGATACTCCAGAACAATTCAATTATTGGCTACATTACTAAAATCACACTAATAGAGTGATCTGAATTGTCCAAAGGTTAACTGTCTAAATAGATGGTTAAAAACATTGACAAGTTATTTGTTTGTGATCCTACATTTGTGGCCCACCCGAGGTTTGAAATTTTCCCAATTTTAGCCTAAGTATATATTTCAATGAGCTTATTACGATCATTCTATTAACTATCACATATGTATACCAATTTGAGACATGAAAGCAAATTTGGGATATCATGTATGTTTCTGTAAATGCATTGAAAAGTTCCAATGCATTCCAATTCCTCCCCTTTACTTTTATCAAACAGAATATTTGGATTTCAAATGTATTTCATTCACCTCCAATTCATTTACCTCCAATTTCATTAACCATTAACTCCTGTTTAAAAGCTCTCAAAAAAGCCTTAAATGGTTTTGATCATTGAAACATAAGCCCTCAGTTCAAGAGTGCATTTAAACTACACATGTATATAGAATCCGAACTGCTTAGTCTATTTGATGAATGGACTGAGCCAACTGGCCAAGCCATCCACCATTTGCTCAGGCTTGGCTGGGGTCGAACACCAGCCCTCAATTTCAAGCTTTGGCCTGACTCAAGCCCTGATCCTCAATGGCTTGGCTGCCTTGGCCAGGCCAGGCTAGTGAACCATTGCCACCTGTGGATTGCATACTGACACAGCCAGCAGGGACTCGCTACTGTACAGTGCTCTGTTAGCCACACAGCCAGCAGGGACTCGCTACTGTACAGAGCTCTGTTAGCCCCACCATGATGTATGTGTTTTATTCGTACTGTTCATCCATGTTTTCACATCACTTTTAGGAAGTGATCCCATTGAAGTAGATCCAAATCTTAGATGGACTGCAGTACACCAAACCTGCCATTAAAAACTTCATAAGGACCACAAAAGCTTTGGAACAAGCTGAAATAAGTGTTTTACCTTCATTCAGGTAAGCAAATAAATATTACAGTAGGTCCTAGGAAATTTTTTAATGATGGGTGTTCGATCAGCACTATTTTCCTGCGTTGTGGTCCACCTGAGAATTGAATCTACCTCATTTTTGGGCTCACCCCCTAAAATAACGATCCGAAATAGACGGATGACATGGATATAACACATACATCATTGTGGGACCCACAGGGCACTAATCCAATTGTAACGTCCCCACTGGTAGTGTCAGTACTCAATCAGCGTCTTACCACCCTTAATGGAAGTTAGTTATAAAGGAAGCAAGTCTTGATGATAGAGTGCGCTACTCTCTCTCTCTCTCTCTCTCTCTCTCTCTATCTATAGCCAGGTCCATTTCCATCCTTACATGGAAGTCAGTTATAAAGGCTTGGATTCTTGACTATAGAAAGTGTGGGTCCCTCTCTCTTCCTATTTCAGTTGAAGGAGTCTATCTTGATTTGAATCCAATGAATGTGTCCATTTCCTATGCCATGTGGTTCAATAATGCATTGACTATCCTGTACTCAGATGTGATTTCTAAGAACCATATCTCCAAAGTGGGCTACACTTATGTGATATTTCTCTGCCCTTTTAAAACCGCGTCTGACTTTTCAGACACATAAATTAATGTCATCTCAATTGTTAGTGGAGCCCAACTCAGAAATTACGCTGCTAACGTGTCGCTCACGTGACTCTTTGATAAAAGGGGTTGTGAATCTATTTCAGAGTGAAAGAGATATCTTTTTAAAATGGTGGTGAACTATCATGGTAGCTTAGCGGTGTAGATGGGGAATGAGTTGGCGTTTTTTTTCAGGCAAGTGGGTCACATGGTTCTTTAACCTGGCCATTTCACGTCAATTCTACTGAGCAGGTGAATTGCGTGGTGACCCTGCCACCACCCACCTCTGTGGTGGGCAGATTCTGTGGGGCCACCATGATGCATGTGTTTTATCCGCCTTGTCAGTCTGTTTTGCCAATTTATTTTAGGACATGTTACCAAATTAAATGATATTCAACGCTGAAGTGGACCACACTATAAGAAATAGTGGGAAAAATGAGCTATTCAGAAGCTAGTAAATTGTCTAAAAGAAGGGAAACCATAGATATCAGCTTGATAAAGGCCTAAAATGAGCTGGCAAAACAAATGTTCGGCATGAGCAAATACAAACATAGCTGTGGGTCCCATAATTCTTGCCACCAAGTGGTCGGTGGCAGCGGGATTACCGCAATCCACGTCTGCATTTCGAACGTGGACTGGGTGCTACTCATGCCCAGCCCTCGCTCCTAGGAATGGACAAGGTCTGTCAGGGCCACCGTGATGTATGATTTTTATCCACACCATCCATCCATTTTCTATATTATTTTAAGGTACGAGCCCAAAAATGAGGTAGTTCCAAGGCTCAAGTGGACCACATAGTGAGGATTAAACATCCACTGTTGATTTTTTTTTTTTAGGGGCCACAGAAGTTTTTGTATCAAGCTGATATTTGTGTTTTCCCTTCATCTATGTCCATGTAGCCTTATGAACAGATTGGATGTCAGTTAACCATCATAGTGGGCCCTAGGAAGGTTTCAATGGTGGGTATTATTATCACTGCTGCTCCCTTTGGTGTGGTTCACTTGAGCTTTGGATCTGCCTATGTTTTTAGGTCTTACCATAAAATAATACGAGAAAACGGATGGACGGTGTGGATAAAACCCATACATCACAGTGGCCCTCAGAACCCTGTCCGTTCGTAGCTAGGGAGGGGCTGGGTAGTACCGAATCCGTGTACCCGCATTTCTTGCAAGCAATTAAAGGCTATTACAAGCTACTAATTTCAATATTAGTCTAACCTATCATCATTTCTCTTTGTAATGCTTTTTGACAACAACAAAGAAACAGACATTCTATCAGGTCTTATCTTCCATTACTTCATGTGTACGACATCTGGGCCATTCATTCAGCCAGTCCAGCTGCCACTGGGGCCGTTCGATGTAAAAACATATTGGTCGGGCCATCCTACCTATTTAACTCATTGCATTCAAGGAAGATAAAAAATAATCAACCATTCATTCAACCAAAATGAAATTTAAGGCCCTGATTTAACAGACGGATGCCTGTTGATCGGAGTTTAGGATTGTCCAATCAACAGATTTTTTGCTAAATACCTATCTACAGTGTGGCCCATGATTTTGGACGGTTTGATTTGAATTGGATGATCTTTATGTGCAATTTCTGAGTGCATGCGTACGAATCATTAAGCTCTGCCAGAGTATGGAATAGCACGCCTTGTGGAGACATGGAATCGTTGGTTCGGGACGCCCACCATTAGTTATGCGGGACCCACAGTCGTTTTCCTATTTTGTTCAATCCATTCATCTGACATGATCAAAAGGATGAAGGGACCCCAGAAAATGGAGCTATTAAAAAACCTGATGGACCACACAAGGTGAATTTTGATGTTTTAGGCATGACTGTACACTGTTTCCTATGGTGTGGCCCACTTTGATTTTTTATCGTAATTATTTTTCGTATTAAGTCCACGAACGGGGTGGTCCATCTGATGAACGGCTTTGATCGCATGAATATAAAGATTTTATTCCCACGTTAGCGGTTGGAACGCCCTCCCTATGCCTACGGGCGTTAGCAGCCGTAAGTGTGTGAACTGTTGAAGGCTGCTCTGGTTGGAAGCGGATTGCCTGTGACCACAGGTACAGTGATATTCCTGTACGCGGGGACGGACGGGGTGCATGGCACCTCGTCATTGGTGGACAGTCGATTGAGCCACCCCGATGTGATGGTGGTGCACTGCAACCTTGTCACATTGGTGTGGGCCCCATTGCTCTCTACCAATGACAAGGTGCCACGGACCTTGTCCTTCTTCTCACTGTCCTAATTGGGGTAGTACTTCATCCAATCCTGTTTGGAGGGCTCGGATCAGGTATTATCTCCACCAGGACGTTGAGGAGACGAACGGAGTGCGTGGGACCTCGTCATTGGTGGAGAGTTAGTCGGGTCTGCACCGATGTGATGGTGGTGCTTTGACAACCCCGTCACATCGGTGCGGGCCCCACTGCTCTCCACCAATGATGAGATGCCACGCACCCCGTCCTTCTCCTCACCGTCTTGGTCGGGGTAGTACCTAATTTGATCTTATTTGGAGGGCTCGGATCACGTACTACCCCACCAAGACGCTGAGGAGACAGATAAGATACGTGGCACCTCATCATTGGTAGAGAGCCGATTGGGCCACACTAATGTGATGGTGGTGCGTTGACAGCCCTGTCACATCGGTGCGGGCCTATTGCTCTCCACTAATGATGAGGTGCCATGCACCTCGTCCTGTCGGGGTAGTACCTAATCTGATCCCGTTTGGAGGGCTCGGATCAGTACTACCCCACTAAGATGTTGAGGAGATGGACGGGGTGCCTGGCACCTCGTCATTGGTAGAGAGCCAGTTGGGCCACACCAATGTGATGGTGGTGCGCTGACAGCCCGTCACATCGGTGCTGGCCCACTGCTCTCCACCAATGATGAGCTGCCATGCACCCCATCGGTCTCCTCACCGTCCTTGTTGGGGTGTACCTAATCTGATCCCGGTTAGGAGCCTATAGAGATGTTCCTTGATAAATCCACTCTGTCCATCTGTTTTGCAAGACGACAATGGGATGGGAATCTAAAAATGAGGCAGATCCATAACTTATGTGGTCCATACCTCACGAAACAGTGAAGATTGAATGCCTGGTGGTGATAGAAGTTTTGTATCAGGATTATATCGGTGCCTTCAGTTTATCTAAGTGTTAATAACCCTATGAACGGTTTAGACGGCACAAAAACATCATGGTCAGCAACAGGAAGGTTTCAACGGTCATTTCTGTTCCCACTTTTTCGTTTTGTGCAGTCCACCTGGGTTTTTGGATCTGCCTGAATTTTAGACCCCTGTCCTATTTTAGTCTTTCAAAACAGATGGACGAAGTAGATATGTAACAGGCGTCTATGTGGGCCCCACACAGCCCCGGGCACAGGTATATCTCTGGACCCGGGGTCACAGGCAATCCGCTTCCGCTGTGGCTTATGGAACTGGTCGGAATGGCTTCTCCCCTCGCGATGGGGTCCCCCCATGGTAGAAGTTTGAAAAGAACACACGCGTGAACCAGATATCCACACGTGACAATGTTGCAGATGCGTGTGGGAGATCTGAGCTTTCCATCAGGTGGGCCACACTGTTTAAATCCTCTGCCTTACAAACTACGCGATTTCCTCCACAGGAGACCGTATAAAAAACAAAACGGACGGCCCAAATGTTCCCAGCCATCCACTTGTTTGGTAATCTCGCCCCACGTCCTGATTTCATTGCCAAAAGATCTGAACAGTGTAGTCGACATGATAGAAAGCTTAGATTCAAGATACGCTTGCCACATTAGCGCACGTGCGTCAATGTGGAGTGTGACTTGGCAAAGCTCCTATCGTTCGTCCAAAGTGGAAAACTCACTTCAAAAGCAGACCAGTGATACCAAATGTTAGACTATTCTTCAACGTTTACAACCATCAATCTTTCAAATACGTGGCCTGATGGATACCAGAGAGAGCAGGAGGCCCAGCTGATGAACGAATCGGATTCATCATGGCTTGTGTGTAGAGAACAGGAGCAAGTGCGCGAGTAGCACTGTCATTTCTTCGTCGAGTACATCGGATCGGGACGCCGAAAAAGACCATTCATGACATCTGATCTTTCTTCCGTCAAAGGCAGTGGGCGACTTTGAGAGAGAGCGCGAGGGAGCCCAAAAACAGCACATAACTGGTCACTGTCAATCGAGTGGGTCGGGGTAAAGAAGCATTGCATAATTCTCATCTCTTTCAATCTCGAGTTTTCCCTCTGGGGCGCGGATTTCCTGTGAAAGCCTTGCGCGGGGAGCTCCTGCGCTGAGAACCGAGGTAGGGCTCAAAGTGATTTTTTTTATTTATAAATCCACCCCGTCCATCTGTTTTGGAAGCTCATTTTAAAACATTAGAACAAAATTGAACCGGATCCAAGATTCAAATGGGCTGAAAACATGAAGATTGAACATCCACAGTTGAAATATTTGTGAAGCCACAGGAGTTTCGAATCAGGATAATATTTGTGTTTCCAATTCATCACAGTAGTTACGTTATGAACGATGTGGATGTTATATAGACCCTGGTTGGTTTCAACGGTAGTAATTTTACTACCCACCTTTTACTTTAGCTCGGCCTGCTTAGTCTTGGATTCGGTTCAGTTTTGTTATCATGTCATAAAATGAGCTCCAAAACGGATGAATGAGGTGAATTTTTCAAACATCACTTTTAACCCCACCTTGGTTCCAGCGCAGGAACTTTCTGCGCAGACTTTAGGAGAGGGGTGCCGATTTCCTGCAAGCACACGTTCCCACGCAACGTTCCTCCGGCTTAAAGTGATGTTTTTTTGATAAATCCACCCCGTTCATCCATTTTGGAGTTCATTTTAGGACATAGAGCAAAAAAGAACTAGATCAAGGAGGATTGAACGTCCACAGGAAAAGTTGGGTAGGTAAATTACTACCGTTGAAACCTTCCTAGGTCTACAGTGATGTTTATATGACATCCATACCGTTAATAATGTCACCACTACTGCGATGAACTAGAAACAAAAATATTATCCTCATACGAAACTCCTGTGGCTCCACAAATATTTCAGTTGTGGACTATCAATCTTCACGTTTTCCGCCCACTTGAGTCTTGGATCCGGTTCATTGTTGTTCTCATGTCCTAAAATGAGCTCCCAAAACGGATGGACGGGGTGGATTTATAAAAAAAACATCACTTTGGGCTCCACCTTGGTTCCCACCGCGGGAACTTTCCTGCACAAGGCTTTCGCAGGAAATCCGAGCCCCTTGCCTCTGCCGCGACTCAGTATCCACGGTGTGTCATCCGTTCAGTGTGGTCCACATGCTGAGTACTCTTATGATCGGGACCGCCCATGTTTTGGGCTCTAATAATCAAAGGGTAGAGTCATCACTGAGACGCGATTATACAACAATAGCTTACATACGGTAGTAGCGAGAGAATGGACGGTCCAATTCATCGGACCATCTCAGCATGTGGAACCCTGCGGGTGGCGACACACGCTGGCTCTAAAGTCGCGACGGAGGCAAAATGAACTCTGAAAGGAGCAAAGGCCAGTAGGGGACGCTGATCGAACCGCAAATGAACTTTCGTAGCGAGGAACAGGTCTGTAGTACCACATCCGTTCATCAGAACGCAGAGAATCCCAACCTTACACGTGCCATATCTTAAAAGTACGCTGATAAGATTCACAGGTTGGCGAAACAAGTACAAAACAAATGAACAGCTAAGCAAATCAATCAACGGTCCAAAATCATTGTCTACTAGCCACATAGCTGTTAGTTACATCAGTATGCTTTTCGACACATGGCATCAACAGGGTAAGGTCCACCCTATGAACGGCTCGGATATCACAACGTGCGCCTCTTTCAGACGCATGTGAGTGGAGTGCATTTACAATGTACACTCGAGCGCGTGTCGACGAGGAGTATGACGCTTCATACGCATGCACTCAGAAATTGCATACGTGGCATATATCAACTAAAATACAAACGACTGGATTTTTCAGACCATTATCTCCAGACTCCAAGTCACAACTGGATCGATCAGATTGGCAAAACAATCCTAACCTCTGATTCATGGACACTTGTTATGGAGCAGGACCGATTTTGATTTTAAACCGTCCAATAAATGTCCACCAATCTGATAGTAAGATAATCAAACATTTATAAGTTTTAGTACATGATACATCAACACTGATTACTGTAATATGTGTGGTTTAAATTGACTATCTGTATAGCAAGTGTGCAATTTCTAAGTAATTTCTACATGCCCGCTTATCATCCATCACACTCTGCCAGAGTATCAAAGCTTTTCCCTTTCGAGACAGGAAATCTCGCCTTTGGTGGGCCCCACCAACCCCACCCCACCTCCAACCCGCTCCCTCCATTAATCCACCTTACTTCTTTTCCAAGCTCGCCATCCTCTATCTAATATAAAGAAATCCATCTCCTCTCATTTTAAAAGACCAAAAAGCCCTCTTCGTCTCTCTCTAGAATTTTCTTCTCTAACGTTGGGATGAAGGGCGAATATGGAGAAAGCATGGGCATTTTCGAAATGCAGCAGCGGGAATACCAGACATCTGAAGAGGAAGAGAGTCGCAGCAGCGGAGGCTACAGCAAGAGAACGAAGCAAGCTGAAACCAGCAACGCCACTGATGGAGCATCCATTGAGGTAGTTCGCAGGCCACGTGGCCGTCCGCCGGGCTCCAAGAACAAGCCCAAGCCTCCCATCATCGTAACCCGCGACACCGCCGAATCCTCCATGTTTCCCCACGTCCTCGAAGTCCCCGGCGGTCTCGATATCGTCGACGCCATCGCCCGCTTCGCCCGCCGCCGCAACGCCGGTCTCTGCGTTCTCACTGGCACCGGCACCGTCGCCAACGTCACCCTCCGACAGCCATCCACCACCAACTCCGCCGCCTCCTCCGCCACCATCACCTTCCATGGCCGTTTCGACATCCTCTCAATCTCCGCCACATTCCTCCCGCCATCTTCGTCCTCCGTCTTATCTCAGCCGTTCAACGGTTTCAAAATCTCGCTTGCGGGCGCGCAAGGGCAGATCGTTGGTGGAACCGTGGTGGGATCTCTGCTCGCTGCAGGGACTGTTGTGGTCGTCGCAGCGTCCTTTTCCAGCCCAACTTTCCACCGACTGCCGGGGGAGGATGAAATATCTACGGCTGAGATTGCTGCTGCTGTTGGGGCATCAGAGACGAGTCCCCATCATCAAAATCCAGTGGAGTGCAGCGGTGGGATGCCTATGTACAGCTGTCATCTGCCATCTGATGTTATTTGGGCGCCTACGCCTCGGCTACCGCAGCATCCACAACACCAGCCCTACTGAGATTCCATTTGATTCGATGTAATTACGTCCTAATCTCTTTTTTTTTTCTTTTTAATTTAAGTAGAATATTTTGTAGGGAAAGATTGGCTTGGAACTCTTATTGTATCTAAAATGATGATTTAAATCATTTATGCCATAAACACTGTGTTATCCAACCATTATAAAAATATTAATTATTTATAAAGATATTAAGAGCTTATATTTAAATACAAGATAGACATGTATTGAATGGGTAATTATTTATAAAGATATTAAAAATCTATATTTAAATGTAAGATCTTAAAATGTTAAGACTATCAGCGAAGTATAATAATAAGATATTCCTGCTTCAATTGGAAGGCTCATGTCATTCTAAGATGGGTAAAATAATTACAAAAATAAAATTAATTGAAATATATAAACTTAAAGAAGATGAATGAATAATAATAATTAATTTTTAAATGCGTTTTTTTATTTTCATTTTCTTATAATTATATGTAAAACAGAGGATAAATCAATCCCTATACCAAGGGAAGAAGAAAAGAAAAAAATATAATAAATTGTTCAGATCTTAAAAAAAATTCAGTCATAAAAAGGAGGCGAAAATGAAAAATATATATCAAAATTGTCAAATCAATTATTGAATTTCCTAATACTTACCCCTCAAGTTAGTTTATGAAAATATGTAATGCTCTACTAACCAAGTTAATGATAGGTAAGGCAAGTAGAAGGTGCTAAGAATACTGGAAGTTAAATTTTTTTTTTCCTAATAATGTGATGATCAATTTATATATATTTGGTACATTCATGAAAAATGGGGTTATTGGCAATGTGATGAGCAACTTGATTATCTTAATAAAGTTGTATAAGTTGAGAATATTGAACTCCTAGATCTTGAAGAACTTTTAGCTAAATAAGTTCACAAGTAATATTTACCATTGCTAGATATTCAGTTTTAATGGATGGCTGTGAGACAATAGTCTTTTTTTCTTCTTAAAAAAAGAGGGCTTTGGTTCTTCAAGAAAGAAGGCTTTGGCCAAGCATGATAAAATAACTTATACAGGATCACCATATTATGAGACAACTGACTTAATTAGTGTTGGAGTCAGCTGAGAATTAAAGAAAGTTACTAGAGGGGAAAAAAGCCTTTGTTAGGAGAAGACTTAAGTATCTTAACTTTTTGATAACAATATCATAATGAGGTTGGTGATGCTTTTGTATGAATTGATTGAGAATGTTGATAAGATAAACAATGTTGGGCTTAGTGATGGTTCATCATATGAGATGTTCAACAAGTCGTCGATGTATCATTGGATCTTAAAAAATATTACATTGGTCATCAGTTAAATGCAAATTTTATTCCATGAAAAAAGTGGCAGGTTGAGCTCCAAGATGGTTACTGTCATTGAGAATGTCAAGAGCATATTTGTATTATCTTAAGAAAATTCTCAATTAACTACCTTGATGTTTAAAAATTATTTTAAGGGGTTAAGATCTTTAATATGAAACTTAGTGTGAGGAAATGCCTTCAATATAGTAATGACAGATAGATCATTCCTTATTAGGATAATATCATCAACATAAACGAGAACAATGATAAAAGTAGTTTTATAAGAATAGGTGAATAGAGAATAATCCGTTAATGATTGGAAATAACCAACTTCTTCAAAAGATTGGAAAAAATTGTCAAACCAGTCTTTTGACGCTTATTCGAGGCCATAGAGTGACTTGTTAAGATGACAAATGTGTTATTCACCCTGTTGTAAATAACCAAAGAGAATTGGCTTACAAACTTCTTTATGGAGATCCTTATAAAAGATATTAATTGTTGGCGTCTAGTTGATGTATAGTTCAATGGTGAATAACAACCCAACAAAGAGATAAAACACAATGACAAGTTTGACAACTGGTGTAAACATGAGTTGGTAATCTAAACTTGCAATTTGATGAATAATAAGAAACTTTTTAAGTTCTTTAAAAGCACTACAATTATTTTAAGGAACAGTGTTGTTAAAATACAATGATTTATGATTTACGATATATGATTTTACTTAAATCTTAAGTAAAATGATTTGAATCCCAACCTTGAATCCCTTTTACAAATCCTATGATTCTATGATTTGAATCCTTTACGATTTATAATTTAAATCATACTTGTTCTCTTCTACTTTAAGCTTCACTTGATTTTTATTTATTTTTTTAAATTGGTGGGGGCTTTAAGAATTGTTTAGAAGAAAAATTATTTTTATTCATTCTTTATAAGAGATTAAATGATATATATTCTCTTCAACATTAAATTACGTAGCTTTTTTTTTTTTTGTGATTTCTTACTTCTTAATTGGTCGAAACACCAAATTGATGTATGACCTACCTGTAATATTTTTATGAATGGTTACGATCATGCTGACTTATATGTATTATAGAATGATGTTTAGAAATCAAAATATCTTTTCTCGTCAATCTACAGTATTAAAGGTTTCTTTTTAACCATGATTTTACATAAAAGTAACGATAACATAAATTATTAAAAAAACCCCTATATGCTTTTAAAAGGAAATTTCATAGAAAACGAAAAATGAAGGAATAAAAATACTTTAACACTAACATGATATGGTATTACTTGGTGCACATTGATGGCAAAATGATGATAGATGATTTTTTTTTTTAAAAATTTGAGTTATTTATATATTTCATATTTTTTCAAAATTTTAAAGAATTTTACGGTTTACAATACGATTTGTGACCTGATACGATTCAACCCGTACTATGATTTGCGATATGATAAAAATTTTGATAACATTGCTAAAAAATAATGAGATGAATACTTGATTCATCCTAATATGATTTAAGAGTGCTCCAGTAAGTTATCCAGCAACTGTTGATGTTATTAAAGAGTATAAATAGTCATTTTAAAGTAAATTCTTTTTTAGGATTGTTATTCTATGAAAAATTTTTCTTAAGATACAACCATATTTTGCGAGGAGTTCTGCTATAAACAATGGTGTTAGTAAAAGTTTCATCTATAATATTTAGATTCAAGATGAAACCATATCATTACACCTCTCTCAGGTTTAGAATTTTGATGAGTTTGAAGTTGGTTTATTCATTGCGACATCGATAAATCTAAGTTTGTTTTTTGTGTTTAACACCATTTTCATGGTCATTTTTTAAATTGGTAATTCTTAACGATGAGTAAATAAAATATTAGGATGGCATCTGAGTAATCAGAGGAATAAAAAAAATAGAGATGATAAGTTGTTGGTTGGGCTTCACATGCTAAATGACATATCCATGATTGAAATAAACAGAGCACTAAAATGAAATGCGTGAATGAAGATAATGTTTGAATGAGGAGAATGATCTGATTAAAAAAATATATTTTTCAATGAACTCTAACAACAAGGTTACGGTCAAGCATGAGATCCAAAACTAAAAGACTCATCGGCAAAATCTTAAAAGATCCATGTTTTAAGAGTGTAAAAAAATAAATAAAATGATTATGAGAAGATGAAATTCATGAAGCAACAGACTAATGAGGAAAACACTGCTTGGAATTGAGTTGCCTGAAAAGGTCTGGGGAGACCAATGACATGCAAGAATTGGAAGATAATTCTATCTGCAATAATTGGATAAGATATGCTAAACCATAATAAAATTTGAAAAACAAACATAATCAAAGAATAAAATTTTGAACAAGATGAATGAATAACAATGATTAATTTTTAAATTCGTATTTTCTTTTATTATGATATAATGTACATATAGAATAAGAGAGGAAATCGATCCCTAAATTGAAGGAATAAAATAGAAAAAATATACAATAAATTGTCTAAATCTTAGGAAGACGATTCAATTCTAAGATTTAAAGAGCAAAACTAAAGAATATACAACAAAATTGTCATGATATCAGGTAAAGGATTATTGAGTTTCCTAATAAGTGAAAACTTACATTGTAACATTCTTTATGGTACAGTGGCCTGAAGAGTCTTAAAATAGTTACATTACATACTTGATGTTTGGCTTTTAAATAGTAAAGTGTTTACATGCATGTAAAACTTGTAAAGTGACTATGCACATTATATAAAGCTTGGAATGATGAACCTTGGTAAATTCTCCAATCATTAAAAATGGCTTAATTTTTTTGGCCATATAAGAGCATCAGCATATATACATGACAAGCAAATTAGATATCTTGAACCCATCACAATGGGCCCCACACAAAATCTAGAAGGTTTGTCATGGTGGGTGTCCCATCTCCATTATTCCCTATCGTGTAGCTTACCTGATGAATCAATCAACTTGTTTTGTTGGAGCCCTATTGAAACATCAAGGAACACACATGGTGAATGGATTTAATGTACTGTACAAATCATGGTGGATTCCACAAACAATGTGTGTGTATCAATTATTGTGCTCTTATATATATATATATATATATATATAACGGTGTAATTTGTTGTAATATGAATCATAGGTTCTTCTTAGCAAAAAAATTGTTAGGTTTAGCTTTGAAGTTTTTACCAATTGTAAACACTTCTCACTTAAACTTTTTTCATCCAAATGCTAAGAGTGAACTTTTTTTACTTGTAAACTCTTTACAAATAAAGGATTTTAAAAATCCCCCCCCCCCCCCCCCCCCCCAAAGACCTTGTTTCTGAAAAAGGAAACTACCATTTCTTTTTTGGGAAAAGCCTTAATATACTCCAACAAACTATGATATGGATATGTTGATAATAACATATTTAAATGTGAGATACAAGTAACCCAAAATAAACCATTTAAGTTATAATGGTTTATAACTTAAAATTTACACTAACTTGATAATAAAACTAGCTAATTGATTGAGATGGTAGAAATGAAAATCCCCAATGGACCCTATTTGGCTAAGGGTAGGAATCCAAATCCAAGGTTTGAAATCCTTAATATTTGAATTGTGACAATGTGCTTGTTAACATAGAATTTATGTCCCATTGAACTAAGAAATCGTGTTCGACAACCGGGGCTTGTGGAATCCAATTTTTTTTTTTTTCTTAGGGCTCACTATGATTTGAAAATGACCTTTAATCTATTTATCATATGTAATCTTTTATATTTTTCAGTACATTCTAAAAATAAAGTTGATTCAAAACTTCGATGAGTCACACCTGTGAATGTTACTTGCTCGCTCTCTAGACGGGTGTTCACATGTGCACTACTCATATGTGAGGTGTTCTTGATTAATTAGGTATAGTTTTCTTTTGTTTCCTTGGTTGTGCAATATCTTAGGGGTGCAATTTAGATATAGGGATATGCTTTGGGCTTTGAAGTTTCCACTAGCCAATAAGTTATTGAATCTATGGTCGGGTAGAAACTGTAGAATCACTTAAGGATGAACGAGTTGTGAAATACCATGATTTAAGTGATTCATGTGGTTGATTTGGGACCTTAGGTCCTGGGTAAGGGTCTCAATGATAAAAGAGGAAGGGGTTAAGCACTTTCTTTACCTGCACGACATGTGATCTTTATTTCACGAGGTTTCTAACTTTTAAGGGGGATTTAGTAATATTTCGATATCAAGTATCTAATCATGCTTCACATAACTCAGTGAGAAGGCTATGTAAGCAAAAATGAGAAGAACCTATCCTTACTTCGCAACGTTAAATTGCCAAGGGTATGCAAAGTTAGCGAAATAAAATAAAAATACAATAAGAGAAATACAATAAATGCTTAGCCTTACTTTGCAAAGTTTAAGACCCTAGGTAGGCAAATAGAATAATGTAAAAGAGAAGAATAAAAGTGAGATTTGAGAATGTAGATTTTAGGAAGGTGTAAAATGAAATGTGATTTAAACTAGATTGAGATGTGACAAAGAAAAGGGGAGATCTGATACCCTTTTTAGTGCAAAGGGGATGGTTGGATATCCTCGATTCCAAACCTACTCTTGACTTGATTGCCTTCTTTAGTGATGGTAAGTATGCAGTTTCTTGAGTTGGACAGGGCTTCAATATCTGTCAGAAATATTCAAAATCTTCAGAGGAGAGGGCACTAACTTGAATCTATCTTATATATATATATATATATATATCCTTTATTCTCTGTTCTGTCTCAGAAAGGCATGCTGCTGTGCTACATTTATAGACCAAGACCGTTGGCTTATGGTGGGCCAATGACGTAAGCTGATGGTATGGCACCTATCCATATTTTGAGATTTCGGTGTCTGGGAGGTTAGAACGAGATCTTGGTTAGGTAAAATGCATGCCAGGTGGGCATCGGTGTGCGACAAGCCAACAGACTACTTTTGCCCCTTACGCACTTTCTGCCATGTTCAAGGGGGCTTTGATCCTCTTAGGTGCTTATCTCCTTGTTATTCCTAGTTTGTTTGGTTTTAGATTGTCTTGATTGAGAACATTTGTTATCTTTAGGGGACGTTTGGGTCTTGTTCTGCATTCTTCGTTTAATTTTTCGATATTCCTTGAAACATTCAAGTTCAATTTTATTAGAGAACTATGATCATGGTTTTTGAAGGGGACGAACTATCGGCCCTAATTCTAGTTTCCTAAGCTAGGGATCCGTTAATCGGGTTCGATGGTTGCTTTAGTGACACGTTGGGGAGCTTGCCTCTCTGACTGATTAACGTTATAATGGTTGCTAAGTGACACAAGAATAATTTTATCGAAGCACAATCGAGGCTTGAAGAGTAGTTTTTATCTCAATTTGGGTGGAGTGTCTACAACACCAAATGGAACAATTGCGATACCCACTATATATTATAAACTTTCTCAATTACCTTTAGGGCCTCTTTCTTATATGCTATCCAATACATTCTGAAGATGCAATATAAACCCCAAAAATTAGTTCGACCAAACTAGAGGAAATAGCTCTAGTGTTGGGTTGAATTTGGAATCCTTAGATTTTGCAACCCAGGTAAAAAATAGGTTGGTAAATGTAAGAATTATGATATTTTGGATTGAAATCTAATTTTAGCCCCAAATTCAAGGTGCCAAATGACCAGTAACAAGTCTCCATAGATCAAAGGCGAGGAACGTTCAAGTAATCTAATTTTGGAATTACCAAATATCTATAGCAGGTGATGTAGTTGGATGGTTTAATTTTAGCTAGTGTATTTTGCATGCATAATTTTCGTTTGCTTGCGTATGAAGCTTAAGTTAAAGTAGTAAATAACTCCCTCTTCATTTTGCAGTTTTGGGATGAAAGTCAACTACATGTTGTTCGTTTCTTATCGTGTATGGTAAAACTGAGAAAACAAGAAGACAAAAACTTTGATATTCTAGCAGTGTGTTGGATGATACACATGCAATTAGAAATTACTTTTAAATTATTACATGGTTCAAGCTAGTAATTCAAACAAAGCCATCCAAATTATGTGTGCTAGTTTACACGTATCATAAACAAAAAGTTAACTTGTTTAATTATCTGAAATCATGTTGGTGGACACTTAAAGCCTGTATAAATACCATCTACTAAGTATCTTTTTTTTTTTTTTTTCCCTTATGGCATGAAAAAAATTACCTTTTTAAGTCAATTCAGTTTAATAAGTGCTCTTTCAAAAATAGCATAATACATTAAAGTTATTTATAACCATCAATAAAAAAATTCTTACTTTTTAATATTTTACTTTTCTACTCTCTCTCTCTCTCTCTCTCTCTCTCTCCTCACAATGAATAGTACATATTAAAAGTGGCCCTACATGATAGACAACCTACATAAAAGGTGGGGCCTATATGATGGAAGGTGCACATCAAAGGTGGGCTTCACATGATGGGCAATGGACATTGAAGGTGGGCCCCATATGATGAACAACTAACATTGATGGTGGGTCCACACGATGGATGACCCACATCAATGCCGGTCCCACTGAATGGTGGTCCACATCAAAGGTTGGCCCCTAATGATGAATGACCCACATCCAAGGTGAGCTCCACATGATAGATGACCCACATTATATGTAGAGCCCACATGATGGATGGTCCACATCAAAGGTGGGCTCCACAAGTTGGGCAGTGGACATTGAAGGTGGGTCTCAAATGATGATGGTCCACATTAAAGGTGTGCCCCACATTCGAAGTTGGTCCCCGCATGATGGATGACCCACATTCAAGGTGACCCCTACATGATGGATAACCTAAATCAAAGTTGGGCCTCTCAAAGTGGACATTCCACATTAAAGGTAAGCCCCATACAATGGACAGTGGACATTGAAGAAATGGCCAAGGTGGGCCCAACATAATGAACAATCCACATCAAAGGATGGCCCCGCATGAAGGACAATGGATATTAAAGGTGGACCAAAAGAAACTACAGGATAAGTTCTTATGTGATGTTGGAAATCAACCATATATAACCTTTTTACTTTTTGATTGATCAGTATGTTATTTACCAAACATACTCATCTACTGACCAAGATAAGCTATTTGATGTAGAGTAGCTTATGCAAAGTAACTTACCATCCAAAGGAAACCTTATTGGACCGTTAATAGTGAAAAATATCCTATGTTTTCATTTCAACAAACAAATGTCCATAGCTAAGGGTTAGGATTGTCCAACCAATCTTTAGTAAGTTAATCATAATTGTCTCCACAATTTAGTCAGTTTAATTTGATTTAATACATGCCAATTTGCCTACAAATCAAGTTTCATCCCCAGCCAGATCATCAAAGGACTCCCCTAATTAGAATAGAGTAGAGCCAGCACCCGTGCTAGGGTGACTAATCATTTGCGACCATCAAAGTGACAGTAGTAAATTGTTTGGATTTTGATACATAAGCTACTTTTCATGGGTTCATCCAAATCCTACTGCATAAATTGCAGAAAGATGAATCTACCATGCTCAAGTTCCTCTGTCGCTTCTGCACGAAGGTTTGCTACATACTATAGTAATAGGAGATGAAGAAACTTTACCCACTAAACTTAGGTCATTTTCTAATAATCTAAATCATATATATGATGGGTCTCACTTTGTATGGTGGATGGACAACAAATGAAAGCTTTACATTTGATTAATTCAAACCTTTGAAAATTTATTTCTTTTGCTTTGAATATGAATGGTCGACGTAACCTTTGCTCAATCAAAGGGTGCAAATATTGAATCTGAGAGGATTTTTTTCGTCATTATCTCTAATGATCTGTTGTAGTCCCTATCTCATAAATGGCTCAAATCGTTGAAAAGATTATAAGGGCCAGTTTGGTTTGGTGGAATCTTGCGTGAAAGAAATCATTTCATAATCATCATATTTCCTTCATTTAAATTGTAAAGAAAATGAGAAATTCTAAGGTAATCGTTAGTCTTATTTATTAGGGCAATTCTCTACAATAAAATACTAGGTGATGATTATAAAAATTAAAAAAAAAAAAATTTAATTGAAAAACTATTAAAATTCTTTTTTATTTTTACACACACTCACACCCACATATAACATGATGGGTAAGAACACCTTTGTGTTGAAACTCTTAAACCTTAATTTAAATCCATGAGATTTAATAAAATATGTAAAAGTTAAAATATAATAACATGTAAAAAAAATATAATAATAATTTTTCTAACATTAATTTTTTTCCCCAAAAAATATAATAATTTCTAACATTTATTTTTTTCCTAGGATTCCTTATATTCAAACTAGCCCTGAGCTAATGGTTAAAGCCCAAACCTATGCTAATGGAATGCAATAGATGAATTCCAGCTACCTCTAAGAGAGGAGAGCGGATTAAGTGACACCCCAGCCTCACCCAAGATGGTGTGGCCCTTACGGTGTGACCTACCTTGATGTATGTATTATGTATCCACGCCTTCCATCTGTTTTTCCAGATCATTTTAGGGTATTCTCCCAAAAATGAAGAAGATCCAATTATTAGGTGGACTATACCATAAGAAAAATCGGTGATTGATCCTCTTACCATTAAAATCTTATTAGGGAACACAATAATGTTTCCATAGTATTTATTTACCATCCAATCTCTTGATAAGGTCAAATAATCCTGGATGAAGGGAAAAAAACAAATATTAGCTTGATCCAAAACTTTCGTGGCCCATTAATGGTCAATCAACACTGTTTCCTATGTTATGGTCCACTTGATAATTGGATCTTTTTCATTTTTCAGATAATATCATAAAATGATCTGGAAAAACGGATGGACGGCTTGGATACATAATACATACATCAATGTCAGCCCCACGGTAACCCTACGGTAAGAGCCGCACCGTTTTGGGTGAGGCCGGGGTCTCACCGAACGGATGTTGGGACTGAGATATTATGGAACTCCCCAGTGCAAGTCTGAGCCAATGAGGTTTGTGTTTATGATTTTCTTCGTTGAATATTCTTATATTATTATTTTATTGCGAAGTGGTTGAAGCTTTTAGAGGGGTGTATGGTCCGTCGGGTTGCACTAGCACCGGGCAGTCCAGTTTAGCTGACTGGGTTGAGAGAGACTGAAACTGAAGTTCTGTAGGCAGATCGTGATGTGCCTGTGATCCACTCCATCCATCAGTTGGGCCATCTTATGTTCGTCGTCGTCGTCGTAATAAAGAGCAGCTTGATCTGAAAGTTAGGTAAACTGCACCCTTGAAACAATGTGAAATCACTTTTAGAATATTCAAACTCATTTAGTGTGGCCCACCTGTGTTTTGGATCTAAATCACTGACTAGAGCCTTTATATTTATGCAGTATGGCCCACTCGTGTTTTGTATAAGATGGTTTTTTTGATGTCTCTTCATCCCAGTGAGGCTCATCTGAAGAGGGGGTTGGATGGAATACAAGCAGCAAGATGGGCTATCTCATCCCCACTCTTCCTTGAGCTATGGCCCATCTGAGTTTTGGGTCGGTCTGATTTTTGGATATAGCTCCTAACATGAGGTGTATACATTTTTGGACCGAGTGTATGCCGCAAAATTACATCATGGTGGGCCGACATAGCTTGAGAGACCTTTGTCGTTGAACGAGGATATCCCTACAACCTGTTGGCCACTTTCAGTACAACAGGAACCGTTCATATTCTGTATTGATGTCCCACAAAAGACACTACGGCAGCAAATGGACGCTGGAACAGACGATTCTAACCAACGGTCAGTATAGCTGCATGTGGATCATCATCATTCTCTACGTCTTATCCTAACTAACAGGTGTCGGCTGCTACATGTGGATCATGGAAAATGAAATTCTCAACGGCTGACATTCGACCTTTTATATCATTGGTCAAGTGGCCAAAGTCATCCTCATGGCGTGATTACTGGACCGTGGGGGTTGAAAATGGAGAGTTATTTGTTATTACGACAGAGTAGGACACTTGATACACAGCCACTCATGAATTAGACAAGTTGCCTATATTAACTCATTTTAAAGCCACTAAATTGTGTAAACCGATACGATCTTAAAATTAGTCCTGACCTCTGATTCGTGGACACTTGTTTGTTGAGATAGAATCATTGGATTTTCTTTTTTCATTTTGAACCGTCCAATAAATTTACACTAGTTCCATTTGTGAATACATCTAAACTGGGGCCCATCATTTAGACAGTGGTTGAATCACTTGTATGTACTGTTTGCATTTTCTAAGAAATTTCAGAGTGCCTGCGTATCATCCATCAAACCGTACGAGAGCGTTAATTATTTTGTTTTTTCTCATCAGGGAACGAAAGAGACTTCTACCTCACGCACGCATGCACACCAAACGGACGCGGATTGAGGGGTGACCCTTACACCAACTATGAATCAAATCCAGCCACGTCATGACATCACACCGGACCTAGGTGGTGATCCGGTAGTAGAACGGAAATGCAGTAGAGCCATATCTATTCAGTACACGTGGCACAACGCTGTATCAATATCGATTCAGAGATTGGATGATTCTAACCATCTAACACGTGGTCATCAAAGCAACGGCAGAAAACAAAAATCGTCAAGGGCCCACATTCATTTTGGAAAGTGAAGAAGATCGCTGTTTTAATGATGGGTATGATGTTCGGAATCATACGTGCTAGGCACCACTAGATGGACAGTCGCAATTACAAAGCCAATCTGCCACTTGTACGATAGGAGCGATTGATCTGACATATTCCGGCTCTACCGGCTGTACATCTACCCTGCTTCAATCCTATCTTATCTCCGCGCTGGCAAAAGCATGCAGTTTGGCCGTTGAACGAAATAGCATTCTCCCACTTGCACTGGTATCGTCTACATCACCTGTTTTCCGCAGCTACGAACACCCATGCTCTGTGGGGTCCTCCATGTTGTATATGTAAATCTAATCCGTCCATCAGGTAATAAATCTCATTTTAACCGTACAAAAAAACCCTTAGCTTGATAAAAGACACCTACTAGCGATACCAACGGTAAAAGTGTAAAATTGTCACTAAGACCTCTAATTTCATACGGTGTGGCCCACGTTAGTTATATATCTGGCTGATTTTTGTAGCTGCATGTCATCCTGTTGAGATTCACCTGATTAGTGGGTTTGATGGATGCTAGATACACACCATGGTGGACCCACAAACAAACCTATGGTTGGCATCTACCCCGATTGTTCCTCGTGGTATGGCCCACCTGAGAGTTGTGGATCTGTTTGATTTATTTTTCCAAGGACTAAAATCGTGAATGGAACCTGATGTATGGTGTAGATTTTACATATACAGTATATCGGGCCCCACAAAGCTTGGGTGTTTTACGCGCCGGGTAAAACCTGGTGTAGAGGATTCTGGTCCCTCCCACTTGCTTATACTGTCGTTATCCTTTTCTGGATGCTCCCTCTGGCCAGGCGCCCTTCGATGCGGACTGCGGACTGAAGCGTACTGAGTAAACTCTGTGGGGGACCACCGTGGTGTATTGTGTCTAATCCACGCCGTCCATATGTTTTACCAGCTCATTTTTAAGGGCATGGTCCAAAATTGAAGCATATTCAAAGCTGAAGTCGACCACACGAGTCGATAAGACACATACATCAGTGTGGGCTCCACAGAGTTTATTCAGTCCGAAATCCAGGGTGTGCCACACATGTCAAAAGGAACAGACTGTCAGGAAAATGATAGCCAATGGTCTACATTCGGCCTACATACATTGACCAAATGATGAGTGGGCGAGCCTGACTCTCAGGATAGGATACCTGCAGTGAAATGGCTGTCAGATGCTCGTCCAGATCCTACATATATTCCACATCGAAAGGTGTGGGCCACTCGTCTTTGGCATGGAGCGATGGCCTGAGTTTTATGTGGGGTGGTTGGGACACGTCATTGGTCGGTATGATGTGATGAATGGCCTAGATATCACACACATGCCTCTTCAACCCATCCTTTCACATTTCACCACTCCGTCCTGCCACATGTGTGTAACATCTGGTTCATTCATCAAGTGGGGCCAGCACTAACATGTCCCTGACCCAAGAATGAGACCGGTCCACATGAACTGCACCACGTGAAAGATAGGTAGAGATAGTCTACGTATATTGTGTAGATATACAAGGGACTAGATGCTTTGTCCTCGCATGCCATTTTGTACACGTGGGTAGCATGTTAGGTGATCCATACCGTTCATCTGATGTCCACCACCAAGAGTGGGGCATGCCTGAAACATCTCCCATGATCACTAGGGAGGGGTTGAAAGGCAAATATATCAAAGTTCATACTCACCTTCTCCAATGCCCAAAGTTTTACCATGACCGTAGGAGAGAGAGAGAGAGAGAGAGAGAGAGAGGCAAATCAAGAGAGTAAATTGTTTCCTTTTGCCACGGCCCACCAAAGTTTTACACCTAGAATGAAAGTTGGGCCATGATGTTTTTGGGGTATTGCATTAGGTAGATAGCTCAAATTTTAAGCTTACATCAGGTGTGATGAGTCCTAGAAAAGTACTCACCACTTTCTTTTGAGAACTGTGTTGTAGGTGAGCATCCTCCTAATAAGCATATTGTTCACTCAACATACCTAATATACTTTTTGACTCATAAGTATGCTGTTTACCAAACATACTTATCTATTAAATAAGTAGAAACCAAGACAAGTTTCTTGAAGCATAATTAGCTCACGTAGAATAACTTATGATCCCAACCCATCCTAAATATGAATCAAGATATAGCAATTATAGTTCTATATATACTATTGCAAATAAGTGAGGATGTATTCTAGCACCTCTTAGTTAAAATGCCAAGGCCTATATTGTAAACACTAAAAATGAGTTTATCTCGTATTAGTTAATAACAGTTATGTATTAGAGACTATGTTTGTTGGTTATAAGATTTTTCTTTTATCCTCATTGTAAGAAATATAATATGTAATATATAATTATGATAAACTAAAATGAGATGAACTCAATTTTCAGCAGCTGTCTTCCAAAAACCCCTAAAACATTCCTTGGAAATCAATTTGAGAATGCCTAATTTTCATTTCTAAGAAGAGATTTTTCTTTTCTTTTCGATTACTTTCTTTCCATTCTTTTATGTGTTTTCAAAACCCCATCAGATGGGTCGATCTTTTATCTTGGGTCTTCCCATTAATGAGGCAGCGGCTCTCCAGATTGATGCCTGCGAAGAGATTCTATCCTCCATACTTAAAGACCCATGAACAAAACCTTGCTTATTGCATTGGGTAGCAGCTTCTGTACCACTTGGGTTGTGCAACACACGAGGAACCTTATCTTTTGTATTAACCTATTCTGTCTCTGTTAGTAGTTATTTGATTTCATGGTGCTCAAGATGCTCGCTCTGAAGCTGTCAAACCATGTCAGTCACTGCTAGTGATTTTTCTATTTGAGATCCTTTTTTGTACTTAACATAAGGCTAGTAAAATAAAAAACTCCAAGTTAAAATCTAGAGTACCATCAATCTATCCTTCACTCTCACAAAGAGATTGAGCTCGTTTGGAATGCATGAATTAAATGGTATTGAATTGCATTAGGTGGATTTAATACATTATTACACAATGATTGTGTCTAGAAATACCATAGTATTTTGACCTTCCAATTCTACATTTGGGATCAAATTTTCCTTAACGAAAAACACTATATTAAAAGTCCATTTGGATACCACTAAATAAGTTACTTTTTCTACCTAAGCAGTAGATAAGTAACTTAGTTAAGTTTGGTTTATGATCACTCACAACTTTTTATTTGAAGTCACTATATCGCTTCGGTTTAATAAGTAGAAATCAAGATAAGCTACTTGAGGCATAAGTAACTTAAGTAACTTACGATCCAGATCCAAACACCGCCCAAGTAAAACATGTGTTTAGTGGACCATGAAATTGTAATCAACGGATCAGATAGATTTCACAACCAATGCCAGTCACCTTTATGCACATGCAACTCAATTGTCATGTGTAAAGGGCACAACTGGATAGACGAGGTGGATAAAACACATGCATCAATGTGGGCCCCACAGACATACTGGATTTCAAAATCCGCTAACTAGGATGGGATGATATGATACTTAGATTAATCCAATTATTCCCACGTTTGGAAACCTCAGATGGAATTTACATTAGCCCAAATGCAATTCTATAACACCTAATCCCATGTTCCAAACAGTCCCTATGTTTCCTGTGAGGACCAATTTGAGAGAGCTGGTTTATCATTTCATATGATAGAGAATGAAAACAATGGGCTTTTACTGGAGTATCTTCGATCTTTGTTTGTCAAAAGGCTGATATCATTGCGTAAGGATTATATATCATGACTCCACATTAGCTTCAATTGAGCAAGCTGTCTATAATTCCATCTCCTAGAAAGCTGAGGCAAATGTTAAAAATGGACACTTTTTTGTAGTGATGATGATTGCCTGATGCTAAAATCAAGTAAATCTAGTCATGAGGTGGGACAACACCAAAATAAACGGACAGCTGATGTCTCGTTGAAATGTTGTGCCGCCCATCCAATGAGTGGATTGACCTCGTTGCGGCCCACCTTTTGCATGGGCCTGATATTCTACAATGTGACATGGTAGTGGAGGAAAAAATGATAGATGTGAAAGTTCACGTACAGTGGCTGCATGTCTCTGTGTCTCCTTGACACACTCACCGGCCCGTTGTTTTAAGTAGTGTGATTCATCTACTGTCCACAATGCCACATGTGTGCAACAATTGAGACGGCTCAAATGGTTGGACCTACAGTGCATGAGCATAGGCCAAAACCCTGATACAATGCTTTTTGTTAACGCAAAAAATTGGTAACAGATGTTGATCAATGATCAACTTTAAATCTTCGTCGTTCGATCTCCAATTAGGAGAAGAATAGTGTAGATTGAACTGCTAAGATGCACGGTTGCATATGATGTTGTGTACCTTGAAATTTAGTATAGAGGGCATTTTATAAGGAGTTTTAGAGAGCCATGATCTTTGGCGGTTCCGTGATTTGTGGTGGCAAGGCTGAGTGAATGTAGGCTGAGCAGGTCGAGGCCAAATGGGCCATGCCAAAATCAAGGCCGAGCGCCAAGGCGGACTTAGCTTCCTCTCTTAAATACTTGGTCCATGACCGTACTTGTGGCCGACTGCTCCTTTGACCTGGTATGCTAAATTGTCGTGTGGAATATGAACCTTGGTGAAAGCCTTCTGTGTTTTGAGCTCAGCTCAAATCTACCCATGACACTTTTAATCTCCATTGTAGACTCAACTATTAACAAAAAAAAAAAAAAAAAGTGGTAAAGGATTTCATGAGTGGTCCTGACCAAAAGAAGAATAGTCCAAAAGTTAATCCAGGGAAGAAAGGCCGAGCGTGCATTGTGGGTTTTAACTGGTATGACTTTTCACTATCATCTTTGACTTTTACTCATGATAAAATTCCACAATTTAAGATGGGCCACAAACATAGGATCACAACCGAGCAACTAAACCAATGTTTATCAACTGTTGATCTCAATGTTTGGACTGCTCAGATCATTCTATTGATAATTTTAGTGATGCCGTGGATTCAGAATTCTCTAATTATGTTTGACAAATTGGATTCAGAATCCCTTGTAATAAAAAAAAATATCTATACACTTAAATTATGTAGTATATTTATGGGAGTTTGTGTTGGAGAGCCTTCAAATTGTGCTTGGTTTGGGTGCTCAGATCGATCGAGCGACCGGTCTGACGTTGTGACCCAGATGCACAACAAGGCAAACAGGTCTCGATGTGGCCCTAGACCGGTCGTGCGACCGGTCTGGAGGGGGCTGCGACCGGTTGGCTTTGAGGCAGCGTTGGACGTTTCTCCCTGGATTGGTCTTTATGCAAGGTGCGACCGGTCGGCTGTGCGCGCGGAGTTCTTGCGTAGTCCGCAGTACTGTGCAGGGTGTTTCTATTTTTAGATTTCTTCCTATTTAAGGTGTTGTAATCCGACTGAGAGAGATATCCTAAGGTGTCCAAGGTTTCCTATTCGTACTAGGAAGAGGGGAGAGAGTTGTGAGAGAAAGAGAGCTTGGGTTTTCTCTGTTTTCCTTGCTTGTGGGCTGTCAAATCTCTATAATCTTCTGATATTCATAGTAGGATCGCTTCGTGCCATGATTTTTTTACCCGTTTTGGGGTTTTTCCACGTAAAATTTGGAGTCTCTTGTGGTGAATGCTTTTATATGATTGATTGCATCTTGTTTCTCGTTTGATTTCGCATTGCTTCACGCGTTCGGCGTTCCGCTTCCGCTGCCGGCTTTCCCAACAAGTGGTATCAGAGATAAAGTTGGGGTGGAGTAGATTCGAATCTGAAACGAGAAGATGGGATCGAGCGCAAGGTTCGATATAGAAGTTTTCTGGGAAAAATAACTTTGAGCTATGGAATGTGAAGATTGAATCCTTCCTGGTTCAGCAAGGGCTTGATGGAGCTCTTGGAAAACGACACGAGGCTATGAAAGACGATGAGTGGACGAGGCTCGACAAGAAGGTAAGAACCTCAATCCTGTTAAACCTTATGGATGATGTTCTCTATCATGTCATGAAGGAGAAGACTGCAGCTGAAACGATGGTGAAGCTAGAGAAGGTTTATGCCAAGAAATCTCTAGAGAATCGCATGTACGTGTTGATGCAGCTGTTCACCTTGAGGATGGCTAAGGGAACGGAGGTAGAGGACCACCTGAGCACGTTCAATAGGCTGGTTTGCAAGTTGGTGGAGATCGATGAACCGATGAAAGATGAGTATCAAGCATGGATCTTGTTGAATTCTCTTCCAGATTCATATGTGTGGTTCAGGGACTCTATGTGTGTAGGAAGGGAAACCATAAGTGTCGAGACCGTTATCTCAGCCCTCCAGTCGAAGGCGATGAGAAAGAAAAGTGGTGACGTGGCTTCCCGTTATTCCTCAAAGGCACTGGTTATGAGGGAAAAAAGTTCTGAGCATGGAGGATATTCTAAATCGGGATCGAGGGCCAAGGGTAAAGGTAAGTCTAAGGTGAAGTGCTGGAATTGTGGCCGGGAGGGCCACATAAGAGGGGATTGTCAGAATCCCAGGTTGAGGCAAGAGAAGTATGAAAATTCTTCTAGAGAGGGAGCCAATACCGTAGAGGACGGTGGAGATTTGTGTGAAGTGCTGACTGTATCTGGCAATGGATCAAACGGTAGTAAGTGGATCCTTGATTCAGGGGCTTCATGTCACGTTTGTCCTGACCGGAGTTCATTCACGACATACAGAGAGTATGGTGGAGAATCGGTGTTTGTGGGCGATGGAGTCGCTCATAAGGTTATGGGTATTGGTACTGTGCACATCAGGATGTTTGATGGGGTCGAACGAGTCCTGGAAGATGTGAAGCACGTTTTCAAGATGAAGATGAATGTGATTTCTCTTGGAGCACTCGAGGCAAAAGGGTGCGTGTTTATCGGCCGCGATCGTTGTTGTGAAGTGATGAAGGGAGCACTCGTGTGTATGAAGGCACGGAGGTGTGGCCATCTTTACATATTGATCGGGAGCACAATTCACGGTGGAGCTGCGGGAACGGCAGCGAGATCCACGGTTGCTCGTATGTGGCAAGTGCCCAAGGGCCACATGAGAAGAGCGGTAAAGGGCGTGAATTTACAACGTTAGGGTCGATGGTGGCACGAGAAGCTGTGGAGCTATGATTGAAGATGAGATGACGTTGTAAGGATGTGTTAATTCAACGTTCGAAGCCTCGGTGGAGATTTTTGGAGAGCCTTCGAACTGTGCTCGGTTTGAGTGCTCAGACCGGTCGGGCGACCGGTCTGACGTTGTGACCCAGATGCACAGCAAGGTAGACAGATCTCGGTGTGGCCCTAGACCGGTCGTGCGACCGGTCTGGAGGGGGCTTGCGACTGGTCGGGCGACCGGTCGGCTTTGAGGCAGCGTTGGACGTTTCTCCCTGGACTGGTCTCTGTGCACGGTGCGACCGGTCGGCTTGTACGCATGGAGTTCTTGCGCAGTCCGTAGTACTGCACTGCGCAAGGTGTTTCTATTTTCGGAATTTCTTCATATTTAAGGTGTTGTAATCCGATTGAGAGAGGTATCCTAAGGTGTACAAGGTTTCCTATTCGTACTAGAAGATGGGAGAGTTGTGAGAGAAAGAGAGCTTGGGTTTTCTCTGTTTTCCTTGCTTGTGGGCTGTCAAATCTCTGTAATCTTCTGATATTCATAGTGGATCGCTTTATGCCATGGTTTTTTACTCGTTTTGGAGTTTTTCCACGTAAAATTTGGAGTCTCTTGTAGTGAATGCTTTTGTGTGATTGATTGCATCTTGTTTCTCATTTGATTTCGCATTGCTTCACGCGTTCGGCGTTCCGCTTCCGCTGCCGACTTTCCCAATAGTTTGAATTTAATTACTAGCTAAATCAACTATGATTTCCCTAATTGGTCTACATATGTCATGTTTGACATAATGATTATAATAAACTTATTGAAATATATACTTTTCGAAAAATGATAAAATTCCACACCTTAGATGGGGCACAAGCATAGGATCACAACTGAGAGACTAATCAATGTTTTTCATCTGTAATTTTAGTGATGCAGGTGATAATCTGATTGATTTATACAATAAATTAGCAACCTAATAACACATATTATAATAGGCATGTGACTCTTTTACCTTTAAAAGTAGGCTAAAAAAAAAAAAAAAAAAGAAAAAGAAAAAAAAAAAGGAAAGAATTGCGAAACTCACTAAAAGTGAGAATTTGAAATCCCTTAAATTGAAATACCATTTAATACACCCTGTCCCACGTGGAATGAACAATTGGAACCATCCATTTGGTGACAATTAAATGGACGGCTAAACAAATTTCATTATTGGATCATCCAATCAACGTGACTTGCTTGTTGTGGTCCATCTCCGGTGGGGCCCATAACTTGGAGATTGCGAGACGCGCACGGTAGATAAAGTCACTACCATCGCAAATGCAGAAGTGTAGTAGAATACATGCAACCCGTCCACCGAATACTCGTAACCGTCGCTTCTTTCATCTGAAGCTGATAACGTTTCACCACCAAACCCCCACTGACGGAAACCGTCAGATCAAGAAAAGAATCTCCGCTAACGGACGTATGGAGACGGAGAACGAATGATGCCGTCACAGTTATAACGGTACTGTTACATCACGGGAATTAGAGAGAAGATGGCAAATGGCAAATCGATGGGAGTTCGTTTTGCGTCCGTGAAAACTCAGGATCCAGCACGTGTCACCGTCCAGTTGACCCACATGCTGAATGATCCGATGATCGAAACCGTTCATGTTGTTGATTGAATGCAATAGACACCACAGGAGAAGCGTTACGCTGGATGGAGGATTATAACCATACTATCTGTAGATGACTTTAGAACATCGGAAAAGAAGCTTTTCAATGGCTAGGATTAACTCGAAACCAAAGATTAGGAATTATGTAACAAGAATATGGATGGTCCAAATCATGGGAAGATCTCATATAATGTGGCGTCTGGATCCTAGGTTGCGACAGGTAAAACAATCTCAGCCCATAGTGGCGGAGAATCTCACACACACACACACACACAAGCCATTGATGGAGATTGTTTAGATGCCATGTCTAAAATGTCATATAGGGCCCGTTTGGATCGTAAGCTGCTTAATATAAGTTACTTATGCCACAAGTAGCATATCTTAGTTGAAAATAAGTATGTTTGGTAAAAACATACTTATCAGGTTTTCCTCTCTTTCGTTTCTACGGAAAAGTTAAAAAGCTAAAAAAATTAGCTGAAGTGGTGATGTATTTTAAGTAAAAAAGTTACTTATTACTAATCATAAACCGAACTTACTTATCTCAAATAAGTTACTTTTCTACTACTGTAAGTAGAAAAAGTAACTTATTTGGTGCTATCCAAACGGGCCCATAGTAGGCCAGGCTTGCATGAACTGTTGGTCAGTAGCTTTCAAGGTTTTCTTGGTTTGGGCAGGCATGGCCCAATTTCTACTGGTGGCCAACGAGATCCTTTGGCACCTTACCATTTCAGTTGATGAGATTACAAATGGGCCAGTTATAGAGGCCATTTTTGGCAAGCCCAGTTCTGTATCCAGGCCCACTAAGGGAGTGTTTGGATTATAAGTTACTTAAGCTACTTATGTCATAAGTAGATTATCTTTGGTTTCTACTTATTAAATGGATAAGTATGTTTAGTAAACAGTATACTTATCAGCTAAAAAGTAGAAAAATATGTTTGGCTCCCTTTGACAGCTAAAAAGTAGAAAAATATGTTTGGCTCCCTTTGACATGGACAGTGAGAAAAAGCCTTCTTAGACATGACTGTGAAAGAGAGAAAATAGGAAAGTCATAAGTTGAAAAGCTAAAAAAAAATTAACATATTAAGATAAGTAGCTTTTAGCTAATAAGTCACTTTTAAAATGATGCTTACCAAATTAACTTAAGTGCAAAAAGTAACTTAATTACAAACAGCCCTAAAGGTGAGCATTTACATGTCTAAGATCGGCCAAGACTGAATATGTGTTGGGCCTAAAGGAGGAAGGGTTGGGAGTTGAGAACTTAACGGTGACATTGCTGGTGCTTATTCAAGGGCATACAGGGAGACTTTTACATTGACGTATGTAACGGGCCGAACAGTTGGCATAGGTGCATATCTTGCTTGCCTTGGCATGCGTTGCATTCAGCGCCTTGATCAGCCTGGGTTTTCTGCACTGAACAAACTTCTTAGGAGGGAAGTGTACAGCTCCCATATGCAATTAGGTCGCCCAAAAATCATGGCAACAAATGGGGTTGTTCATCCGTGTCAGATGATCTTGAAGGTGTTTCAGCCATTTTGAATTGGCTCAGCTACGTACCACCCTTCATTGGTGGGCCACTTCCTGTATTGGGTTCCCTGGACCCTTCCGAGAGAGCCTGTGGAGTATTTCCCGGAGAACTCATGTGATCCTCGTGCAGTTATTTGTGGCATTCGGGATAACATTTACGAGTGTTTGGTGGTATTTTTGACAAATTAAGATAGAAATATAGGGGCAATTTTGACACCGGGTTCGAGTTAGGTGACCTGTATGATGTGGGGGCACACTCGGAGTAGGTGGCTCAGTGTGAGGCATGTTAGGAAAACTGGCAGCGGAAGCAGAAGCAGATATGTGCAGAGCAATCCGAGATCAAACGAGTAAACAAGATGCAATCAAACCATACATAAGCATTCACCACAAGATAATCCGAATTTATGTGGAAAAACCCCTCAACGGATAAAAAACCATGGCACAAAGCAATCCACTATGAATAACAAAAGATTACAGAGATTGACAGCCCACAAACAAGGAATAAACAGAGAAAACCCCAAGTTCTCTCTCACACACACCTCTCCTCTCTTCCTAACACGATTAGGAAATCTTAGACTCATTGGGATACCATCTAAATCCGGATTACAACTCTTTAAATAAGCAAAATTCTGAAAATAGAAACATCTTACGCTAGTACTGCGAGCTGCGCAAGAAATCCGCGCACACCTTTAAGGCAAGATTATTCCTGCAGATGCACGCACTCATCCGCCAACCACATGCATCAATTAATCCACATGACGGAGAGTCGAATCGTGTCTGTGGGGAGCAAACCCACGCCAATCACTCTTGGTCAATAATGCATATGAAAATATATTAGAGCCGGTTTAATGGGGGTCCAACATGCACCCCAAATAAATAATTCAAACGTCCCAAAGAATATAGATCTCAAGCAAAATATAAAAAATTTATAGAGAGAGAGAGAGAGAGAGAGAGAGAGAGAGATTAAAAAATACTGTTTCCTTCAGCAACTAGAGCCCCTCAGGATGAGGTGCCACTACGGAGTGCTTGTGCTTTCTTGGTTTTCCAATGAGCCAACTGCATTCAGGCTGCAACATCACCCGTATTACAGTCACCATGCATTTACAATCTCCATAGAAAAGGCATTCATTCTCTTCAAGTTCGTATCTAAATCAATTTCAAACCTACATATCAAAGTAGAGAATGGCAAAAACTAATGACATTTTAACATGAGTTCAGACAGTTTTCCAATACTTTGCTCGTACATCTATCTTAGCTAAAGGGGATGTGGAATCTATGCTAAAATAGATGCACATTTCTTTCCCTTCTGAAAATGAAATGCTTCTAATACAATAGATGCACATTTCTTCTCCTCCTGAAAATGAAATCCATGAGGGGTTGTACGTGTTGTGTTACTGTGAATCATCATTCGCAAACTAAAAAATTCGACCTGTTACACTACACGCACATTTCTTCCCCTTCTGAAAAAGAAATGCTACAAAGTTCTATTGCCAAAAATCTGGAAGGGTTTGTACATGTTGCTGTAAATCATCATTTAAGAAATCAAACATTCGACCCGACTTGATGCCTTGCAGGGCCGGGTCAACTTGAAAACTCAGGTTAGAATTTTGTATGATTTAATTTTAGGTACTTAGGTCCTGTTTGGTAGATTCCTAAAAATGAACCTGTTTGGTCAGGGACTAAAACAGAGTAGTGCATGAGTGCAATTTTAATAACAATAGAATTGAAAATGATGAATTAGTTATGTAACCTACATTTCCTGGTATATTATGTAATGATGGAAATATGTATGGCACACAACACTGTGAGCATATACTTAGTATCAAACTGTAAATAAAGAGAGAACTGATATGTTACCTCCTTGACATGTTCTTCCTTCTGTGGCAAAATCAACTCAATCCGGCAAGGTGAAATTAAAAATATTGGTATAGCTGAGGGTATCAGATCAAAGAAAACCATTTTTTTTTTTTTTTGAAGAGCAAAACCAAATACATATTGACCATAAGTTTTTAATAGCAATAAATATCAGCCAATATTTGAGCCATGCTTACCAGATGGCTAAAGAAGAACTGAGATGATGATATAGCAGAGAAAACTTATGGCTGATTTTTCCATGGGCACAGTGTGTGCGGCGCCTCTGCTTCTGGGCTTGATTTACCTGGATATGATATACAAAAGTGTGTCTAGATCCAACCTTTCACTCAAGATACCTTTTGGCCTTGGCCAAAGGCAACTTTCTGATTGCCTGAATATAGAAACAGGCGAGATTGGTATGAAGCAGAATATTGTAATCATTTTGACAGCAGGGAAAAAGCTTTAAATGAAGTTCAATCGTAACAGAAATAATAGGTAATCTATTTTTCTCATTAAGAAGTTAGGATGGAATGTCCCAAAATTAAGTATGACATGAAAAGATAATCAACTTCATTTTGTAATTGTCAGTTGCTAAAAGATCATCAACTTCAATTTACTGTGTCTGAGTGATCCATCCAGGGTTCATTCCTGGTTGCTGGGGCTGTCAATGGGTGCCCAATCAACTCGCCTGGTTCAGCTACCAGGGTCTCACGTTTTCGTACCCGTTAAAAATGGGAGTGGATTAGGTGTGGCACACCGCGACCCTTACCATAGGGCCCAACTTGATGTGTGTATTCTATGTACCACCCTGTTCATCCTTTTTTCTTTTTAGATCAATTTAGGGCAGGGCCCAGAAATGAAGCAGATCCAATTCTCAGGTGAACTATACTATAAGACGCTGGTGATTGTCCATTAATGGACCACAAAAGTTTTGTATCAGCTGATTTTTTTTTTTTCCTTCATCCAAGTTTAGGTGCCCTTATCAACAGGTTGCATGGCAGGTAAACATTACGGAAACATTAAAGCAGGGCCCTAGGAAGTTTTCAATGGTAGTGCATTGAATCACCACTGTTTCCTATGTCATGGTCCACCTGAGATTTGGATATGCTTAACTTTTGTGCTCATGCCCTAAAATGATCAAGCAAAACAGATGAACAGTGTGGATGTAAAATATAAACATCAAAGCAGGCCCCACAGCAAGGGCCGCACGTAATCCGCTTCCATTCAAAAATCTTGCTGCACCTAATCCGCTCTCATTCTTGCTGCACCTAATCCGCCCTCATTCTTGCTGCACCTTATTAATATCATATTTACATCCCATTACCTTTTTAAATTAACTTTTCATTAATCAAGATAATCATCAAATGGTACCTTCTGTCATTTACGTGATATTTTTTCATTAAATGACAAAAATGCCCATCTTAACAATGTAGCTTAATTACTTGAACGTAAATAAAATATTTACTGAGTATTTATTATTTAAAATTACTAAAAGAGAAGAACACAACAGTGCTGTGAATTGCGTATGTTGCTATTAGTTGGTGCTCTGTGGGCCTACCATGATGAATGCCTTTTATCCACACCATCCATCCATTTTGCCAAATCATTTCATGTTATGTTCCCAAAAATGAGTTAGATCCATATCTCAAGTGCACCACACTAAAGGAAAATGTGGTCATTGAGCTGCCCACCATTAAAAACTCCTTGGGGCCACAAAAGTTTTGGATCAATCTGATATTTGTGTTTTCCTTTCATCCATGTCTATGTGGCCTAATCAATAGGTTGAATGGCAAATAAAAATTACAGTGGGCCCGAGGAAGTTTTTAATGATGGGCGTTCAATCACCACTGTTTTCCTGTGGTGTGGCTGAGATTTGGATTTGACTTATTTCTAGGACCATACTCTAAGATGATATATAAAAATAGATGGACAGTATGGATAATAGCATATAAATCAGGTTACTTATTATTATTATTTTTTTGTTACTTATGCAACCGACCCACCCTGTTAGCAGGTCAACACCACACTATTAGTCAGATGATGCACCCACCATAGCATTCCAGCCTGAGACCTATTCTTCCAGCTGGCCTAGCAGGCAGACACCACCGTCATAGGTTAATTGCCATCCCACCTGTCATATAGACTTGATAGACCTGGATGAAGATAACACAAATATTAGCTTGATCCAAAACTTATATGGTCCCTAAAAAGTTTTGGGCAATTGTTTAATCCAGACTATGTGGTCCACTTGAGCCTTAGATCTGCCTCATTTTTTTGGATTGTACGCTAAAAAAAATGGCAAAATGGATGGACGGTGTAGATAAAATCCACGCATCACAATGGCCCCTTACATGCACTGTCCGTTCAGAACTAAAGATGGCAGTGACCAATCCGCACCCATCTTTCCTTCCTCGATCAGATTGAGATTAGCTGGCTTGCTAGCGAGTTGATTAGGCGTGCCCAGCCCGGAAGCAGATTGCTTACAGAGTAATTCAGTACGCTAAGCATACTTGGCCCTACTGTGATTTATGTATTTTATCCACTCTGTCCATCGATTTTACCAGATAATTTTAGGGTTTGAGCCCAAAATTGAAGCATATTCAATGATCGAGTTGACCACACTACAGGAAAAAGTGTAAATTGGATGTCTACTATTGAAAAATTCCTAGGAGATAACAAAAGTTTTGGATCAAGCTTATATTTGCATTTTCCCTTCATCTGTGTGATCTTATGAATATGTTGGATGACAAATAAACATCACAGTGGGCCTTAGGAAGGTTTCAACAGTTATTCCCACTGTTTCCTGTGGTATGGACCACTTGAGCTTTGGATATGTTTCAATTTTGGGTTCAACCCCTAAAATCAGTTGAAAAAACGGATGGATGGCATGGATAACCGATATACGTTGGTGGTGGTCCAGCAAAGTTTATTCAATGCAATAAAGGTATACTGAGTTAGTACCCAATCCGATTTCGCCATCACCCAAAACGCAAAATGGGTGTAGCCTTGACCGTGGGGCCACCTTGATGCATGTATTGCATATCCGTATCGTCCGTCCATTTTTCCATACCATTTTAGAGAATGATCCCAAAATAAAAGGTGGGCCGCACCATAGAAACAGTGGTGAGTGACTATTAAAAGCTTCTTACGGACTACAAAAGTTTTGGATCAGGCTGATATTTGTTTCTTTTGCTTTCATCTAGGTCTGTGTGGCCTTATTAATGGGTTGAATGTAAAGTAAACATCAGGATGAGCATCACAGAGGCCTTAAGAATATTTTAATGGTGAGCATCGAATCACCACTATTTCCTATGTTGTGGTCCACCTAAGAATTAGATCTTCTTTGGATCATTCCCTAAAATGGACTGAAAAAATTGATGGTCAGTGTGGATATACAAGGTGGCCCCACAGTCTGGGCCACACTGGCATGGGTGAGGCTGGGGCTGCACTTAATGTGCTCCCTATTGCCAAAACCACCCAGCAATGGTGTGGTGAAGTGTTGGGAACTGTGGGGCCCACCTTGATGTATTTGTTTGCCATCCAACCTGTCATCACTGCTTTGACAAATAATACGTAGAAGAATAAAAAGAAGCTCATGTAGGAAAGAATGTATTTTTTTTTTTTTTTTGGTGGGGAGGGGGGAGATTTCTTCGATTTTTGGCCTGTAACTAAGCAATTGTATATTTCATAATCTGTTTATTTTAATTTGACTTTATACATTCTATATGTACCATTTCTTAGTGCCTGGGTATCAAGCATCATATACAGTCAACATACCCAATAACTCTTCAATTCTGACTTGTTTGTCTTGAGCTTTGACTAAGTCCATCAACAAGTTGTATAGGTTCACCACTGCACATTCAAGGCCAAATGCATTGACTGGGTACTACACAAAGCTCAGAATAGAATGACCTATACTGGTAGTTGATGAGTAATTACTTTTTTCTTTGATTGTAAATTATCAAAGAGTTTTCCTCAGAATTCAACAAAACCAAATGTCCTTGTTATCTTTGGGATGTTACTGAACTGCCTCTTTTTTTTTTTTAAGTGTAACAATTTATCATAATGTCCTTATATGATTATAATTGTCACGGTTTTGAGGATTGCAACTGTGGGAGAGCTTCCTTGCTTTATCTACATGTGGTAGAACTCAATTGAAATGGACATGTATTACAATTTCAGAAAAAGAAATGCATGCTACCAGTTTTATTGAAAAATGACATATTCTTAAAAAAGCAGAAAAAGGCAAAAAGAAGCACAGGTTTAACAGATGTCAATTACATATATAAACATGGCCACAACAAACCACTTTGAGACTTTGCTCAACATCCAAAAAAGGGCAGCAGATAACCTTAGACAAAAAACTCTAGCTCACAAAAAATAAAAAAAATAAAATAAATAAAAAAACCCACAACAAAGGCCTCTTCACATCTATAAGCCTTTTGTTTGGTATAAACCCACATCCTACTAAAAAAAAGACGGAAGTAGACTCTGCTTTGGTACAAAAACGTCAGACTCCAACCCTCTTTTAATCATACTATACTGGATCATACTAAACTGGAGCTGCAGTAGGGTACTCAATCCATCACAAGATAGTGTACACGTTGGGCATCACACTTTCCGTATGCATTAAAACCAACAGCTTCAAAGCTTCCTGACTGATGCCATGAAACCACATTTCATTCAGGCATTTCATTGAACAGCCAGCGTGCATCGTTGAAGAGGCCAAATCTCATATACGTGTTGATGAGAATGTTGATTAGGAACGTTTTGGGATCATACCCATTTGAGAAAACATGATGGTGGATGGGCTTGCCTTGTTTGATCGTGCCACTATCGATCCTGTGTTTTTTAAGGGAATTTATGACATTGTTCACCTTTGGGAGGTCTTTTTGGTAGCAATTCAGGTGAGATGTCCTTTTGGTTCCGCGCAAACATCATATGGAATTTGTGCGGAATCAAATGCTTTTTCATCCCACCTAATCTCATCTAATACCATGCGCCAAATACCCCCTTGTTTTTTCTTTTCATCTATATCTTTATAATCTTATCAATAGGTTGAATGGTCAATAAACATTATGGTGGATGCTAGGAAGGTTTTAATGATGTGAATTAAATGATCACTACTTCCTGTGATATGATCCACCTGAATTTTGTAGGCTTCACTTTTGGGTAGGGCTAGTCCTGAGTCGAGTTAGCTCGAGAAACTTGATCGAGTCAGCTCGAAAAAACTCGCCTCGATTTAGTAAAACTAGTCAAGCTTCATTTAAGAGCTCGAGTTAGAAATCTAGTCAAGTTCGACCACTAGGTCACTCAACTCAACATGATTCAAGCTCGACCTCGACTCGACTCGACTCATTTTATATAGATATTTGTTTAAAAAAAAAAAATCTTAATATTCCTATTTCTTGGTCCCCCAATCAAGGCAGTCCATTCATGTGGTAAGCTATGCATGTACTGTGTTAATCTATGGCTCATAAAATGTTATTAGTGGTCTACATTTAATGTGTGTGTGATCTGGCCAAAGAAAAAACCGATCAGAGCTAGGCCATTTAAATGATGGGGTCCACTAGTAGAAATGCTATTCTCCCCTGATATATTCGTGATTTTTTGAACTTAAATGTTGTTGACTTTTAATTTGTATTCTGTAGTAAAAAATATAATAAATTGAGATGGGAGCAAACTTGACTCGACTCAAGGTGAGCTCGCCTCGACTTGATCCACTAGCTCACTTCGAAAGTTATAGTAAACAAGGTAAGCTCCAATGGTAAGCTCGACGGTGAGCTCGAGCTCGAGCTAGAGCTAGAGGAGAGCGCAGACAAGTCAAGCCAAGCTTGGCCACCTCAACCTGGCTCACGATGTACAGCCCTACTTTTGGGATCACATCCTAAAATAAGCATTGAAGTTTGGGTGGTCCAGCTTAAGTAGGGCCCACAGATACTCCAGGGCTCCAGATTATCATTCATATGATGCATGGGAGAGGAAGGTAAGAAAATTTTTGCTACACCCAAGCGTTGCACTAGCTACACCTTACCCACCATGATGTATGTGTTGTATCTACACCGTCCATCCATTTGGCGAGATCATTTTACGGCATGACACCCAAAAAGAGGCAGATCGGACGCTCAAGTGGACCCATCAGAGAAAATAATGGGGATTGAATGACAACCATTAAAAAGTTCTTGGGGACCACTTGAGCTTCCTCATTTCTGGTGTCATCCCTAAAATGATCTCGCAAAATGAATGGACGGCGTGGATACAACATATATATCATGGTGGGGTCATTGCTACACCCGGCGAAGCTAGTGTAGCCAACGGGGTGTGGCAAAAAAATTCTCGAGTAAAGGGAAGGTCCAACCTAGAGTCATAAATGAATGGACGGTCTGGATCATGTGGTGGTGGGGCAGAAGTAGATACGAGAAATACTTCTCTCCACAGCAGCCCTTGGATTTCCGATTGGAAAAGCTCAAAACCCCTGAAATGACGGTGGTGGGGTCGGCATCCCCCTCCCTCCTCAATCGCTTCCCTGCAGCTGCCTTGCTCGCCATCGCTGGAAGTAGCACCAAAGCTATCATGCTCGGCAGCAGCAGCAGCAGCGGAGCGGCGTATACAACCCTCCTCGAGCGAGTCACGTGCGAGCGAGAGATCAAGCGCAGCAAATTCATAGCCATTGCAGCTCCCATCTCCACCGAGCAATCCGCCCATTCCTTTCTCTCCGAGGTGGGCCCATCATCACCATCTTGTTCATCATCATCATGGTCGTCATCAAGATCATCATCATCATATTCTCTCTTCATGTTAGGTCCGAGATCCCCGTGCCACTCACAACTGCTGGGCCTACAAGGTAAGAGCCGTACGATTTCTTTGATTGATCAGGTCGGTAATCTCTCTCATGGATTCTGTAACTGCAATTGATTTCCTCTATCTCCCTCTAGATTGGAGATCAGTACCGTTGTAACGATGACGGAGAACCATCAGGTACGGCTGGCAAGCCCATATACTCTGCGATTGATTCGTCGGGCATCGATCGGGTCATGGTCGTCGTCATCAGGTGATTTTTTTATCTTTTCATTGTTAGGTTTCTTGCATTCTAGCAATAATTTCCAAATATTTGAAATCTTCTTCATTAGGCCAGTCGTGGGTCTTTCGATGTTTCTCTCACTCTATTGTGATCTGGCCCGTTGCTTTTAGGCACTTTGGAGGTATAAAATTGGGGACTGGAGGGTTAGTCAGGGCCTATGGAGGAGTCACTTCGGATTGCCTTCGAAATGCCGCAACTTGCCTTGTGAAATCTAAAGTAATAAATTGTAATTTTTCCGCTTGTAATTCTTTTTTATTTTTATTTTTTTAAAATTTCAATTCACCATAGTTAGATTGGATATTGTTGTTTATTCATACACTGTGGCCTTTCTCAGCTGTGGATTTACTTATTTTGCTGTTTCAGGTTCCGATTGGTCTGGAGGTCCCCTTTGATCTATTGGGAAGTGTGTACCATCAGGTGTGTTTGATTCGAGACATGCTGCTGTACATGTTGTCTGAGTTAATGTTGTGTTTGGATGTGGTATTTAATTAACGTTTGAAATGACTAGTCTAGTTAAGTGGAAATCATCGAGTTGTACACAACTTGCCTAGGCCACATTTGGATGCACAATTGGATTGAATTGGTAGTCATGAGAAATATTCATGTTTCACAGTCCAAAAGGACATGGATAGACATATTTAGAAAAAACAAAAATAATAAAATAAAATTGATGACCTATGGTCTAACAAAATGTATGGTCCTCGACAGAGTGGAATGGGGGAATAGGATTCATGTAACTGTTAGGACCTCGGCCCTACTATTCCAACCAGTTGAGCTAAAAGCTTAAGTTGTTAGCCAAAGGCTGAACAATAGTTTTATAGCCAAGTTGGGGGATTGATATATGTCGGTGTAACGGTTCATTCACAGGTTGGGGTGCTGGTCCATACCAACAATTCCCCCCACCCAGCGCCACCACCCACTGCGACTCGAACCCTCGACTTACCAGGCTCTGATACCACTTGTTAGGACCTCGGCCCTACTGTTCCAACCAGTTGAGCTAAAAGCTTAAGCTATTAGCCACATGTGGAACAATAGTTTTATAGCTAAGTTAGGGGGATCGATATATGTCAGTGTAACGGTTCATTCACGGTATATATGTCGGTGTAATGGTTCATTCATGGTTGGGGTGCTGGTCCATACCAACTAGTAGCTAACCCAATTAATTGTGATAAGACTTAGATGGTGATGATGATTAAACTTGTAATTGAATTCAATCCGATTGTGCATCCAAATTTTTGCTTGGTACTCATAATGAATTTTACGTGGAGGGGGGAGCCACTTTAGTATAGTGAATTTTATGTGGAGGATACCCTACCCAACCCAAACTGACTCCTTATGGGTATCATCCCAACTTGTTTTTGTTCTTCAAAGTTTTCACAGAATTATGGAACTGATACTTCCCTCATTTCTCTCACAAGATGAATTTCTTTTTCAATAGAACTTCTTATACCTTTTTTGATTGGATGAATGAAAGCTTTTCTGGTGGAAAAGGTGTGATACGGTAAATGGTTTTAATTGGGGCATCCAATCCAAAATCATGATAGAGTTGCAATTGTTTCTAAACTTCTCCAATTTGTCTGATTTGTAATTGGTGTAAAAATGAATGTGGGAGATCTAGCCCACCATAGCCATCAAGAGAATTCATCAAATTCTTCAAATCTAAGCCCACCATAGCCATCTAGCCATCTAGAGTTTAGGGAGTTGCTGTCAATCGGAATCATACGTATTATCGACCTTCTGAGAAATGTTCACTTCCACTCTTAGAGTCAGTGATGGCACCTCTGGTGTTACCCTACTGGTATTAACTTCAAAATCGTGTTCAATACACCTTTAGACGTAGGGATTACAAAGTTTACCTGCATTCCAGGTACCAGTCTGATGATTCAGTCACAGGAGACACCTTGGAGCAAGAGCGATATTTCAGTCTCTGTTTTCTCCCTCGGAATTATATGAAAAGAAGTGGGACTTCTGCAAACAATGTTTTTATAATGCGGCTTGTCCATTGCTGCCAAAATCGTGCAGCATGCTTAGCAAGACAGGTTCAGTAGTGCAGTATTTCATTTTGCCTGCCTGTCTTCAGTTTTATCTCTTTACTTATTTTTCACTGATTCATGACCTATGATCTCCAGATTGACCTTTTTCATAGTCTTCTTGTATGTTAGCTGTTGTTGTGTCTGACTAGTCTTCAAGTCTTTTCTCTTCGTGCAATTTGATTTTAAACTACTCATAATAATTTTGGTACCGGGATTGTTGATGAATTTTAGAATTCAAATTTAGACCATGCAGACCTTCAGAGGGTTCTGTATTAGTGTCTGTTTCGCTTCAAGTGTGCAGTTTTAGCTGTTGCACTTGCACCCGAGTTAGATCTGTATCTTTTTTTCTTTTTTTTCTTTTTTTCTTTCTTTCTTTCTTTCTTCTTTCTTTCTTTTTTTCTTTTTTTCTTTTCTTTTTTTTAATTTTTTTACGACATAGGGTATCCCCACACCTCCCTTAGGGGGTGGGACTAAATTCCAGTTAGATCTGTATCTTTCTGGTAAATTCCAGTAATTTATGCATTAGCTTTATGGGAAAATTACCGAAACCACCTCATTTCTGATCATAGAACTACCACATCCTGTCTTTCCCAGATACAATAATGGACAGGCATATGGGGAGCATGATACGACTTCTTATTTCACAGAGTCCAGCATACATATGCATCTGTGCATCCCATCTGTAACATGCTATTCATGTTCATTTCTATGATTTTTATATGAAAAAAACCTACTCCAAGGTAGCAATTTTATTTATTTTTATCAAAATAGAGTATATGCCTCAATTGGAGATAAAATGATGATGAAGTGATTGAGTTGGTTCAGCATGAGATACCAGACATGGTCCGTAAGGGAACTTCAATAGGTTTGGAAGAAGAACAGGGGAAGGCCTAAAAGAACTTTTGGATTGAGGTGGTGAGTAGGATACGAAAGCTTGTTCACTTACCAATGATAAAGGATCATTGGTCTTTAGATTGGAAGTACTGTGCAAAATAGGATTCATAAAGCTGATGCCAAATATCTGGGACAAGTCTATGATGATGGTGGTGATGATCGACTAGAACATTAGCATTTACAAATTGATCACGAGAATTCTCATTTCAAAGGATAGGGTGTTAGGAATGAATTTGCGAAACAGGGTTCATAGAGCTGACCCAAATATGATGATGATATTCAATCTTTTGAATGGTTTGATGATTAATATTTACTCTCTCTATTTTAGAATTTCTTTATGACATTTCATTATTATTATTATTATTTCTTGAAGATGAGTATGGTAACAGTTACAATGAAAAAAGAACCTAGCACAACGCGATGATGATTAAACTATGTCCCACATGCATCCAGGATGTACCCTACAAGTGTCAGTACATGTCCTAGCTTGGTTTTAAATGTCAGACAAAACCAAGTCGGCTCAGTTTCTTTTTTGAATGAGCGATGTCAGTATCATCCTGAATCGTATTGCATTGGTTACTTTCAGCCCATTTTAGGCTTTGACCCATCTGAGACAGACTGAATTTCGGTCTGAAATGCATTGCAATTCGAAACCAATTTTTAAAAACGATAGGGTTGAAAATGGTCATGAGGGGTCAGAAGTGGGGGACCTTGGATAACTCATGTGCCCTCACGAGCATATTATGATATCCAAAAGGGCTAATTGATGTAGAAATGGTGTGCACAACCAGTAATACATTATAACTATATAAATACTACTAAATACTAGAATAAAGGATATGGTTTATTAAAATAGATGTGTCAATGTGTGTACAGCATGTCTCTATAAGCATCTGGTTATTCTCCACCTCTGCCAATACCATACCACCCTTGTAATACCCATGTAGCCTGATTTCCTATCCCTCTCACATCTAATGGACCTGTCCCAAGGGGCCGGTGGAACAGACAATGTGGTGGGATGGATTACTGTTTCTCCCTTCCTCCAAGTGATACTGCGTGCAAACAGGGATTGCATTCCAGAGGATGCCATCTTCCTGCCCTTTTCAACCTGAATCATGATCTGCAACATTTCAAGACCTACCTGAAACATAAATCATGCCAATCTGGGTGGAATAGCACCCTTTCCTCCCCACCTTTCTGGGGGTACCCATTATACATACCTTTTATTAGCAATTTCTATCTAGACATATTGTCACATGTCAAAACGTTTCCATATATATCAACCTGTAAGATTGCTCGATAGCTCAAACATCAAATTTCATACTTAAAAAATCCCAACAAAAATTCTCATTTTGTTTGTAGAAAACCCATTTCACCCCAGATGCCGTGCACAAGCAGGCGATGTGTGTTCATATTTGATGAGTATGCTTGCTTTCTATGCTCATGGCCCTCAACTGCTTGGTGATTAACAGCTACAATCTTTCCAAGTCGAGGACATCAAGCAGGATTATGATACGGGTAAAGATGGCATCACGATGATCACTTTCAGAGTCGATTATGACAGGGTGGAGAGCTTGGAGACCACAATCAAAGCTGCTTGCAGTAGACAAATTGCATTTTACAAGAACTAGTGCGGATTTTTTGGTGGTCAGCATCCAACAGGATCCACATATAGGCAAATAAAGGTCAGTATATCTCAAAGGGTATTGTTCGGAACATGCACCTGCTGCATGTCCCATGTTTCTATTTAATTGCTTGTGTCGCCATACATGTATACGGTTGTTGCGGAAATGAAAAGCTCCCTTTTATTTTAAAACATAAGTCTAGTTGAGCATCACAAAATTAACCTGACAAAATCTGATAAGACGGCAGCAAGGTACTATCTGTTGAGTACTTGAGTTGCCGGAAGGGTTTGCGACCGCCTTGAAGACAGCTAGCCAGAAGAATCAGGCCAGTCCATTCGTCAGGCAGGCTGCACGTGTACATTGAGCAAATCCATTGGCTGTCCATGTTTTCTGTGGTTTTCTACAGTGGCCCACATGAAAATGGATTGGCCTGATTTTCTGTGGCCAGTGAACTTCATGGTACGATTAACCTTTCGGTGGCTCCTATGTGGTATACGCCAGACATGTTGGCCGTATGCAACTCAATGGAGGTAACTTCACTGTCCATTGAGATAGATGTGAACATTCCTCATCTGATCGGGCTCGATTTCTTTCGCCATTGTTTCGCAAAATGACTGGATGTTAAATGCCATTCTACTGTCAATCTCAGCATTTAGAGGACATAACTTAGAAGAGGGGTTATACCTATCAATGCATCATGACATGACTAGTGTCATGATGAGATAATTCATAAAAGTGGGGCTTTTGGTTTAGTGATCCTGACCATTGATCCAATGGGTTCCAATGCTATGCGCATGGGCCCAAAAAATAGGCAGATTGGAGTTTCCTAATCCTTTGATCAGTGGCTTGAGATACACGGTTAACAGAAAAGTGCAACAATAGTCCAGAAAAAAGGCCACATGTCTAAGGTATTCTGATCTTAACCAGCGCAAGGCCTGTCAGATAAACGATCTCGATCAATGAACCATGGGTTCACCATGGACACTTCACATTATGATGCATGGGGGTTCTATAATCTCTCTATGCACGATATCCTCGAGCTATGAGTTACAAGTAGATTCTATCGATCCAGACTGTTGGTTGGTTGGTGGCTGAAAAACGTCAAGATTGGAAGCTCTTAGCCATCGAATGCTTCTTGTTAACCACGTGGTGTGTGTGTGTGTGTGTGTGTGTGTGTGTGTGTGTGTGTGTTCATAACTGTGTATTTTCAGGCCACTGTTTTGAGGATTGGGATTGCTCCGTCAGGATTTTCTTTTGGAATCCTCTGAGTGGACCCATCGGATGAGTTTGTTTGGAATGTCTACCCCACATGTAGAGATGGTCTGATGATCAGAACCATCTGGTGACAAGGAGAAACACGGGCGATTCTGATCGTAGAGCTGTCTGCCTGAATGCAGACCATTGGTGGACACCTGTGGACGAAGAACATTCAAAAACATCTTGATAGGACAATCCTAACCATTTGTGGACTGCAATTAGACTGCGAAGAAGGGAAATCTAGCAACGGTCCACTTTCAACTGGAAAAGGCCCTAGATTGGTGGCTTTTATCTTCCATTTCTGGCAACTCTTTCAGACGGCCATCCATGGTGAGTCAACTAGATCAACAGTCAGGATCCTGAATCGTGTCCTAGCACTCGTACAAAGACTAATAGATCAAAGCAACACTTTCAAGTACAGGGAATCAGTATTCATACACATGAACATGAGCGAAAGTAATAATCGACAGAAGAATCGCACAGCCATTATTGATGTGCTACTTAGATCCCAAGGCCCAGCGTTTCGACGTTAGGGGGAGAAAGGACTGTAGGAACTGTTGTTGGAATAGATGATTGTAGAAGTCAATGGTGGCAACGTGATGGTTTGCATATTGGTGAAGGTAGGCCAACAAACATTGGTGGTGATGTCATCACCGTTGGGTTTGTGAAGCTTGGGAAGAGCCAAACCATGGGTGCGGTTCGCATGGGCGGCAGGTATGCTGGCTCGGGTTAGTCTAAAAGATGGAGGTCTGCATGACCCATTCTGATGATCATGGACATTGTTAAAGCAATGAACAAAGATGGAATGAAGCATTTTTAATAGGACATGGTTAGATGGGACGAACGGCTTGGATGGATTTGATTAAGAGGAGAGAATGTATAAGAATGTAGTTGAGGAATGTTAGCTTACCTTCTTCTTATCTATATTTCCCCGGAATGTCAAAGAAAGCTATAGCTCACCAAAGGCATTGACAGAGATCTACATAATTAGGAATTCATGTAGGTCCCAAGAGGGCCCACTATGATCGCGACTGGCCATTGGGTAGGAAGGGTCTACCATGGATTGCACATGGACTCAATATCAGCCTGATTTGGATGATCGTATCATTCAAATTAGAGCCTGCGAAATGGTCGGTGTGACCATTTTACTCTTGATTGCTTTTTTTTTTTCCCCTAGCATACTCCATTCAATTCTGGGTCTCTACAGACCAATGACCTGGATTATCTAATTATGGGTCCCACTAGTTCTAATTGATAACCCCTGTATACTGTGCAAAGATGTGAACCACGTTTTCCTTACACGTGCGTGATTTAAATGAGATCCAAACCGATCATTAGTTAGGCCCTACTTTGTATGGTCCACAATGCGAAAATCCACACCAGTTCGTCATTTCCAACCCTTGGATTGAAAGATATTTTGTGCACAAAATCACCCTTGATTTTTTTTCTGTGGCCCACTGTGATGTGTATGTGAAATCCATTCCGACCATTAGATGTGTAATCCCACGTCATGCACAGGTACAAAAACTCAGGATGACCTGTGATAGTTGGGCCACACCAAAGGAAATAGTTGGGAGAGACATCCACCCTTGTTTTTTACAACAATGCCCACTACGATGAATATATAAAATCTATTCCAATCATTAGATGACACACCACAATTTATGCCTGTATGCCTGAACATCAGGCCCATACACGATTCAGGTGGGCCACATGAAAAGAAACAGTTATGAGCTCGAGTGTTGCATGGTATATTGTTTCTAATGGTGTGGTCTATCTGAATCATGGATGGGGGCTAATTTTTTTAGCTATATGCCTAACATGAGGCAATGCAACTCAGTTGTCAAGCTAGAGTTCACCTAAAAGTCACGGTAAGGCCTATTGAGCTACCAATTAGAGTTGGACATGAACCGAATTTGATTGTTCGGATTGACTCAGATCAACATGGTAAAACTCTGTTCAAACAAAAAGTCTTCGTGTTCAAGCTTTGTTCCATGGGGGGCTTGAGGTGTGGTCCACTTGAGCTTTGTATCTGCCTCATTTTTTGTTAGTTAAAAACTTTAAACATTGTGATTTGTCATTTGTGATATGTAATTTGTGAACAAATTGGTGTTCACTATTCAGTAGTAGAAAAAATATTTTCAAGCGATAAAAGTAATATTGTCCCAATTTGTAAAAATGGTCCTGAATTCCATATATTTGAACATATTCTTACATGAATGGGCCTAGACCAAACCGAGTTTGAACCGAGCAACCTTATTCGAATGTTTGTTTAACCATTGTTCGAACACACCCACTCAAGCATTTGAACGATCCGATCTAGTCCATGTTCGACTCGGATCAGATCGTTGCCCACCTCTAGAAATTCAATTCTGCCCTGCTTGGACGAACTTGGCTAGGTATTTTTGCAGCCCACTGTGATGCATATGTTCTAACCATGCCATCCATCCATTTTGCTAGATTATTTGGGACATGATTCCAAAAAGGAGCAGATCCTAAGCCCAAGTAGACCACACCGCAAGAAGGAGCGGTGATGATGACACCTACCGTTGGTATCTTCCTAAGGGCCACGGTAATGTTTATTTTCCATCCAAACTGTCAGTAAGTACATATAGACATGGATGAAGGAAAAAAAAAAAAAAAAAACTGCTTTATTCAAAACTTTTGCGGCTCCCGAGATTTTTTTAATGGTAGGCGTTCAATCCCACTCTGTGGTCCACTTGAGGCTTGGATCTACCTCATTTTTCGGCTCATACTCTAAAATAATTTGGAAAAATGGTTGGACGGCGTGGATAAGAAACATACATCACGGTGGGCCCATAGATTCCTGCCTGGACGTTTTATCCTCGAGGATGGCGGGACGCAATCCACTCCCTCACGTAAACCCTTTCGAAAAAGGAACCGGAAAGTTATTTCTAATATTAGGTAGTTTTTGTAAAATTTCCAACCATATATTATCTTCTCTCAAAAGTCCTCTAGTAGAGTGGTTAGATGGTCAGGTCGGTGGGATTACGGCCCATTAGATAGCTTACTTGATGACTGGCTGGGATCTTAGCATAGTCTACTCTAGCCCCTTCCACACGGCCGGACTCCCCCAATACCAGCCAGCTAGCTGGTGTCCAAACCTCTGTGGGCCCCACTATGATGTATCTGTTTTATCCACGCTGTCCATCCATTTTGCCAAGCTCAAATTAGGGTATGAGCCCAAAAATGATGTAGATCAAAATCTCAGGTGGACCACACCACAGGAAACAGTGGGGATTGCTGTTGAAAACTTTTTGGGGTCACAAAAGTTTTGGATCAAGCTGATATCTGTGCTTTCCCTTCATCCAGGTTTGTGTGACCTAATCAACAGGTTGGATGGAAAATAAACATTACAATGGGCCCTAGGAAGTTTTTAATGGTGGACTTTCAGTCAACACTGTTTTCCTGTGGTGTGGTCCACCTAAGATTTGGATTTGCCTCGTTTTTTGTTCCATACCATAAAATGAGCTAAAAATTAGATGGCCAGCATGGATAAAACAGATATATCATGGTTGGGCCCACATGAGGTTTAACACCAGCTAACTAGCTGGTTTTGGGGTCACTACCCCGATTTGTCTTGATCGTCCATTTTATTGTACTGCCAATTGCAATTCAATTTAATACGGCATCCAAACGCACCCTAAAAAAAAAGTCGTTCTTGGATATCCTTTACAAAAAAATGTGATTGTATTGCATCTAGGCGCAGGGCCCATCATTTTTGTATTTCTGCCCCAAGATCCTGATTAGCTAGAATGAAAATAAAGTACTCGGGTCTGTCAATCTAGTGGGCTGCCATGTCCTAACAATGGATGGTCAGGACCACACTGGCTGCATGTTCAATTGATTGCTAGCTCATCCCGTTTTAATGAGGAATTGTAGTTGCACTCGCTCACTCACTTCACACGTGGAAACGAAGCACATGTGTGCAACATGAGAGTCCCTCACCAGGTTATCTCCCAGCCTGTGTACTATCATCAAATTAGCCACAACTTCACAAAACAAATGAACGGTTAAATGAAATTGACCAGTACTGTTTCAAATTCTATGTCCATGCCTGGCCCACCTATTATCATACTTACTTGAATCTATGTTCTTTCTGATAGGGAGAGGATCTCTAGTTTGTTGTATGCACTTGTGACCTTTTTTGTATGCTGTGGGCCCACCAGATCATCCTATCCGTGCAATTTTGTTTACAATGGGCCATATGTGATAGGGACCACAGGATTAATGGTCCGATTAAATGCATATGAAAATTCCTCTATGTTTTACATTTTTAGACATGAAACGTCGCATTGTAGCAGCTAACGTGATTCCTTTCACCGCACTTCACTTGCATGAAATTCACGTGAAAACTATCGTTTGCATGAAGATCCAAGTGCATGTCCAGAATGACGTAGAAAAAAGAAAAGTTTGCTAACTCCACACGCGTGGGGAGCCCTGGCCATCTACAAGCAGTCACACTTGCCTACACGGAACACCTGTGTGAGATCAGATTTTTCCCATCAAGTGGGCTATAATGTTTAGATCTTCTCACCTAAGAATCAGGCCATTTAATACTCCACACGTGTGCCACAACATGCAAAACAAATGGACGGCTAGGAAAATTGTTTTAACCATCAGTTCACTTTGTCTATTATGGCCCACCCAAGAAGCAAGACAGCCCATTTTTCAACCAGATGTTGGCTTGTGTCCACACATGTGAAGGGAATGTCTCCACACGTGTGTGGAAGTATTAAACCTGAAAAACAGATAAACAAACAGATCAAGAGCTCCATAGTACTGGTCCACGTATCAATATCAAATGTAATAAAAGTCCATAATCCCTAATACATAGAAAATCTTAATACGCTCCAATAAGAACAACATGCATGGAATCATACGAAATAAAGCCAAAAGAACAAATACATAGCCGACCTTACTAAACGAGCTGACTACAATGCAAATGAACTACTATGGGTGACCATTAACTGCATCATATATGGAATTTAAGGACTAAGATTGGGGTGGGGAGAAGGAAAGAGGACGGTGGAGATTGAGGCACGGAGCCAGTGGGACACTTCTGATCTAGGGATGTGCAGGGATGGTGGGCAATGTAGGCTTGGGCAGAGTAGGCACATCGGGCAGATGGGGTACTTCCACCTTAGGTAGAGTCGGCACGTCCTGGCAAATGAGGCACTTCCACTTTAGGCAGAGCAGGCACTTCCGGCAAATGGGGCAGTTCCACCTTGGGCAGAGCTGGCAAGTCAGGGAAAATGGGGTACTTCAGCCTTTGGCAGAGCCGGCACGTCCGGCAAATGAGGCACTTCCACCTTAGGCAGAGCAGGCACTTCCGGCAAATGTGGCACTTCCACCTTGGGCAGAGCAGGCACTTCCGGCAAATGAGGCAGTTCCACCTTGGGTAGAGCCGGCACGTCAGGCAAATGAGGCACTTCTACCTTAGGCAGAGCCGGCATGTCGGGTAAATGAGGCACTTCATCCTTAGGCTTTGCTGGCTCCTCAGCCAAATGAGACACTTCAGTCTTAGGCGGTACTTCGGGCAAATGGGGCACTTCAACCTTAGGCAAAGTCGGCACGTCGAGCAAATGAGGCAGTTCAACCTTAGGTAGAGTCGGCACGTCAGGCAAATGGGGTACTTCAACCTTAGGTAGAGAAGGCAAATGGGGCACTTCAACCTTAGGCAGAGTCGGCACCTCGGGCAAATGAGGCACTTCAACCTTAGGCAGAGTCGGCACCTCGGGCAAATGAGGCACTTCTACCTTAGGAAGAGTGGGGACGTCAGGCAAATGAGGCACTTCAACTTTAGGTAGAGTGGGGATTTCAGGCAAATGAGGTACTTCTACCTTAGGAAGAGTCGGAATCGTGGGCAAGGCCGGCTCCGAGGCATCAAGAAGATGCCGGGCTGCGAAAGCGGCTTGGTCCACAAACAATAAGACCAGAGCAATGAGCAAAGGCAAGAGGAAGGATTTATGAGAAGCCATCATGAAAATGGTAGAAGATGAAAGGAGAGAAGAAACTACGATGTGGAAAGAGTGGTAGGATGGGGGATTTTATAGGGGTGAGGTTGAAGGAGATTACGTTTAGTCATGGTTAGTTTATTTGGAGAACTCAAAGTAGATGAAGAAAATTGCTAGGTTGGTCATTGTGATTAGTGTTGTTAGTTCACCTTCTCATCTATAAAAAATTAGATTACATTTGATACTGAGGCCGCATATGATTCTTGATACACATGCACACAGAAATTATACACCTGCCCTATATTCAACTTCAATTAAAAAAAGTTGTGGTACTCACTTCTGCAAAGTGAAAGTCCCAAATTCAGATTGGCTGAATAGTCTTAATTTCTGATTCTTGGACACTTGTTTGTTGAAACAGAACCATTGGATTTTTTTTTCTTTTTTAACCGTTCCTTAAGTCTCCACCAATCTGACAATCAGACAATCAGGTAATTATCTTAAATTTTGTTCATAATATATCTAAACTGAGGCACATACTTTGGACAGTTTAGTTTGAATAATTATGTGCCACGGTGTGCAATATCTATGTGCCAGCCTATAGTCCATCACGCTATGCCAGAGTATCAAAGCCTTTCTAGATAGCTTATTAAAGAAATGATCCAGTGCTCTTGAGAGAACTCTATATTGTACTGCTCCTAGTTGCATCTGGCCACTTGGGCAGTCGAACTGATCAATTCGACTATCCATTCATTCCAATACACAGTTCATAGGCTACCATGAAAAAATTACACGAAAAAAATAATTCTAATTATCTGATCAATGGCCTGTAAAATTGACGGTCATGAAGAAATAGGTCCAATCAGCCATCCAAGTCATCTATTTGTGACAATCCATCGTGACAAGCTTGCATTTCTGAAGAATCACTGTTATAAGGCAGTCTTACCCATCCAACCACGGCTGGAAAATGGACGGTTATGAAAAAAGAAAGTCGATGGAACTATCATTCAATCAGTGTGACCTTTACATTGTATACCATGGAACACGAGCTAGATCTAATGGACAGTCCAGATCAATAGATCAGACTCCGTAAGTGCCCAGATGCAACTACGAGCACTAGACCTAAACTGTTCTGAAAGCACCTGATCATTTCTCTAATTAGAAAGTTATGGTTGAAGGCAGGTGGAAGAAACGCAGCGACGAGAGACTTCGTGCGATATAATGTTGAATAAAACTCAACGTGAAAGTAGCTAATACGGCTAAGGACGTGTATCATGCACGGGACGGAGGAAATGCTCGTACGGATGGGTATGTGCTGTACACGTAGAGATAGAGTAAGATATTGAGAAATTTTCGACTGTAAACCTCTGTTTTGACCATTATTTCCAGCTAAACCTCTAACACTTTTCTTTGCAAAAGTAAACTTACCTTGTACGGACGGACCATTTTCGGACCGAAATACTCCTGTTCTTAGGATTTATTCCTTTTCCAAAGAAAAGCTATTTTCTCCTCGTTTTTCTCCTCTTCTATATTCAAAACTTATTTTCTTCTCTCATTTATAGCAAAAAAAAAGCATCATCTCTTTAGTTTTGAGATTGGTTTCCACTTCAGAGTATTACTATTCTATTTCTTCAGCTTTTGTTTCATTGGAAACGAGGCTGTGGTGTGGACCAGGTAAGAACGAAGAATGTGAAATTTTTTCCTCTACATATGCGTTATTTTTTTTTAATAATCAAGTAGGATATTTTTTTTATCGCAATATGTTTTTGCAATAATCGATTTCGTCGAATTTCAACGAGCATATTGATATTTCAAAGAGCACAGTGGAAATGTTAGGACATTCGAAGATTCGTGATAGTTGTGCTCTTTGAATTTTACATTGTGCTCTCTTTAAATTTTACACTGTGATCTTCGAAATTTACAGTCTGCTCTTTGAATTTTACACTGTGCTATTTGAATTGATGCGCTTTTTGAATTATACATTGTGCTCTTTGAATTATACACTTTGCACTTTGAATTGGTATGCTCTTTGAATTTTACACGAGACAGTTTGAATAGCTCTGCTCTTTCAATTACTGCGCTCTTTGAATTGGTGTGATCTTTGAATTTTACACGAGACACTTTGAATTGATTTGCTCTTTGAATTGCTGTGCGCTTGCTCTTTGAATTGCTGTGCGCTTGCTCTTTGAATTTTACACTGTGCACTTTGAATTGCTGTGCTCTTTGAATTTTACACTCTTTAAAATTTATTTTAAATGTATGCTATTTAAATTTGATTTGAAAGATGAACGAGTAATCATTGAAACTGTAACAAAACTATTGTACTCTTTGAATTTTAAAAGAGTACTATTTGAAATTTGAAAGAGAACTAATTTCCTTGTGTTTCTTTGCAGATAATGGCTGCTAGAATCATCGTATGCTCTTATGGTGGGGACTTAATATGTCAAAACAATTCATACACGTATAAGGGTGGAAAATCGAAAAGTTTTGCTTTGAGTGTCAACACTACATATGATGATCTTTTATCGATAATCTACAGGATCATTAAGAGTACACCGAATGATCATGATATTAATATGAAAGTAATATACCCATGCTCAAACCAATCAATCCCTCCATCTGAAATTGAAGACGATGAAGATGTGCGAGTGTTCTTGGTAGCACAATCGGAGCATCCAAATATATACATGCCTTTAATAATAGAGACAGTGCGGCGCATTAATGAAACCATTCACGAAAACCCTATTGGGTGTAGTGGCGTTGAACATAATGTCGACATTCAACATGATGCCCTTCCTATGACAAATATGTGTGAAGAACATGGCGTTAATTTGACAGCTGACCATAGCCTGAAAAGTGAATATATGGTATCACCATCGCCTACAAAAGTACATGTGACATCATCGTCATCTTTGCCTACAGCAATGTGCCTTCATCATCACCTTCGCTTACAAAACCATATGTGGAGTCATCATCACCTTCTCATACAAGAGTACATGTGACTTCGTTATACCATTACTTAGAAGAGTACATGGGTCTACATCCTCATCTCACCTACAAGAGGACATGTGTATTCATTATCACCGTTATGTACAACAGGACATTTGCCTTCATCACCCGAGCTGCTTCAAACATCAAACTTCATGGATGTTAAATTTAATGTGCCTTTAGAAGATGAAGCATTCGTCGATGCAGATCTGTCAAAATTTAATGGATTGCTGAATGAGTCGAATGAGATAGTTGTTGGTCAAACGTTTAAGGACAAGAGATGGTGCCAGTATGTGTTGAGCCAATTTGCCATGAAAAATCACTTCTAATATCTGGTCCTGTACTCATCAACGAAGAGATATACCGTGGTGTGTGTCGAAGATAATTGTCAATGGAGGGTCCATGCATCTAGGGTAAATGATGCCGGAATATTTAAGATTCAAACTTACACGTCCAAACACACATGTGGAATGTCATGTATGCAGAGTGATCATCAGCAAGCAAGTAGTAAGTTAGCCAATGATTTGATTATTAGTCGTATTGAACAACGCATGGGATTAAGCCCGAAAGACATTGTATTGGCTATGCATGAGAAATATCATATTCTTATCAGCTACAAGAAAGCATGGCGGGCCAGGGAGATCGCAATCAAGCGCGTAATGGGATCCTATGAAGACTCTTACAATGAACTTCCGGCCTATTTACATGAGCTGCGGAGGGCCAACCCAAGGAACAGTGACTGTCCGTGCTTGTTAACTCACAAACAAGTAGGTTCGAGAGATGTTTGTTGCTTTCGGACAGTGCGTCAGAATTTTCCAAACTTATCTGCAAAGGATGTTGGCATTCGATGCGGCTCACCTAAAAGGTAAATATAAGGGTGTTCTATTTGTTGCTACAACCCTTGGACGGTAATAGTCAAATTGTACCAATAGCATTTGGTGTCGGGGAATCAGAGAACAACGACAATTGAAAATGGTTCCTTGATAACCTCAATTTTACATTAGGGTATCTTTCAAAACTTGTGATATTATCAGACCGACATAAAGGTTTAATGAAAGAAGTCCCCGAAGTCTTCCAATACGCAACACATGGCTACTGTGCCTATCATATCTACAGAAACTTGGTTGACACATTTAAAGACAAGTCGTTGGAAACATTATATTGGTAAGTTGTAGAGACGTGTAGAAATGATGAATTTGAAGAGATAATGCACAATATTAAAATGGTAAACCCTCCAGTATTTGCATGGTTGACAAAAATAGGATACGAAAGATGGGCATCTTCACATTTTTCAGGAAAAAGATTCAATTTCGTGACTACGAATATATCGGAGTGTGTTAATGCTTTATTCAAGGAAGCAAGAGAGTACCATGTTACTAGACTGATAGAGACGGTCAGATTAAAGATCTAAGAAATGTTCTACAAGAGAAGTGAACGTGCATCAACATTTACTGGACCATTGACGAAATGGGCAACGAAAGAAATAACGGAACTTATACCAATGGCGCGTGATATCCGCTGTCATGCAATCTCTCGCGACGAATATTATACTATAGGAGATTATAAAGACACACTTAAGCTTAGCGAACTTTCGTGTACATGTCGCGAGTTTGATGTCAAAGCGCTGCCTTGTATGCATGTTCTTTCGGCATGTATAAAGTATAATCTTCTTCATCATAATTATTGTTCTCTATTTTATATAGTTGAAAATTACCGAATGTGCTACAGCCAACCATTTTACCTAATTCGTGATAAAAGTGAGTGGGAATTATCGGACCAATTTAAGGAGTTTTGTGCGAAAATTAAACCTCCGGAAGTAAGGAGGTCAGTTGGAAGACCTAAGAAGATGAGAATTCTTTCACGTGGAGAGGAACGAAAAACAGTCAAGTGTGGTAGGTGTAAACAAACAGGTCATAACCGACGTAGATGCAAGTTTCCAATACCTGACGAATAATGTATCTTTATCTTCATTTACGAGTAATGATGGTTGATGGTTCATGGGTGTAAACATTAATGATTTAGCTATCTATACATATAATTAATGATGATTAATTGTTGTATTTTCAACGTGATCGCGTTGAATGTATGCTGTGCACAGTGGATTTCAACATGATCGCGTTGAATGTATACTGTGGTTGTTGAAATTCAAGAGAGATCGCGTTGAATTTATAGTGTGCGAGTTGAATTTATACTGTGCTCGTTGAATTTACACTGTTCTCGTTGAATTTACAGTATGCTCGTTGAATTTACACTGTGCTCGTTGAATTTCAACGAGATCGCGTTGAATTTACACTGTGCTCGTTGAATTTCAACGAGATCGCGTTGATTTACACTGTGCTCGTTGAATTTGACCGCGATCGCGTTGAATTCCACTGTGCTCATTAAATTTGACCGCGATCGCGTTGAATTCCACTGTGCTCGTTGAATTTCAACGAGATGGCGTTGAATTCCACTGTGCTCATTGAATTTGACCGCGATCGCGTTGAATTCCACTGTGCTCGTTGAATTTCAACGAGATCGCGTTGAATTCCACTGTGCTCGTTGAATTTCAACGAGATAAAGTTGAATTCCAACGACATCTCTATGCCTGATCATTACACCCATATCTAACATTGACATTCACAAATCGATTTTCACGACATACTTCCAACATTCCTATTACAAAATTCACAAATCAATATTCACAATATACATCCATAATTCATAATATACATTCACAAATCAATATTCACAATATGCATTCACAAAATTTTTCACTTCCTCACATGCCTGTGACTAATCGGCGACGCTCAAATAATCGTAAGCCAATGAATTCCTAAATGTACGAGCGTGTGGTTGCAACTCTTTATCCTTCAAAAGTAGACCGCTGCTCAAGATGTCCATATACTTCATAACAAATATGCCACAATCATAACCATTCGTTTGCTTTGGTGCAGATGCATCAATGCGGACATTCCATTCATTTCTTTCAAGCGCAGATGTATCTCCAGTGGCATGAAATAGAATATGGAGTGCTTCAGTTATGATGCTCAGCTCTTTCTTGTATCTACTCTTTCCTTTCGTGCCTAAACTATCAAGAAGAATAATCTCTCTTGCTTCCGGGTGGATGACAAGAAGAAACCAATGTTTATTGTCATAGTTCATTGGTACATACACCTGTCCATGGTAAACAGAAGAAAATAACATATAAGACGCAACCATTGTCTATTGGACCACAGTCAATAAATTGAAGACAATAACCTTACATTTTCATAGCGCCAAAATTCCTTTGATCCTTCTTCTCCCCTTACAATAGCAAATGTAGAATCTTTATGATTTTCTTCACAAATCAAGCGCCGCACTTCGCTATCATTTGAATCCTGATAGCTTCTCAAGAGAGAAAGACACCTATTGAGACATTACTGTTACAACAGAATTTACATATTACTATATGTCTTGTACAATCATAAATAAAATAACCATAATCTAAAATAAACAATTACCTGAAAAAAGGTGGGGCAAAACTTGCAATCTTGTAGATATGTTCCCTTGCAATCCTCCTGCCTTTTCATAAAAAATTTAATATATGTGTCGATAGCCTAAGCAAAAAAATTTAATAATAATAAGATTCAACTCAATGTTTATATAGGTCGTAAATATAAGTAACTTAACGAAAATAAATTGACAATACTCACAAGGCTATCGACCTAGGCACCTGTCTGCCAAATGCTGTTAAATGATTCTTCTGATTTTGTATTATTATTTTCTTTATACCAATCTCTACACACTTGTAATTCCTCTTCCAATAACTTTCTAAGCGGGTCCATCGGCACATTAAATGATATCGGAGAAGTATCTAACACTTTTAATTCATGAGCTCCACTGATGAGGACAGTTGATGTAGGAATGACTGATAATGATACGTATGGGGATTGCTTTATGTACGATGGCTTTAATGACCTTTTTAGCCTTCTTTCATTTACAAGAGTACTTTCACATTCTTCTTTATTTTCCTCTTTTGCCACCAAATGTGAACCCATTTCTTTATTGTTCAGTTCCACATCGGAAGTAGAAACAAGTAATCTTTCTTCTTCCTATATAGTAGAAACAAGTAAGAAATTTATGAAAGTAATAATAAAGTAGTTAACATTCCATAAAAAAAATATTAAACCTTGTATAATCCATCTTCAAACTTCTTCCTCTTCATATCTACAAATTTCTTCAACTCTGATATCTCCTTCATCAATGCTTCTCTCTCCTTTTTAATCTCCTCTCTCCTTTTTCATTTCTTCTCTCTCAGTCTCCCTCTCCTTCTTCATCTCCTCTCTCTCCTTCATCTCTTCTCTCTCAATCTTCCTCTCATTCTTCATATCTTCTCTCTCCTGCTTCATCTGCTTTCTCTCCTTTTCCAGTTCCTCTCTTTCTTTTTTTATCTGTTTTCTCTCTCTCTTTAGATTTTCAATCAACGTTTTCAAACCTTCATCCGCATCTCCCCCTCTCACGCTCTCTCCTTCTCCTTCTCCTTTTCCCTCACTCTCCACTCCTTCTTCTTCCTCTCTCACTTCCTCTTTTACTTTATCATCCCCTTCTTCCTCTTCTTCTTTGTCATCTTCGCATTCCCCATTTTTCTCTTCTTTCTCATCTTCTTCTTCATCTTCTTCTTCAGCTTCTTCTTCTTGAACTTCTTCTTCTTCATCTTTACTTTGGATGATATCTAGTGTCATCTTCATTCGAACTTCTCTAGTCATCCTTCCAATGTAACCGGCTTCAATGCCCTGTAAAATTAACATTATTAGATAATCATAAAGTAAATGTAACTTACATTAAGGCCAATGATTATCTTACCTGGAACTTTTCTCGAAGTACTCGGACTGCCTCTGTCTCAAGTTTATCAGTTGTTGGTTCCAGGGTAAGCAGCACGGTGGTCTGTGTTTATAAGTTACTAAAAAATTAGTATCTAACACATCTACAATAATATCTGGTCTACCAACAAATTTGTAATGGAATGCTACTTACATCTGGACATTTCAAAATATCATCTATTGTCGGATACCTCCAACCCTTCCACCCTCGATATTTCATGAAGCGTGGAACTTGGTTGGAAACAAATGATATTGCAATAGAAGCTAGGGCTGGAACCCTTTCAACGGCCCATATCTGTGACAATGACAACAAATTTCATTAGATTCAAAAACTCTAGTTTGAAAATATATACTACTTATGTGAAATAAATAAAGAATGCTTACTTGTAATGGAAATATGTAGCCGAGAACATTGTAGGTTTTTCCTTCTGACTTTGCTGAGTGACTAGCATTTTGTATCCCTTGAGACATTGACTCGAATGCCACATTACTCCATGGATACTTATTGAACTCTTCCAAAAAGTTAACCAAGTCAATGAATAGGGGGTTGCAATGATTCTTCGTATCAGTCCCCCTTACGAAAAACTCCACACACATTAACAAAGCTATCTTCACGACATCTGCATGCTTATTTGTATCCACAATTTTTTCAAATGTATGTAGTAGACTATTTTTTATAATAGGATATTTTTTGAAATAGGTTTCTTTTATCGACTTCTTACTAGTCGAATTTTTAAAGGTATAGATGTCTCCAAACTTCAGCCCTGTTATAAGGGCGAAGTCTCTCTTGGCCTAAAGTTAAGAAAATTTTTCCTCAATTCAAATACCAGCTCACCCATGTCACTTCTGTGTATTGAAAGAAGTGAGTGAATTATGGCTCCATTGTATCTGAATGAGGGGATGTCTAACAGAAACGAAAATTGAGAATCTCGAAACATATTCAATCGATTCTCATGCTTCTCTAATTTGTCTTTCACAATATCGAACCACCAAGTCGGTGAACATCGAGCGGAATTGTTTGGGTAAACATTTCTTGGCAATTTTTCAATTCCTACAAAGAAAACATATGAAACGTAAAACTATTAGTGTGATTGTTGAATAACTATCAGTGTGATTGTTGAATTTTTCAGTGCTCGTTGAATTATATCTGTGCTCGTTGAATTTTTCAGATATTGACCGCGATTGCGTTCAAATTCACCGCTTCAAATTGAACGCGATCGCGTTCAAATTGACCGTGAAATTGAACGCAATCGCGTTCAAATTCACGTTGAAATTGACCGCGACCGCGTTTAATTAAATCTGTGCGCGTTGAAATTGACCGCGATCGCGTTGAAATTGATCGCGATCGCGTTGAAATTGACGTTGAAATTGACCGTGATCGCGTTCAATTAAATCTGTGCTTATTGAAATTGACCGTGATCGCGTTCAATTAAATCTGTGCTCGTTGAAATTGACCGCGATCGCGTTTAATTAAATCTGTGATCGTTGATATTGACCGCAATCGCGTTGAAATTGACCGCGATCGCGTTGAAATTGACGTTGAAATTGACCGCGATCGCGTTGAAATTGACGTTGAAATTGACCGCGATCGCATTCAATTAAATCTGTGCTCGTTGAAATTGACCGCGATTGCGTTCAATTAAATCTGTGCTCGTTGAATTTGACCGCGATCGCGTTGAATTTGACCGCGATCGCGTTCAATTAAATCTGTGCTCGTTGAATTTCAACGAGTTCTCGTTCACTTTAAATCAGATGATCTCGTTCAATTTGAAAGTAATCTCATTGCATTTCAACGCGATCATGTAGAAATTGGCATTTCTACAAACTTGTATGGTTGATCAAGCATTTGAAAATTTCAAGGTTAATTGGCATTTCTACAAACACCTTGTATGGTTGATCAAGCCATAACATTCCCATTTCAACATTTGAAGTTTACATTGGCATTTCTACAAACAGTTTGTATGCCAAAGTTAACGATCAATCTAAAACAAAAATCACTCCCAAATATTCAAACGAACCCAACCTAAAACGAAAATCACCCCTAAACATTCCTAAAACATACCTTTCCGTAGCCTCTTCGACGGAAGAGCCATAAGAAAGATGAAGATGAAGATGAAGATGAAGATGAGATCTTCAACGAGAAAATTGTGTCTCGTTGATTTTCAACGAGATCAACTCAACGAGATCAATTCAACGAGATCACGGTGAAACTCTCTACGAACAGGGGCACTTTGGTCAGAAAAAAAATGGAAGTTTACTTTTGGAAAGAAAAGTATTGGAGGTTTAGCTGGGAATATTGGTCAAAATAGACGTTTACAATCTGAAATTTCTCTAAGATATTTGCATGACGTGCCAAACAGGTAAAGGAGCGGTTGTCAAAGAGAACAACTTTGTTACTCTGGTGGAGTGTGATAGATGATGTGCAGGAACTTAGGAATTACTAAGAGCTGGTTTGTTTTGCATTTATACTATAAATGCAAGCAAATTAATGAATAATGAATATTTTCCATCTAATTTCTCTTACGTTTTTCAAAGTTGGCAGTAACAATTTACTTTTGTACAGTAATACGGAGGAGGGATTGAATTTTATGTGGGACCACTCTGATGCATATGGCTTATCTACTTCGTCCATTCATTTTGGGAGGTAGTGCTACGGCATGACCCTAAAATTGAGGAAAATTCGAAGCTCAAGTGGACCATGCCACATGAAACAATGGGTTGAACACCTATCGTTAAAGACCTTTCACCGCCACAATAAAAAAATTGAGGAAAATCCAAATCTCAAGTGGACCACGCCACATGAAACAGTGGGTTGAACACCTACCATTAAAAACTTTTGACAACCACGATTTCCAACCTCCATGGCCCCACTATGGTGTATCTGTTTTATCCATGCTGTCCATCCATTTTGCCAGCTCATATTAGGGCATGAGCCCAAAAATGATGTAGATCAAAATCTCAGGTGGACCACACCACAGGAAACAGTGGGGATTGCAGTTGAAAACTTTTTGGGGTCACAAAAGTTTTGGATCAAGCCGATATCTGTGTTTTCCCTTCGTCCAGGTTTGTTTGACCTTATCGACAGGTTGGAATATGGAAAATAAACATTACAATGGGCCCTAAGAAGTTTTTAATGGTGGACATTCAGTCAACACTGTTATCCTGTGGTGTGGTCCTCCTAAGATTTGGATCTGTCTTATTTTTTGTCCCATACCATAAAATGAGCTAAAAATTGGATGGACTGCGTGGACAAAACAGATACATCATGGTTGGGCCCACAGAGGTTTAACACCAGCTAACTAGCTGGTTTTAGGGTCACTGGCCAAACCGCGTCCATTTTATTATACTGCCAATTGCAATTCAATTTAATACGGCATCCAAACGCACCCTAAAAAAAAGTCGTTCTTGGATATCCTTTACAAAAAAAAATGTGATTGGATTGCCTAGAGGGGTCTGTGAGTCTAATGGTCTGCCATGTCCTAACAATGGATGGTCAGATCACACTGGATGCTCAACTGATGGCTAGATCATCCCGTTTTAATGAGGATTAATAGTAGTTGCACTCAGTCGCTCACTTCACACGTGGAAACGAAGCACATGTGTGCAACATAAGAGTCCCTCACCAGGTTATCTCCCAGCGTGTACTATCATCAAATTACCACAACTTCACAAAATAAATGAACGGTTAAATGAAATTCACCAGTACTGTTTCAAATTCTATGTCCATGCCTGGCCCACCTGTTATCATACTTACTTGAATCTATGTTCTTTCCGATAGGGAGAGGATCTCTGGTTTGTTGTACGCACTTGTGACTTTTTTTGTATGCTGTGGGCCCACCAGATCATCCTATCCGTGCAATTTTGTTGACGATGTTGAGAAATTTCTGATCTTTAAAAATAAATAAATTGGAAAAACCGAGAATAAGGACAGGCTGAAGCACGTGAAAAACACGCTGTCCTTAAAGAGTAATTCGCCCCTACTCAAATTATTTTGAGTCTGCTGATAGGTTGCAGGCGGATTGCTTCCAGAATACGACGAGCCTTATGTGGTTCTGCGTTCAGCAAAAAACGAAGAAACCACTATGGAACTCAGTAACACACTTTGGCAGATGAAGAAAAGAAAGATAGAACAAGAATGGAGGTCTTTTTCTTATAGCAGTAGACCACTATACTGGTCTAAGTGGCTTGGTTTTAGTTAACCAAACCGAGAGGCTAATCGTTTCAGATGGGTGCTGGTTCAGTAGTGATAGTTGCGTTTGCAGTTGTTGTGTTGGAATGAACCAGACCTGTCCGGTTTATATAGGTAAGGGTGGCTGACAGTTTTGGTCCAGAGCCATAATGGCACTAGCCGTTTTCTGGCTGTTGTGAGAAACTAGCCGTTTATGGCAGTTTCTGACTGTTGTGCATGTGGGAGTTATGCACCTGCATGCTGACCGTTTAGACTCAATGGCTAGCCGTTTCTGACTGTTGGGCTAGCCACATGCAGCTGTTACTGCATGGTCTGGACCGTTACTGCATGAGCAGTTACACAAGTCCCTCTAATTGGCCCTTCAGCTCTTTATAAAAAGCAGAGAGGTCTCTCTGTCAGACCTCCCACCCACAGCACCTCCTCTGTTCCGAACCCAGCCACCTGACCTATTACCTAGCCTCTGTCGCACCGCGACTCGCACCAGTCTCGCTCCGGTCCGTGAGGTCGCGACCCATCTGCGACACGATGCGCACGTGCGAAGTGCCAAGTGCGCCACTAGTGCCTCTACAGCCACACTGCCTCATGTGCCCACGCCCTCGCACCTAGCCCGAGCCCGAGCCCGAGCCCGTGCCCGTGCCCGTGCCCGTGCCCGAGCCCGAGACCGAGACCGAGACCGAGCCCGAGCCCGTGCGCGTGTGCGTGCGCGTGCGCGGTGTTCCAGTGCTTCGCACTGGAACACGCAAGCCACCATTCTCCCTCTCTTCCACCATAAATAAGTAAGGTGCACAATACCCTACTTATAAAGAGGTAAAAATCCTTTCTCCCATCCGATATGGGACAAAAACAAAACTCCCTTTTTTTTTCTTTTAAAGTTATTTTCAAAACAAACTTTTCAACAATCCCCCACTTGTTTTAAAATAATTTAAAACATAAAAACGATGTCTGCCAGAGTATAAAAGATTATATACATAAAGAAAGATATCTTTCGATTTGAATCCTTCCTTAGTGTAAGTATTTCAAAGACCCATCGAAATTACTGGTAGCCGCAGCTTTGAACCAGTTATTTTTAGATAACAGGACCGGAAATACCACACACATACTTTCTAAGTGTTATTTGAGTTCCCACAATTCTTGCTCAACACATATAATGGCCTTGTGCTTATCCTGTTTCATGAACGATCCCGAGAAAACTCTCATTCTCATGAGAGGCGGCACCACCTCTACGTTCATATAGGTGAAGTCCTTCCAGTGTCTCCGTTACTTTCAGACACTTGTCCTTAAGACTGGACTACATTAAGAGTTTCTGAGACTCAACCCTCTTTCTGTAACGGCCAGCACTATAATCCTGGATGAGGTATATATCTATAATTTAGTGCTGAAACTTTTCACATATCAGTGACTTGTTTTTACCCATTGAACCCTTATATAGAGATTTTCTAATTTTAGGTTGGGTTTCCATCACTGGTGAAATCTTTTGAAAAGAGTTTCAACCCCATCCCTCTGGATGTTGTCCTTACTACCTCTCTCGTTAGAGGTTTAGTGAAAGGATCAGCTAAGTTATTACTTGACTTTACATAAGATATTGCAATGATTCCATCTTGAATTAGTTGTCTTACATAGTCATGTCTCAGACTTATATGTCTGGATTTCCCATTATACGTGCCGCTGTAGGCTCTAGCTAATATGGCTTCACTATCGCAATGTAGCGAAACAGCCGGTATCGGCTTCGCATAGAATGGAATTTCTAAAAGAAGATCCCTAAGCCACTCAGCCTCTTTACCTGTTGCAGCAAGGGCTATGAACTCAGACTCCATAGTTGAGTGAGTTATGCAGGTTTGTTTCTTGGATCCCCAAGATACAGCTGCACCTCCTAAGGTGAAAACCCATCCAGTAGTGGATTTGTTATCACCTGCACTCGATATCCAACTTGCATCGGTATATCCTTCCAGTACAGCTGGAAATTCTGAGTAAAATAACCCTAAGTCTTTGATTGCTTTTAAATAACCAAGTACTCTTCCTATTGCCTTCTAGTGTTCTACACTGGGATTACTAGTAAACCTACTTAGTTTACTCACAGCATATGCGATGTCTGGTCTAGTGCATTGCATTGCATACATTAGACTTCCAATAACACTCGCATACTCTAATTGTGCAACTGTTCTTCCAGTATTTTCATTTAACTTGATACTTGGATCGAATGGGGTTTTCGCTTCTTTAATATTCAGGTGTTTAAACTTGTTTATAATTTTCTCAATATAATGAGATTGGCATAGCGCATAACCCCTACTATGAGTTTTAACTTTAATACCCAGAATGGTATCAACTTGTCCAAGATCCTTCATTTTAAATACGGAAGACAGAAACTTCTTTGTTTCAGTTACACCTTCCATCTTGTTACTTATTATTAACAAGTCATCAACGTATAAACAAATAACAATTATATAGTTACTACTTGTTTTGGAATATATGCATTTGTCTGCTACATTATGCATGAAACCATGAGAAAGTATTTTAGAATCAAACTTCTCATGCCACTGTTTAGGTGCTTGTTTTAGTCCATACAATGATTTAATTAGTTTACAGACTTTCTTCTTATTTCCTGGTAGAACGAACCCTTCAGGTTGTTCCATGTATACCTCCTCATCGAGGTCTCCATTCAGGAAAGCAGTCTTTACATCCATCTGATGTATATACAGTTGATGTATGGATGCTAAAGCAAACATAATTCTAATAGATGTTATTCTTGCCACAGGTGAGTATGTGTCAAAATAATCTATTCCTTTTTTTTGTATAAATCCTTTGGCTACTAGTCTAGCTTTAAAGGTTTGAATAGTCCCATCAGTGTGATATTTCTTTCTGAATACCCACTTACACCCTATAGGTTTAGAAGCTGGAGGTAGATCCACCAGTTCCCAGGTTTGGTTTGACATAATCGAGTCCATCTCATCATTGATAGCTTCTTTCCAAAAAGCTGAATCTCTAGAAGTTACAGCTTCTCTATAGGTTGTTGGATCATCTTCTATAGTTATAACTATAGGTATCTTTCTAATGACATTCTCTCTATCTCCTTCTATGAGATGAAAAGAGATACGTTGAGAGTCTATCTGTTCAGGATCAAGACTCTTTTCTACTCTTACCCTTTGACTCCTACGTGGTTCTATTGGAGCTTCAACTTCATGTTGAGCTTCTACCATAGGTTTCTCTGTTGGAGTTTGGATTTCATTATCCTTTGACTCTAAGGATAGTGAGTTTTCAAAGAACTCAACGTCTCTAGACTCTATGATGGTATTATACTCTAAGTCTAGGAGTCTATATGCTTTGCTATTTTGTGCATACCCTACAAAGGCGCACTTAATAGCTCTGGATCCTAATTTAGTTCTTTTGGGATCAGGCATTATACAATATGCGAGGCACCCCCACACTTTAAGATATCCTAGATTAGGCTTTCTACCTTTCCATACCTCATATGGTGAAGTGTTAAACTTCTTAGAAGGAACCCTATTTAGGATGTGGCATGCTGCGAGAAGTGCTTCTCCCCAAAGTCCTAGTGGCAACTTTGCTTGTATTAGCATTGAGTTGACCATTTCTACTAAGGTTCTATTTTTTCGTTCAGATATACCATTTTGTTGTGGTGTGTACGGCGCAGTGCATTGGTGTATTATGCCATGTTTTTCACAGAAGTTAGAGAATTCATTTGAAAAATACTCTCCTCCTCTGTCGCTACGAAGAACTTTTATTTTCTTGTTTAGTTGATTTTCCACTTCTGCTTTATATATCTTGAACATGCTGAGTGCTTCATCTTTGTTCTTTAAAAGATATACTTGTACATATCTGGAGCAATCATCAATAAAGGTTATAAAGTATCTTCTTCCTCCACGTGTAAGAATGCCATTTAACTCACAGATATCAGTGTGTATTAGGTCCAATATTTGAGATGATCTCTCAACACTAGGAAAATGTTTCTTTGTAAATTTGGACCTTATGCATACTTCACATTTGTCATTTTGACTATCTGTGTATGAGATTAAGCCATTCTTAGACATGAATTTTAAGGTACTATAACCTATGTATGCTAATCTACCATGCCACAATGCTACAGATTCAATCATATACGCAGAAGAGTTACTTTCATTCAAGGAAAATTTTATCATCCCATTACAAGCATATCCCTTACCAACGAAATTTTCGTTTTTGGATAGAATCAGTTTTCCCGACTCAAACACTACCCGTATGCCAGGTTTTCCCAGAAGATCCCCAGAAACTAAGTTTCGTCTCATGTCAGGGACATGCAGTACATTAGTTAGGATCACTTTCTTTCCAGAGGTAAAGACTAGCTCCACGGTTCCTTTACCTACGACCTTCGATCGGACTTCATTACCCATTTGGACCTCTTAACCATCGGTCACGTCCTCATAAGTTTTAAAGGCTGATCTGTCATAGCTTACATGGACTGTGGCTGCTGTATCATACCACCAACCGGGTACTTTGCCTTGGATCATGTTTACCTCAGTGATCATGGCAACTATGTCTTCTTCAACTGCACTTGCCTCATTCTTCGATTTTTGAAGACGGCATACTCGAGCATAATGCCTGGTTTTCCCACAAACATGGCAAGGGCCTTTGAACTTTCCGTTCTTCTTCTGTGATTTCTTGAATTTTCCTTTATTGGGTTTCAGGGAACCGTTCTTCTCGGGATTCTTGTTTTGGGTACTTTCTACTGCTTGCACCTTGGATGAGGAATTCCCATTTCCATTTTTCTTCTCACGGTTTCGGGATTCTTCCTCTATTCGGATATGTTTCTGGATTTGTTCCAGTAAATAATCCTCGGTTTTATGTAGCAGTTTCTTCCTGTATTCTGTCCAACTCGGGGGCAATTTTGCGATAATAGCCCGACTTGGAAAGCTTCAGGGATATCAATTTTTAGGGCACTAATTTTGCCAACAATTAGCTGTAGTTCTTCGATTTGGGCTAACAGCGATTTGTTATCTATCATGGTGTAGTCGAAATAGCTAGCTATCAGATATTTGTTCGTACCTTCTTCTTCGGTCTTGAATTTGAACTCGAGAGCGGTCCAAATTTCTTTGGTAGATTCAGTTCTGGTGTATTAATCATACAAACGATCAGATAGCGTGTTCAGAATGTGTCCTCGACACAGCAGATTATCTTCTTCTCTCTTGATGCGTGCGTTGATCTGCTCAGTCGTGTCTGTATCAGTAGCTAGAGGAAGCGGCTTCAAGTTCGGGTCTAAGATATAGAATATCTTCAACGCCGTAAGCAGGAACTTTATCTTATCCTGCCATCTGGTGAAATTGGTTCCATCGAACCGGTCCAGACGAATCAGATCCTGGTTCATCAGTTTGATTGATGATACCCCTTCGGTTTCCATATCAGAAGAACTTACGCTTTAAGATTGTTGAGAAATTTCTGATCTTTAAAAATAAATAAATTGGAAAAACCGAGAATAAGGACAGGCTGAAGCACGTGAAAAACACGCTGTCCTTAAAGCGTAATTCGCCCCTACTCAAATTATTTTGAGTCTGCTGATAGGTTGCAGGCGGATTGCTTCCAGGATACGACGAGCCTTATGTGGTTCTGCGTTCAGCAAAAAACGAAGAAACCACTATGGAACTCAGTAACACTTAGAAAGTATGTGTGTGGTATTTTCGGTCCTGTTATCTAAAAATAACTGGTTCAAAGCTGGGGCTATCAGTAATTTCGATGGGTCTTTGAAATACTTACACTAAGGAAGGATTCAAATCGAAAGATATCTTTCTTTATGCATATAATCTTTTATACTCTGGCAGACATCGTTTTTATGTTTTAAATTATTTTAAAACAAGTGGGGGATTGTTGAAAAGTTTGTTTTGAAAATAACTTTAAAAGAAAAAAAATGGAGTTTTGTTTTTGTCCCATATCGGATGGGAGAAAGGATTTTTACCTCTTTATAAGTAAGGTGTTGTGCACCTTACTTATTTATGGTGGAAGAGAGGGAGAATGGTGGCTTGCGTGTTCCAGTGCGAAGCACTGGAACACCGCGCACGCGCACGGGCTAGGTCTCGGTCTCGGTCTCGAGCTCGGGCACGGGCACGGGCACGGGCTCGGGCTCGGGCTCGGGCTCGGGCTAGGTGCGAGGGCGTGGGCACGTGAGGCAGTGTGGCTGTAGAGGCACTAGTGGCGCACTTGGCACTTCGCACGTGCGCATCGTGTCGCAGATGGGTCGCGACCTCGCGGACCGGAGCGAGACTGGTGCGAGTCGCGGTGCGACAGAGGCTAGGTAATAGGTCAGGTGGCTGGGTTCGGAACAGAGGAGGTGCTGTGGGTGGGAGGTCTGACAGAGAAACCTCTCTGCTTTTTATAAAGAGCTGCAGGGCCAATTAGAGGGACTTGTGTAACTGCTCATGCAGTTTTGGTCCAGAGCCATAATGGCAAGCCATATGTGATAGGGACCACAGGATAAATGGTCCGATATGCATATGAAAATTCATCTATATTTTACATTTTTAGACACGAAACGTCTCATTGTAGCAGCTAACGTGATTCCTTTCATCGCACTTCACTTGCATGAAATTCACGTGAAAACTATCGTTTGCATGAAGATCCAAATGCAGACGTAGAAAAAAGAGACGTTTGCTAACTCCACACGCGTGGAGCCCCGGCCATCTACAAGCAGTCACACTTGCCTACACGTGTGTGAGATCAGATTTTTCCCATCAAGTAGGCTATAATGTTTAGATCTTCTCACCTAAGAATCAGGCCATTTCATACTCCACACGTGTGCCACAACATGCAAAACAAATGGACGGCTAGGAAAAATTGTTTTAACCTTCAGTTCACTTTGTCTATTGTGGCCCACCCAAGAAGCAAGACAGCCCATTTTTCAACCAGATGTTGGCACGTCTCCACACGTGTGAAGGGAATGTCTCCACACGTGTGTGGAAGTATCAAACCTGAAAAACAGATAAACAAACAGATCAAAAGCTCCATAGTACTGGTCCACATATCGATATCAAATGTAATAAAATTCCATAATCCCTAATACATAGAAAAACTTAATACCCTCCAATAAGAACAACATACATGGAATCATACGAAATAAAGCCAAAACAACAAATACATAGCCTGCCTTACTAAACGAGCTGACTACAATGCAAGTGAACTACTAAGGGTGACCATTAACTGCATCATATATGGAATTTAAGGACTAAGATTGTGGTGGGGAGAGGGAAAGGGGACGGTGGAGATTGAGGCACGGAGCCGTGGGACACTTCTGACCTAGGGATGTGTAGGGATGGCGGGCAATGTGGGCTTGGGCAGAGTAGGCACATCGGGCAGATGGGGTACTTCCACCTTAGGTAGAGTCGGCACGTCTGGCAAATGAGGCACTTCTACTTTAGGCAGAGCAGGCACTTCTTTAGGCAGAGCAGGCACTTCTGGCAAATGGGGCAGTTCCACCTTGGGCAGAGCCGGCAAGTCGGGAAAATGGGGTACTTCAGCCTTTGGCAGAGCCGGCACGTCCGGCAAATGGGGCAGTTCCACCTTGGGCAGAGCCGGCACGTCGGGCAAATGAGGCACTTCTACCTTAGGCAGAGCCGGCACGTCGGGTAAATGAGGCACTTCATCCTTAGGCTTTGCTGGCTCCTCAGCCAAATGAGACACTTCAGTCTTAGGCGGTACTTCGGGCAAATGGGGCACTTCAACCTTAGGCAGAGTCGGCACGTCGGGCAAATGAGGCAGTTCAACCTTAGGTAGAGTCGGCACGTCAGGCAAATGGGGTACTTCAACCTTAGGTAGAGTCGGTACATCAGGCAAATGGGGCACTTCAACCTTAGGCAGAGTCGGCACCTCAGGCAAATGAGGCACTTCAACCTTCGGTAGAGTCGGCACGTCAGGCAAATGAGGCACTTCTACCTTAGGAAGAGTGGGGACGTCAGGCAAATGAGGCACTTCAACTTTAGGTAGAGTGGGGATTTCAGGCAAATGAGGTACTTCTACCTTAGGAAGAGTCGGAATCGTGGGCAAGGCCGGCTCCGAGGCATCGAGAAGATGCCGGGCTGCGAAAGCGGCTTGGTCCACAAACAATAAGACCAGAGCAATGAGCAAAGGCAAGAGGAAGGATTTCTGAGAAGCCATCATGAAAATGGTAGAAGATGAAAGGAGAGAAGAAACTACAATGTGGAAAGAGTGGTAGGATGGGGGATTTTATAGGGGTGAGGTTGAAGGAGATTACGTTTAGTCATGGTTAATTTATTTGGTAAACTCAAAAGTAGATGAAGAAATTTGCTAGGTTGGTCATTGTGATTAGTGTTGTTAGTTCACCTTCTCATCTATAAAAAATTAGATTACATTTGATAGTCCGGCCGCAAATGATTCTTGATACACATGCACACAGAATTTATACACCTGCCCTATATTCAACTTCAATTAAAAAAAGAAGTTGTGGTACTCACTTCTGCAAAGTGAAAGTCCCAAATTCAGATTGGCTGAATAGTCTTAATTTCTGATTCTTGGACACTTGTTTGTTGAAACAGAACCATTGGATTTTTTTTTTCTTTTTTAACCGTTCCTTAACTCTCCACCAATCTGACAATCAGGTAGTTATCTTAAATTTTTGTTCATAATATATCTAAACTGAGGCACATACTTTGGACAGTTTAGTTTGAATAATTATGTGCCATGTGTGCAATATCTATGTGCCAGCCTATAGTCCATCGCGCTCTGCCAGAGTATCAAAGCCTTTCTAGATAGCTTTTAGAGAAATGATCCAGTGCTCTTGAGAGCACTCTAAATTGTACTGCTCCTAGTTGCATCTGGCCACTTGGGCATTCGAACTGATCAATCCGACCGTCCTTTCTTTTCAATACACATTTCATAGGCTACCAAGAGAAAAATACGTGAAGAAAACAATTCTAATTATCTGATCAATGGCCTGTAAAATTGACGGTCATGAAGAAATAGGTCCGATCAGCCATCCAAGTCATCTTTTTGTGACAATCCATCATGACCAGCTTGCATTTCTGAAGAATCACTGTTATAAGGCAGTCTTACCCATCCAACCACAGCTGGAAAATGGACGTTTATGAAAAAAGAAAGTCGATGGAACTATCATCCAATCAGCGTGACCTTTACATTGTACACCATGGAACACGAGCTAGATCTAATGGACAGTCCAGATCAACAGATCAGACTCCGTAAGTGCCCAGATACAACTACGAGCACTAGATCTAAATTGTTCTGAGAGCACCTCATCATTTCTCTAATTAGAAAGTATGGTTGAAGGCAGGTGGAAGAAACGCAGCGACACAAGAGACTTCGTGCGATATAATGAGGAATAAAAGTCAACGTGAAAGTAGCTAATACGGCTAGGACGTGCATCATGCATGGGATGGAGGAAATGCTCGTACGGATGGGTATGTGCTGTACACGTAGAGATAGAGTAAGGCATTTGCATGACGTGCCAAACAGGTAAAGGAGCGGTTGTCAAAGAGAACAACTTTGGTACTCCAGTGGAGTTTGATGGATGATGTGCATGCACTTAGAAATTACTTAATGGCATGTTTGTTTTGCATTTCTAGAGTACAAATGCAAACAAATGAGTAATGAATATTTTTCATGTAATTTTTTTCATGTTTTTCAAAGTTGATAGTGACAATTTACTTTTGTACACTAAAACCGATGAGTGATTGAATTTTCGGTGGGGCCATTATGATACATGTGGCTTATCTACTCCATCTATTCATTTTGAGAGGTAGTGCTAGGGCATGACCTCAAATTTGAGGAAAATCCAAAGCTTAAGTGGACCACACCACATGAAACAGTGGGTTGAACACCTACCATTAAAAACCTTTTACAGCCACGATAAAAAAAATTGAGGAAAATCCATAGCTCAAGTGGGCCACGCCACATAAAACAGTGGGTTGAACACTTATCGTTAAAAACTTTTTACAGCCACGATTTCTTAATCTGTGGGCCACTTGAGCTTTAGATTTGCCTCATTTTTGGACTCATGCCCTAAAATGTCTCGGTAAAATGGATGGACAAGCATGGATATGTCACAGACGTCATAGTGAGGGCCACAAATGTACATTAATCATTTTCAAAGGCTTTTCACATGGAGGAAATATACCTTTTATAAATGAGAATAATTACCTACTTACATTTATTTGCATGTATTTACCTCTATTTACAACGAAACAAATAGGCTCTAAAATTTCATACATGGCATGAAAGTAATTCAAATTAAATTGTCCATATTATGGATCCCAGTTTACATGTATCATGAGCAAAAAAATTACAACAGAAGTTGCGGCAAAGCTTTAAAGATAAACCATGTATGCCAAAAGTAATATTTACCATAGGGATAACCCTAGGTTAGGTAAATCCATATGACTTTTAAGTTAATCATTCTAATATATTTTAAAGTCATAGTTCAAGGAAATTTGGTTAGCATAACCCTGTATTCGGTCAACTCAAGAATCTTCGGCCAACCTAGGAACTTCGGTCAAGTTTCTAACAAGCGTAATTGAAAAATTCAGAAGATGTTCGGTCAACTCGACTCTGTGTTCGGTCAGTCGAACAGGCTTCGGTTAGTCCAATGATGTTTATTTAAGTTCCCAGATTTGAAACTGATTTCTGGACTCAGAACTTGGGTCAACCCGACCCTTATCTCGAGTCAATCGAAGTACACTCGGGTCAGCCAAAGTTTGAACAAATTCTTATCCTGCGAAATCTGATAGCTGTTGGGATAAAACGGCTGAATTTTAAGTCAACCGAAGACTTAACTTTTTTACTATAAATAGGGCTTTTTTCTCTCTATTTTTTAATCAAGAAAAAGTACGAAAATACTTTATCTCTCTGGTGAAAAAGTCATCCATTATAGTCTAGCTATCTGATTTAAATTCTTAGTTATTTTATAGCTATCTCAGTTCTCTTCTCCTTTAATCTAATTATGTAAAGAGAAAATCATTTTCATACTTGAGATAAAAGAGCTAAAATTGCAGCTTTTAGAAAAACCTTTTTAGAAATCATTATATCCATCTTGTTCAAGCTATATTGGTTTATCTTCTTCAAAGATCGGATTGCTGCACCTTTTAGCTTCATCTCTGCTAAGCTTCATCATTTTCTAGAAGAAGAATGGTAATATCTTTTTATTTTATGCTTTCGGTTTTATTTGAGATAACCCGTAAAAATCTCAAGTCGGGTTGTTAGTGATTAGCTTGTGAAAATTACTTGAGGTTTGTGATTAATTAGCCTATAAAAATCACTTAAGGTTTTGTTGTGATAAGCCTGTGAAAATCACAATTTCTGTATCAGGTTTTAAAGGTGAATCTATGAAAACCTTTATATAGTGGAAAGCCAAAATTACAAGGAGCAGTAATTTTGGAAGTGGAGTAGGTGCAAGTTGTTTGAACACTGAACCACTATAACTCTGTGTTGTAGTGATTGTTTGATCATTTATTTTCTTATGTGCCTGATTATTTATGAAACCTTAAATCTTGATACAAGGTTATCCTACAATTTAGCCCAATGTTTCAAATTGCTCTCTATTCACTTATTTGCTTTCAGATTAGTTACTTGCATATTTTTTCTTTCTAATCTTGTTATTAATATTCTGATTTATTTCTAAGATTGTAAGAAGCTGAATTGAATTGAGTTGTCCTATCCCCCCCCCCCCCCCCCCCCCCCCCCCCCCCCCCCCCCCCCCCCCCCCCCCCCCCCCCCCCCCCCCCCCACCCCACCCCCACCCTCCCCCCCCCCCCCCCCCCCCCCCCCCCCCCCCCCCCCCAATATATAACTTCACCTTTTTCAGATTGCATCCATAGTGCTTGTAATGAATGTGTAGAGTGAGATTTGGGGTTTGTTCATTTGACATTTTGGGGATTTTTAACTAGAACACATTATATGGTCCATCTTTTTTTAATTATTTTATTATTCTTCTTCAGGGAAACTATTGTCATGGTGTTGTATCCCATGTCGTCAAGATATTTGTCGTGTTTTTACTATTTTATCAAATCTTTCAGCCTTACATTATCTTGTATGTTGATTGGTATTGTTTGGATGTTTAGGGGTTTCTTATTGTCCAGAGAAGCGATGGTTTGAATTGACAACACACCGTGTTGGGGTTACTGAGCCCCGCAGTGGAAGCAATTAAAGCAGCAAGGAACACACCTTGATGGCAATCACACAAGTAAATCAATACACACAAGAGGCAATCCGATTTTTATATGAAAAAACCTCTCACGGATAAAAAACCTATGGCATAAAGCAATACCAATCCACTATGATATCAGAAGTTACAAGAGATACAAGAAACACAACTCAGATCACAGCCCACAAGAGAAACCCCAAGCTAGCAAAGCTAATTCTCACATGAGAATGACAAACACTGCCATTTCCTCTCAACCCAGAGAATTCTAAGCTTCCTCCAAGCTCTTTCTCTTGCACTAGAACTCTCTCAATCCCTTAGTCCATTGGCAGCAACCCTAATCTCGGATTACATCCCCTTAAATAGGGGAAAACCAGAATTAGAAACTCCTTGCGTAACAAACTGCGCAAGAGACCAAGTCCAATTAGGACACTACCAGATGGCCTAAAAACAGTCCAATAACCTGCTGCCTTTGCTCCATCATGACCGACCCAATACCAGCACACCAGTGAATGGAATGGCTTTGAGTTCCAATAGTTTTTGTCCTTGGGTTATTTAGCAAATCTTGATTTTGTGGCCCATCTCTAATCCAATAGGATCCTCAAGTAAATGTATAATCCCACTACGTAACTGCCATCACAACTATTTGCTGAAGCACAAAGCTACATGAATGTAGGGGCCAGATCGATTTGGAATCTTCTAGTAAACGGATGATGTAAAACAAATGGTCTCACGTCGGCGAAAGGTGTTTTGTATCATTAATGGCTCTCTGATTCAGATCTCTAGTCATAGCATCCAAGCATGTTCAAAAGGCGGAAATAAGTGAATAATGGAGATCACACTGTATAACCGAACATGGCATTAATTTGGACAGCGATTACATTGTTTTGCAGCTGCCTATGGATTCTACGGAGCCAAACAGGTCCTAGGGCTAAACGACCTAATTCTCACCTCAAGTATTTCACAGCCACGGATTGCAACCATAGGCTTTGTATGGAGCCCACGATGGTGTGCATATTGTTAGGATCTATAGAGCCTGATTATCAGAGGTGTACTATTTATTTAACCAGCACTTCCACGGGTCGAAGCTTTATGTAAACCTTTATTCTTTTGTTTTAGACACCGATTTATAGCTCAAGTGGTAAACTACTGATAACCTCATTTCAACACTAAGGTCTTGGTATCGATTCGTAGTGTACTGAAAACACCTCTTGTTCATTCGGGGTAATATACTTTCTATTAGGGAGAGAGAAATCGAGAGCTATCATTTTATTAATAGCTGCTTCTTTGCTTTTTACCTTTTAACATGATAGAGTGGCATAAATCTATGAACATACTGAAATGGAACAACGTAAATCATGGCATTATGGTTCGCATCGTTTTTCTACTTTCTTTTTATTCCGATAGTACTATGCATATGATCGAGATGGGATCTTTCTCCCAACTCTAGCCTACCAATATAAGGTGCTAATAACCAAGATGGAGAAATTCTTCATTAAAAAAAAAAAAAAATTGTATTAATCTAAAACTCAGGCAGGCCAAATTGTTTGTACTTATGAGATTTAGTCATAATTTGGCATTGTTCTTCATTTTGTGGCCGATTGAAGTTTAATATCATGATTTTTTTATGGTGAACGTAAGGTTATGCATCTGATGCCTGTACCTGCTTTCTACAACACATGTTGTAATAGAATGTTCCAATTCCGTATTTAAAGGATGTGGGTAAAATCTTCACCATACTCTTGTTTCTTAGGGAGCGAGCAAAATCACATAAACTACACACTGTGAAGCACATGGACTCACCCACATGACTTAAATACCTTTTCTTTCTGTACAAACCCACCCAACGGGGCCATTTAAGTACTAAGATCAACTAACTAAAGCAAGTAATTGCCTATAAAAAATTTGCTGCTGCTTCTCGCTTATATACCATAAAGAGAGATATTTATTTAAGACCAACTAGTGGGACCCACGACCGTGGCCTGTGAGAGGAAGAGGCATTGGTTAGCAGGGCAATGTACAGTCGGGCCCCACCCATTGAATGAATATCCTATTGAAAGTTTTTATTGAAAAATATCCCTTACGTATTTAATGAAAATTTTTTGCTACGTCCTACGGCTCTGGGATAACTAGGGATTTTAATGGAGGAGAGCGGGTCTCTCTCTAGCTATCTCGCTACTCAAGTGACGTCACTAAGTTCCATGGCCCACCATGATGTATGTGTTGTATCCACATGGTTCATCCATTTGGAGAAATTATTTTAGGGCATGAGTCAAAGAACGAGGTAGATCCAAAGCTCAAGTGGACCCAACACAGAAATCAGTGGGGACACTAACACCCACTGTTGAAATCTTCCTAAGGCCTACCATGATGTTTATTTCAGATCCAACCTGCTCGTAAGTTCACAAAGACATGGACAAAGGGAAAACACAAATATCAGCCTGATCGAAACTTATGTGGCCCCAAGAACTTTTAAATGGTAGGCATTCAATCCCCACTGTTTTCTGTGGTGGGGTTCACTTGAGCTTTGGATCTGCCTCATTCTTTGGCTCATGCGGTAAAATGATCTCTACAAATGTATGGATGGCGTGGATACAATACATACATCATGGTGGGATCCACAGAGCTTGTGGAGCCCGTATCCCACTAAAATAGGGAGGCAGATGCTGCATATCAGCGAGGGCCCGTATCCCACTAAAATAGGGAGTGAGCCGATTAGGTGAGACCCTGAGTCTGGTAGACTCCGTGGTGGGTGGGACTCCTGAGTCTTGAGGTCTGATGTATGTGCCTCAATCCCAACCATTTTCAAAGCTCATTTTAGAGTATGATGCTAAAAATGAAGCGTGCCCAAATCTTAGGTGGACCACACAGGAAACAGTCATATTGAATCCCTACCATTAAAAACTTCATGAAGTCTACCAGAATGTTTATTTGCCATCCAACCTGTTGATCAGGTCACAAAGACCTATATGAAGAGACCACACAAATATCATCCTTGATTCAAAGCTTTGGTGGCCCACAAGAATCTTTTAATGGTCAATTACTACTGTTTGATGTACTATGGTACATCTGAGATTTGGATCTGCTTCATTTTTTGGATCATCTCCTAAAATGAGTTTTCAATACAGATGGATGGCATTGATGCAGTCACATACAGCGAGGTGGGAACCACAGTCAGGGTCCCACGCTCCTCGGCTGTATCCGGGGTGTCACCTAATCCACTCCCTATTTTAGGGAAGGGGATTGCGTCCGATTCCACACATGTCCTACCAGTAAAAACTTCCTTAGTGGGGGCCCACCGTGATGTATCTGTTTATCCAGGCCGTTCATCCATTTTCTCATATCATTTTAAGGCAGGAGCCCAAAAATGAGGCAGATCCAACACTCAAGTGGACCAAAAAAGTGGAAGCGGATTGTATGGTGTGCCAGACACCACTGACCTGACGTCACCAAGTTATGTGGGCCCCACCATGACGGGGTTGCTTGAGAGAGAGAGACTCTTCTTTATTAAAATCCTATCGAGATACGGGGTTCTCGGATGGCTGGGATCCATGTCGTTTGTAGCGTACACAAGCTGTGGGTGTGGCTAAAAAATTCTCCCTCACATCGCATGCGTACAACATCTAGCCGGTGCAATAGGTGGGCCTCACTTCCATCATGAATATCACTTGGGCAAATGATTTATTAGGCAGCCCACATTGTACAAAAACAATGGATAATCGAACTTTTTATCAGAGGTTTGAACCAACATACATGTGGCCTTCCTGTTTATTGGACTGTTCCTAATTTCTGTGGCTCATCTTATGAATGGACCGTCCAAATCTCAGTACTAGCTGATCTTCATGGCCAGCCCATCTTTTGCATTGCTTCAATATCTTCCATACAACGGATTGACATGTGATGGCCCAGATCTTAAGCTAACCATGTAGATTTATTCACGACTCGATTTCTGTTGGTGTGGTACTCCAGGTAAAACAACGTATATAAGTAACTGGATCAGAAACCTCCGATGGATTGAAAAATTCTGCATTATCCTAGCATTGGGCCCCCTTGAATCATTGTTCGAGATATGTTACGAAGATTGTGCGTGTTTGGTTGTACACAAATCGCAAATTCGGCTAAGCAAGATCAATACGGACAAGATGTAGACTATGCATGTCACGTCCCTTAGTAATCATTGTTTTTCTCCAAGGGATTTATTCAACTGCTTTTGTGGCATGTCAAACTAATGAAAGGACATGATCTAGACCATGCACGTCGTGTGCCTCCCTTTTAACCAATGGTTGAACGCACACAAGTCCGCACAAACTAAGGGGCCATTTGGATAGGAGTAAATGGAGGGATTCGGAGTAAATGGAGGTAAATGGCATTTGAGGTGTGTTTGGATGGGAGTAAATGCACGTAAATGAAGCGAAAACACTCTGGGTGTGTGTACTAACCTCAAAAATAAAATAAAATAAAATAAGTGAAAAAATAAGCATGTCAATGAAATCCTCTCTTTTAGAGAGGATTTGGAATTAAATATAGAGAGATTCCTTTTTAAGCTCCCTTAGAGAGTCGCACAAGTAAACAAGGTGTTACTAAGCACATGTACACCACACATGTGGCATGCTAATGATACTCCGAAACAATCCAACTCCTTGCTACATCACTGAAATCACACTAATAGAATGATCTAAATTGGGCAAAGGTTGGCCATCTAAATGTATGGTTAAAAAACGTTGGCAAGTTGCTTGTTTGTGATCCTTACAGTTGTGGCCCACCAGCGGCTCAAAATTTCCTCTTTTTTGGTTAAAAGTATATATTTCAATGGGCTTATTATAATCATTCTATTGAATATCACACATGTACACTAATTTAGGACATTAAAGCTTGATTTAGTATATCAGATGTATTCTTGTGAATATATTGAAAATTTTCGAATGCACTTCAATTCCTTTCATTTATTCCCATCCAAACAGGATATTTGGATTTCAAATGCATTTCATTTACTCCCATCTAAACACAACTGAGTAGGCCATTTACTCCCAATTCATTTACCTCCAATTCCATTTCCCATTTACCTCCAATGTTCCCTGCCATTCTTTCCCTAAAGCAAACCAGAGCTCAGAAATTTGTGAAAGAAGATTCATCAAATGCAATTTGTACAACAAAGATCAATTGCATCATTTCAGAAGCAGGATTTCTTTTTATTATAATAATTATATTTATTCTCTTGATGCAATTAAACAGCAATGTAAAGAAAAAAATTTGGCAAAGTTCTGAGTGAATCATATCCGGGCAACATAAGAATTTGCTAGCGTGATGTATCTCACCCATCGATATGGATTATATGTCTTTGATTTCATTGCTATTTGCAAATATCTTACCTGCGCTCAAAGAAAATCGGGTATTATTCAGTAGTAATCAAAGGAATCAAGTACAGTAATCATATGGATAGTTCTTTTGAGGACACAGAAAGCTAATGCTTAAACAGAACCCGGAACCCACTTTACTAGATAGTTACAGCTACAAGCTTTGACTGATATGGGGTTGCATGAAAGATTCATAATTCCACAAGGGATTGGGTAGCAACTAATGCAGTTGGAGTTCCAACAACCTATTTAATGGTTGTAGATGAGAAATCTTCCACATGGGTCTTGTTGCACTGCATTTTAGCCTGGGATGCATATGGATCTTAAGCACCCAAGTATTGCCTGTCTAACTTTGACACTGATGCATGTCATTGTCAAATACAAATAGAAGAATCAAACATGGTGGCTTTTAAAAGTCTGTATCGGTTTTTTTTTTTCTTACACACGTCCACGGAAATATTTTACAGAATGAAATATTATATATGAATGGTATATACTGTAATAATTTTTATGTAGAAAAACCTAATGATGATAGTTGTCGGTATATCATCATAGCCTTGTCCCAGCTATGTGGGACCAGCTTTATGAATCCTGTTTTGCCAATCATTCTTATCTAAGGCCCCACGAACAAGTGAAACCTAAACATTGATATCTATGTGTAAAGAAGTATCTCAGAAATAAAAGATAGTAATTAGTTTTTCTTATGAGCCATGTCCAAGATTATCGAACGAGGATGCATCGACATGCCAAATTTTCAAAAAGCACCATGTCATTGTTACATAAAGTACTGGTCGTCAAAATGATGAGCTGTTTCACCAGATAGTGAATATGAGGGAAAAAAGAAGTCTTGAAGACCCAATCAGAATGAAACATAGGGGAATGTGCAAGGAGAGTACCCACAGTCAAGTGACATCTCACCTGAAGCCCTGAAGCATTGTACATTGGTATAGTGAAAGTCATGCTTACAGGTCCGGCTTCCTTCACAATATTTGCTGAATACAACAATTGGAGAGAAAATTATACAAAAATTAGCTCTCAATATGAAAGCAGAAAATAGAAATGGGCCACAGTGTCATGAAAGCTTGTGGTTAGATATATTGAAGCTGTCATAGGCTGGAAATGTCAGTTGAGAGGACCATACCATGTGATTCCTGCGAAAATGTAAGCCTTGCACGTAGAGTATGTTCAGATCCACCAACAATCTGAAATATTTTGCCATGGTTAATTGTTTAAATAGAAGTCAAAGAAGAAGAAAGCTTCACACACATAATAAAATTGTGCTTGAATCTCATTGATAGGTTGATCACATCACCACAAAGTAACGAAACAAATCTCAGCATAAGATGTAAGAAAATTTTGCCTTTTTTAAGGCCCACTCGAGTTTCTTATTGGCTTCATTGAAATCAGTCGTGTTTCCTACTGCGCCAGGCTGCAGCTCAAAACTAACCCTGTGGAAGGTTGACAAACAAAGGACCAATCAGGAAAGGTTCAGACTGTAAGATACAGAGACTAAATGATCTATGGCTGTGAAATATGCTTAATCTTTCCATGAGAAGAATTGGCTAACCAAAACCATAGAAAATGACAGAAACCAAAGAATTTAAGTAACCACGACCAGACACTCCTATGTGAGCTCCACCATTTAAAAAATGGTTCGCGACAACCACGACCCTCCCTCTCTCTTTTCCCTTATCCCTTTCTTTCCTTCTCTCTCTTCTAGAAGCGTCGGTGGTCTTTAGATGTTAGTGACCATGAATGATAATTGCCTGTAGTGTGCAGTGCATGTCGCATAACATTTCTATGAAGTACCCTCCTCATGCTGCACATGTCGAACAATTGGTGATCAGAACTGTTGTTCTCGTGACTCATCCCATGGATATGCCACATCCTTTAAAGCAAGGGAAGTGGGTAGTCATAGTCATCCGATTAGTGACCTGCAAAAGGAATGGTAGCGCAGCGGTTCATTGAACCATTAAAATTTGCAAATAGATGGTTCAGAGTTGTCCAATCACCACAATTTTTATCCTATAGCTCATCCACACAGTGTGCCCATCACATCAACAGTCTTCATCACCACATGTTGGCCACATGGGAAGTGCACAGAACTTTTATGCAGCATGTACTGCATAGTGGCATTCCTCTTGCATGTATAGCTTCAATTCCTTCGATATTATTGTTGAGTGAGTTTCTCTGTCAGCTTATCTTACTTGTTCAATGTTCAGAATCAATTGGTGTGGAGCTCTAGATTTTCTGAGACTGCACATTATGACACTGAATAGAAGATTAGGACAGTTATCCAGTTTCCACACTGCCCAGGATTCCAAAGAATGAGTCAAATCGGGTTATCTTACCAACATTCAATACTAGTTTAGGCCTTACGGGTTCTTCAGTCCAAGGTATCCAGCAGGTCACACCAGTTCGGAGTACAGGAACGGATACTACTTCGTCCAATATACAGTGTAGGGGTAGGATAATGTGGGTCGATCCGGTTCATACATTAAAAACGAATTTACAAACGAGTTTATGTTGTAAGTTATATATGAAATTAAGAATGTTATTTTTATTGATCCCCCTTGCATAATAGTATATTATATGCACGCTATTGCATCTATCAAAGTATAAACATATGCATTCTAAATATAAATTTATGTTATGACATAATCAACACTAAAAGTTGAGAACCATATTTGACCTTTTGGAAGGAATCTGTACCATCTCCTGAATAGAAGCCAGGGGATAATCTCTCACCATCCATGAACTTCCCTATTCCTCTTTTATAATTTTTGTCAGGTCTCTCTTTTTTTCTTTTTTTCTTTTTTATTGGTTAAAGGCTTGATTTACCATTCAAAATAAAAAGCAAAAGCAAAAAAATAAAAATAAGAAACTAAAGGAAATAGTGATCCGGATTGAAATGACTCGTAATCCGGATAGTGGGGTTCAGAATGGAAAATTTAAGGGGTTTTGCGATTTAGGTAACATTGCTTCAGTCATCATAATTGTGTGCAGTTGTCCGCAGAATAGGTCAGAGCATTCTTCTACTCTAGAACATTGCTCAGATGGGTATATCAGAGTTTTATGGGAGAAACATTACTTTCTTGCATATCTTATTGCAACTTTTGCAACATGAACAAACTCATTAAAAATGAGGTCACTGCAGCAAATTTGTTCCAGCAGACGGTTTAATGAAATCCAAATATGGGCCTTGGCAGGCAATTGTCATTCTCAGCAGCCGAAAGGGCTTTGAAACTTCTGACAAAGTTTGTGATCTCACTGGATGATGAAGTTTTTATTTTTTATTTTTATTTTTTTTATGGGTGGATGATGAAGATGTTAGTATAAGCTCTGATACCATTTCAATATCTACCTAAAACCACTGTTGAATCAGAACCAATATGGTGGTAATATTCTCTTGGGTGGTTCCTGTCATCTGTTAATGTCCACAAAGTCAGACTAATAAATTGTTTCTTAGCCATCCTCATCAATGATTCTAATAAAATCATTCAAAAGGACATGTGGTCATACATAAAAAACGCCAGCATTCAATAAGATTTGAAAAAAGATTTAGGGCCCAATTAGTTTCAATGCTGTGAAATCCTCAAATACAAGAACGCACATGATTCGGGCAGCACTAAATGGAAAAACAATGGCATCAAAGTGACTTCATAATCTACAATCCCAGATATGCTACTATTATTGCAATTCAACAATACAACATACCATCAGTACATCTAGAAAAACAAAAAACAAAAAAAAAAAAAAAAAACAAGAACACCTTGTGGTGCATTTTGGCAGCGGCATCTGTATTGTAATTGTGTTAGCAGTGACAGTTGGGAGGAAGTCAGCACATACTTTAAGAATCACATCCGCCTAAACAATAACAGAAAAGTACAAGACCAAGGTAATAAATCAAAGATGACATCCAACCACAAAAAATATGGTGAGCGCATATTTCATGCACCTTAAGTGCCCCAGCTTCCTCAATCAACGCATTGATGCGGAAAGGAGGCTTGAATTCCTGAGTGGTACGGTAATTCATTACAGAGAACTCTCCATCTGAGGGTACCTGTGAGACAAAAGGGATTAGAGTACACCCGTGTTATCAACAAATAGCAAAGAGCTACCAACAACTTAAAACGCGTTCTTTAATATTCATGCATCTCAAATCCTAAGTCACAGTAACTCTCCACTCACTAATGCAAAAGTTCGATCCATGTCAAAACTGTTGAGATGGACAGATTCATGGAAATTGCAGTCATCTAATACCACAGCCCCAGCTCCAGCAGAACCACTGTAATCTGTAGCAGAAAACACCGCCACAAGATAAATAATATGTAAACATGTAACATCAACTTAAATCTGGATTATGGGAATCACTCAAAGGAAGAAAAGGGAAAAAAGAGAGGGAAAAAAAAAGGAACCATAGGTTTCAGCAGTAGAACTGAAAGAAGATAGAAACAGAGAACTATTTTTTTTTTTTGGAACAGGCATTGAGAACTTATTCTCATGTTAATAAGATGACTTCAACTTCGATAATATGGAAAAGAGGATTGCTCCAGTGTACTGAGTGCATGCAATTCCCATTCACCTAAGTTGCATTTGGACACTTGGGCAGTCCATATCATCGATCTGATCCACCCATTTGGTCGAACCCACTCTCCATATGATATCTTGAAAAGAAAATCAAATGGATCTGATGCTCCTAACTATTGAACAAATAGAAAATGAAATGGACAGCCAAGATTGCTTTTACGAAAAAGTAGGTGCAATCATCAATCTCACACATTCTTTTGTAACGCTCACCCCATATAGATTAGGATTCTAAAAGATCACTTCAGTAAAATATGCTAACCATTCAATCAAGGAAGTGCACATGAACAGATGGTTAGAATCATCCAATCCGCATGATTTTTGCACAGCAGCCTGAAAAAAGTGTTGAACCCAGTGGAATGCACAATATTGTTATCCCATGAATCCAATGCAACTAGGTGCATGGGAAGGTTTCCATGCACACTGCACAGTAGATCATTTTATTTTCCCTGTGGAAAATACTCCAGTATCATAGAAAATAAACAACAGTGGAAAGACTAGAAAACCAGTAGAAATGCTGTAGCTAATCATGAATATGCAGCATGTGGAAGTCATATGATGGAAGGATTGGCAATTTCTGTCCACTTAAATCGATAGCTGCATATAATTCTTGTTAGTCTAGGAAACTACATGTACAAACAATCTATGCAGATAGGGACACTAAGGTCATGGCATCGATTCCCATATTGGGGGTGGCTAACATTGTGATGTGACTGACAGGGGTGGGTGGGTGTACTAACAATGGGGTGTGTGAACTAACCCATAAAAATAAATAAATAAATAAATAAATAAAAACGATGCAGATAGGGTACTGATTAAACAAAAAGAAAATTTCCTTTGTTTCCATAAGTCAAAACACTGTTATTTGAGACTGAATATAAATGCTTCACTTCAAATAGAAGTGATTTTTACTTTCGGTGAGAATTAGGGATGCAAGGTGGGCTAGACTCAACTCAAACCTAACTGGCCCAACCCAATTTTAACTAGGATATGGGTTAGGTTTGGGTCGATTTGATTTTTAGAAGCCGATTTAAATTAGGTGAGGTTCACGTTGAGTTGTAATATTCATTCTCGGCATGACCCAACTAACTCTGGCCCCAATCTAGAAGAGTTTTGCGTCATCCATGGCAGGCATCTTCATATCAAAGGCCTGGATCAAATTTTATTAACCAATTTGAGAAATTGGACCAGTTTGGTTGGGTAATTTGAAGATGGGATGGGCTTAGATTGGCAAGGTCAGGTTGTAAACCAGGTCAGTTCAGGTTCTACCAAATGCCTACAAGGATCTTTTTTTTTTTTGTAAAAGCATGCACTGGCAGCAAAATGCTAAACCATGTTCATGAGAGAGAGAGAGAGAGAGAGAGAGAGAGAGAGATGAACTTTGGGGGTATCAGATCATCACCATCATCATCTAAGCCATATCCCAAGTTCCCAACTAATTGGGGGCTATCAGATTATGCACACTTAAATATCAATTTACAACAGTATGCAAAAGTTTTCAACACTTGAAAATTGTAGACGAGTATTGGAAACTAATGGAGCAGCTCAATGATTATATGAATTACGATTCGCCACTTGATGGGGACATCAGGCCATCACATTCTCGCGATCGAGTGTACCGGAGTAGGAGACGTGTCGCACCCCTTTTGTTATGGTTCGATGATATGTGAGAGAAGCACGTGAGAGGAGTACAGCAGCAGGCCAACGCGCGGGTTTATTTGTTTTATGCGTCGTTTTGTCTTTTTTTTTTATTATTATTATTGTAGGCACTTCAGTGCACTTTTCTTGGACTAATTTGTTTTATGCGTCGTTTTGTCATTATTTTTATATTTTAGGCACTTTAGTGCACTTTTTTTGGATGAGGACTATAAAAGCATTGTTAGAAACCATATTTTCATCATTACGTTTATGAATATTGAGAAGAAAATTCATTCTTTCTTTAGATGAGCTTAAACCTTCAGTGATTGGAGCCCCCCTTTTGGTGTGATGCCGGCTATTCCTTCTTTCTTCTCTTTTTCTTCTCCACGAGATCCAGGTATTTCGATTGTTCTCTTCCATTCGATTGATAGATTTCTTATTATTTCTCGAAACCTTAGCCTAAATCCCCCAAATCTTGAACCCCTTTTCATTCGGAATAGGCCTAAACCCTAGCTTTTCCCTATCCGAATCCTTCCCATCTAAACCCAATCCCACCTCATTTTCAAATCCAAACGCCCATTTTTCACCCAAATCCAAATTTCACCTTTCCCATAGCCTTTAAATCCCTAAATCCACAAGTCCCTCATCACTCAAACCATAACCCTAACACTAATTTCCACTTATCCCAATTTTAACCATACCTTAGGAACCCTAGAATTTCATCCCTTGGATTTATGATTAACCCTATGCTTGGACAAGGAAGTTCTACCTTCCTTGGATCCCGGCCTTTGAGATTTTATAGTTCCGTCATTTCATGCTTGTGATCTTTGATATGGAACATGGATTTTTTTTTTACCTAATTAAATGCCTTTGCTTATGATTTGAGTATATTTAAGTTGATTATTCATTGTTTCACATATCCGATTTAGTTTCATTCTGCATCATCACTTGTAGGCACATTGTCCTGCGTCACCACCTAGAGAAGGCAAGGCATGACGTACATGCATTTTGATAAAATTCAATAATCTCAAAAACATCATAAGATTCATAATTATAAAAAGGAAATTCTTACAAACAAGAATCACAAAAATGTTCATAGCTTATAACTAGATAGACCCAGAAGAAATACCATAGACAGAATTCTCGCTTCCGCCAATCCTCAGGTCTTCGTTAAGAGCTAGACGGATTTCGGGGTTGCCTATCAGATAACTTTTCATTTGAATAGTACCATCGATCTTGGAAGTAAGTATGTAACCCTGTTTAGCTAACATTAGTATATGAAAACCATGATTTGAACTGGGCAATCAAGCAAACAAAATGTTAGAAAATGAAACAACATAAACAGTTAAAATACTGAACACATTTTGAAAATAATGTAGTTTCAAGCAGACTGAAGAAACACATGAACAAAACCAAGAAAAGAAAAAAGCTATCAATATCTTTGTAAGATTGGAGTAAGCTTTTGGAAAACTAAGAAACAGTTGAGACCATAGAAATAACAAGGCATGAGGTTTCAAGAAGGATGCTGATAAATCCAAGTCAACCACCAATACTTTAAAAGACAAATTTACAGGAAAAAAATTATAAAATATCATAGAAAACCATGCAAATTATGAATTCCTAACACTCAGATTCCTCTACATGTCTTTGAAGAAATCAAACTCACTATCTGTGAAACCTCATTAATTTGCACAAGTGTGGTTTTCCTTTGATATTTTCACACACTATTTAAGATTTGATATACAATGAAGATCAGAAACAGAGAAGATGCTGGATTTATTAGTTGCTAGGATGTGCACTTCGACGGATGATCGCTAAAATGATTCCAGTTCTATGCCGCAAAACATCCCTTTGCTGCATTCTACGCACTATTTTAGTTAGTCTTACAACTGAGTAATATCATAACTATTGTCACTCACAGGACAGTATTCATGAAATCGAAATAAATACAGTGTGGAAATACTCACACTAGAGGTGAATGTTATGCTTATTTTCTCAATTATATCAACGAATATTTCCTCCCTCTTCCTACCCCCAGGCTCATTGGCTATAACAGATTTTGTAACAGCTGTACCCGGAATCCGTTTCGACCCTTGCTGCAGAAATCATCAGCAGTAAATCATAACATCTATTCAAGTGGACGGTAACTTTATATGGAGTTAATTTCATGATTGGAATGTACAATGATATCATAAGGCAAAGATACCGTAAATATGACACCAGCGCCAAGGGTTGGCAAACGTCCATCATCAACCACAATTGGCTCATTTAAAACATGAGACTTCAACACCTCAGTAGATGTTGTCTGTGGATAACCGAAGTCCTGGAGATGGATAAAAGATAATAAGGTCAAAAGTTGCTGATGGAGGAGGTAGCTAATGAAATTCATAGGGCTCTCCTGAACCATAAATAAGAAATGAAAAGTCTCATACTGCAAAACAACATACAGATATTACTTGCATGATCATTATAGTTATGAAAACACATCGGGATGTATACAGAACATTTATAGTGAAAGAAAGCAATAATCAATAAAATAGAGCAGATGCCTAATAATGATGGAAACGACACGCAGCCATGTGGAATTATCGTCACACGGTTAAAGAGTACCTAAAACACCACTCACTTATAGTTCATATCGACAATAAAGGGATTGCATCTGCCATAGGTCAATAAAAAGGAGAGATAAAATGAAATAATTTAAGACAGGCCTATGGTCACAATAGTATTTTCAAGTTTCATAACAATGATACAGTGCAGAACATCAAAACACACACACGCGTGCGCCCACACAGACACACAGAGGGAGGGAGGGAGGGAGACGCACCCGCGCGCGCACACACAGACACACAACCTACATAAGTTTGACTGTTTGAGGAAAAATGCACAAGAACTGTATGTGAAGAGATTATGCTAATATTGTGTAGATTTAGGATAACTAATTTTGGAATATACAGCTCATGTACACATGTATGCACACATCTTATTGTGTACATAATACCCCTTTGCGACTTTGAATGATATGAGGTTTTCCTATCAAATCTTCTGTGCCAATGCCACATACAGCTTCTCGTTCAGCCAAAAAATTCACAATAATAATAATAATAATAATAATAATAATAATAAACAAAGAGCCTCATCAGGATGCCCAAGAAAAATTATCCTGGAATAAACAAAAACTTCAAGTATTCAATGACAACAAATGGCCATGTCAACTTAGAATATTCAATGACAACAAATGGCTGTGTCAGCTTTAGTCTTGTTGGCAGTGAACTAGAAGCTTCTTAGATACTAGATAACATCACTCCACAACTATTTTTCCTGCATAAAATTGACAGAGATGCAGCAAATTTCTTATACTGAAAAGAAAATACTTCAAATCTTTAATTTGCTAATGGTAAATGACCTTAATATACAGTTTGTTGCCAATGACCGTAACTAGTCATCATGAGAGCAATGATGCTTTCTTTCTTTTTTTCAATGGGTTATAGCACTAGAAAATCTTGAATAAGCACCAAAAAATCATAGACTCCTCGCAAACCAACAAATTTTCAAATGCAAGTGCAACGTCCAACAAAATCATGAAGGGATGCTTACAATGACTTCTTCGAGCAACTCATATACAAGCACAAAATTTTTCCGTAACGAGTCTTCATTGAGAATGCCAAGGTAATCTTTAATGACACGCTCAATCCTTTGTAGGAGCTCCAAAACAAGCGAAGGCGATACGTTAGCTCGTGTGGTTGCAACAAATAACAGCCCAGAAACCTTCACATGTACATAGTTGACACCATCCAGATTCTATGAAGCAGAGAAAAGGCATCAATAAAGTATATATATAGAGAGAGAGAGAGTATGCAATCCATTACAAACCAGTAATCAGAAGGAGAATTATGTGATCGTCGACCCAAGGATTATAGGCTCACGTTTTCATTATGTAGCCCATGGTTCAGTGATCCAGACCATTGTTTTGTTGTGATCCACCATGGCAACAATCATCCAATCAAGGAGAATTTTGGTGCCTGCCCATCCATAGTGAGGCCCAACAGACTAATGCACTACATTGCTATGTACCCCAACTAGTATAAACTAAAAATCAAAATATGATGTGCATATCCTTAAGGATCCTATTGTTCCTCAATCAGAGGATACAATAAGTAGTCTATTGAACAGAACCATATTAATGATTTTTTTTTTCTTTTCTTTTTGAAGAGTAACAAGTAATTTTATTAAATAAGTGCTGAGATGGCACAAAAATTGCAACCTAAGAAAAATGACAATCCTCCATAGATTTGATACAAGAAGCCCGCTCAAGCACAAAAAGATGGGCCTTCAAAAAGATGACCTCCGCCTTAAGAAAGATGGGCCTTCTACTATATTAATGATAGAAGACAGAAAAATACATTCAGGCACACATTTATCTGGATGGGGAAACATTTGTAAGAAATGAATGCTTTCAAAGTAAAAGAGTAATATGCCCTTTCTAACACAGTCATTACCACACAAGCATAACAAGTTTCACGTAAACAAATACCTACAAAGACAGGCGGTGCTTCCTCCCCTTCATCCCCCTTCCAAAATTTAACCTTGCGAAAGAATATTTCCGCACTTCCTTTTTGTACTTCACCACGATCTGCATTCATGTGATCAGAGAGGACTGTTAACTTTATTTATTCTGGAGATGTACTCAAAGTGTCTCTTCTTGATCAAAACCTAAAGAAAATAGGTGGTACAGAAGAAGTAACACAATTAAGATACAAAACTACAGCAATAAGAAAAAGAAATGAACGATAACATTTTCTCTCGCCCAAATGTTTCCCTCGAGCTGGTCAAATGCAGAAAGGATGATAAGATATTTAGACAAAAAAAAGTATAGTATGTAGAATAAAGGTGCATTTACCTATGTTTTTCCTTTTCTTTTTCCCTATCAAACTTGTTCTGCTTTAATATTTTTAAACTCCATTTGTTTTTTTTTTCTGAACTGGGACGCCAAAATGACAAAACAAGTCGTTTCAGTGGGAAAATCAAAACTCCCTCTGAAATGATATCGACAACTATGATTAATTGACTAGCTATGAATTTATTTTGCAGAAGTGCGAAAAGTGCTTTGAGCTACAATACCCAGGTGTGGATAATAAGTATCTCATTAGTAACATGCTTTTCATATTCAGTTTCTATGGTTTTGGATAAAGATTCAACCTATTCTAATAATTTTTTACTTAGATACAGCTATGACGATTGATGATGATGGTTAGGGGTTTTCTTTCACTTTTTCAAGGCTAACTTTAATGAACTATTGATATTTACAGAGCTTTAGCTTTTACAATAGACCTTTAAAATATGACAGTAATATGAGGGTACACATTTGGAAGGGACGTCATTTGAAGGACTTGTATGTGGAGCTTGGAATTCTTAAACATCGTGTCGACTTTCTTCTATAACCTTTCGTTTCATTCTTGGGCCCTTTGCCAAGACACTAGACTCGTCAAAGTGAACATCATGACTTGTGATTATCTTTTGGGCAGCTGGATCCCACAGACAATATCCCTTCACACCAATACCATACCCAAAAAAAATGAAATTCTTTGATTTTGGTTCTAGTTTGTTCCTTTGACAACTAAGGATTAGTGCATAAGCATCACAACCAAATATTTTCGAATCGGAATAATGACAAGGAGTTCCAGACCATACCTCTTGAGGTGTTCTCTCCTCCAATGCCATGGAAGGTAATCAATTAACAAGATAACAAGCCGTAGAAACTGCCTTAGCCCACAACTCTTACTTCAAACCCGCATTACTTAACATGCTATGAGCCATTTCCATTACCATGTGATTCATGCATTCTGCAATGCCATTTTGTTGAGGAGTGTATACAGTTGTATAGTGCCATGCTATGCCTTCATCACAATATTGAACAAACTCTTTTGAAGTGTATTCAGACCCATTATCCATCCTCCATACATTAATTTCGCAGCCCATGCTCTTCTCCACCTCAGCCTTAAAAGTGCTTTAATACATTAAACACATTGCCCTTGAACTTTAGTATCTTCACCATAATTTTACAAGAGTAATCATCTATGAAAGATACAAAATACAATGCACCTCCATAAGACATATCTAATGAAGGCCCTCATACATCCAAATGTATGTAAATAAGCACACCCTTACTGTTGCGACTATGGACACTAAATATCCGCCTATGTTGCTAACCATAGATACAATACTCACAAAACCCCTCATCGAACTTCATCATGGGGATAAGCTTCCTTTTAGCCAAGACTTTCATGCCACGCTCACATCCAGTCCTATGACCGAACTTTTCAATGTCACAACCGAACCAAAATCATCACTATCAACCACCACATTTGCTGCATCATCAATCATGGTGCTTCCCAGCAACTTGTATAGATTTTCAACTTGGGTGCCTTTCATAAATATTTAAGCCCCTTTGGAGACCTTAAAAACTCCACCTTGAACGGTAAATTTATAACTATCCTAATCCAACTCGTAAAGCGAAATCAAGCTTCTCTTCAATGATACATACCGGACAGTTTCAAGTGCCACAAGCATTCCATTAAACATCCGCAAGCGCACCAAACCAACACCAACCATCTCAATGGCTGAGTCATTACCATCAATACCGCACTGCCAAATGTGGTTCATATGTACAAAAACCAGGATCTATGTGGACACATATGATGAGTGGCGCTGCTACCAAGAATCCAATTTTAATAAAATAATGTGTCATATCCCTTCCCATCATCAACACTTCACCACAGGCCAGTTCCAAAGCCAACCCTACTTAATTTACTTTATTTTTAGATTCAGAAACGTGCTTCTCTTTCGTTGAATCAGAGCTTTTCATCAAATATACACCCTTGCTTTGTCGACAATTCTTTTTTAATATGAATTGTCAGAGCTTTGTCGACAATCAGAGCTTTGTCGACAATTCTTTTTTAATATGAATTGTCAGAGCTTTGTCGACAATTCTTTTTTAATATGAATTGTGACAATTCTTTGCCACAATTCTAGCAAGCACCTTTCTTATAATGTCCTTTTGATTTTGATCAAGGTATTTCGTATCGGTAATGATGGACATAACGGACACCACCGTTGCCGATACAGGTATTGACCGTAACATTTGGTTGCCCGAAAAATTCTAGAAAAATATTTAGAAAATCCAAAATAATGTAAATATACCAAATATGTATTCATTTTTTGTTTTGAACATGTTTGTGGTAGCATAATGGTCCACTCTTTGGTAAGAGCGTTGTATTTGGTTGTGTGGTGAATTTATGAACATGGTTATGTGTCTCTAATATTTACACATCACAATCAAGAATTAAAACTAGAAATTGGGGGGGGGGAACGATTTTTTTTTAGTGGTAGAAATCTGCTGTAGAATAATGAAGGAAAGTTTTTTGAATGAGAATAGTGGAAAATGAGGAGAAAAATGGATTGAAATAGAAAAGAAAGTGGCCGTTTTTCGATCGTTATGGGGGTAACGGTTGTTATGCCCTATAATAGCCAATACAGTCCCAAAAAACCAACTGCCAAATTTCACCCCGTACCCAAGCTATTAAAAAACGGTTACGTAACAATAACAACCATAACCGTTATGCGTTACGGGGTTGAAACGGCCGTAACAGCCGTTATAGAAAAAACTGTCTGTAATGGCCGTTACAGAAAAAACTACCCATAACGGTCCGTAATGGTCTCATAACGGTCTCAAAACAAGTTTTTTCAAAAATATATAATAAAAAAAAAGGTTATAATGACCGTTACAGGGGTCGTAACGGCCCGTATTGTAACGGTAACAGCAGTGGCCGTTACGACCAACATTACCATTATGGAACGCCTTGCCCGTATCATGTAATGGTTACGGCCATTACTTATATGTATCGGCCTTTACGGCCATATCGTAATGGATATGGAACACCTTGATTTTGATTAAAAACCAGACTTCATCTAGTACAAGCATTCTAGCTTCGCCCATAACCATTCACCAACAATGTTAAACAAAACCGCATCACTAGACATAAGCGAATTATTGATCAAGCCATGAGATTCATCTCCTCTCAAGCATCATTGGTCACAAATTTCGATTTCTTTACTTTCCCTCGCAATGCCTTATGTTGCCCTTCTTGTACAAACAAGTTTAAACTTTAAGCTTACAAAATTCAAATTCTTCCAACCATCAAATTTCTCCACTTGAAATCTATCAATTTGCATTTTCGCTAAATTGCTACACAAAAACTAGACACTCCGATACCACTTGCAGCATCCAAACAACGCCACCCACAACAAGTCGCCAATTTAAGCAAAACCACAAACACCTTATGTGCACAACCGACAACCGCCAACTCCGCCAAGAATCATGTGCGACAAAATGAAGGAAAATAAATGGGAGAATAAGATGCACCAATCCCCAACCACAAGACACAAGATTGGTATAGTACACCACAATGGGCTACATCCACAGGCAAAGCGGCAAGCAAATAAATTCATTATCTTTGAGAGGAAATTACAACTTAGTATAGAGAAAAGAAACACTCACCAATCCAACGAAATACAAGCCAAATCACCTCCCATTCTACCTCCAATGCCACCATAAACAACTACACAATCCCATTTCATGTCGTTGCCACCATTGTCGCGATCCACCATTAAGAAAGACATGTGGCTTCTATGATTTGAAGGAATGGAAGAGAAACCCGTGGAGAGATCTCCAATTTGAGAAATCTCACCAAAAAGAAAACCCGGTTTCTTTGCCTCTTTACACCCTTTCTTTTCTCTCTTCCCTCACATGAGAAAACCTTTCACCAAATTCGTTTTCCCCCATTCCCTCCTATATAACTTGCCTCATACGACAATTATACATGAGTAAAATGTCTAAAACACCCTCCCGGTGTACGCGTAAATAGACCCTTACTCCATGACCACATTATAAGTCATAAAACATTAAAAATGACTAAATACATGTAGCATGATTTTGGTATCACACACTAACAAAAATCTACATGTAGATTTTTCATTTCACCAAGAGATGCAACCGGTAGCACGAACAGACAAAATCCAAGCTGCTCATCAGGCAGAACAAACATGTACATGAAAAAAAAGCTAGCATATTCATTAGGCAGACCTTTTTTAGCTCAAATTCGTTCGTGCGATACATGTGTGTTGTGATGGGCGTGCTAAAGCCTGATGCAGCTCTATCCAAACCAAACGCCTTTGACCCCAAGCGCCGAGATAGACCGAGATACCGAGTACCTAATGGTTCGCACGTCTGTTTAGCCACCTGAAATAGAAATCGGGCGACTTGCGAAGGGGAGGGTTCGTCCTTCTAATGAGTTCTTTTTGCCTTTCAGCCGAATGGACTTTTCCACCTTGATAGCAGCAATCAATCAATAACAATATAGCATGAGAGTAACCAAAAGAAAAATAAAAAAACAAAAAAAAAAAACAAAAAAAAAACTTGCATTTATAAATGCTATCAGAGGACAAACACCTACAAATTAAAGAAAAATCCTCGACAATCCAACGACTGCGGTGTAGATGGTGAGGTCCTATAGCTACGGTCGTCCTTGATCCAACAACTAGGGCATAGACAAAGGGAGTAACACTAAATGTTGGTCCAGCATAGAAGTGTAGACGGGCAGGATTACACTAAAACTAAGCTAAAGCCAGCCTAGCATAGTATCGTAGACAAATTGGATTAGACTAAAACTAAGCTAAAGTCGGTCCAGCATAGCAGCGTAGACAGAATGGATAAAATAAAATAAACAGCATTGTGTTGTAGAATTGTGTAATGTTGGGTTGGCAAGGACCTAGAACTCTTCTATCTTTCTCCTATTTATAAAATCTCTAGATGGTTGCTAGATAGAGATCTGTTTAGTCACTCACGTTCACTGACATGAATAACTGTACACCCGCGAACAGTCGTGGCCTATCATGTGTCGCCATGTGTACAGACTGCTTGTCGTGGGTTGGCCATTGGTCTTGCGCACGTCTTCAGTCCATTACGAGGGTGAGAATTCTTCTTATATTGCAACGTGTGGACAATCATTATCCTTTCGTTCGCTTGAACGTGCTTTGTGTGCTATAAAAATCAGCCAACTTGGCGTTGCTGTTACACTACTTCATAGCTCCTTTCTACTAAGTGGTATCGGCCGTAGAGGTCTTCTATGTATGATGCTATTGCCCATCAGCCGAATCCATTACTAGCCTGACCGTATTTCAACCATTATCTGTCATCGGCCACGAGGCCGCCAAGGTGAGTAGCTAACTCTGTTACATGAATGAGATAAGTGACACGTGTTCCATGACAGTAGCCAACTGGACTAGACCAAAAAGTGTTCCATGACAGTAGCCAACTGGACTTACCCTTCTTGGGCTACTGGTGATGCTAGAGTCCAACTGGACATACCTTTCTTGGGCTACTGGTGATGCTTTGGACTCTGGTCAAATTCAGTCGTCAAAGCACCTGACAAGACTTTCCCTTTGTTTCTAACTGAGATGTCCCTGCCACCTGGCATCATCTTTGTCGCTAGATCTGACACAGTCAAATCAGGCGTAAACAGGCCCACACATGCGTATTGACTGCCGATCACCGTTCAATCTTTTCAACTGTCCATTCCTTTTGCAATGCATGAGGTTCCCATGATGAGCGGATTAGCCTAATTTTCAGGCCAGGGAATATGCATGGTAGGGATGTCGCCTGAGCGTCTTGGATCTCGCAATCGTATGAGCTAAAGGGCACCTGCAAAGCTAATGCCTCAATCTGCATTTGAAGGTAGCAGTAAACGCAATTCAACTTTCACGACTGCTGATTTACATGAAGAATTGGGTTGATTTCTTGTGAGACTATCAAGATACGATAAACAGAATGCCCGCATGAAATTAAGAATAAGAAAAAACATTAGAGAGATTAGAGAGAGAGAGAGAGAGAGAGAGAGAGAGAGAGAGAGAGAGAGATTACAGTCGCGGAAGATGATATTATCGCCTCTCTGCGAGAGCACGAAGAACTGAGAAATCATGGCGATTGCTGAGATATCAAAATACCTTCCGTCTACTCTTTTCTTAATCCAACGAATCCAGATGTTCCTCTTTTCTTTTGTTTCTTTTCTTCTTTTTCTTTTTTACTTCTGAAATTGATACGACACCCTTCGTTTTTTTTGTTTAAAAGAGAGTACAATTCGTTCCCCCCCCCCCCCCCCCCCCCCCCCCCCCTCATATTATTCGCTCCCTGCGGCGGCGGGAAGAGAGAGGATTGCCTGTAACCCCGGGTACAGAGATATATCTGTGCCGGGGGCTGTATGGGGTCCATAGAGATGTCCTTGACAAATCCACTACGTCCATCTGGTTTTAAAGACAAAAATTGGACAGGGTTCTAAAAAATCAGGAGATATAAAACCCAGATGGGCCACACCAAAAAAACAGTAGGAACACTAACGTCCCATTGAAACTTTCCTGCAGCTTACCATGATGTTTATATTCCAGCCAAACCGTTCATAGAATTATCAGATAAACTAGAAAAAATAAATATCACTTATGCAAAACTTTTGTCACTGCTAAGGGTTTAGTATCCACTGTTTCGTGTGTTATGGCCGAGGAAAAGAGGAAGAAAAAAATCATGTCCTATACTTTCGTATCTGCTGATTGCTTGGTTGCAGGGCTGTAAATGGGTAAGTGGACCCGATGGGGTACCTAGACGCAAACCATTTAAACCCAATCTACACCCGATGCATTTGTTGTTAGATTTTATAGGTCTGGGTCCAAGAATAGGCTTAGTTGCTAAACAAGATTGGATCTTGTTTTCTTTATATTAGGCCCAACCTGAACCCATTTAGTAAGTGGGTAGGTTTGGCCTCTGTTGCAAGGGACCCATCTATGCTCAGACCTGTTCGGACCCAATTTTAAACATGGTAAAAATGCTTGCATGCCAAATCCAAACTCAGGCCCATTAGACCCGACTCATTTATAAATGAGTCTAGATGGATCTCACTCTAGCAAAACCAAACTCATTTATAAATGGATTGAATCAAACCTGCCCATTTAGTAAAAAGGTCCCGTTCTAAAATTTGGACCTACGCCCATTTAGCAAATGGGCGGATCTGATTTTGCCTTAACTAGCTCCAAACCCGACAATTTACAGCCCTACTTGGTTTGCCCCATCTCACCAACAACGGATTGCGTGGTGTGCGAACTGACCTCCATGATGTGTTGACGTGTTGAGGTCGCCAAATTATGGGGCTACCATAATATATGTATTATACACACACTGTCCATCCATTTTGAGAGATAATTTTTGGAGCTAGATCCGGACCACACCACAGACCATTTGGGACAATAGTGTTGATGATTAAAACTTTCTAAGGTCAACCATGATGTTTATTGGTCATCCAACCTGTCCATAAGGTCACACGGACCTGGATGACGGAAAACACAAATATCAGCTTCATCTACTGTGGCCCCCAAGAAGTTTTCAATGATAGACATTCAATCCCCACTGCTTTTTGTGGGCAAAATGGATGAATTGTGTGGATATAAAACATATATTTGGAGCTCACAGAACTTGGTGACGTCAACACCCCACAGAGGTCAGTGGTGTGTGGCACACCACGCAATCCGCATCCCCACTACTGCGATTCAATGGGCCAGCTTAATCACGACGATCCGGCTTCATTAGCAAATCAGGATGGGTTGGGCCGAAGCCGTCGGACTGGAATCATCTGCCACTCTCGTTTTCAGCAGTGCGCGGAACACGCAAGTCTGTGGGGCTAGTGTGTTGTATATGTAAAATCCTCTCTGTCTATCAGGTTCTACCGAAGATGTTAGGCCCTGAAGTTAAGATCAGCTTAGATCCACAACTCAGTGTGTGTGTTGTTACATTTGGTGGGGCCACACCAAATGTAACAATAAAGATGGGATGCCAAAGCACAGGATTGTGTCTTTGGCCACCATAGTGTGTAACCCATTAATCAGGTATACCAGGATGAAGATAATACACAAGGTTTGCTCATATAAATGCCTAAGCTGGGACTATAGCAGTTGGAACGATCCAAACCGTCTAGTTCATAGGCATTTCGTTGACTATTTCAACCCACTAACCGTACAAAGGCTATGATGACCGTTCATGTTCAAAGTGAAGGAGGCCAAAATTATCAAAACTCAGATGGGCCTCATCATCTGAATTTTTTTAGCAGTTTTGGGAGCAATTTTATATTGTTTTCCTTGGGATAGCTTATATGAATTTTATTTGGGCTTATCCTTTATATCTAGATATTATACAAACAATGGTTCTCACATAATGGACCACACAGAGCTTGAATGTTTTTTTGGCACTATACAGGCGTTCTAGATGATTCTGCTCCAAAGCAATCAGTGTCGTTGAATCCGATTCTTAGGCCAGGACCTGCCATCCTGTGGCCTGGGGTTACATGACTTTCTGTAACCCAAAGCTACATTAGGCCCACCACAATGTATATGTTATATCCAAGTTGTCCATCCGATTTGTTGGCTCATTCTAAGGCATGTGTCCAAACATGAGGGACATACATAACTCAAAGTGGACCATACATGAGTGAGATACCACAGGAAATAATGGAGATCGAGACACCCACGGTTGAAACCTTCCTGGGCCCACCATGATGTTTAGATGCTATCCAACCCATTCATAAGGTGATTCCCACCTGATGAAGGTTAAACACAAATATACTTCTCATAAAAAAAAAACTATTCACTGAGGTTTTAACTATAGTGTTCAATCCTCGCTCATGTAGCCCACTTTGAGTTTTGGATCTTCATGTTTGGATCTAGAGCTGAGAAAAGTAGAGGGAAGGGAGTAGTACTATTACAAACATTTTAGTGAACTCCGGAACTTTGGATTATTCAAAGCCCTGTAACCTCAGCAATTCGCATCTTAATAATAAATATATTTTATACCAAAGGTTTGCTAAACCAGCATGCATACATATCCCTGCCCATCACCACCCTGCTGTGGTGTAGGACCATCAATGGCCTCATTCCATTACGCAATTATCATTGGTCTCAGAGAAACGACGATCGAAAGATCCACTGCTTCTCTTTCACATGTCGGTGCCGTCGCCTAATGTTCTCGTCGCCCGACGTCCAATCCTTCATCATCTTATCTCGCATGAGTTTACATCTCCCTTCATTTGTGATCAACAGTCATTCACGCCTATCATTGCTCTTTATTTTTATTGGAACCAAGTGTTGATGGACAAAAACATTACAATTGGATGATGGAGAAAATGATCCTCATACCATAGGATAAATCAAATAAAATAGCCACGAAAGCCATGGATGATGGAAAGAATTCCCAATACCATATGATAAAAGAAAAAAATGCTATTAAATTAGAATGTTTTCGGCATATCACAAATATCTTATATAATTGAGATAAATTAATTTACAAATTGAACCTTGATTATTGAGAGGAATATGTCGGCCATAATGACTAGGTGATGTAAGATGGTATGTGCGAAAGATTGGAATTTTCTATTAGGTGGGCCACAGTTATTGGATCTTCTGATTAAAAAATGAAGTTGTGTCACACTTACAATGGGCCACCCTTTATGATACAAAATGAATGGCTAGAATGTATCTTGCTCTAGCAACCCTTAGTTCTGTATGCCGCGTGGCCCACCTGATGGTACGCTCGAATCTCGTGCAGTGTGCATAATGGCTGATTCCATAGACAGTCCCTGCGCTCCCTCGTGCACATCATTTTTATACTTTGTGGCAATTCAATCAATGTGCCCGTGCCAATCAATGACAGTAAAAAACATGGGCCCCTTTAAGGATGTAGCACAGCCTAAAAGGACACATTAATCAGATATTATTAATAGCTTCATCAGTGGCTATAAATGGACAATTAAAAGGAAATGGTCAGTGGTCCAAATTCAACAGGTGAAGTTTGATGGTTTAGATCATACCATCAGTGTCATTTTCTGGGTCAGCTCCATCAACAACGAAGCCCATGCTTTGATGGTCTGGATCACGCGGCCTTTGAATTGTAGAGCATAGTTATTCTCCGCAATTTCTAGGCGGTTCTCGCCAAAAATAAAAATATTTAAAGATATTTCATTTAAATTTTTTAAAATATAAATATTTTTCAAGTAATTATCGCAATATAAATTGCTGCCACAAAATGAAATATTTTAAATATTATGATAATATCACACTAATATCGTTCGTATTTCTCCCAGTATTACTGTCAGTTTTTCAAAATCTGGCCATATTTGTCACCAAAGTCCCAGAGGAATTACTTTGCTACCACTGGGATCCATGGTCCACTGACCTAGACAATTGGTTGGTGGGGTCCACCATGATGGACCATTTTCCAGGAGTCTTCAAAACGGAAGATCATATCTACCCATTTTGTGCCTTTGTTTTTCTTTTTATTTCAAGTCGAATGTGAACTTGATCTATGTATTCCCTTCCTAAGCGTTTACTTGCAAGCCATAAATTGAAAATTAGAATTCCCTGTCAGGTAGATTTTTTATTTATTTTTTCATTCATGGTCCATACACGGAAAATCCCATCAGATCATTGGTGAGGATCACTGAACCGTGGCCTCCACCTGTCCAAACTGATAACCAGCAATACAGTGCATAAGCATAGTAACCGATCTCATTGTTGGCAATTTCTTGGCCATGAAATTTCTCGAGGGATTTTCAAATTTTGTAGTCTCAGTTAAAAATCCCTTTATATACATTGATACACCATTAAATGGTTTGAGTTTTAAGGGGGCAGCGAGTTATTAGACATGGCATCAAAGTGGAAAATCATGTGTTTAACTCTTGGGAGAAGATACATTAATTACCATTCTCTAATAACTTATTAGTAAAATCTCTTTAAAAATAAAAAATATTAGAAAATATCTTCTTCTTTTTTTTTTTTTTTTTTGTGAAGACAATAAGTAATCAATCAATCTTTGTCTACCAATTATAGAATTAATCAATCTATGTTTGCTATGTTTCAATCGGATACCAATTGCTTGGATGCTGGATGCTATTGAAAGCCGATGACTGCCATATTAACTTTGATATGGATCTTCCATCTTATCAGCCCCACCCCAGATGGGCCATGGCATCATAATATGACCAATTTCAACTGTAATTGTCCAACAATTCATTTTCATTTCAGTGACCTCTGCCTATATGTCTTTAACCATCCATTTGTGGTCCCTCGATCAAAATGACAGTGCATGTTTCGGGCCATTGAGTTATATCCCACCATGATGGTTAGGCACCCCAAAAATCAGAGCAGTCCAACCATCATGCCCGATTTTTTACTCATATCGTGAATAGAAGGGGGCTAACACAATGGATAGAGCAGATGAGATACATACATCATTGCATCGGCCTATGGTGGGGCCCATCTGATGTGTTCATTAGATTCACCTTGTCCATATGGCAGGAGGTTTGATGTTGGGTGAAAGTCGTAGTCATCAATGGTGCCTAGACCAGTCGTCTCTATAAATTAGGACATTTCTCTCTGCTTTCTTTTCATGTTATTATTGTCCGCCATGGTGATGACCGTGATAATGATGATGCATTCCTTACTACTATGACTCGGGCACTACGGATCTGGTTTGATCCTGATTGTCCCCAACTTGATGGCCCGACAATTGTCCTTTCTAGGGTTAAACATGGATCATCTGTTTTTGGACATGGATGAATGGGTTAGGGTTTTCACCCCATTTTTCTATTTAACATTACTATAAATATTTATATATATTTTTTAGAGTCTTGAGTTTTAAGAATGAAAAATCTTTATGAGTTTCAAAAGACCCCAAAACCAAAAGGTGCAAATGGATTGGGGTGACCCGATGGATCATTGGCCTGTCTCAATAACTAATGGGTCTAGGTCTAAAATCTAGACCGGTCAGGTGGGTCGGGTCCAATCCGATTGTATTTTGAGATTAGACCAGCTCAAGAAATATAGTAATAGATTGCTGCTTTTATTTTTAATTTTTTATTTTTTTCCGAAAACATGGAACAGTGGCCATTTTATTTTTACCATTAAAATTAATAGCTACTAATAATTGAATGATTTGGAATATTATTTATGTAAAAATTCAATTGTAATTTTTATATCTTATCAATGTGATAAATGGGTTTGGTAAGAGGATCAAATCAAAACTATTAAATTAATTACATCAAACCCTATCTAAGTTGAGTTTAAGTCTAAGATTTGACTTGATTCTTAAATGCGTTAGGTCTAAGGCCTATCTCAACTTGACTCCGAATTCAACAAAACTTTCGTTAAGCTTTTGAATTTTGAATTATTCTTTAGAATGTTTGGATTAGACAACCACATGGTAAATAATGGCAAACCACTAATGATGACATTTCAAAGCGTTTAGAAGTGATGGAAATGGCATGATTATTACCCCTCGAAAACCAGCATGCATAGAAGTTGGACAAGTTTGTGTTGGATTAAATCTATGGGTCCCACTATGATGTAAGTGTCTGAGCCATGTTGGCCATCTGTTTTACCAGCTCATTTAAGGGTATGAGCCTAAAAATGAAGTAAATTATAAGCTCAAGTGAACCATAAAATAGGTAATAGGGGGGCAATGACGTTCACCATTGAAAGCTAAAACGTGGTTCACACCCATAGGTGGGTGTGTGTGTGTGTGTGTGTGTGTGTGTGTCATCCATCCTATTCATAAGGTCACGCAGACAATGATGAAGAAACCACACAAATATCAGCTTCAACCAAAAAGTCTATGACTTTTAAGAAGTTTTCAACGGTAGGCATTCAATCCCCCCTATTTCCAATGGTGTGCTCCACCTGCGCTTTGGATCTGCCTCATTTTTTGTCTCGTGCCCTAAAATGAGCAAGTAAAATGGATGACAAGGATTAGGCTCATACATTCCAACGGGCCTCACGAATTTTACCGGCATCAACGGGAGAGCCTTCAAATGATACAGCTGTCAATGTCACGTGGAGGTGTTTGGCATGCATTACATAAGTCAATAATAATTACTTATTTATTGACAAACAACTTAAGTTTTAACATTGAGGTCTTGGCTCGAAATTGTCCTTTCTTTTTACAGGAAGGTAGGAACACACCACCTAAATAGGCAAAAGACACTATGGTACAAATATAAACCATTCTTCATTTTCTTCTAATCACCTACTTTATCAATAAACATGCACCTCATATGATTAGGGCACGTCACTGTAGATCCCATATGATGAATGGCTATGGCTCTTACTCTCATCCAGAGTTGCCCATGATGAGTAGACCTTTCACATGAATCGTAAGTCTTTAGCCTTTTCCTCATGAAAGGACAACATTTTCCGGACAAGCTACCATAGCTATTTTTGTCAAGTAAAAGGAAGCATTCAACACTCAACTGGGCTGAAGCTGTTTGGATTTGAGTAAAGTCGGGTGACAACAAGCAGTTAAACACCTATACATGTCAATGAGTTTGTCAACTCCTGACACTTGGGTGTTTTAACAGTAGGTCTCAGATTTGAATGTCAAGGAGACAAGCCCCTCCCAAGGAAACACACTAACCCCTCCGGTGGGTGGGTGCATGCATGGTGTGACTAACCATGTGGGTACATTGTGCAGCTAACAAGGTGAGTGCATTGCATGACTAATCAAAAAAAAAAAAAAAAAAAGAGTTTGTCAACTCTTTTGTGGACAGAATCTATAAACCTTTAACCAATTAGTCATAATATATGATTGGTGAGCCATCAACCCAGTGTCTTTAGGAAAGATGAAAGTACCTGTCAGTGATACTTCACAATTTTAGTGTAAAATAAATGCACTTTTGATGCACATGCATGACATGTTTTAACGTACCAATGACTATCTGAGTTCAAACACCCCGTGCATGCAAATGTGCAACCATGTGAAAAAATATGGCACATGTTAATATGTACATGAGTACTCAAATGTGCATGTACACATGTATAAATGTGCCATTAACCGGTTCTAAATTCCCTACATGTGAAGGTTTTTAACAAATAAGTGGCAGAATACCTAGCAACAACATGCTCATGATAACCTTCACAGCATGTCATGAATTGCCAGTGGTAACACAACTTTGAGTAAGCTTTCTGACAGTTGGGTCAGTGTGCCAAAACACAGATTGGAAAATCCTAGCTGGCCATCACTTTAGAATAGGGCTGAAAATGGACCGGGTTCGGGGCGGGTTTGGCCAAAACCAGACCCGCCCATTTACTAAATGGGTCTAGGTCCAAATTTTAGACCCAAACCCTTTTACTAAATGGGCAGGTTCGGGTCTGGTCCAAGTCAACCCATCAGACCCATTTATAAATGGGCCCGGGTCTGGTAAAGGGAGATCCACCCAAACCCATTTATAAATGGGTTGGGTCTAATGGGTCTGGGTCTGGATCAAGTGTGTAAGCATTTTACCAGGCTTAAAATCAGGTCTGGACAGGTCCGGGCTGGACGGGTCCCTTGAAATATAGACCAAACTCGCCCACTTATTAAATGGGTTCAGGTCAGGTCAAGACGGGTCAGGTCGCGTCAGGCCTAATATAAAGGAAACTAGACCCAAACCTATTTAGCAACTGGTTCTGTTCTTGGACCCAAACTCATACCATTTAACAAATGGGTCGAGTTTGGGTTGGGTCTAAATGGGTTGGGTCGGGTACCCCATTGGGTCCGCTGACCCATTTACAGCCCTACTTTAGAAGGCAACAGTTGGGATGGGCTAGGATCATAGAACCAATGTGCTCGTAGAAGGATTTATCATTTATGAATCTATTATAAGCTCCAGTAAATAGACAGCCAGGAATGAAATAGGCGATTGACGTGGCAGATGTGCAAGATCCTGAACGCTTATCAGGTGAACGAACATGAACATTTCCTCGCACAACAGTCTAAAGGTCCAATCATCGGGTGGGCCGCACATGCGCCTTGAATATAGTCCTTCGGTCATTTTTTTTCCCGTAACAATCCATTTTTCTCATTCAGATTATCGTACCCCACCTGACCAGCGGCCTGGATCTCTTGCACGTGTGTCCTTGGCCTGTCTTATCGACTAATGCTCATGCCCACATGTATATAAAAAGTAGACGGTTGAAAATCATCAATGGATCACATTCAACTCTGCAAGCCAACGGTTAGATTATCATTTCAGCATTCGGTAACGGATTGCGGGCCATTCACTGCATCCCAAAATTTGGGCGGTTGAGATAATTTCTACAACAGACAGCCTCAAAAGTCATTGACGTTGAGATGGGGAGAGAGACGAGGGCGCTTATTCCCCAGCATCATTGCAGGTGAAGAGGCGGACGTAGGCGAAGGAGAAGAAGCAGAAAGGGCGGGCTTATCGAGGACGGCCTTGAGAGCGCGACGGATGGAGAGACGGTGGTACTCGTCGTCCTCTCCTTTTCCACCTCCCCTTTCGATGAGGAAGATGCTCTTCGTCCGACCCCCCAACGTCACTATCTCCGCCTTCACAGCTCGGAGCCGTAGCGACCGTAGCGCACCGTTCAAGTCCGACATTAAGCCGGGTCGGTCGTCGCAGCATACTGACGCCTTTATAAGCGAAGATCGAGGGTCCATATCCAACGTCACCTCGTCTGTCTCGCTAGGGAACGGCCAGATGTTACTGCTGCTGTTGCCGGGGATGTCCGCAGCTGCCACGTCAGCCGCGTGCCGCTTCAGTTCCTTGACGTGCTGGACCACCTCCGCGAGCAACGACGCCTTGTCCCTCTGCAAACGAGAATGACGTAGTATGACGAAATGCCTCTGAAGACATTCCAAATAGAATCCAGATCTGTTCTGCCTTCTGTGCGGGTCCGGGCGCAATCAACCTTCAGTCTAGCCGTGGCTACATGCGCCCTACTTTTGGACCTTCCAAATGGTAGGCACAGTGAAAATGGGACTCGGATTGCAGTGACCTCTCCAACACCGACGGTTCTGGAAAAGCTCTGTGGCCCACCATGATGTATATATTTTATCCACGCCATCCATCTATTCTGCTACAATCAACTCTCAGGTGGACCACATCATAGAAAACAGCGTTGATTGAACGCCCACCATTAAAAACTTCTCGAGGGCCACAAAATTTTTCTCTTGTATTGGGTTTATCTTCACCCTAGTAATTTTTTACCAGTGGGTGTTCAATCACCACTATTTTCCTGAGATTTGAATGTACCTCATTTCTTGGCTAAAAGACGTGGCTCGTAGCTTTTCATGACGGGTCACTACCGAAATTGGAGTCCTTGAAAATCACACTGACAAAACTGCAACTGGACGCCTGGGATTATTCGATTTGTTGGGAATTTTTTAGATTGACGCCAGACACCTTGTGGCCCACCCTTACGTGTGCATGACATCCTGTCTACCATGTAGTCACGTTACATTCTGATTTCCTACTGAGTAACACAGTAGGCTATGTCGTATTGAGAAAACCTCTTTGAGCCCATTGTGACTGTGTGTCGTATCCACGCCATATTCATATTACCACCATGAACCCAAAATTAAAATCACATCCAAAGCTCAGGTGGACCACACGTTTGGAAACAGGGAATAACGACATCCACCGTTGAAACCTTCCCCAACCGGTTCATAGTGTCACAAGAGACATGGATGAAGGGAAAACATAGATATCAGCTTAATCTGAAATTTATGTGGCCGTTAAAAAAAATTCAACAGTAGAGATTCAAGTTGCACTATTTGCTTAGGTGTGTTTCATTTGAGCTCACACTCTAAAATGAGCCGGTAAAATAGATGGACGGCATGGATAAAACACATACATCATGATAGGCCCCACAAAGCTTACTCAGTAAGCAGTCTGCATCCATTGTCATTGGCTTGCTCACCTTATTCTGAATAAATTAGATGGAATATGCAAAATACACTGTTGCCCACACATGATTCGAAAGGTTTTTAATAGTGGGCGTTCCATCTCAACCGTTCTTATTGGTGTGGCTCACTTGAGTTTTGATGGGCTTGATTTTTTGGCAGGATTTTGTGAACGGGTGCGTTTGACGGTCGGATTGAATGTCATGCAGACATCACGGTGGGCTCCAAACACGGTGGATCCAGCCTCTCTCGTTACACCCACAGTGAGGGTGTTCAGGACATGCCACGTGTACGGTAAGTTTTAGCCCCGAGGTATCACTGCTCAGATTTTAACCAGGTGGGTCCAACAAGAGATAGGATCCAAACGGATCAACGGCTTGGATCATAAAACGGAAATAATACGCGTGCTTGGCAAGCTTCGATTCTTTCGACAGTGTGATTTTCGTTCTTGGACGTTCCCATGTAGATGCCCCATGGTTCAAAAGCCACATACCGGATGATCATAATCATCATAGCTGTCCCACAGTATGCGTTATGTTTTCTACCGTTGGTTTGAAGGAACGGTTGGGATGGTGCATAGTTTTTGACCAACTAGGGCCCATCATCCTCGATGTATGCTGACGAGGCTTACCGTATTCAAAGATAGTTCGGAAGTCTTGTCCGGACCACTCCCATTCTTTTCAAAGATAAAAATGGACGGGTTCTATTTCGTACACATGCGATCCGTGTAAACCGTTCATTCACCGGAACTGTGATGAACGGTTCAGAGACAAAAAAAAAAAAAAAAAACAGCGATAGAACCCTAATTGAAAAAATAAAAATAAAAAAGAATCGTTTTGCATTCTACAACATATGTGGCCCCATGGTGCTCAAGGGAAGCGATGGTCGAATGATCGGAGCCGTCCATCTTCTCGGTCCTACCATTAATATAAGCTACATGTCCATATCCACCTCGATGATGATCCTGAACTTTGATTTTCGGAGTTGAATTTAGCTAATGAAAATGTTCTTTCATCTTCAACATTCATCCACGCATGTTGATTGGATAAAATCATCCCTTCAGAAGAAGTTATTTCCCTACCCCACTCAAGATGGACGGTTACAATCATGGTACCATCTCACCATGTGGACCCCACTGAAGACAAACATGCTGGCCAAACTAAATTGAGAAAGAGAGATCGTACAAAAATCATTTCATGGTTAGGATTGCGCACAGCCCATTTGTAAGACAGTTTCTACATGGAAAGGAATGTCCAACCACTGTTCATTTTCGTATCTTATCATGAAATGAACGGTGCAGATCATCTCCCTCTCTCTTTGTAATTCTTTATTCAACATATAATATAGTATGTATAGAGTATGAAGTTCACTTACTTTGGTTAGATTGGGAAGTAGAGTCCTTAATCTAGCAAGATGACCGTTTATTCGCTCTCTTCTCCTCCTTTCTGCTTCACTGTGGCTTTTACAAGCCGCAACCGATTTCATCTCAGCCGTCGATCTCGAACTCAAACTCGAACCACCACCATCGATCTCCGTAGACCCGATACCCTGAAAAGAAAACCCTTCTCCAAACCCGTAGTACCTCTGAAAAGGCAGCATCCCTTCTCCTTATCTCGAAACCCAAAATCAGATAGAAGAAAAGCAGCTCAGGATATGGAAATCCTTCTTAATATAGAAATCTAATCCCAGCCGAAGATCTTCTTCAGGAGAGATCTTGCGAATGGAGAGCAGATATGATTTTCTATAGTAGAGGGATTTCCGCGGCAAAATCCGAAGGCGCTTTAATAGAGGAGAGTATTTCTTTTCTTTTCTTTGTTTTTTTTTACTGCGAGGGTAAGAAAGTAATAAATGAGAAATTCTTATTCGTTTTTTTACTAGAGAGGGGTGAAAGGGAAGGGGGATATTATGGTCAGAGAGGAACATGGAGCAATCATTTTCCAGCGCATTACGGCGACGACAGCTTTTGTAAGTTATGAAAAGGAGCCGACAATTCCTTCTGCCGCTACTCCATTCCAATTGCTATTTTCTTCTGGGAATTGATAAGGGCAACCTCTCTTATTGATATTTACAAGTTAGCCCTCTTTCTGGGGGAGCGGATTAACTGTTACCCGGATAACAGCTTAGTCGGTGTTACCGTAACCATGTGGGGCTACCTTGATGCATTTTTTTTGTATATCTACTCCGTCCATCTGTTTTTAAATCTAATTTTAGGACGCAATGCCAAACCATAAGAATATAAAAATCTCAGGTGGACCACACCATAAAAAACAGTGACTAATAGCCATTAAAAGATTATTTTGGGCCATGAAAGTTTTTGATCAAGCTTATCTTTTTATTTTACCTTCATCCAGGTCTTCTTGACATTATCAATAGGTTGGATGGAAAATAAACCTTACGATCGGCTCTTTGGAATTTTTAATGTTGAGGCACTCAATCACCACTGTTTCCTTTGGTACGGTCCACCTGAGATTTGGATGTGCTTGAGTTTTAAGACTACCTTCTAAAATAGTCAGTAGAAACGAATGAACGGCGAGGATATACAAAATATAATTAAGGTGGGCCCCACGGTAAGTGCAACACCGACTACTGTGCTACCCGGGTAAGACCTAATCCGTTCCCCTCTTCTGTTTACGCCAAACTACATTTACAACTCCCCTCCATCCCTGATAATTGTAAAAACCTCCTTCTAGTTTGGATTATTGCAAGTGCCTCCCAGGTTGTTTATAAAATGGCTAGAGATTCCCCTACGTAGTCTATCAAAGGTGGCTTCGATGCCTAGAAAATCTTTTAGGCTAAGTTTGGGTACCGTGAATTCCATGCCAAGCAGTTGATAAGGACTTTTCCGTAGTTTAGAATCTTGGCATAAGAAGTTAAGCTATGGTTGTCACAGGAAACTGAGATTTTCATTTTCTATTTAAACAGAACTCCAAAATTAAAATTCATGTCTGGATAGCTTTCATGAAAACCACTATTTAACAGTTATTATTAATTTCTTTCCTTTTCGTTGGACCCGTGTATCCAAACATGCCCTTGGAGCTTGTTGACAAGTGGGAATCAATAAAAAAAAAGTAAAATTATAATTATTATTATTTTCTTTTATTTAATTTGTAAAATAAATTATAAATTTAATGTATTCAATATTTACATTGCTCAAGCACAGAACCTAGGGTGACCGTTGTGAGATGCAGTGAATTCTTCCACTTGCTAATAAAACATCCAATTTAAAATGAATCCCTTAGAATTCATTTCTCAATATAATTTGGGAGTTAATGGTGTCAAATTTCTTGTTCTTTTTATATCATGGATTACCACTCATCCATGATAAAATATTTAGAAGTAATGTTTGAAAGAGAAATTTTGGGTATAAAATATTTAGAAATTGTAAATGCTCTAAAGGTAGACACCCTTCTTCTTTTTTTCTTTGCAATAAACCCCCTGTGTTTTAGATCATATGTAAAGATATTACATGTTAAAAGACATTACACACAACATAGCATGATAGTTAATACATATTGCGAGCAATTGGGTGGGATGTCCACTGTTAAAAACCTTTCAAATTTTATGTAGTGCCTACTATAATGGGGGCAAGACATCCAATCCATTCATCACATATGCCTGTCGATGCTCTCCTAAGACTTAAAAAAATTCGAACCCTTCTATGTGATCTAAAGATTTTAGCAAGATTTATATTATTCCAAGTTTATTTTGTACACATGTACTTTTTACATGATGAACTCTTTACAAGTTAGCCAAACATAAAAGATTGTTTACTTGTAAACACTTTACCATTTAAAAGCTAAACATAACAAAATTTAAATAATTTATCGGTGGTGAAACTCTTTACAAGAAAAGTGTTTGCATGTAAAATTTTTACAATCTTAGGGTTCATTAGGGTGCTTGTAAGATCTTTTAACTGTAAAAGGCTAATAGGTAAAGGTTCACAAGTAGTGTTTTGAATGGAAAACCTCATGTCTTAAAAGTGTACTGGTTGGAAACATAGATTTCATTTGGATTTCGTGGATGATGTAATGATTATCCAATGATAGTTTTCATGGTTATTTTATAAAATAGGATTCAAAGAATGGGATGCCTATGCTATTTAGGTAGCAAGTAGAATATGAAAATTTATTAGACAATTATCACCTTTTTTCTAGTGCCAGAAAATAATTTCTCAATTTCACACACACCCACACCTTTGGGACATTGGTAGACCAAGTGAAGATAACCTCATTTCGAGGTGGCTAACATTGAAGTGTGACTAACAGTGAAATGTGTCCACTAACAAAAATAAAAAATAAAAAAATCCCAATTTTACACGAATTTCATATATCCAAATATGCCCCAAGTGTTTACAAAGTGTCAATAGTTTGCAAGTAGCCAAACAAAAACTTTATGTTTTAGATTATAGGTAAAGGGATTATACTTCCAAAAAAATTATATTATAATAAACCGAGATGGTTTTTACATACACGTTATTTGTGGGGCCCATTCTGATGTGTAAACTACATTTAATTCATCAATCATGCATGTCCCTTGAAGCTCTCCTAAGGCCAAAAAAGAGGCCAATTAATTCATCAGGGGAACCACACGACAGGAACAGTTAAGATGAGACCCACTATTAAAAGCCTTCCAAATTGTGTGTGGGACTCAATTATTGATCCTCTCTTAGGCCTCTGAAAAATCAAGCTATTTTTATACGATTTGAAGATTTTAGCATCATTTATCCCTCCTAGCTTTGGGTGAGTACCACTTTCTACATGATAAACACTTTTTTATGTTAGCCACACACACAAACTACTAACTTCTAAATACTTTATTCCTTAAAGCTAAACTTGGTAGTTACTTATGAAACTCTTAATGGCTTTAAAGTGTTCACAACTAAAAATTATACAAGCATCCAAATTACCTCAACCACCATCCTTTTCTCATATGTAACTAGCTGTAGATGCATGGGGCCTATCATAAGTACGCGTATCTTAGCCAACTCATTCAGCGTGGTTACTCCATGAAAATAGTAAACCTCAAAAACTAAGATGATCCAGCCATCAAGCAGCCCACCACATAAATATGAATTTTTTAGGTTGGTGTGGCCCGCTCGATGATTCAGTAAGCCTGATTTTTTTTAGAGTTCAATACGTTTGATGGAGGAACCCGGCTGAGCAGGCTTGACACTGTTTATATAGTACAGTGACTCAGATGGTCTAGTTTCGAACACCGACATGAGATTGATACTGCATTTAGGCGGCAAAGGTCTGTAGCCCAGCAAAATGTATGTGTTGTACATCCTTGTCAGATCATTTTAAAGCACCGGCTCAAAATCAGGCACATCCAAAGAGCACACGATAGAAAGTAGTGGGGACAATGATGCCCACCATCGAAAACTTTCTTAGAGCCCACCATGATGTTTATTTCCCTTCAAATAAGGTCACACAAGCCTGGGCGTGGCTTGGGTGGATCCCTTGATCCACATCTCTGACTGTGGGGCTTATTGACACTGAAAACTAGTCAACAGACGATGTGAGATGATTTATGTACGGAGGAACGATCGACACCACCTGATGTCCTTCGTAAGGATTGAAGAATGAGCTTGGATCAGAGGTTCGGCTTTGATCCTGTAAAACACCACAGAAAATGGTAAAGGGGGTGGCTGGGATCCAGCCATGAACCCTCCGATGCCTAAGTTAGTGGTTACCCTTAAGAATGGTAAATATTAATTTAGAAGAGATTATTTTTCATACCTGTAATCGTCATATCTTCTCTTATTTATAGGCTTTGATAGAGAGTTTATGGGCTGAAATCACGGCAGATATTATCCCGGAAATCCAGGCGGAAATCTTGGGTCCGTTCCGATCTTGAAGGGATGCGCCCTTATTTTTAGGCCGTTTGAGAATGAGATGAGGTCGGCTTCCATCTACCCATTAACTCGGGTACGATCCGATCTGACCTCAAGAAAAGACGAAGTCATCAAATCAGGTCTTCCGCTTGCTGTATTACTCCGATGTCTTTTTTGCTCGGATCGGGTTATGAGAAATTATCCCATAACAGTTGCCCCCTACTGCCGAGGTGGATACTTCCATCTAGGGAGTAAATGTAGCCGATCTCATTTCCTTCTCAAACGGCCTTAAAAATAAGGACGCATCCCTTCAAGATCGGAACGGCCCAAGATTTTCGCCCGGATTTTCGGGATAATATCTGCCGTGATTTCAGCCCATAAACTCTCTATCAAAGCCTATAAATAAGAGAAGATATAACGATTACAGGTATGAAAAATAATCTCTTCTAAAGTAATGTTTACCATTCTTAAGGGTAACCACTGACTTAGGCATCGGAGGGTTCACGGCTGGATCCCAGCCACTCCCTTTACCGTTTTCTGTGGTGTTTTACAGGATCAAAGCCGAACCTCTGATCCAAGCTCATTCTTCAATCCTTACGAAGGACATCAGTGGTGTCGATCGTTCCTCCGTACATAAATCATCTCACATCGTCTGTTGACCAGTTTTCAGCGTCAACAGATTGGCGCCGTCTGTGGGAACAATGATAAAAGTTTTTTTTCCTTTCTTACGAAATCCTCCATTCAAAGATAGAAGCCAATGGCCGGCGGGAGAGGCAATAGGAAGGGGAAAGCTCCTGTGAATGCCGAACCTCTAATCCAAGCTCATTCTTCAATCCTTACGAAGGACATTAGTGGTGTCGATCGTTCCTCCGTACATAAATCATCTCACATCGTATGTTGACCAGTTTTCAGCGTCAACAGGGCCCACCTTGATATATGTATTTTATATCCACACCGTCCATCTGTCAATTTTGAAAACTCATATTAGGAGATATCTAAAAAACGAAGCATATCCAAATCTCATGTAGACCATATATAATACAGGAAATAGTGGTAATTAACCATTAAAAGCATCTCCTAGGCCACAAAAGTTTTAGATCAAGTTCATATTTGGTTGGTCTCTTTATCCAGGTCCTTGTGACCTTATCAACAGCTTGGATGTGGCAAATAAACATTCCGATAGTCCCATGAAGTTTTTAATGGTGGGGATTCAATCAAGACTGTTTCCTTGGTGAATGGTCCACCTAAGAGTTCGATCTGCTTCATTTTTGGTATCGTATGAGCTGTCAAAATGGATGGACGGTGTGGATGTAAGGCACATACATCACAGTCGGCCCCACAGTTAGGGATTCACCCCACAGTTAAGCGTTCAATCCCCACTGTTTCATCTGGTGTGGTCTACTCTGCCTCATTTTTTCGACTCGTGCCCTTAGATGATAGGGCAAAATGGATGGACGGTGTGGATATAACACATACATCATGGTGAGGCCTACAGAGTCTGCCACGTCAACACCGTACCAACCTCGATGCCGTGTTCTAGACGACGCAAGCAAGTCTATTTTTGTCATTTAGTGCAGATTCTTGTAGCGTCTCTAGAAGTGGGGAGGTAGTTGCGGTAATCCAAACTATAAAGGAGGTGTTTGCAATTGCAAGAATCTAGAGGCGGTGTTGACGATTATTCCTCGATAGCTTTTCAGTCCAAATAAAAGCTTGGTACTCGGTTGGATGTGATGGATGATACGTCGCCACTCAGTAGTTGCTACATGATTGGCTTACGTTTGGGTGGCTCACAAGTTGGGAATAATGTGCGGTGTACTGTTTATTTATTCAAGAAGCGTCTTTTTTTATTTATTTATTTTAATGGGTTAGTTCACACACCCCATTGTTAGTACACCCGAGCCACCCCTCTTAATCACATCACATTGTTAGCCACACCGCTGTGGGAATCTATACCATGACCTCAGTGTTGAAATTAGGCTATCCTCACTCAGTCTGCCGAGAAACATCTACTTAAATGAACAAGTTTGGCCCACTCAATCATGTGACCAATACAACTCTCAAATATAAATTGTATACTATGCCATCAAATTGACGAGTGTATTTAACGGTGCTTATGTGAGCAAAATTTGTAGATATGTGATCCACAATGGTTAGGGAAATGAACGACCCATATTGATCATACAACATCCTGATCAATGATCTATCCTATCCATCATCCATCATGTGGTTCTCATCCTTGATTGCTATCATATAAAAAAAAAAATCACTTTTATTGGAAGATCCTAACCATCCATTCAATGGTTAGGGAAATGGACACCCAAATTGGTCATACTAGAAATGGCCCAATCTTTGATCCAGACCATTCATCATATCATCCCACCCTTAATTGCCTATTGATATAAGAAAATCACTTTTGTTGGATGATCTTAATCAACTACTCAATGGCTAAGGATATGAACAATCCACGTTGATTGTATCATAAATGGTCTGTTCATGACCTAGGCTATCCATATTATAGGTCTCACCCCTTGATTGCCCATCCCTCTCAAAAGATCACTTCCGTTGGGTTGGGTGATCCTGACTAGCATTCAATGCCTGAGGAAATGGATGGCCCATTTTGATCATAATACAAACAGTCCATATTGATCCAAACCATTCATCATGTGAATCCCACCCATGATTCACTTGATTACCCAATGCTCTTAGAAAATCACTTTGGTTGAACAATCCTAATCTTCAATCAATGCCTACATAAATCAATAATCCATATTGATCATGCTACAATTATTCTAATCACCAATCTTCAACATCCATTATGTGGGTCCCACTCTTGATCGCACATCCCTTCCAAAATATAATTTTAATGGGATGATTTCAACTTACAATCAATGCCCAGGAAAACGAACGGTCCATATTGATCATGTTGTAAATGGTCCAATCATTGATCTTAGATCATCCATCACATGGGTCCCATCCTTGATTGTCCACCCCTCTCGGAAAATTACGTTGGCTTAATGATCCAAATCTTCGAATCAATGCCTTTGGAAATTGATGGTTCATATTGATCATGCAACAAATATTCCAATCATCAATCTATAACATTCATCATGTAGGTTCCACTGTTGATGGTCCATCCCTCTCAAAAAATTACCTTAGCGCAATGATCCTAACCTCCAATCAGCGCTTAGGAAAATGAACAGTACATGCATATTAATTTGTCATACTAAAAATGGTTTGAGCATTAATCTAGACCATCCATCATGTGGGTACCAACCTTGATCGCCCACCCCTTCAGAAAATTAATTTGGTTGAATGACCCTAATCTTTTAATTAATTTAAAGAAAAATAATGGTACACATTAATTATGCTACAAATTTTTCAATCATCCACCGATGATCCATTTAATGAGTCCTAACCTTAATGTATTGTCTATCACTCTCAAAAAAATTACTTGGGTTGGATGATCCTAACTTCCAATCAATTAATCCTTAGGAAAATGAACAGTGCATGTTGGTTATACTAAAAATAATGTGATCATTGATCTAAATATTCATGTCGGCCCACCTTTGATTGGCTTCTGCTATTAAAAAAAATATACTTTCGACGGGTGATTCTAACCTTTCAATTAATAAAAATAAAAATAAATGAATAGTCCATATTAGCCATGATACAAATGATGACATCATTGACCTTGACCTTGACCTTGACTCTTCGCCTTTGGTTGCCCATCCCTCTTAAAGAAACAACCCTGTCCAATAACCAAGGTGAAATTCGGAAGAATTTAGGGTCATAATGGGAGTGAAATTCCATGATCTTTTTTAAGTAAAAAATACTCAGTTTTTTTTTAACATGATGGGCCTTAAATTCTCAGAGTTTTTTATAAACATCATCATTCAAACATCGAAATTGTGATGGCAGTGGGTATTAGAATAGCCGGGCATTAAAATTCCTTGATGCAAACCAAACCTTAATCCAAGTAAAAGCATGTGTTCCATCAGCTGAGTTATATGATGCTCAGGCTAGCCAGAAGTTGTACACGTGGCATGTATAGAATCAAATAAGACCAACTAGATTGTGGAGCCCACTGTCACCAAGTCACAATCCCAAGATCATATGAATTGAAATCCTAACCTCTTATTCATTGTTTGTGGAAACAAGACTGTTGGATATTTTTATTTTTAGCTGTCCATTAAATATCCACCAATCCAACTGGTAGAAAATCAACTAAGCTTAAATTTTGGTTCATGGTACATGTAATCTGGGTACCATAATTTTGGACCGTTGAATTTGACCACGTGTCTTCCAGGTGTGTAATTTCTGAGTAATTTTTAAGTACTTGCTTATCATCCATATCACACTCTCAAGAGTATCAAATTTCTCTTTACCAGTCAGCAGACGTGTCACATGTATAGAATGTCGGATCTCTTCAAAAGATGGGCCACAACATGAATTATCACTTGTTTTGAAAATCAGGCCGATCTACTTTGTGAGCTACACCAGTACACTGATTCATACGGCCGGCTGTCAATTGATATTGACTTTGTGTCCCTCTCTTTCTAGAGAAGTGACATTTTGGCTGAAGAGAAATGGCTGTACGTGAACATCGTACTGCCGCTGCATGTGTTCACTTTCAGCATTCCCTTTGAACGCTAGTGATTAATGGTCAAGATCATCCTTGCAGTTGATCTTTGGACCATGGCCCATACGTACATTTCCATGCACCATCCATCTACAGCTGTGTAAGCCCCATCTAGAGAGCTGTGCTGGTTGCGCATGATCACCGCATGCAGAAGGGGACTCATACCCAGAAGCATGGGTTATTTATGTGCGAAGATATGAGCGTAAATCCTGATGCGTCAAAGGACTAGATTTTGAGATGGACTCAGCTTTGTTGAGAGAAAGATTCCTTATCGACCACATCCACGCAATATCGAAATAAAATGAAAGTGGAGAAAGATGCAAACCATGATATAAAGATTTATATAGCTCCATTTTAATATATCCATGAATTCAACAACTCTCAATGCAATAATGACTTTCTCTTTCTCACACTAGAATATGTATTACCTAAAACAAATTAAGATTTACATAAAACTTCATATGCAATTATAAAATTACATACCCCTTTGGCAATCAAGCTCTATATGTAGATCTTAATATGCTAGCTTCTTAACTAAACTGCTACTTGGTAGAGTTTCATTTGGAGAATAACTGACATAGGTGAACTTAGTAAGAAAAGACTTATGGATTAACGGAAGATATAATTCATATGATATGTGATAGAGTGGAATTAGAACAGAATTCATGTAGCTAACTTAATTAGTTAACGTAAGGCTTAGATGACAACTATGTTGCGTGATCCATCCAAATCAGCAGGCTTACATGCAGTATCATGTAAATGCCAGCTGTACCCATGGAAAATCTCCAGTTTTCAACACCATATGTTTGAGGGGAAAAAAAAAATCAAGATGATGGCCTAAATGGATTCCAGTCCATGCTTTAGTGGTAGACTCTTAAGAGTTCCAACTCGAGGCATGGGTTCGGGTTCCCATAGGTAGTGAAATCCCACTAGGGTGTGTAGTAGTGGGGTGCGTGTGTAAAGGGAAAAAAAATTAAAAAATAAATAAAAGAAAAAAAGAAGATGATGGCTGAAGTGTTTAAAACTCCTTAGATTTCATAACATTGACAGGGAAAAGAAAAAAAAAAATCAGTTTTTAGTAAACCGAATTAATCCTGTTTGTAGATGCCTAAAAACGAGTTCATCTAATTCTAATTCATCATAATTATGTATTAGAGATTATATTTCTTTGGTAAGAGTTAAAAATAATCTTGATAATCAATTATCAAGATCTCTTATACTTAATTAAGATAACCTAAAATGAAATGAATGCATGTTTATGCATCTGTTAAATTGTCTCTTAGTTTTTTCATAAAAAGCATATTTTTTTTTAAACTTTCCAAGCAATTTAAAATCTCTTAGAGGCAATTATTCAGAACTTTTGTGATTGCCAATTGATAAACTTTCGGCAAAAGGTAGAAAATTTTAGAGGGGATGATTGATGTATGTGCGTGTGTAAACATCTGTGTGTGTGTGTGATATTAACCTAATATTTGATTACCATTTACACTTTTACTAATGTATATTACATTTCTAATCATTTTAATTAAAGTTTTGTATTTTAATTTATGCATGTACGTAGCCCCTTTTTGTCATTGCTTTAAGAGACAATGTCATTCAAGCACTTAAGTTTTGGTTGAATTTCAAAAAAAAAAAAAAAAAAAAAAAAAACTTGCTTTTAAACTTGAGTTTCTTAAATCTACCTATGATTTCAATATACGGTCAAAATGCCACCCTTTAGTAGGAAGTTCCTAGGCATGGAAGTTAGGGGGGGCCAACCGTGATGTTTGTGAGAAATCCACCCGATTCATTCATTTTTCAAGTTCATTTTAAGATATGAACAAAAAATGAGCCGAATCTACTACTGAAGTGGGCCACACAAGAGGAAACAGTGGGGATTGAACGACTTGTATCGCGTCAAGAATTTTATTTTAGGAGAGTATTTTGTTTTTTTGTTCATCCCAGTGGGATTGACCTTATAAACAGTTTGGATGGCATATAAACATCAAGGTGGAGCCCAAGAAGGTTTCAACGGTAGGCCTTTTATTTCCCAGCTTTCCTCTCATGTGGCCCACTTGAGTCTTAGATCTGGTTCATTTTTTGTTGCATGTCCTAAATGAGTTCTCAAAACATATGGATGGTGTAGATTACTCAGAAACATCATGGTGAACCCCACCTAGTTTACAAGTGCAGCAACTTCCTGCAGGGGGGGGGGGGGGGGGGGGGCGCGGGTTGAGAACTACCCCCACCAGGACCTATCTAGAGACGGATAGTCCTATAAGGGGCTCTATGGGCCCCAACATAATGTATGAGTTTTATCCACCTGTCCATCTAATTTTGAAAGATCAATTTAGGCATGATCTTAAAAATGATGCAGATCAAAGGCTTAAGTAGACCACACCATAGGAAGCAAAGTCGACAATAACCCCCACCGCTAAAACCTTTCTAGGGCCCACTGTGGAGTTTATTTTCCATCCAACCTGTTCATAAGGTCACATAGACATGGATGGAGGGAAAACATAAATATCAGCTTCATCCAAAACTTTTGTGGCCCCCAAGTGGTTTTCAGCAGTAGGAAATAAATCCCCACCATATCTTGAGGTGTAGTCCACTTGAGCATTAAATCTGCCTCCTTTTTGGGCTCATTACTTAAAATGGTTTTTTCAAAATGGAACGATGTGGATAACACACATACATCACGTTGTGATGTAGGGGAAGAATCCCATGATCGAGGGCGTAGATCACACACCTTCCTACGGGAGATGGACAGGAAGAAAAACAAGAAGAAACTAAGAAATTTCCTATTTTGGAGTTTTAAACAAAACAGAAAATTGTTATTCCCGTTTTTTAATTTTGACCCAACTCGTGGTGCCCATCTTGATCATTTATAATTATCTGTTCCGTCCATTTCATAGAGCTGCTCGACGCCGAGAAAAATCAATAAGTTACACTTCAATCCGAGTTACGGATTGATTATGGCATCGAAAATGGTACGAACTGTCCAGAAAGTTCTGAATTTCACCCACTAACTCTGGAGATGGTCCAAGTGGCCCACTACTAGTGATATGGAAAATCTGAACCGACCATCTTGAAGAGTACGTCGATATCAGAAAAAATCACAAAGTTTCGTGGCAATCAGATATGTGGATTGTTCGTACCAGCGGAAGGAAGACGACGCTGACGTTATACAGTTTGCGCAGATTTTTCAATTTCTTTTCTAATTGTATTAGGATTCTTTTCTTCCTTTGCAAGTTAGTACTAAGTACGAATTTAGGGTTTAGTTTATTATTTAAAGCAAAGTAATTATGTTTATTTGATTATTCATTCAATCTTCAATAAAGCAATTATTTGAAATTAAATTCCTCTTTTTATCTTTTATTTCTTCTCGTGGATTCGAGAAACTATCGGTTAGGGAGACGGTAATCGACCTACCACGTCCTCCCTGCGTCACGTTGGGCCCCACAAAGCCCCTGATTTGGGGGGGGGGGGGGGGGGGGGGGGGGGGGGGGGGGGGGGGGGGGGGGGGGGGGGGGGGGGGGGGGGGGGGGGGGGGGGGGGGGGGGGGGGGGGGGGGTCACTACCTTCGGGCGTTTAGAAGATAGAGAATCATGTTTATTTGCGTATGTTGTTTTAAGGGTTTGTGGAATATGTAACGGTATGAGACGGTTGAGGCTTTGTTAGGCTAACTGCATAACTCTTAGCTAATTTAAGGAAACAATTTAAAAGCAAGTTTTAGTTTTTTTAAATTTAACCGAAATATAAGCACTCATACAGCTTTTTAGCTAACAGCAAAACCCTTGGCCAGTTTAAGGAAACAATTTAAAAGCAATTTTTTTTTAATTCAACCAAATTATAACACCCATACAGTATTGTCTCATTTTGACTCAAAACTGTAATTAGCAAAACGAAATATGGGAAATTAAAATTATTGTCTCATATGGATAATTAAAATTATTTTGTTTGTTGAATGATGTGCTAGTTGCGCACTGATCACCACATGCAGAAGGAGACTCGCACCCGGAATCGTGGGTTATTTATGTGTGAGGATATGAGCATAAATCCTGATGCGTCGAAGGACTAGAATCTTTCAATACAGACTCAGCTTTGTTGAGAGAAAGAATTCCTTATTGACCACATGCACGCAATGTCGAAATGAAAAGAAAGTGAAGAAAGATACAAACCACAATATAAAGATTTACATAGCTCAATTTTAATATGTCCACAAATTCAACAACTCTCAATACAATAATGACTTTCTCCTTCTCACAACAGAATGTGTATTACCCCAAACAAACTAAGACTTTACATAAAACTTTATATGCGATTATGAAGTTGCATACCCCTTTGGTGATCAGGCTCCATATATAGATCTTAACAAGCTTCTTAACTAAATTGTTACTTAGTAGAGTTTCATTTGGAGAATGACTAAAAGGGCCTCAAATGACATAGGTGAAATTAGTAAGAAAAGACTTATGGGTTAACTGAAGATATAATTCAGATGATCTGTGATAGAGTGGAATCAGAACAAACTTCATGTAGCTAACTTAATTAGTTGATGTAAGGCTTAGATGACGACTATGTTGCATGATCCATCCAATCAGCAACTTAGTAAATGCCAGCTGTACCCATGGAAAATCTCCATTTTCAACACCGTATGTTTGAGGGGAAAAAAAAAAATCAAGATGATGGCCTAAATGGGTTCGAGTCCTTGCTTCGGTGGTAGACTTTAGGGAGTTTCAACATGAGGCTTCGGTTCAAGTTCCCATAGGTAGTGAAATCCCACTACAGTGTGAGTGTGGGGTGTTAGGTGTGTGCATAGAGGAAAAAAAGAAGATAAGATGATGGCCTAAATGTTTAAAACTCCTTAGATTTCAGAATATTGATGAGAAAGGGAAAAAAAAATTAATCAGTTTTTAGTAAGCCGAATTAAATGCTTCAGACCTGTTTTGTAGATGCTTAAAAATGAGTTCATCTAATTCTAATTAATCATAATTATGTATTAGAAATCATATTCCTATTGGTAAGGGTTAAAAAAATCTTGATAATCAATTATCAGGATCATTAATACATAATTAAGATAAACTAAAATGAAATGGATACATTTTTATGCATATGCTGAATAGTCTCTTATTTTTTCATAAAAAGCATTTTTTTTTTTTTAAAACTTTCAAAGCAATTTAAAATCTCTTAGAGGCAATTATTCAGAACTTTTGTAGTTGCCAATTGATAAACTTGGGCAAAAGGTAGAAAATTTTAGAGTGGATGATTGATGTATGTGTGTGTATACATGTATCTCTCTCTCTCTCTCTCTCTCTCTCTCTCTCTCTCTTTCTCTGTGTGTGTGTGATTACTAATGTGTATTGTATTTCTAACCATTTTAATTAAGGTTTTGTATTTTAATTTATGCATGTACATAGCTTGTTTTTGTCATTGCTTTTAGAGATAATGTCATTCAAACACTTTAGTTTTGGTTGAATTTCAAAAAAAAAAAAAAAAACTTGCTTTTAAATTGTTTCCTAAAATTCACCTATGGTTTTGAAATATGATCAAGGCACCACCCTTTAATAGGAAGTTCCTAGGCAGGGAAGCTAGGTGGGGACAACCATGATATTTGTGAGAAATCCACCCCATTCATCCATTTTTTAAGTTCATTTTAGAATATGAGACAAAAAAAATGAGCCAGATCGATCTACGACTGAAGTGGGCCACATGAGAGGAAATAGTGGTGATTGAACAAACACCATTGAAACATTTGTATCGCGTCAAGAATTTTATATCAGGAGAGTATTTTGTGTTTTCGCTTCATCCTAGTGGGAATGACCTTATAAACTGGTTTGGATGGCATATAAACATCAAGGTAGAACCCAAGAAGGTTTCGACGGTAGGCATTTTATTTTCTAGTTTTCCTTTCATGTGGCCCACTTGAATCTTGGATCTGGTTCATTTTTTGTTGCATGTCCTAAATGAGTTCTCAAAACATATGGATGGTGTAGGATTACTCCCAGTGCAAATACGCAGTTCGAACCAGCGATGTCGAGGCGCGGGTTGGGAACTACCCCCACCAGGACCTATCTAGAGACGGATGATCATATAAGGGGCTCTATGGGCCCCAACAGTGATATATGAGTTTTATCCACTCTATCCATCCAATTTTGAAAGATTAATTTAGGCATGATCTTAAATATGATGCAAATCAAAGGCTTAAGTAGACCACACCACAGGAAGCAAAGGTGACATAACCCCCGCCGCTAAAACCTTTCTATGGCCCACTGTGGGGTTTATTTTCTATCCAACTTGTTCATAAAGTCACATAGAAATGGATGAAGGAAAAACATAAATATTAGCTTCATCCAAAACTTTTGTGGCCCCCAAGTAGTTTTCAGTGATAGGAAATAAATCCCCACCGTTTCTTGTGGTGTGGTCCACTTGAACATTAAATCTGCAGTCCTTTTTTAGCTCATTACTTAAAATGGTTTTTCAAAATGTCTGGACGACGTGAATAAAACATATACATCACGGTGGGCCCCACAAAAGCCCTAATGGGGAGAGGGAGGGAGAGAGAGAAGGGGGGGAGGGGGGGACCTTCGGGAGTTTGGAAGATAGAAAATCATGTTTATTTGTGTGTGATAGAGGATCATGTTTATTTGTGTTTGTTGTTTCAAGGGCTTGCTTCAAGGGTGAAATTGTCTCTTCAAAAACACTGTATGGAATATGTAATCGTGTGAGACAATTGAGGCTTTATGGCTAACAGCAAAACCCTTAGCCAATTTAAGGAAACAATTTAAAAGCAATTTTTTTTTTTTTTTTTTAAGAATTCAACTGAAATATAAGCACTCATAGGGCATTGTCTAATTTTGACTCAAAACTATAGTTAGCAAAACCGCATATGGGAAAAGGCATTTTAGGAAATGTTCGTGTTTAATTTGATCTCAATTGTTAAAAGGCAAGCAAAATCTTGGCTAAAAAAAACAGAAATACTAAAAATTTAGAGAATGAAAACATTGAGTTATAATTTGGACTAAAAAATATAGATTGAGAAGAGGCTATATTTGTATATGTGTGTATATATCATATGTAAATAGCGTTAGTGGGAAACTTCATTTAAATAATTAAATTTCTACACATGAGCAATAATACATACAGGTAAGTGGATGGTGTTTTATGTCTCTCAAGTTCTTCATTTTCAAGTAATCCTTTGATCTGCCTCTACTAACAAATTTCATCTTCTACTCAACTCTATCAAATAGCTTGTGACAACCAATCTCTAATTTCAAAATCGCTTCCTTTGATTTTATTTATTTATTATTTTTTTTTTTTAGAACAAAATGCATTTTTTTTAAATGTGTTTAATTTGTTCTCAAAAATATTTTTCCTTGCCTATTTTTACCAGTTTTTTCAATAATGAGTTTAAAAATGGAGTTTTGCTAACTATAGTAAAACCATATTAAACATGAACATTTCATTCTCTTATTTTTTAGTTTAAATAATTTTTTGACAGAACATTCGACTGTCATGTTAATGATAGAAAAATGAATTAAATGTGAATATTCCCCTCTCCATCCTCATAAAGCAATTGAATAATGGGACCTACTGTTGCTAAGTCACAATCCCAAAACAAGATTGATTGAATAGTGAGAAGTTTTTGGCTGAATGGAATCATTAGAAGTTTTCATATTGAGCCATCCAAAAAATGTCCTCAAATCCGATTGCCAGATAATCAAATAATCTACTTTTTGGATCACAATACACCTAAAGTGGGACCTATAATTTGGACAGTTTAATTTGAATTACTTGAATGCAATATGTTCAACTTTTAAATAATTTCTAAGTGCCTGTGTATCATCCATCACATTCTGCCAGAGTATCAAAGTTTTCCTCTGTTAAAAGCTCCAAATTAGTCACGTGTGATGTATGTGTGGCTGTATTTGGAGATGAGGGCCCTCGCCCATAGTTGTCTTTGAAACTAGATTTGATTTTTGTTTCTTTACGGTGGACCATGATATTCATGATGGATGGGCCCCACCTACACCAACCTCTTTCAAGTGGGAAGGACACTAGGACAGTTTGTCGTTCAGAGGAATTTTTTTGCCGAAAGCATCCAACTGTTTGGTGCGACAGAGGGCCTCTATTTTGTCCTTGTCTCGCTTCCTCACCAACCGTGTTGTGGGGCCCACACCACACGTCACGAGTTCAAAGAGGAACTACTCCATGATCCTCCGCATGTGAATGTGTTTTGCTTTTGGTACCTGAGCTCCTACATGTGGGGCCCACCGTTAGCTAATCCAGGATTTCAATTTGGATGAGAGAAGCAGTGGATGAATGATCATTGCAAACAACTCCATAATGGGACAATTTAAGCCATTCAATCAGTGATCTGAAGATGGATGGTTAAGAAACAACCCAGCAAATGGCCAAAGATTTGATGACTGATTATCTTCTAATCCAGAAGATCTTGGGACGCACTACATCCACATTGGGACCACCAGGCAAAAGTTGATAATCAAACGATGGGACCCACTTGCAGGACCCAACGTCTGAGGAGACTATATGTGTGTGTGTATATATATATATATATCCCCAGGGCCAAGGATCACAAAATATGATCTAGGGGTGCAAATGGGTGGTCGGGTTGACCCAATGGGTCATTGGACTCAACCTCACAATTACTGAGTCTGGGTTCAAATTCTAGGTCCTAAAGTTTGAACCAAATTTCTAAATGGTTCACGTTTGGGTCCTCTCAAATTTAACCCGACAAGACCTGAAAAAGTATTTTGCTGTTTGATAAATTGAAAAATAAATTTGAAAAATTAAGTGCTGAATTGTAATTTTGAAATAATTTTAAGGATATTTTAATCAAAAGTATAAATAAATAATTAATTAATGAACCACCATTTTCAGCATTTGGCATTCAGCATTGATTGAAGGGGGGAGCTGGAAAAAAAAAATACCCATATTTTCAGTGAAAATTAATTTTAGCACTTAGGGTACGTTTGGTAAAATTTGATTTAATATCATGCTAGAGTGCGAGGTCATGGTCCACCTATTGAAAGACTATGATTATTTTATCAAGAAGAAATAGCACATGATTCATCAATTCAAGCATATGTTTAAGAGATGTATGTCGGTAAGTTATCGGTATGTCAAATTCAGTGACATGACAATAATATACTTCGTCTCATATTTTACAAGAGGTAGAAATTAAGGCAATAGGGGGCAAATATGACAAATTATCAATTTTCAAACATTTTTTATTTGGTTTTACCAAGCAGATTTTTGCAAAAGAAATGCCTTTTTTCAGATATCATGACTTTTTTCAAATAAATTACCAAACAGATTTTTCAATTCTTATACATACTAAATTCAATACTACAAGTTTTTAGTAGTTAAATTAATTTCCAGACTTTATTTTTCAGTTTACAAAATGACACCTTAATAAGAGGATTTGAAGTTTACCCAACGACACCCTAATCAAATGATTTGAATCAGTGAAAATCACTGAAAATATCAAATTTTAGTGATGAGTGTTGAAAATATATTTTATCAAACGGCCTCTTAGAAATATCAAATTTCAACTATGAATGCTGAAAATAAGTTTGATAAAGTTTTATCAAACGGCCTCTTAGAAAATATCAAATTTCAATGATGAGTGCTGAAAATAAGCACCGAAGATTTCAGTGCTCACCACCTTGAAAACAGTTATCGAGTGCTATTTGTGACAGCCTCAACTACAAAAATTGTGGGCCCATTGTCAATGAAGAAGACACCAAAAATCACACTAACTGGAACACCATAATCATCTTACTTGCCGAATTCCATTTTATTCTTAACCGTCAAAATCCATACCTACTCCTGATTGAATAGTTTGGATCTATCTATCTTCCCGAATTCCATTTTATTCTTAACCGTCAAAATCCATACCCACTCCTGATTGAATAGTTTGGATCATTACGTGTGGAAACTCAATTGTAATTTCCATATCCCTAGACAGGCTCAGACCTAGACCCGACTCGTGATAAATGGCCTGGCTATTTTTTATTGGACCTGATCCAGACCGGACCCAAATTTTAATGAGTCGGTCTGGGTCCAAAATTCTGACCTGATTCTTAAATGGGTTGGGTTTGCACCCATAATATGATCCAAAGAAAGATGATATTAAAGGTGCAAGTGTTTTAATTGAAGTCCACATAGGCACAAGATAGAAACACAATGGAGCCCACCATAGATCGGATACCCAAAAGACCACACAGAGGACATCCTGTTCATTCAAACTCCATGAACCATGTGATCCCAGCCTCGAGGACATGCAGTCCTGATTTTAGTTCCACAAGCTGACATTGTACTAGTGGACCCATGGCTCGATGATGGAGACGATTGATATAGACCCACAATAGACGGAAGATTATCCATTGATCTCCTCAACTAGACAATCCCAGCCCTCCGGTTGCCCATCTGTCGGATCGACAATTAGGAATCCAAATACAGCAACAGAAAGTACAAGGACTGGATGATCTGAACCCACCAATCTCAATTTTTTGGGGCATGGATCACCATCCACTAAAGGGCCCACTCAAGTCTAGAAAACCAACACAATAGATCACACCAAATCCGCACTCCTCCGGTGGAGAATCCAGCTCCATTGTGGGTGAGGCTAACCCTTGCGAGTAAACAGCCCTACTCAAAAGACAGGCAGATTGAGCTAATCAGGTTTCAGATAAGCTCTGGTCAGAAGATAATTAACCATTCATACTAGGAATGGACTACCTGTAAATCCTGAGGATTTGAAGATAATTAACCAATCATACTAGGCCATAATACACAAAGGGTTGTGATCTGCAAATCTGGGAGATTCATGGGGTAACCACCATCCATGGCAATGCCTATCACACAATCAGTTTAATCAACGGCCACAGACTCCACATACAAAAAATGGTTGCTCATCAGGAAACTATACATTTAGTGATGTGCAGGCTGCCCATAATTCGTAGACACCAAAACACCCACCGAAGCACTATCTTTCCTGTGCAAATAGTTCCGGAATTAATATGGATCAGACCCTTTTATCCATTCAACCATTCAAGGACGGAAATCCGAGCTAATATGGATGTTGCAGACATTTAAAAACCACCTCAACAAAACCCTCTTCGAACATTGTGCTCATTTCTATTTAAAGAATCAAGCCCACAGTTTGGAGCAGGTCCCATCGACCTTCCCCATTCCCCCAAACAGCATTTCCTAAACAAAGCATCGTTTTCATTTTAGGCAAGCACTGTTTAAAAAATGTGCAAATGCAATTCCTGCCCTTCTCCTAAGGGCGCCTTAATTTTGCAGGTAGATGCAGCTTAGGCTCCCATCTTCTGCAATTTCACTACCAACAACATGCACAAGTTTCTGCAAAATCCTAATCTAACAAGAACATTTCAATGCCAACAAAATCTCTCTTCAATCCATTACCCGTCTGCATCCAAGACTAAAATCTATATGCTTTGCTCTTTGAAGTTTTTACAGCAAGTATGATATGTCATGTCAATCTTGAATAGCACAGTTGGTCAAGGACACCTACTCTCCCAGGCATGACCCAGGTCTCCCCAGGCTTCTGACAAGAATCCCAGACCCAAAAAACAAAAATAATACAACAGTGAAGAACCAGAAAGATCATATCATTTGTCCAATGGGTGATGCTGCCAAAGAATAATTTTGTAGTGCTGGTTTGGATCCACGGCGTCTTGCTTTAAATCTGAAAGCTCGGGACCCATGAGAAAAGGACTGTTTACATGGTTCCTCCATTTAAATTAGAGGAATGTTGGTTCCAGACACCCCATCTTCAAGCGCCAAACACAACCGCACCACGTACCAATGCAGGAACCAGGATGTTCATTGGGTAGTAGATGCAGCACGTGTCCTGTCCCAGAAAACAGGTCAGCCCACTCATCAGGTGAGCAACACATGCACAACGTGTAGCCTGTTGGTTATCATTTTTCTATTTGTCTATTTCTTCATACATGTACAGCCCACATGATATATATACCAATACCATCAGGATTTTTGGGCAAAAGGGAACATTCTGGGACCACCTGATGAATACCCCGCACCCCACATCTGCACATACTGTCAATGTGTGTTTGGCATGCGAAGATGGGGTGTCTGGAGATAGCATTCCTCTTCAAATTATAACAAGAACACAAAAAAGTCAGAATTCCTTTAGTTCAAGAAATACCTTTCTTAGACCACGTGAGACAGACCACCTGCAGTCTGGAGATGATTAGAAACTTCCCAGTGCTTTACTCATGCACATGAACTGTGCAGGTAGGTACATTGCCATGCTGATCAGAGGAAAAAGAGACATCTCTACGCTGATCTTGAGAGCATTTTCTTCTCCATTGCAAGTCAAGACCAGCATGAAAAGAATTGCTTTGTCATCTCAGTCACCACTAGGTAGCCCCTTCTTTCGAACTGAGCGTTTTTGTCCTAAAGAAGAAGATGGAGCGAGTATAGACCCCCGTTGCAAGCTATTATGGACACCCCAACGTAGATGCTCACAGTTGCAGCGCAAACGTACAGGTACCTGTAACCGCAAGGACTCCATCTGCATTATTAGGTCTTACTAGACTAAGAAACATTTATGCACGCAGGGTATCTAAATAACACTTCCATGCAGATTGTTCATAACAGCTTAATGTTTGAAGAAAGAGGGGGGGGAACACATCCACAATAAGATTCTGAGTTCCTTGCACATATTACAGACCGTGCAATTATTGATAGGTCTCCCATCTAACAGCTACATTACAAAGGTGTTGAAAAATTAAGGTAACCACATCATCATTAAGCAGAAGCTAGGCAGTGCACTCAGGTTTTTCAGTTTGTAAAGGTGGGCTCCGTGGTTCAATGATATAGACCCTTGGCATGGTGTGAACCACAGTAGATGGACCATAGCTAGAAAGCTACTTGACAGGACAATTCTGACCTTTCACTTTTTGGGCTGCAAATAGGCAAGACAAGATCTGCAATAAATGGTGCACGTACACTTAAAGAAGGCCCCAGACTGATGGCAGTCTTCCAATCTGGGAAATCTTTAGGCATGGTCCAGACATGGTGGGTTGCATCAGACTAACGGCTGGATCATAGAACCATGTGACCCACTTGTACAAGATGAAAAAACTGATTATGTAATGCATATCTTCAGCTCAATGATGACATAATCCCTCTTTGAATAATTTGGTGAAACCAGGTACTTTGCTAAACCAAGGCATGCTGGACAGTCGACATATTATATAAACAGAAATTTAGAACAAGAGCTTTTTCTTACTTTGGCGAGAACACACTCCAAACAAACAGATGGTTCCTCATAAGCAACAATATCATAGTGAATGCAGTCAACACGACCGAGTTCAATCCCAGGGGCAGAAGACAAGGAATCCCAACCATCATCTGGAGATGACAACCCAAATCTTCATTCCGTGATGCTTGTAGATATTTCATCTCCGTCATGGGTATGTACATTGTCATGGCAAGAAGAAACAACAGAGGAGATGCATAAGTAATCATGAATACCAAGACGCCAGCAAGTACTGTAGAACGACTGGAGATGCCCTGGTAGCCAATAACAACATCATGGTAAGAAGAGATGGCATATTACGATAATCCAAAAGATAAGCATCTTTGTTTGAAGATTACTATGAATGCTCCAGCAACATCAACAGTAGCTAAGGTGTTGCTGTTGCCAAGTCCAAAATGTCCTGCCATTGCCAAAAAGTACATGGCAGCAACCTGAAAAAAGAAAAAAAAACAATGTGTTGGCCCTCGGAAATGCAGCAACTAAATCTGCGGGAAACATGAGAGTACAGAAAATGAAGCAGAGGATACGCGACTAATTCTGTACTAAGATTAATTCCAGCACATCAATGGAAAAGCATGATCCAACACATGACAACATGGATATTGGTTACAATGCGTATGACAGATACTACCTCCGTCCTTTTTCTTTTCTTTTCTTTTCTTTTTTTTTATAAGCGAAGTAACATATTTATTAGTAAAACATCAAGAGATTGGGAACAAGTTCCTGATATAAAGCATGGACCTAGCAACACCATGTCCTTCTTACTCGGCAATGAAACACCGACATACCAATCAGTGTTTTAAAACCCAGACTGGACTGGACGCTCAGACAGGTCTAAACCAGAGCTACCACTGAAACAGCCGGGATCGCTATAAACCCAGGTCAACTAGGTGGGCAACTTTTTCTTAAGAAAAACAAAATTCCACAAGTCAGGGGCCATACACGTGCTCTCTACTAAGAAACCAAATGCCCAAACCACTATGCTAAGAGTAGATTGTTTGCTAATTTCTTATAATATAAAGATTTTATATTAAAGATATTTCTAGGCCAGAACGATTCAGCATGGGTCTGACTGGTTGGACCAAAATGCCAACAAAAACAGGTTGGGGGCCTGGTCCAGGTTTTGAAACATAGGTACCAATAGCTATACAGGAAACAGGCAATGAGAGAGAGATCCAAACTTCATCCAAGCCTTTCAGGTCCACGGACAGACGGACAGACAGACGTATGTATGTATTGAATTGGATCTCAGGTCTATAATGCCACACTGGCACATATCGCATGTAGATGAGCTTTATTGCACACATGAGTGCGATTAGCAAAGCTATATATATATATATATATATATATATATATATATAGACACGCGCGCGCGCGCACACATGAGAGAGAGAATGTCTCAAGTCCAACCAGTTGGACTGTGGCTATGGTCCACCTAGTGGATAACATCCAGCCTTTCAGGTGCATGAGACATCCAAACAGTCCGATAGATTGGACCCACTATGATGATCACCTTGTACAAAAATCAGCCATATAAACTTACCAAGTGGACCAAACCTATATTTTTCTATTTATCAATGACTAGATATTGCTTTATATGGTGTGACCCACCTAGTGAGTAGATAGGGCTGATTTTGCATTCTAGGTGACCCAGCAAGGGAAACAGTTGGGAGAGGGGCAAAGCCTTATTGCAAAACTCTGTGTGTGTGCGTGCGTGTGTGTGTGTGGGAGGGGGGGGGGGGGGGGGGGGGGGGGGGGGGGGGGGGGGTCGGGCAGAAAGTGTATCCTAGACTAGATGGATTTACTTTATATGTTTTGCACAGTACACCCTTCAAATCTATGAATCAATACACACTGAACATTCTCCAGCCGCTGTGGTTGTGGCTATCGACCTTACATTTAATAGAAGAGAAAAACACAGAAGTTATTTGCAGAGTGAAAGGAATAAAGACCAGGGATGCCATAACCAACCTCGACCCACTGTTTATGATGTGATCCATCAGTCGAGAAATAAGTCATACTAGCCAGAATTTGCAAAAGAAGCAGCAAGACGGGCATTGCATTTATTGGTTGCTGGAGAAGTAGCTGGAGTAGACACCAACACACTATATATGTCCTTCCAATCAAGTATGCAGAATCTCTTATTCCCACCAGAAGCGACTCAGTTTTAATATCAATGGGAAGAGAAGTCGAAATGAGTTTGGCATTCTTGTAAGGCCTCCCATTTGAAACAGGCATGATCCATGGTGATGCTAACACAGTTCCCATCACTGTCACGCCAACGGTTGCATATATGATCTGAGCTATTGAATTGGTGCTAACGACTGCATGATTCTCATATTCCATAATATGAAATAACACCAATAATGCTGATATCCATATACCTATCTGAACTACAAGAACAAAACTTCTCATTGATTTTACAAGAAAAAGAGCGAATGAGCCAAAGCTCATAACCAGGAACACTGAAGCTATCTGGAATGATTTAATGCTGAGAATACCAGCATCCTCAAGCCACTTCGAAATATCAGGAAGATGAGTCCAGTTCACACCACCTTGATGCCAACCTCTCAAAATCCTTCCACAAATAAGAACCACAATAATGGAGCATACCTGAAAATAGGTGTCATTATTTTTACTGCTTTTGCTTGATTGACATATGGTAAAGTTCTTTTCTCCTTTATCTGCATTACATGAACTTGGTGCTGGTCCTGCCGGCAAGGATTGAAGTGCCACGCGCAGAAATATAAAAAACAAGGAAGATGTCAGAAAATGCCATATATATTGCTCTTCCTCTACCATAGAGCTTGCACCGAGACTAAGAACATGAATTAGAACCGCAATCAAAACAAATGTCTCATCCAAACGACACTTGTTGGTGCAGCCATTTAAGTTGGGAAGGCATTGCATCTGTGTCAGGTAGATTTCACTACATAGCCAAAATAGAAGACTCAGCAGCATCACACATGATATGAGCATTATTGCAATTCCGGATGCAAGTAAGGAGAGAGGCTTCTGCATGAGAATGGAAGTATTACTTTTCTACTTTCATACAATTATATACAAGAACATGCTATAAAAATCTATGGAATTTATTTTCAATCAATGCCTTGGATAAGGAAGATATATATTTACATCAGTGACTCGTCGTGATAACCATTCGGTTGAAGTTCTCAAAAATTCATAATATGCAGCAATAGTGGTCCGAAGGTCATCAGTACTATTAGACCTGCATAAAGAAACTCTAGTAAGAACCAGGAAAGCACCACTAGTCTTTCACAGAGGAAGTTACACATTGTATTATATTATTTAAAAGAGAAATTACATTATGCACGACTTACTGAGATTTCCAGGAGCTGTGGAAAGCCACTGCTTTTGAATATAGGCAACAAAACCTTTCTGTGATACTACCATTGCATCTACTCACTGCAAGACATTGTTCATGACGAAAACCATCGCATGCGGAGTTTCCACACAATAAGCCAGGTATTTGTGCTTGCAGTAATCTTAGTACCTGCCAGGAATTCAACTCCAATGCTCGTAGCCATTGCTCATCTGTGGTTGTCAAATTGCATAACACCATGATTTAAGATAGAAAACAACACTAAAAGATATTCAGGAAATAAGAAATATCTTCCGAGTATTCAGGAAATAAGAAACATCTTCCAAGTATGCCAAACTATTTGAAATCATGCTCCACCAAAATGCTATTATTTCCTTTTTCATCATTTAACATGATTTGCTCAAATGACAGAAACAATCATGCTAAGTTATATATTAGTAAACTTCTAAACAAGATTCAACTAGAATTCTCCCAAGCTTTCTCGTGTTTCTATCGTGACATGGTGTTAGTTACGCCAAAAGCTGAAGAATTGAGCATGTTCCCAGAGTTTCTATGATTTCTGAGACCGCGAGGTAGTCCTTTTTTTTTAATAGTAGACTGCAAGGTAGTCAGTTCATTTGAATCACGAATGGCTAGTTTTCTATGTGGTGGGTGTTGACGGATCATTGTGGACGGAATCTCATGTGTGGCCCACTTCACATGAAGATTATGGTTGAATTTTTAAAAATAATACCTCATTAATATGGTATTTACATCCTGGTACCTTTTTTTAATTAAGTTTTCATTAAGCTACCTCATTAATGAAGTTACTGTCAAACGGGTACCGTCCGTTAGTTTTCTCTAACATCCGTCAGTTTAAAGTATGATTTCTCCTAAATTGATGGAAATGTCCACCAACGTGGAGCCTTTAACCTGGAAGCCGATTGCATAAGGTGCACTGTGGGCCCCACTATGATGTATGTGTTTAATCCACACCATCCATCCAATGTGCCAAATCATTTTAGGATAAGAACCCAAAAATAAGGCAAATCCAAATCCAAAGTGGACCACACTACAGGAAACAATGGTGATGAATGCCCACCGTTAAAAACTTCTTGTGGGCTACAAAAGTTTTGGATCAAACTGATATTTGCTTTTTCCCTTCATCCAGGTCTATATATCCTTATCAACAGGTTGGATGGCAAATAAACATTATGGCGGGCATTATTGTGGGCCCTAGGAATTTTTTAATGGTGGGTGTTAAATCAGCACTATTTCCTAAGGTATGGTCCAGCTGAGATTTGGATCTACCTAATTTTTTGGTCCATGCCCTAAAAGGAGCTGGCAAAATGGATTGACAACATTGATATACGATACATACATCAAGGTGGGCCCCACGGTAAGGGCCACACCATGTTGGGTGAAGCCGAGGCCGCACCTAATCTGGAAAAGCTTTAACCCGCGGCAAAGACGGACGCGGATTGCTTGTGCTCCCAGACTTACTGCGGTCGGAAGCTGTGTGGGCCCACAAAGATTCCTGTAATAAATCCACTCCATAAGTTTTGCAAGACAACAATAGGACAAGAATCTAAAAATCAGGCAGATCCAAAACTCATGTGGGTCACACCACATTTAACAGTGGGGAGTGGACGCCCACCATTGGAAACTTTTGTAGGGGCCACAGAAGTTTTGTATCTAGATGATATTTGTGCCTACAGTTTATCTAAGTGGTCATAACCCTATGAACAATTTGGATAGACTAAACATTTTGGTTGGCTCTAGGAAGGTTTCAACAGTTGGCATTTCTATTCCCACTATTTAATGTGGGGTGGCCCACAGGAGTTTTGGATCTGCCTAATCTTTAAACTCGTCCTATTGTAGTCTTGCAAAACTGATGGACAGAGTGGATTTGTGACGGCATCTCTGTGGGCCCCACACCATTTCCAACTACGGGAACTTCCCTGTGCTCGGGGGCACATGCAATCCGCGTCTAGCAAAGACACCACAGTGGTGCCTTTAACCTGGATTGTATACGGTACTTTGAGCCCCACCATGATGTATGTGTTTAATCCACGCCATTCATCCATTTTGTCGTATCATTTTAGGACATGAGCCCAAAATGAGACAAATCTAAATCTCAGGTGGACCACACTACAAGAAATGGCAATGATGAACACCCAATTAAAAACTTCTTATGGGCAACAAAAGTTTTGTATCAAGCTAATTTTTTTTCCCCTTCATCCAGGTCTCTGTGACCTAATCAACAGGTTGGATGGAAAATAAACATTATGGTGGGCATTAGGGTGGGCATTAGGAAGTTTTTAATGGTGGTAGTTCAATCGCCATTGTTTCCTATAGCGTGGTCCCCCTGAGATTTGGATCTACCTCATTTTTGGGAAATGCCCTAAAATGATCAGGAAAAATGGATGGGGTCCCACAGAGCACCAATCAGTAGCCATGTCCCTACTACTACGAAATTGGCATTTAGAGATCTGTTTTCCTTTTCTAGAATATTTCTTATGATTGCACGTCATTAATAATATTTACATCTAGGTACCTATTTAATTCTGCTGTTTTTTTTTTTTTTTTTTTGGATGCTACCTATTTAATTCTTCTTAAGCAACCTCATTAATTGGGGGGCATTTATGTCATTTAAGGAAAAATCATTCTTTAAACTAATAGATGTTAAAGATAACTAACGAAAGGTAACCGTTTGAGAACAACTTGATTAATGAGGTAGCTTAATGAAAACTTAATTAAAAAAGATACCGGGACATAAATATCATATTAATGAGGTACTATTTTATAAAATTCCCTTTATATTATTATTATTTTCCTCTTTGGTCCATAAAGGTGATGTGTTAAAATAGAGTTTAAGTTAATGGGCTTCGGTTTATGTAATAACTTAAGGGGTATTTTTGTACTTTCACATATATTAAGAAAGCCTTAATGATAAGGAAGAGGCTAGGGGCAGAGCATCACCACCTCTTTAAGCCTTCTCTCTTTTTCTTGCTTCTCCTCATATTCGCTCTCTTCCTCGTCACTCAAGGAACATGATATCAAAAAGGTAAAGATTCGTTATCTTGTTTCTTCCCCTTTCTTTTATTTTCTCCTTCCTTCTCTACAACGTGAAACCCTAAATTGTTTGGGGGCCTAACCTATGCAAATTGCTTTCGTTCGTTATTCAACCCCATAGGGTGGGTTGTGTAGTTGTGCCACATGATTGTGTTTGAGGCCCATTTCCACATTCAACCAATCATGACGATTCAAAGTGAGCCATTGAACATATATGGCCATATTTGAAAATCAAGTGAGGGTACAAAGATCATGAATAAAGTGAAGGATTTTTTGTATTCATCATCAATTGGTCCATAAGTATGTGGTGGTGATCATTGATCTATGCTCTCTTAAAGCAAGTGTTGGGTGACTTAAGGTCAAGTTCTTCCCTATGTGTTTGATCTCCTCTTCCTTAAATATGGACATCAAGAATCATGCTAAGAGCAGTCTTCTGTCTTCATCTAAGTCGATAAATCTTCCAATTGCATTGACCAAACTTAACTGTTGCGAATTATTTACAACAATCAACATCGGTTGAAGTGTTTCTTACAGGAAGAAGGAAATTGAAGTATCTGATATCTCCTAGGCCTAATGAAAGATCAACAGATTATGAAGATTACGTGGAAAAACATGCTCAGATTAGAGCTCTGTTATGGAATAAGATGGAACTGCATATTAATGCAAATGTTATCTTGCTTAAAATGGAAAAAAGAAGTTTGGAAAATTTTGAAAGAGATGCATTCAAGTGGGACATTTTAACTCATATATATGAGTTGCTTCAAAAAATCTTTGCACTTTAACAAGGAGATAAGGGGCAGTTTAGATGGGAGTAAATGGAGGTAAATTGGGGGGGGGGGGGGGGGGGTTGGTGGGGAAATTGGGAGTAAATGACAGTAAATGGCATTTGCGGTGTATTTGGATGGAAGTAAATGCATGGAAATGAAATGATGAAATGGGAGTAAATGGGCCTGTAAATGAAATGCTCTCTCCAAGAGAGGATTTGGAAGTACATGGGGCGACATGCCTTTTTGAGCTCCCTTGGGGAGTTGCATGAGCAAACAAAGGTGTTGCTACGCACATGTCCGCCATACACGTGGCACACTAATAATACTCCAAAACAATCCAATTATCGACTACATTACTAAAATCACACCAACAGAATGATCCAAACCATCCAAAGGTTAGCCATCTGAATGGACGGTCAAAAATCGTTGGCAAGTGGCTAGTTTGTGATCCTTATGTTTATGGCCCACACGAGGCTCTACATTTCCTCATTTTTTTTTGTTAAAGTGTATATTTTAATGGGCGCATTACAATCATTCTGTTAAACATCATATATTTGCATTAATTTGGGATATTAAAGCTGATTTGGGATGTCACATATGTTCTTGGGAATATACTGAAAATTTCCAATGCATTCCAATTCCTCCCATTTACTCCCATCCAAACAGAATATTTTGATTTCAAATGCATTTTATTTACTTCTATCTAAACACAACTGAGCAAGTCATTAACCTCCAATTCCAATTCCCATTTACAAGCTCCCAAACGGGCTCTAAGAGTGTGAGTAATATTTGGCGTTGCGAGGTATTTAAGAAGAATTGAGGAATACAAGACCCTGTCAATTGATTATGAGACCATGAGATGACGGCGAGAGAAATTTCATGTCGTCAAATTCGTTTTCGATCTTCGTTCTGAGTTCGAACTTGTGTGAGCCAAGATTCTTGGAGGTAGTCAAGTACCATCTACTAAAACAGCATTTACCGTGCAGTTAGTGTAAATACACTGGATTCATCTACATCTAATTGATCGACATTTATTTCTTTATTAGGGGAAATGGAGGAAGTTATGGTGGTTGTAGTTGTGGTGAAGGATTTGGTGGTAAAGATTCAGGGGAAGTTAATTTTGGTGTAAGAATACTTGGAGAGGTCGTGGTAAGGATTTTAGTAGTAGCCCTGATCGTGATCATGGAAGTCATCAATGCTCTCATTATAGGCTTCATAATCATGCAATTGATACGTGTTAAGACCTCATTGGTAAGCCGACTTGGGTGAATCAAGTCCAATCTTCTAATGATGGTTTTAAGGGATTTGTAGTCAAGCCCATCTCCGCTCATTCCGAATGAAGTATAACAAGTGATACAATCACATTGTCTAAGTATGCTAAATTGCTAAAAGATCTATCAACCATGCATCCTCCACTGCTACTCTCACTCAGTTGGGTATAATATATTTTGTCCTCTGAAAATGTTCCCTAAGTTATTGATTATGGAGCTTCAGACCATACTACTGGCAAGCATAGTGTCTTGCCTCAGTTCGATAAGTTTACTCTTGCAACATTAGCTAATGATACTTCAACCTGTGTGCCTATGTTAGATATTACATGTCCTACTCCATCTCTTCCACCATCATCAGTGTTATACATTTATAAATTTTCTTTGAGTTTGTTGTCAGTAGGTAAGCAAACTCGATCCTTAAATTGTTCTATTACATTCTATCCCTCCTATTGTCAATTCAAGATTTAAAAACAGGGAGGACGATTGAAGAAGGAAATGAAGCAAATAGTAAGCAAATAGTCTTTATTATCTTGATAATGGAATAATTGAAGCTGCATTACAGATAGATGTTTCACCTCATCAGTGGCATTGTAGGCTTAGTCACCCTTCATTAAGCATTTAGTTTAAAGAATCTTATTCTGTGGTTATCTTGTGTGTTTGAGTTAGAATGTAAAGCTTGCAACTTAAGCTAGTATCATAGACAAGGTATTCCATAACGGTGGCTGTAACAGCCACCATCATTACCTTTACATTACGGTCTCTTTTTTTATTGAAAGAAATAACCTGACAAAACTGTATTGGCCCCGTCATGGACTATAACGGGGCGACTACGGCCTCTATAGGGGTTGTAATAGGCCGTTATGGGGGTTGTAACGGCCTCTACGGGTCATTTTTTCTGTAACGGCCTTTACGACCCCGTAATGTGTAACGGTTGCCACGTTACCTTTACGTAATGGCCGTTACGCCACACCATGATCATAGTCCCCACCTTGTGTGGACAAAAGGAGTGATAATCATTTCTCTTTAGTACATTCTGATGAGTGGGGTCTAATTTATACTATTAATTTATGTCAACTTTTTCAAGACATTTTCTCATGTGACAAAACTTAATTCTGTGCATATAATCATTTTGATTGCTGCAGATTTGAATTGGCCTATATTCCAGCTTGAGATGAAGCATGTATTTCTTCATTGGTATCTTGCTAAAAAAGTCTATATAGAGCAACTACATGACTTCGTTGCTCAAGAGGAATTAGACAAAGTGTGTCATCTTACGAAGTCGATTAATGGTATAAAAAAATCTCTAAAAACTTGGTTCGACAAATTCAATAAAGTAGTGTTTGATTATGGGATGAAACGGAGTCAGGTTGACCACTATCTTTGTAAAGCAAAGTAAACGCAAGCATCATTATGTTGGTAGTGTATGTAGATGATATCATTGTCACTAACAGTGATAGTATGAGTATTGACAAGTTGAAAACATTTTTATAGCAGCACTTTTATACAAAGCACTTAGGTCATCTTCGATACTTCTTAGGTATTGAGATAGGTAGATCTAAGGTAGGGATTAATTTATCGCAATGAAACTATGAGAATGATTTATTGGTTAAGACTCTCTTTTTGGAGTCAAACCAGTAGAAACTCCTGTGGATCCAAATCAAAAGCTCAGTGTGGATTGCAGAGGATTGATTATCATCCAGGAAGTAAACGTCGTCTTGTTGGAAAATTGATTTACTTAACGATCACTCAACTTGATATCACTTTTCCTTTTAAGTGTAGTTAGTTTATGCAGGCTCCCCATGTTCCTCATGGAAGTCTTGTTTTGTATACTCAGATACTTGAATGTAGCTCCCAGTCATGATATTTTGTATAAGCACAAATCCATCCTCATGTACAAGGGTATTCAGATGCACAATGGATAGGTTCTCCCTTTGACAGGCGATTTACTACAGGCTATTGTACCTTTGTTAGGTGGTAACCTGCTTGCATGGAGAAGAAGCAAAAAGTAGGGGCCCGTTTATGCGCAAAGGCAGAGTACAAGGCAACAACTCACATTAGGTGTAAGCTTATTTGGTTGAAGTGAGTGAGTTGGGGTTTATAGTTGATGTTCCCAAAAAGCTATATTGCGATAATCAAGTTGCTTCTCATATTGCTAATAATCTAATTATTATGAGAGAACAAAGCACATCGAAGTTAATTGTCACTTCATCAGAGAAAAAGTTACGAGTAACAAAACTTGCACGCTATTCATCAATTCTTAGGATCAGTTGGTAAATGAGTTCACTAAGGCTCTTGGTTGCACTCATTTGGATCGTCTCTTCGTAACGTTGGATATTCACGATATGTACGCTCCAGCTTGAGGGGGAAGGTTAACGGGTCATTGTGAATGTTAACCTCATAAATGGCCCACTTCACATGGTGATAATGGCTTCTATTATTTCATATTATTATTTTCCTCTTTAGTCCTCAAAGGTGATTTGTTAGAAAAGAGTTTTAAGTTAATGGGCTTTGGATTATGTAATAACTTAAGCATGGGGGATATTTTTGTATTTTCACATATATTATGAAAGCCCTAATGATAAGGAGGAGGCTAGGAGTGTCACCACCTCTTTGAGCCTTCTCTCTCTTTTTCTTGCTTCTCCTCATACTCTCTTTCTCCTTCTCAAACTCACTCAAGGAACAGGGGGATGAGTCCTTATAAGGAGGATCTAATATGTCAGGTTTTTTAAGGTTGTTCTTGGCTTTTAACTCGTTGATTGTAATCAACCTATTTAGTAGACTATTAGATAGTGCTTGACTGTAATAAACCTATGTAATAGTCTATTATGTGTCTATGGCTGTTTCATGCTCTCATTGCCAGTCCCGTAGCCTGGCCAAGGGAGGAGGGTTGCGTTAGGTTGGTAGCCAAAATCAAACTTATGCCATAACTTCTAACATGAATATGAACAATATGACATTCAAAACAGCCAACCCCAATTAGTTGGTGATAAGGCTTAGATGATGATGACATTGTTCTTGGTTTTGACTAGTAATCTTTTCTTTATTTACTAACAACTACACTATTATTAACAGACGAGAGAAGTAAAAGAAGAAATTAGTAGGACCTGTCAAAGAATCCAAGACCCCTGCAATCAAAACACCAACATTATTCTTTGGAATAGGCACGCCGAAGAGAAGAGCCAATGTTGGTGCTATGTCTACCTGGATCATAAAATTAGAAAGTGGTGAAAAAGGCATGCACATCCTCACAATTTGGAAGTTCCAAACTTTATTTGTTAAGATGTGACACTTTGTTGGTCAATTTTAGGCAGAGTGGAAAAATAAATCTTATTATCATTTTGTGACACTGTTTATAATCTAGCTCTCATATGAAATATAAAACAAAGTTAAAACAAGAAAAGGCTAAAGTGGTTTCATTAAAAAAGGAAGAAGAAGAAGAAATAAAGAAACAATAAAAGAAAGAAAAAAGAAAAAATAATTAGCAAATTGGCACTGAGAGGACCTTTTTACAGAATGTCTACCTGAAGAGCATTATTACGGGTCGCCAATGCATAATCTGGGACCTTGAATTGCAGACCAATAAATAGAGCCAAGGAGTCAGTTTCTTCATACGAAGATCCCCCATGATTACCATTATCAGTCATGCCATGATCGCTGACTATCATCTATCAACAAAATTCAGAATAGAAGTAGCCTGGTCAATAAAATCAAATTCTTCAAATTACCCAATCATTTGAACTATCATCAGGTAATCTGAAGTTGCAATTCATATATTAAACATGACATCAATTGCACTTGACTATCCAGTAGATAGGTCTATACCAAGCAAAAATTTGGGTTCCTTGCCACTTTGAGAAATACAATTGTATGATGGAAATTTGATGTGATTCATTGAATCAAAGGACCAACACAGAAAAGATTAATGATAAGAATGAATCTCTCCGTTTTGAATAAAATAACTGGCATGGTGATAAGAGGTGAAAGGATAAATTTGTGCATAGAAGGGAGAACCGAAGAATGGTAAACCATAGACATGGGATAGGTTGACATATGACTAACAAGCATTGGATACGATCAGCAAAACCTCATAAACTGATTAGCAAGACCAAAAGGAACTCCAACATCTAACAAATAGAGTTTTTTATTGGATCTTTCTCAACCATATCGATTGCTTTAACATGTATTCGTCCCTTTCCCAGTCATACCACAGTCCGTTGAATCAAATATATCCATAAAAGTACCAAAGTAGCCATAATCAAAGCTCATCCTTGCAATGCAGCTTTGGGCATTCCATTCGATAGAAGTGGGCCCTAGTACTCTTTGGTTCTTTTAAGATTAAGTGGTAAAGCCTATTTTCTAGGATCTAGGAAAAGCTTTACGTGATTTCGATCAACACAAGTTTGTGTCTATTAACCTCTTAAATCTCTGTATCAGTTTTTTATTGTATATTAATAATAATTCTAATAGGATTCTAAGTATTATCTATGTTTTCCTTTATATAATGAAAAGGATATTAATAGAAGATTTGATATTATTTTTCATAGCTATACAGTTTTTAGATATGAACTCCACCTGGTAGCATTGTGAGATGTGACAACGCTATGATAATGATGATGACAATTACCCCAAGCAATTACCTATAGGAATGGCAATCTCGCACAGTAACACGGATAAAAGCTATCCCATCACTCGTAGATAGTGGTGTCTAGCACATAGGGTACACGAGCAGCACAGAATCATTTGAATAGATCCCAGAACTAGGGATATTATTGGATGCTCCAGGCAGGTAATCCTCAGTCAATGAAAAATGAATGACCCATTCAAATGACTGCTACATGTAGTGTAAAAAAAAAAGTTTATTACCTTAATGGCTTAATCCAACAAACTATTAAGTTTTCTATGGAACGGCCAACATCAGGATGGCCCCACTGTGTGAATGATGGACTTAACCCTACCAACAACATATCATGTTCAACATGCATGTCATGAAATGTAAACATGCATGAATTATCCTATTTCTATGCAAATAAATTCAACAAATAAACAAAATCACCTGAATGGTACAATCACAAAGTAATGAGTTCAAAGAATTATCACATAGAAATGCCTTAAGGGCTGCACCAAAGTCTAAAACTACAAATCAATATGTTCAGTCCTTTTCTTTTGTTACATCTTTATAAAATGAATACAAAGGCAGAACAAACCAGAAATGAAGCTTAAAATGAATATTGATGCTACAAAGTACAAATTATACCCCCGACAACTAACAAGCCTAGTGTCCAATGCCTTCCAGATAAAAGAATACAATATGCAAAGAACAACGGCAGAACAAACCAGAAGTGTACGCTTATCAAGATTGTTTTGTTGAAAGATTGTGCTCATGTGGATCTTCTTAATAACTTCATCCATCTCCTTCAATTTTGGAGCCATCAAGGTACTGAAATTGGCAGACAACTATATTAGTAAAGCTCTGGAAAAAAAAATTTCCAAGTAAATGAACAATAGAGAACAGTTACCTATCACGCCCACCAATATGCCCAACATGATCTAAGCCAAGATAGTGAAGAATCTAAAACAACAACAACAATTAGAAATGCGCCCGCAACATATATGATAATGCAAACACCAAGAAGAAACTATCTAAAAAAGTTTGCATACAGCCATAATGACCATTACAAGAAAACTTAGCGAGAAGACCGAATAATAACCATGAACATCACAATCGATAAAGATTGTCTTCCACTTTCTGGCTCTTCTGCAAGTCACAGTAGATGGAAATGTTTTCAAGAAAGAGAATCTCAAAATGCAGAAGGCATTGGAATATTATGAGCATAAACTTTAAAACTACAAATGCAAACCAAAACAAGAGAATGATTTTAATGAAAACATTTAACTTGGCTGAGATAACTGAAAGAAATAATGATCGGATTGAATTTTGAACAGACGATCATCTATAACCACAGATCTAAGTATTTGTAAATGTTGTTAGGTTGAGTGGCTGGATTGGAACATATACATACTCAATAGTTCAACAAAAGGAAACTAAGTTAAACTATTGCAGCAGATAAACCATAAGCAGAATGTTGCATGATGAAGAATCATGAAATCCTCAAGTCTGGCAGAGATTGAATTTATCTATTCCCAAAAACCTCAGTCATGAACTTTTAAATGGATGACAGGATATGATAATAAGAATGTAGTTGGCTGCAGTGCAAGCACTTGGAATATAACCTCAAAAACAATATCAACAGTATGAGCAGTTGAGAATATAAACAACACAAGAAATGTACCAGAAGATTCCAGTCATCAGTGACAAGCTCAACTTCCAAATGCCGAGAAACATTGTGATCCACTTCTACTGTATCTTTTACCTGAAGCAGAGAAAAAATCAGTTTCAAGTCAGTAAGTCTATAGCCAACTGCAGCAGCCACTCAGGATGGAAAGATGATTCGCCTCCAGAAAAATACAATGAATACAATATTATTAACTGGGACTCAATTTAATTAATCATGGACACGAATTTTACCATGAAAGAATTAGGCACTGTTTGGTAGACACCTAAAAAAAATGGGCTCATCTCATTTTAGTTAATAGTAATTGTGTGCAAGAGATCTTGATCTCTAACACATAATTACTGTTAACTAAAATGAGATAAACCCCCTTTTTTAAGGCACCTACCAAACAGGCCTATTCAAGCAAGAAAGATTGAAGACTTAGAATATAGAGAAAATAATGAAGAATTCATAGCTGCTGAAGTGATATCCAAGAAAGATTCAAGACCTTGAACATCAAGAAACAAAACTTTGGACCATATTTACGGGAAACTCGTTTCAGCTTGCAAATGCCCACATTTTTCACATCTGCTTCGCTCTTTTAGCTAAATATTGTAATTATTGTAAAATGAGACGTTTCAAGCATAGGTTTCTCAGGTTGTTCCCCACATCCATGTCTGGATCTAGAAACTATGCTCTGGAGTCCAGACACTAGAGTTGTTAGTACTCACTATTTCACAATCAATCATCTCATGAGCTTTATCCATCCACATGACGTAGTGCCACTCACAACTGTTGAAACTCAAAAGCCAAAACATCCAACCCCAGACTATTCTAGGCAACAATGGTGCTCACAACTCTGCAAGATAAAGTTCTAAGTACTGGAAAATTCGTAACATTTCGTAGTTAAAATTGTGCGATTAGTTGATCAACTAAAAGACCAATCATCATTACAAATTACCAGCCCATAAAGTTTCACTGATGCATTGGTGGAAATTAAACAAGAACGGTGCTCACAATTTCAGAGCCCTAAGCAGTTGGAGAACTTCTTTTTTTTTTTTCCCCTTTTAATCAGATAGAAAAGCAGCTGGAGAACTTTCAAGCAGAGAAAAAGGTGCTTTCATATCTATTTCATGATTAGGCAAATTGATCTTTTCAGATTGTGAGTCACAATTTTAAACATATGGTAACACCAAGTAGCATAAATTGATCTTTCTTGCAGAGAAAAAGGTGCTTTCATATCTATTTCATGATTAGGCAAATTGATCTTTTCAGATTGGGAGTCACAATTTTAAACATATGGCAATACCAAGTAGCATAGATGTTTCACCATTCAGGCAATTTGGTCTTTGCTTCGGAGGTATTATTGAATGAAAGTGACTAGGTCCAGAAATGACAACTGACAAGCTTTCCCACTATGGCGAAGGTTCTTAGGGACATGCCAGCTAGTAAACTTAGTTGAGATTATTTAACCATCTGTGTTAAAAGGTGACATTTTTATTGGAGAAACTCATAACCTGTTAGGCTAGACTACATGTATTTGCAACCATTTGTTAGATGGTAACAATTTATCTACATAGATGTTGCATACATTCACATCAATCCACTGTCAAAATTGTCTGTCCATTCTGGACAGAGCATAGCCCAAAAATCACGCTGATCAGACAACCTAAACCATCTCAGTTTGCCTACTGACCATTCCTTTTAAAGGGTCCATTGGTGGCCAAACATTTGATGGTTAGCATCATCTGTTTAGTGTGATTTGAGCACCATGCTCCATTCAGGAGAGCCACCAATTTGAACAGTCTGAATTGACTCGTATTGATACCACATGTATGATGGATCAATTCATCATCATCTTTAGCCTTTTTCCAACAATTGATCCCTTTTTTTTTGGAAGGTAGAATACAATAACACAGTCATGCTATACTATCAATGCAGAACACTTACATAGAAACTGCTAACACCATCTTGTCTCATAAATAATCCTGGAAACAACTTAATCCACGTCTCGTCCCCAAGCATCACCATTTTCCAACCAATCTTACAGAACTGACCTGCAGCACCAAGAATTGAAGCAAAAGAATGCACTCCTAGATGGATAAGGACTCTAACCATAGCATGTTTTATCCAAACTAACCAAGAAGATTGTCATCTAGAAAAGCCTGTGTGTTAAAATTGAACGCCACATCCAAAAAACCTCCAATCGCCCCAGAAACCATTGCCTGCAAGTGTAAGAATACAATAGACTTAAGTGCAAGAACACTGAACATCCATTTCCTATGAATTCAACAATAGTATTATGAAATTATTCCTCCACCTTTAACCGAGGCATAGTCACAGTTGGAGGTGCGGCTTTTGCATGGTACCCAACTGCCTTTCCATTCGATAATAAAGATTGAGTATATGGCATAGCTTCCATCATAGCCTTACTTGGAGGCTGATCTCCCCTTCCCAGCACAAATTCAGCTGGCAAGCCATCAGCAACCTAAACTGACATAATTTTGTAATTGAAAAAAGAAATCAAACCTTATTCGATAATACATAATGAGTACGTGTTGCAATAATTATGTATTAGAGATCAAGATCTCTAAAACATAATTACTGTTAACTAAAATGAGATCAAATCATTTTTAGGCATTACCAAACAAGGCCAAAGATTATGTTCATATAAGAAACCAACCAACTTAATCTTGGAGGTTATGTGTGCAATTAGAAACACTTACCATCAGTATCAATCGATCAAATGGAGGAGGTATCCCAGACATCTCCTGGAATAAGGACACACCATTAAAATGCAAGTATATAAGTGGAAACACTGACGTAGGACGGCCCAATCTAACATGCATGCATAAGAAAATATGTAGATTCAACGGAATAAAGTAAATAAATCAAGTAAACATCCACCCAATATCATCATAATTAAGAAAAACATGTGGGAAACATGCAATAGATGGGCCATAATCACAATCACGCAATATGGGGTTCAAATCATGTGTCGATTGGATCCGACGAGGGATGGGACCTCCTGATCTTGTATGGTTTCATCCAAACAACCAATAGGATTCACTAGTCCAAGAAATCAAGGAATTTCTGGATTAAGGAATCTCAAAATCCGAGAAAATGGTTGTTGATTAAGAATTTTCAGATTGTAGGAAGAAGATGAAGTGAAAAGAGAGATTAGAGGAAAGAGGAAGATAAATAAATTACCTTAGAAGAAGAAGATTTGAAAGAGGGAAGAAGAAAAGAAGAGAAAGAAGATGAGAAGAGATCCACCAGAGAGAAGAGGGAGATGAGCCACCAAAAGCTTTCAATTTTCATAAACAATAGCATACTGATAGGTTTAGGGTTTAACCCCCTTTTATAAAATTCGAAAAAAAATAAAAGACATTCGCACGAAAAAACATGCGCACGCTAACTCAAAACTCAAATAAGTAAAAGTACATAAAATAAACTCAAATCTAAGATGCTCGATGGCCTCCGATGATGGCACGATGAAAGTGGGTCACGACGAACCAACGGTCCAATCACATCATCCTCGCGATCCAACGATCCAGTCATCTCCTCCAAGCAACTTACACATGTCTTCCCAAGGTGGAGTCTTCTCAAATGTCTCAAACCACATATGTAAAGTCCTCAATGCTCAAGTCGTCACGAACGATCCAGGCCCGTCATTGAGCCAAAGAGATGTAGGCGTCGCTCGCCTCCTACGCTTATAAACCCTAAAGGGCTTGATGTCCACATCAAACACCTTGACAAGAATCAAATAAAGAATTCAAGATATATGCGGATGCTTTTATTTAGACGGCCCGCCCTGCAAAAACTAGCTGTAAGGAGGTTCTAGAAGTGGTTCCCCTCCGGTCGAAAGTACTTTAGACGTGTTATTCAACATCTCTCAGGCACGTACAAAGCTAACCAGTAGCCCTTTCAGCTGTGATGTCTCTATGAATGTGGAGATCATTTAAAAAGATGGATTAAGGATGCCCAGTGTCATGTGGGCAGACACATACGAATGACATTTGGAGACAGAGATGAAGATTACTATGCTTTACTTCAATTTATTGAGGAGCAAGGCAGACAGATCCAGCAGTTGGTCTTGCTGAAGAAGTTGCACCAATATCCGAAAGGCAGAATAGAGTTGGCAAACTTGGATCCCAATGCCCTGGCAGGTCCGCGGGCCGTGGTTTGTCAGCAAATGGCTTGAAGTTATTCGGTTCCCAAATGAAGATTTTGTCATGGAATATTAGGGGTTTGGGGTGTAGTCATAAGAGGACCCAAGTTAGAGATATTTGCAATAGATCGCGTGCTCAAGTTATTGCCCTCCAGGAGACTAAATTGCATTCGGTTGACAGGAGGTTTTTGGATTCTATCTGGGGCATCAAGGCGAAAGATTCGAGCTATTTAAACGCTGATGGTAGTGCTGGAGGGATTTTGCTTGCTTGGAACTGGGCTTTCCAGTCCAAGGAAGTGGATTTAATTGGGGTTTTTAGTGTGACTGTTGTGCAGGCTAGCGTTTCAGATGGGTTCCGCTGGATGTTTTCTGCGGTTTATGGTCCAAATGCCAGCCAGAAGGGCTGCCTTCTGGGAGGAGCTGTCGGAAGTGCGCAAGAATTTTGGGAGTCCAAATTACCTGAGGAAGAGAGGTCTATGCAAGCCAAGTGAGCTGTTGAATATGCTAATCAGCTAAAGGAAGAGGAAATTAAACGGAAGCAGAGATCTCGTGCTATCTATATTAAAGAAGGGGGCAAAAACATTAGCTTTTTCCATAAAATTGCTAATGCGCATACTAGAAATAACAAGGTTAGCAGCATTGTGGTGATGGTGAGAGAATTGAGGATAAAGATAGGGTTTGTATGGAGGCAGTTAAGTTCTATCAAACCTTATAGGAGAAGACCAACTTTGGATAATATTCCTTTTAATCGTCTATTGAGGAAGGACTCATCTTCTCTCAAGTGCACTTTCTCAAAGGAGGAGGTGAAAAAAGATGCGGTGTTTTCCTTGGGTAGAGATAAAGCCCCGAGCCCCAAAGATTTTTCGATTGCCTTTTTCCAGGTCTTTTGTGACATGATTAAAGATGACTTGATGAACTTTTTGTGCAAATTCTTTGCTAGAGGATGCCTCTCTACAGAAATGGGTCATTACTCCAAAGATACTTGGAGCGAAAAGGTTTGGGGATTTTCAGCTAATTAGTCTTATTGGTGGGCCACATAAAATTCTTGCTAAGGGCGTTGCTTCTAAATTTCTCCAAGTCCTTAGTAACGTCATCTCTAACCACCAAGACGCTTTTGTTGAAGGTAGGCAGATTTTGAATAGTGCCCTCACTACTCATGAGTGCATTGATTCTTGCCATAGGGGAGGTTCGAAAGGGGTGGTGTGGAAGTTGGACAGAGAAAGCCTACAACCATGTGAATTGGACCTTCTTGGATTATATGCTCAACAAGATTGGTGTGGGGTTTTTTTGGAAACGGTGGATGATGGAATGCGTTGACTCTGCTATATTCTCGGTTTTGGTGAATGGTTCCCCCAAAAGTTATTTTAAAAGCTCAAGAGGCATTAGACACAGTGACCCGCTCTCCCCACTCCTCTTTGTTGTCATAGTTGAAGCCTTAGGAAGAATGCTTTCCAAAGGTCAAGATATGGGTTTGTTCAAAGGGTAACAAGTGGTCTTCGTTGATTTCCCATATTCAAAACGCAGATGATACGCTTCTTTTCTATGAGGCGGATGAAGCAAAAGTCGATAACTTGCACATGATTCTCCGATTTTGGGGCAAAAGGGAAATTTGGCTAAATGTGAGATGCTTGGTGTCCATCTGGATCGTGGTGAAATTGAGCACCTTGTCGAGTCCTTTGGGTGCAATGTGGGATCATTCCTTCATCTTATTTGGGCCTCCCCCTTTACATTGGAAAGCCAGCCAAACATCTCTAGGACAAAGTGGTGGAAAAATTTTGAGCAGAAATTGGCAGGTTGAAAAGGGTAGTATTTGTCGCTTAGAGGCCGGATCACTCTCATCAAAGTAGCTTTATCTAACTTGCCCCTTTACTTCGTGTCGCTCTTTAGATGTCCAAAAGTGGTCCTTTTTCACCTAGAGAAGCTCAAACAGAATTTTTTGTGGGGTGACTCGTCGAAGAAGAAAAGCTCCACTTATTGGAGTGGGATGAAGTTTGCAAGCCTTATGATGAAGGTGGTGCTAACATGCATAATTTGTGCATGATGAATGATGCTCTTTTGCGCAAATGGTGGTGGCGGTTTGGTGCAGAAGGGGAGCTCTTTGGAGAAAGATTATTGTTTGCAAATACGGTTGTATGGTAGGAGGATGGTGGACAAAAGAGTCCAATTACAGCGTTGGCAATTTGGAAGGGTATTTCTAGCATGAGACCTAAGTTTATGGAAGGTATGGCTTTCTCCATGAGGAATGGGGAGATGCTTCACTTATGGGAAGACGTGTGGAGGGCCGACTTGCGTCTTCACGCAAGATTCCTAGCCATTGCCTATCCTGGTCCGGATCAGCATGTCATGATTAATTATTGTTTTGAGTTCTGTTGCAATTCAGTGGTGTGGTCTCTTCCTTGCCGTCGTTTTCTCCGGGACAACAAAGTGGAAGAATATGCTGCTCTTTTGGAGTATTTGCAGCTCTGTCGACCTTTAGTAGATGAAAGTGATAGTATGATCTGGTCTAAGGACAAGACAAGTGGCTTTTCAGTTATCTCTTTCTAGTTTCTACTCCATGCTTTGGAAAGGAGATTTGAAGATTGGGAAGACATCTCACATGTGGCATATGGTGCCCCTCCCAAGATTGGAGATTTTGGCTGGCTTGTGGGTAGAAATAGAGTGTTGACAATTGACAATCTCCAAAAGCGGTCAATGGTCATCCCGAATATTTGTCCCTTATGCATGTCCGACGCATAATTGGTTAACCATCTTTTTATTCACTGCATAATCGGTTAACCATCTTTTTATTCATCCAGAATATTTGTCCCTTATGCATGTCCGACGCATAATCAGCTAACCATCTTTTTATTCACTGCATCTTTGCTAGTCGCGTGTGGGCTTCCTTCCTCGTTAGATTCAGTGGCATGGGCAATGCCTCTTGATATTGGTGATCTTTTTGTGGAATGGAATAGGGCTGCTCTTCGCAAAAAGGTTTGGGCGGTGTGGAGGCTCTCTCTCCTTGCAGGCTTATGGGAGATTTGGGGTGAGGGAAATGGTAGATGCTTTCGCAATGTTTGCCAAAGTGTCGAGGGGGTTATCTCTCATGTTTGGGACAATGTTGTTGGGGTGTGGGGGTAAGTGATGGTTGGATGAGTTGCAATGTTCTTTTCGCTTCTTTTGTTTTTCCTTCTTGTTTTTGCTTCTTAGCACTCCCTCAAAGCTTTTTCAATGAAAGTTTCAGCTATCTTTCAAAAAAATTTAAAAATTAAAAAATACATACATACTGAAGGGAACAATGGGGACACCCACCATAGAAACTTCACAATGGAATGTGGGGTCCACAGTGTTGTTTATATGTCATCCAATCCATTCATCAGGTGCACCCCACCAGGATGAAGGAAGACACCTAAACTCAAGCCATTTCAAACTTTAGGTGGGCCACAAAAAGTGAATACATAGGTTACAGGCATGCTTGTACATTGATCTCTGCAGTGTCCAGCCTGAGTTTTTGATGGGAATGATAATTAGGATGTATGGTCACCGCGAGGGGCAGACGGACGCACGATTAGAATTCCACATACACATCATAGATGGGGACCACGAAGCTCGAACGTATGGTGATGCATGTGATCATTCCCCTACATATGAATTATAATGAAAATGGCGATATGAAAAGGGGTTTGGAATCTTACGTTATACAGAGAGCGTAGCTGATCTGGTGGTAGCGCTGTTTTGTTGCCATCTTCGAGAGTAGAATCGCATGTCGGCATTTGGTAGCTCTCGGGACCACTGAAAATGAGAAGGAAATGACAGAAATGGAGGGTGAATTTCTAGAAAAATGCAATCGGATTAGATCTGAAAATATGAGAATTACCTTACGCCGGAGAGAGTGGGCTTTACGGGGAAAAACCCTAGGACGAAAAGGGAGAGCCCGACCATCTGCAACAAGACCGCCGCGGTGGTCCATGTCGCCAATCTGGCGCAGGTTAGCGAAGACATACAAGAGAGAGAGAGAGAGAGAGAGAGAGAGGAGATGGTCGGTTTAAGAGTTATTTTTGTATATCAGCCCTCTACTGCCTGATATTTGCAGATACTCCCCTCTTCCTTTGGGATTTTCAGATTCCCTACCTATTGTGCACTGAAAATGCCCAATACCCCCTGCCTTACGTGACGTCCATCGCTTGAGACCATTTTCGGTTAGTGAAAGATACCCCCAAGTTATAAAATGATAATGATGCCCCTACTTAAAACTCTCTCTATATGTACTCTCTCTCTCTCTCTCTCCCTCTCTCTGCATATACACATGTATTTATCCCAGTACACATCTCTCTCTTCCACAATATCCTCTGTGAATGGGCTTGAGAAGATCTGATGTTTTATAACATACATGGGCACGATTCAAAGGTTACTGTAGATTTTAAAAAGTTGAATAAAAGATTAAAATAGGAGATGAGTGATTCAAAACAATCTAGAATGGAAGTATTGATTTTTTTTTATTTTTTTTTTGGCAAGCAAATAGATATTGAAAGATTTGTTTCGTTGTTGTATTTTATAAATATTGTTTTATAATATAAGGGCTCATCAGAGAGCTTGTAAATGAAGTTAAATGGCAAATGGAATTGAAGGTAAATGAATTAAAGTAAATGACTTACTCAATTGTATTTGATGCGAGTAAATGAAATGTATTGAAATTCAAAATATTTTGCTGGGATGAGAGTAAATTGGAGGATTGGAATGCATTGAATTTTTTAGTATATTCACATTAATGTATATGATATCTTAAACCAACTTTAATATCTCAAATTAGTGTACATGTGTGATATTTGATAAATGATTGTAATAAGCCCGTTAAAATATATACTTTAGCTAAAAATGATGAAATTTAAGTCTTGGGTGTCCCACAAACGAGTGACTTACTAAAAAGTTTTAACCATCCATTTGGATGGCCAACATTTGGATGGTTTGGATCATTCTATTGGTGCAATTTAGTAATGTTGCCAATAATTAGATTGTTTCAGAGTATTAGCAGCGTGCCACTTGTACAAATGGACACGTGCATAGCAACACCTTTGTTTACTCATGCAAAGGGAGTGCAAATAAGGCATTTACCTCCATTTACTCTCAAATCTCTCATCTGGTAAGTTTTCATTTGCAGCCCCAATTACTCCCAACTCATTTCATTTACCTCCATTTACTCCCATCCACACATAACAAACAAAATGAAAGCCATTTACCTCCATTTACTCCCATTCAAACAACCCTTAAAAGATAAATTACGATTGCTATGAGACGAAGAGATTCTCAAGTCCAATATGATAAAAAATCCTCTATTGTGCTTGATACTCCTCAACTCGAGGCATACCAATACTAACAATTGTTCTCTTTCAATGCAGGAAGTTCACAACCAATGGCTAACCTTGTCGATAGATTCGATAGTTGGATTATCAATACCAACGCCATGGACCAAATATCTCTTCTCCACAATGTTTATATTCTCTTTCTAAAACCACTATCTCTTGTTCAACTTCAAAGTGGACTTAATACACCTATATCCCATGTCATTTCTACCTTTCTATCTAATAGTTTATAACTTCTGAATGTTTTATATGTTCAGTCTTTAAAGTTTAATATACTTTCTATTAGTCAATTAACTAAAACCCTTATATTATTTTCGTAGCTTCTTTTTATGTCTTTCAAAATCTGTCAATGAAGTAGATGATTGAAGCAGGTAAAGAACATGGTGGCCTCTGCCTCTTTCAAGCACCTAAAAAGCATGCTTTTGTTAGTTCTCATTCGGTCTCCACTGCTTTGGATATTTGGTATCTCCTGCTTGGACACCCATCATTTACACATTTAAATCAATCTTTAACACAACTAACAAATTTTCTTAGCATTGTACTATTTTTCCCTGACAAAAGAACCACGGTTATATTTTCCTAATAACATTATTTCAAGTTAAACACCTTTTGAGATTATTCGTTGTGATATTTGGGGTGGCTACTCTACCCCATCTTTTTCTGGTGCACATTATTTCTTTATAATTGGTGATGATTCCACATGTTATACATGGGTTTATTTACTAAAATTTAAATCTGACTCTTGTTTGTCTCTCAACAATTTTTTTGCTTTTGTTAAAACTCAATTACACTACTCTATTTGAACTGACAATGGACCCAAGTTTTTCTCCTATGACATATAATCTTTCCTTCAATTTAACGGTGTTGTCTACCAACATTCTTATGTGGCTACACCATAATAGAATGGCATTATTAAATGTAAACACCACCATTTACTTGAAGTTGCAAGAGCACTATGTTTTCAAACATGTATGCCCTTGGATTTTGTTGGTGAATGTATCCTAGCGCCACTTATCTCATTAATCACATATCCACCCCAATTGCATGGCCGAAACCCACATGAAGTTATTTTTCAACATAAATCAAATTATGAACATCTCAGACCATTTAGATGCATATACCATGCTCATAACATTCACTACAAACACAAATTCAACCCATTCTTCCAAATGTATTTTTTTAGAATATTTATTCAGTAAAAAATGATACCGTGTATATGATCTCGACATTATAACTCTCTTCGTAAGTCAAGATGGCATATTTCATGAAAGAATTTTTCCTTTTATGAACCACACACCTATCAATCCCTCTCCAACTGTTTTACTTTTATTGCTCCCAGATTTCAACTTTTCCCCTCCATCCACTACCTCACCGTATTCCACGTCAACTATCCTTCCAACTTTTCCACTAATAGTTCACCGAACCCTGTCCATTCTTCCATACTTCCTGTAGTACCAAATCACCGAACTTGAATCCTATCTGCTGCCCACACAATGAACCCTATCCCTCCCATTACCCTTATTCATTCTTGGCGTACCCGCATTAAAACTCAACCCTCTTATTTGAACAAAGGGAGGAAGAAAGAAAAGAAATACTCACTTAAAGATAGGCCTAAGGCACGTTATAGTGCCCGCCATCTTTAAGTGAGCATTTCTTTTCTTTCTGTCTCTTCTTTTTTTAATTTTAAGGTAATATTCGTACCCTATTAGTGGTTAAATTAGTTTGCAAGAGAGTTACAGTAAATTCCTCTTCATGATACAACCTCTTCTCTTAAATTGGAGAAATATGGGCTTCGGCCTGTAAAACTGAAAAACCGCACCCTGAACACACTTTCACAACATACACTCCCGGCTTCTTTGTTGTTACAGATTAAATGTCACGCCCCGAAAATCAAGTGTCGGGCAGTCCGCGGCTCCCGACTCTTCCGAGGTGACTGTATTTTGCGGAAGTATATTTTAATGGCACAAATCGATAGCATCAACTCATAAATAGAGATTTAAGCTAAACAGTGTATAATTCAGTTTGAATTTAAAGTGTAAATACATACAATTATCCACAATCAAGGAGTCCACTCAACCGGGGCTCAATTTTATACATGCTCAAAAATGAATACAATACAAGTCCAAAGCCACTCCGATAGGCAAGCCAGCAAATCTTACGTCTCACTCATCAAGTAGTGGAAACTCCTGCATCAAAGATAACTGGTTGGTGTTTTAAAACACCCCCCCAGGTGGGAGTGAGTAATCATACTCAGTGTTACCATTCCCTAAATTAAACATATCATCAACACAATCAAGTACAAGTAGTGCAGCATAACAAATGGTGGGGTTCTCACACCTACCACCCCAGCATCAGTAGATAACATAACTTCACAATTAAGTTCCTATTCTAGTTGAATAATATATGCAGTCATGATATGCAAATGTTATGTTCCGGAGAAATAAACGGTGGGGTTACCACCCAGCAGCAGCATCGAACCAATGCAAATGAAAATGTGATGCATGCATGTTTACCAAGTATTTATTTAATTCCGTATTCAATCAGCAGTATTGGCGAAGCCAGAATACCTCAATTTTATCAAGAGTCTATTAAACAGGAACACAACCGATAGGAACGCGACCGAACACTGGACAGCGAGGAAAGCCGAACACTAGACAATGGCCTTACCGAACACTGGACAATGCCAAGTCGGGGTACCCTCTACTAGGCCGGGGCCCACCGCCAGGCCAGGGCGTCCTATGCCCGGCTCCTGGAATCCCAATTTAGGTCCGTCACCCAACATAACTGAATAATGAATCAAATGGTAAGGGTCTCGATGCCCTAGAATGTCATATGCATGGTAATGGGTCGTCACCCAAGATCAATGATGGTAGGCTCGTCACCTAACATCGGTGCTCAAGACTCTCGATAAGACCATCAGGATCAATACCGGTTAAAGACAGCACAAGCACAGTTACCCATATACCATGCCTGGCCCATGAGCTTCAGTATGTAGGATTCAATGCTCAAGGCTATTGGAGGGCTCATCATCCACACTAGCCAAAGACAGCACAAACGCAGTTACCCATATTCATGTCTGGCTCATGAGACTTGATACTTACAGTTATAAGTGACTGCATAACAATGGTAATTGTGGTATTCGAGATTCTACAGAATATGTAACAATGATCAAACAAATATGATTAACCCTGAAATTGACTGATTTGGTAGGCCGAGTGAAACATTAATCAAACCGGAGTAGCCAGGGTCGGTCGATCATGTTACTCCCAAGTCGACCAAACAAGTCCGTGACGGCCAAACCCAAGTAGGCAGTCCATAAATTGTGATTTTCAGAGATTAATCCCAATCATGTCAATTAAATATTATACTAAGCATGTTGTGAAAAGAATAGAACATCATATCATTCATTGCCTCAATCAGGCATAAAACCAAACAGTTTATATGCGATATATTTCATTTCATATATGGGCGTAAAATCAAACACTTGGCGTGCTATTGCAGGCCAACTCATCAAATTCACAATCAGGCACTAGCCTAGGTGGATGGTAATCCACTTACTCAAGCATATGTGAACTTCTGTTCACTCAGGAATTTCATCAAACACTTGATATGCACATCACATCAAATCTCATATTTTCATAAAATCGATTCAAATGGGCAATCAATCCACACATCGACGTAAGCATGTAATTAATCAACACATACAGAACATCAATCATAAACATAAATCACTCGGCACTTAACTTTGAATGAAATTCAAGAAAAACCTAATTTTCACTATTTGGAACCCTCATGGGCTGATAATAGCCAACTTAGAAGAATAGTCCTCACCTGTGTTGGTGAATTTACACGCTAACAACGTCTAGAACGAAGGATTCGAAGGAACAACTGGAAATCCTACATAGATTCGAAAAGAGATGGATTGGAGCAAGAAAGAATCAATTTCAATTTCAAATTCAACACTTAGGACGGTATATTACCTATGATGGACGGCCGGCATCGATCACTTGGGAGCGACGACAGCTGGATCGGAAGCTCCAAGCAAATTCCTAAGCAAAACCCTAGAAATCCTCCAAATTCCATCTCAAATGGAATTCTCAAATGTGCGCTTGGTATTTATAGTTCCAGATGGTCCAAGGTTGAGGTGAGTCGCACAACTCACCCTCTCTGGTCTTTATCCAAGTTGTGCAGTTCGGGATAGGGTGTCGGATATCTGATATAGGGAAAAGGTCAAGTCCAGTAAGACGATCAATTTCGTGTAGATTCGTGATCAACGGCCCACTAACGAACGGTCTATAGCTGTTCTAAGTTTTTAGGACACCATTTAAATGATTTAGAGAACAGAGTTTGATGAATCCTTTTATTGGGTCATAACGGGCATAGCTAGGTATATGATGTGATATACGGGGTGCATTTATTTGCAGGTTAAGGGCGGTTAATCTCATTCGTATGGTTTTACATGTCAAAAGGGCTATTTTGTCAAATCGATTTCTAAACTCAAGATAATCGAGATTTGATTAATTGATTAGGGTAGTCTAAGGTGGATCTGCATTGTAAGTCGGTTATATAGGTTAATCCATTGTGATTTCAGTAAATCATAGATTGAGATTCATTAATCAACGGATCGGATGTAGGATTAGACAATTAAAAAGGAATCCGTAGCTATCCATGATATCTAACAAAGAATGTACGGTTAGATTGATGTGTCTAAATATCTTACGAGATTTCGATCGAATCGGATCATCCAAACTAGTGTTTTCAATACAAATCTCCTAAAGTCTTAGTTCTAAATCAGGCATCTGCACTCTCAATTGATAATTAAATTAGAAAATTTTCTAGAGGTGCTCGAGTACTCTCGAGGCTCGAGGATTGAAATTTTCAGGGCGTTACATTAAATCTTGATGTTTTTCATGTTTGCAGTTTACTCCCTAAAAAATTGCAATTTCTATAACTTTTCCTGAAATAAAAAATGGAGAAGAAGTAGAACGAGAGGAGATTGTTGGAGTTGTTGTAATTCGAAATGACTTGAAAATGGATTTTTATGGACTTTCAAGGGACGCTAAAGAGGCTCTTTTATGAAAAGGTTTATGTTTTCATGACTTCTCAATGTGGTTTCTCTTCATTGATGACATTATTTCACCATTAATGATATCTTTTCACCAATATTTCAAAATCATAAGATACTCCATTCACTAAGAGGCACCACTATTCACAAATGAATGATCATAAAAAATCACAACCCTTTATCTTACTTTTCTTTTTATAAATGAAAAACCTAACTTTTTATTTCTTTATTTTGTAAAAAAAAACTCAAATCTTCATGACTACCACTATTCCTCCACCATTGTTCTAGACCCATCAAATAATTACCTTCAGAGGCAACTTAAAAAGGTACTATATATATATATATATATATATATATATATATATATATATATATATATATATATATATATATATATATATATCATAGTGGTCAAATGGATCGTTGTCGATGTAAACAGTCATAGTTAAGATAAGTTGATTTTGCTAAGGGAATTTGAGACTTTTTTAGACTAAAAAGGTACTAATTGTATAAGGGAAGTCATACTTTTTCATGCCAGTAGCAGAAGACACCACTTGGATTAGACATGGACGTCCCAACAGGAGGTTGCTATAGCTCGGTGGAGCATCGACTGCATGAAGAATAGTAGGTCTGATAACACGATTGACTTGCGGGGTGACTGACTTGATCCTAGAGGCTTGTGTTCCTCTTCACCATAGGCTTCAATGATAAGACCATTCAGTTGCAACTAATTAATGGGAACACATGGGAAGTCCAAGACGGCTTTAGATATTCAATGTTGACCCATTCGTCATCCACTAAGACCCTCTATGTTCCGGGCTCGTATAAAGCATGGATGGTTATGAGGAAAGGCTATGTCGGGCAAGTCATTTCCAGAAAAGGTGTATATATATATATATATATATATATATATATATATATATATATATATATATATATATATATATATATATATATATCATGTTGCTTCTAACATAAGGATTGCTAAAAGTAAAATTCGAGAAAAAGAATCGATTGTATGGGAAATACTTCAAGAAGTTATGCAGGGGCATCCTATATCGCTGAATAGAGCACCCACCCTGCATAGATTAGGCATACAGGCATTCCAACCCATTTTAGTGGAGGGACACTACACACAAACACACTATTACTTATCTCCTTCTTACAAGTCATTTATTATGCAACATCCCTTATTCTTGAACCTAAGAATTTTAGTCAAGCTATGAAGCATCCTCATTGGATAGAGGATGTCCAAGGAGATCGAACAAAAGCAACACTTGGACATAGACTTCTCTGCCACCGGGTAAACATTGACTTCTCCTGACTTCTCTTCCACCTGGTAAACCACTCATTCGCTGCAAGTGATTATATAAAATTAAATATAAGTAAGATAGCATGATAGAATTATATGAAGCACGCCTGGTTTTAATTGACAAGAAGGCCTTGATTACAATGAAACATTTGTATTCATCACTATTGTCATTAGTCATTGTTCAGTGTTCACTCATCGCTATTGTCATTTAAGGGTGGTATGTTTATCAACTTGATCTTGGTTTTATACTATGGTTAGATGAAAATAAAAAATGCGTTATTCGAAAACAATTTCCAATGGAAGTTTTTTTTTTAAGCAAAAAGGCATTAAATTGCGCTAAAATTGAAGTCTTCTGAGTTGCTTCCATAGAAAAAGGAGATGCGTTCCCTAAAACAAGCTAAAATTGAAGCCTTTAAGTGAGTCTATATATTTGAAATTTTTGCTAGAAAATGTGTATCAAAACATGGCTAAAATTTTTGTTAGAAAAAGTGAAAGAAACCACAGAACTATCATACGAAGGTGTATTGGCTATTGTCAATGTACGGTAGATATAGAATTTAAAAATCACAAAAGTAGAGGATGGCATCTGCAAATGTCAGAAACCGGAAGGGCTGATATGTTAGAAACTCTTAATTTAAACCGCAAAGGCGGCGAAGTTGATCAGGAGGCCCACCACATATAAATGACCAGAAGAGAGTGCACTAGACTATATGGCTGTTCGGACTCTTGCAGTACTCATCAGCTGCACTCATTTTGTACACGTGGACCAACATCGACTGTCCAATTTCTGAACCTTCATGTAACCCTAAGCTCTGGGGAGGCCACCGTAATGTCCGACTCTGTGTTACATGCATATCAAGCGTACTCTACCAGAGTATCAAATAACTCCACTGGAAATTAAATGGATGCAGTGATGGTCAACGGTCCAAATTCCATATCTCTGCAACTGTCTTGATGGGACGATGCTTGTCTAGGTAGTTCCAGAAAGTTAAAAACTGAGCTCAAGCTAACCCTGGCCATTTGATGACTATGGCCTAGGCCCCACTTATTGGACTAGCCGTACTCAAGCCTAGTGGAAAATGTGGAATGTGCAGCTAGCACTTGGGTCCATGTAGCATGTATTCCCCCAATCGAACCCTAGCCATCGCTGATCTCATGCAGAAGACGTAGCGAGCTTGTCAGTGGTAGGGCTCAACAGGTCTGGCTCATTCTTGAAGGACCAGACCCAGATCTGATCAGGTTTGGATACCTATTGGGACTCTAGAGATGGATTTCTAGTGGGGTTTGGTCAAATAAGAGCATTACATGATCAAGCATACCTGATGAATGGATTAAATTGCATGTATGTGCCACTTTGACGAATGCATGTGTAAGCGGGTACTTTTTTTTTTCCTTACGCACATACCCCACACCCACCCATACGCCCGAGTGGGATTTCACCACCTATGGGTACTTAAACCCCAGGCCTCGTGTTGAAAATCCTAAAAGTACTCTACTACTGAGGCAAGGATAAGGACCTGTGTAGGTGCTCTTAAATGCACGCAGTTTACAGAACTTAATTCCATTCTTAGAATAATCAGTATGTATATGACATGGCATTAAAATTAACTGGACCCAATTGTAACTAGGTTAAGTTGATGAACCAGACACAAACCTGATTAGACCCGAATCTAACAGGATCCTAGAGTCTAGACCTAAATCCAACCCGTTTTCTTGTCGGATACCCCAAAAGAAAAGGACATGGACCCGTTAAAATCAGGTCAACTCCATCATAATCCCAGATGTCTAGGTACACACTGGCAGCCCTAGTCAATAGTTCCCGCAATCATTCACATGAGCACTTGGGCAAACACAAAGGTTCGCTCTGGCAACGGGTGTCCCACAACACCATGAACACTTGGGAAACAGACTAAAAACCACTAACAGGCTGGTAGGAAAAGATATAGTAGAAGAGCCAAGAGCTAATGCATGCCATAAAAAAGACTAATATCATTTTTTTTTCATCTACACTTGGTCTATTGCTACTTTGTAGTCTGCAACAAGTTTATATAGGCAGAGGCATGATAATAAAAAGAGAAAAAGAAGAAGAAAAAGCTCCCAATGGCCTGCTTGGTTGGCACTGAAAAATTATTTCACCTCATTATAGTTCGATCTTTTTGGTAGGGATTATAACCAACTTGTTTAATTGGTGCCACATTTTTCTGTAGTCTTCAGATGTTGTGCTTTAATACTATGCTAAACATGTCCTGGTTTCACAGTGGCAACAACACCTTTTATTAAAGTCTTTTATCTTGTCATCCATTGTTGCAAGTAGGGTGATCCTCCTTCCCCCACTCTCCAAGCTTCTTATAAGTCCTTTGCCTGAGTCTTTTGCCTTTATAAAGTTTCTAACCCAATTCAAGTTTCACGCAGGCAGCATGCTATCAGGATTACCACACCATGGTCTGTAATAATTACTGCAACAGCATGGCGTCTACACCCCTGAAACTTACATTGTGATTCCCAACTAGAACTCTTATATTTCTAAAACACGTGAGAGTTAGGGGCAGGTAGTCTCTCTTGGGGTTGTGTTTGTTGTCTATAAAATAAGTAATAGATGAAGGGAGAAGCTATTTTGAAGGACCACCATGAGAGAATTTGAGAGAGATGAGCCTTATATTCTTTGTTATCTTATTTTAGAAAAGATGTTACATTCTCCTGTTATTCTTCCTTTGCTTGCATTGAACCCATGTAGCTCATCACAGAGAGAGAGAGAAAGAGGCGTCGTCACTCTGGCAAAGGGTGCTGGTTCAGATGCATGATTCCTCAACCGTTAAAATCATTGGACCCATTTTGGATGCGTTATAGACTAAAAATTAGGCTGATGTGATCCTAACTGCCCAATTGACCGTCAAAATGAAAACATGTCAACATCCCAATGCTACTAACAAATGTTGATGGATCAGAGGTTATGATTATCCAACCAACCAATCTGATTTTAGGATTGTGACCTTTCACATTAAGCATTGCAGAGCCAGAGCATCAACCATAAATTTTGGAACAAAAAGGATTGATCTAAAGGGTTCAACAGTTTCCTTAAGCTGGGTTATGGTAAGATGCACGAGTACATATGGTTTTCATTTTACATTCCATTGCTGCGAATCACCCATTTGAAATGAAAATGCAACCCTTCTTCCCTCTCAAGAGCCAATATCTCCCTTTGCATTTTAGCTTGAGAATGGTAGCCTGCAAGAAACAAATGAAAATGAAATTTCGAATATGGAGAAAATCATTTTACCCTGAAGTGAATGGATGCACCACTACATACATAAGATGGGTCTGTGTTATTTTATTTTTCTTTGGTAGAATTCCAGTCAGGCTGTGAACATCTGACCAAACTAAATTATCCTAACCGTCCAATCTTTCTTAGTTTTATTTTACAAAATTTTAATCATCGAATTTTTAGGCCATGGTCCATCCAAAAGGTGGCCCATTAATTACCTTGTTAAAAAGAAAATCAAATGACATTTGACGTGTCTAATGCTGCTGATTTGTGCCACAGATATTCTGCATGATCATCTAAGGGTGATCTGGACCATCCATTGACCATCATCTAAGGGTGATCTGGACCATCCATTGTGGTCAAACTGTGGACAAGCCCGGTAGTAATGATCACACTGACTAGAAATCCTCAGTCCAGTGACAAATGCATGGTTAGAACAAGGGTTTCAAGTACACATCATAGTTCTGAAACTCAGTTATTCGACTCAGCTAGGTTCTAGGTTGAGTTGTTTGTAGACTCGAAAAGTGGAAGACTCAGCCACTCACTGAGTCTAACCGGTAGAGAACAAGCTGCTGACCACGTTACATTTTAGCAATTGTGTATGTGTGTGTAAAGGTCCAAGTCCAACCAGTTGGACTAAAAGTCAGGCACTGGAAGTCATCTGCTGGTTGGACCATAACTTGTGGACCGAATGGTTGAGTCAATACGGCTTAGTGAGCCCCTAGATGGACCGTGCAGATCACGATCTATGGCATTCCATTTAGCATAATTTTCCGAATTGAACACATCCACTCACCCCAACTTAAGAGACGTATCGGAGCTCTCGTAATCTTGGGGAGCGCCAGAGATGCACCCATTTGTGACTGAATCCGAGGACTGGCCATCTTCGTTCACAACAATCTCTGAATCTATTCTCTGTTTATCACCTTTAGACATTTCTACAATCTGCAAGAGAGAAGAAAAAAACCCAAATAGAGAAAAGAGAAGTAACAAAAGGATTTGGATGGTCCAGAAACTTTCAATATGCAAATTCTAGCATGGGCTAACAGTCACCTAGAGCAGTTGGATCACATAAGTGGGGCCCATATCAATGACCACGATGAAATGGATTCTGTATTCCAGGAAATTAATCTCTGACTAAACCCTGTTATACCCTGAATGGATTCTGTATTCCAGGAAATTAATCTCTGACTAAACCCTGTTTTACCCTATTAGGAGATCTACATTTGAACTGAGTTGTAAAGGTTATTTTTCAGTATTTCATTGTATGATTAGTCACTTGGGTGGTGATTAGAATTATTTTTGATTAAACGAGGGTTAATCGTAATTCACTTTAAAGTAGATTTTAAGAAATTGAGAGATTTGAGAGACAGACTTGTTCTAGCCCTGGTCATCTTGTGTGTGGACCACAAAATCAGGCCTTCAAGCCAATTTTACATGCACATATTGATGGGCCGAAGAACACCTAGTCTGATTTTTTGAGCAAGAATTCTCACCGTGGAGGCACATGATGACCTGAGTCTAACCCACCATCTCATGTTCAATGCATGGTTAAAAACTCAGTACCTCGGATCAACTCGTTCAGTCATGAGTCAGAGGCGAACCGTCTCAATGGCTCCTGCTATCAAACTGGATCCAAGTCTTCAAACCATGGCTGGGTGCTTGTATTTGGGATTTCATTTCCATTTTCCTTACTGGAAATTTGGAAAACAATGCCTTTCTAACTGTCTCTACACAGATTATTGGTAATCAAACTAATATGAGGGGCTATATTGCCCCCATGGTTATTTCTACACGGGGTTTCGGCCGATTTTCTGTGAAGATTTTTTTTTTTTGAAGGGCGTTATTTCTAGTGAGAGAGAAAATGGCACTTACTAGTTGTCTCAGTCGCATGTTCTCTTCCATCAACTTAACTCCCTGGAAATGTTATATATACCAAGATTTAAGAACAAATGAAGCCACCTTTGCTATAGAAAGTTATCGGATTTTTAAAGCTGTATTAGTGAGGCTCCATGGTTCGTTGATCAAGACTTCTGGGATGAATATGCACGATTTTAATGGCCCATGCATCACAGAACTCCAGACTGGAAAGATCCTAACCATAAAATGTGCTGAGATCCAGCCACGTTGTAAATACCAATGCTGATGCCCGAACCATAGGACCCCCACTTGTAGACATTAATTTTGAGACTGCTGCAAATTCGCCCAGCCCATGCATGGTATGACGAGCAATGATCACTTACAGCTGGTCGTTACGCGTCAACCCTGCTTTCATTATTTTCTTTTGCCAGCCAAAATCATTGTAAAGATGGATTGTAGGTTGACTACAAACAGATTGTAAGTGATCAGTCCTCCAGAACAAACCATAGATCAAAAACCTGAAAACCCAACCCAGCTCAATGTCCGGCCGTGTCTGGTCGAGTTGAAAATAAAGGAGATAAAAGGAAACGAAAGGAGGAGATCTGAATTACAGTGTTGGAAGCCACCAACACACACACACACAAATACAGCATTTTTCCTCCTTGCAAAGATTAATTATCTTATCAATTCACGAACTACTATATATATATATATATATATATATATATATATATATATATATATATATATATATATATATATATATATATATGCAGACTCCCACACCTTCACATAGACTACACATCAAAGAAAGGTATAAAATTAAGAAAAAATAAATTAATTAATCTTACTCCAATGAGAGTATTACTTCAGATAACCAAATAATTGCTGCCATCAGAAAAAGAAAAGAAAAAAAAAAAAAAAAATCATCAATCCACCATGGATGGCTTGGATTTCTGCACTTATCTGCACGCTGCAACATGTGGTGCCCACACGTGCTGTCATGGTATTTTGGTGCAAAGCCCATTCCATCAACCTGCCATGGATGGCTTCGATATCTGCGCTTATCTACACGCTGCAACATGTGGCACCCACACGTGCTGTTATGGCATGTAGGTGCAAAGTCCACACCATCAACACACAATGGATGGCTTAGATTTCTGCACGCATCTACATGCTGAAACATTTGGTGCATAGTTCAAAATATAAAAAACAGTTCAAATTAAATTAAGAGATATTTGGAGTCCCAATCAGTGTTTTAAACAGCATGAATAGCAATGATATGTGGCGTTTAGCTTACATTGCATGATAATTTGCACACGCCACTGCATAGACTAACGCTACATGCTACATAGCTAATATTATAAGTTATTTTCACTACATTAAAAGTAATTAATGTTTTTAATGATTTGTTATAATTTTCAATAAAAACTAGTTAAATTGTTCAATGCTTTTCATAAAATATTATAAGTAACAGCATTAAGTCAGTTTCGTTGTTCTTTCTTTACCACTAATATCAAAATTTCATTATTAATCAGTCTAATTTCGTACCAAACATTAAGAAATTGGGACTACTAAGCGCAACTTCGATTAAAAATCTACAAGTAGTGTGTAGCTTACATTCACGCAAGTGTTTTAAATAGCTACGCTATGTAGCGTGCAGCTTACATTATGTAGCGTAGCTTAGCCTAAAAGGTACGTAGCTCATGAAAATTTGCGTGTAGCCTATGCTACATGATTAATTTGGATACGCTACACTGCTTTATAGACTACGCTACATGCTACATAGCTCACATTACAAGTCATTTTTCACTATTAACATTAAAATTAAGAATGCTTCTAATGATTTGTTACATTTTTCTATCTCAATGAAAATTCATTAGTCTTTTCAATGCTTTTAGTAAAATAATATAAAAAATTGTTTTAAATCAGTTATGTTGCTCTTTCTTCACTTTTATACTCAATCATTACCCCTTGCTATTACTTTAGGTTGCATTTGGTTGCACCAAATATCATGAAATTTTGTTAAATTTTATTATTAATCATCTAATTTGATACAACTAAGTGCAACCGATTAAAAATCTAAAAGTAGCGTGTGACTTACGCTACACACTATGTAGCTTACGCCTCATGCTTCAAAGGGGTGAAGGCTACGCTGCACACTATTCTCTATTTAAAACACTGGTTCACGTTGTGTAGCTTATGCCTCACGCATTAGAGGGGTGAATACTACACTACTTGCTATTCGCTATTTAAAACACTATTTCAAATTAATTTAATATTTACATTCCAGTGCCTAATCCTCCTAAATCCCTGATTAAATTGGTGCTTTACAAGCTACCTCATTAAGTAAGGTATGTTGCATCATGCTACCTTGCATTTAATTTTCTCTACGTCATGAGTTGTTTTTTTTAATTTCTTTTCTTTTCTTTTTGTCATATGCCTCAGAGCTCGATTAGCACAGCGCTCCACTGTTTGTTTAATGCAAAAGTTTCATCTTCTATTTATTGTATTTATTTATTTTTGTTAACAACAAAGGTTATAATGCCACACCAACAGCTCAATTTAAATGGTCACATACTCTAGTATTCTAAAATATGTGTCAATAAACATCTTTTCTTAATTATAGGCATAGTTTAAAACCTTAATTAGACTTGAATAGATTTCATCATGAATCAAGAAAAACTAGTGACTCGAGAAAAAGAAAAATAAAAATAAAAAAAACTCAGCTTGACTCTACAAATCTTGGAAAGAATCTGATTAAACTTGACCTGAATTGCCAAGACTCAACAATATTCATATATCTATACCCATCTAGGGTTTGGGCAAATGGCTAGCGTTGTGGGTTTGCTCCCCACAAACACGAGTTTGATTGCCCTCCCCGTGATTTACCTGATGCACATGGTTTGCATGTGATTGCCTGCATCCACAAGGATTAGTCTCACCTTAAAAAGGGGTGGGGTCACCCTGTCATCACACACACACACACACACACACACACACACACACAGAGTCACGCTCATCTGCGCACCTTCTTAGGTGAGCACCCATGCGCACCTTTCACATGTGTCACGGTCCATGTGATGCAGGCACCCCATAAAACCATCAGGGCCCCATTTCCAGCCTAATCCAAAACTCTAGTAGGCCATTGAAAAGACAGAAGCAAATTAAGGGAGGAAACTATTTTCTTTTGGCATGGCCCATCATAGCTTTGGATCGGGCTGAATGTTGTGCTCATATCACATGAGATGAGTTCCCAAAATGTTCTCATGAGTTCCTAGGTGAGTATTTCAATGGGATGCTGATATATATATATATATATATATATATATATATATATATATATATATATATATATATATAGAGAGAGAGAGAGAGAGAGAGAGAGAGAGAGAGAGAGAGAGAGAGAGAGTAATGCTCATGCGCAACTAGTTGTACGTCCAACTAGCTGGTGTTTGAGGCCCACCATGGTGTTTGTACAATATCTTGCCTGTCCATTAAGATTATCCCATCACGAAAATGAGATGACCCAAAAATCAGGTTGATCCAACTATTAGGTGGGGTACACCATAGGAAACCATGAAACAACACCTATAAACTCCACAATCATATAGAGCATCACATTTTTATAGTTGGATCGTCCTGATTTTTTGCACATCCTATTTTTATAGTGAGACAATCTTTCTGTATGGACGAAATATCATACAAACACCATAGTGGCCCCCCACATGCCAACTAGTTGGACATACAACTAGTTGCGTGTGAGATATATATATATATATATATATATATATATATATATATATATATATATATATATATATATATATATATATATATATATATATATATATATATAAAAGGTACTATGCGGTCAACCTCATGGGAAGTTCCCATGAGGTCGAGCTGTGTGGGCCCCATTGTGATGTGTGATGAGCATCCACTCCATCAGTCAGATGCACCATTCTATAGTGGGCCATGGGACTAAAACTCAGGCCAATCTATGACTTCTATGGGCCACACCATAGACAACAGTTAAGAGTGAATATCCACCCATTGAAACTTTTATGACTGTTTATAGGATGAAATGAGATGTGGTTAAGAAATCCAGCCCATACATTGTGTGTGTCCCACTTAAACTAGAGTTCACACCAAGTTTCAACCGTATCCAAAACTCAGGTGGGCCCCAACAAGTGCTTTTAGATGTTGTAGGCATGATTTTACACTGTTCCAGTTGGTATGGCCCACTTGAGTGCCGGATACAGCTGATTTTTGGGATATACCATAACCAATAGGGGATCCATCAAATGCATGGTGTGGATGTCTGATACACATTACAGTGGGGCCCACACAGCTCGACCCCATGGGAAGTAGCTCGACCTCATGGGAACTTCCCATGAGGTCGACCGCATAGTACCTTTTCCCATATATATGTGTGTGTGTCTATATATATATATATATATATATATATATATATATATATATATATATATATATATATATATATATATACCATCTTGTAAACCTCCATCTTGTAAACCTTATTTCAACTAATTAGGAGAAGCTCACCAATCCTATTCCACCATTCCACTCTATAACAGATCAGGCCCTCGGGTAAATCATAGGTCCTCAAGTCTTTTGTCAGCATTCATTATAACAAAAAAAGAAAAAAAAAAAAAAAAAAAAAAAAAAAACAAACTCCAGAAAGACTCATCCAAGTTGCTCGACTTTCGAGTTAGGTTGGAGTTTTTTGAGTCCTTAAATAATGATTTTTAAAGCGTCATAAAGAACTACAAACTTACGATTGCTGACCTTTATTTGCAGACCATTGATCTCTTTCATGATTTGATCACCCTGTGAAACCCATTTAATATGTCACCTATTAGTAAGAGAATAGATCCCAACAACATGCTTACATTATAAAAAGAATCTATCAGGCTTCATTGGGGCACAAACCTTCCGCTCGATCACTCGACTTAGTCCTGTTTCGAGGATTTTCTCCAGTTTCTGCAACTCTTCCAGTGTCAATCCTTGAATGTCTTCTCCCCTCATCTGCCTGCAAAAGATGGTGCAATCCTTCAATATTCCAATGTATGTCAACACTCATCTGAAACAAATACCACTCAGTATGTCAAAAGCAGGAACAAAGCACAAATACCTGAGTTGATGGCTCTTTTCTGCAACTTGCTTGCTCAACCTGTTATAGCTACTATTTTCTAGCTAAAAACAAAACCAAAGAGGAAAGAAAATAATAATAACATGATATTGCCAACCATTCAAAAGCCAAAAACATCTGGAAAATGTTATAATTTACATAAGCTACACTACCAGTTGCACATTCCAGCCATTCCTTAAAATGGGTGTGACTCAACCACGGTACATGTGTCGAACCCGCCCTAATATCGGTGGAGATGATTCCAAATATCTCATTCAATCAGTACAACCAATTAATGGTCAGCAGTCCAAATTCAATGGTAGATTTCAGTTGGTTAAAGACCATATGACTCGATACATCATGATTTTGCAACATGTTCCATCCTCTATGGGGCCCAAGATTTGGATGGTCTATATCGAATCAAGGGAACCAGGCTACTGGGGGATTACTCACCACCTACTAAGGAGCACCTTTTACATTTGCCTCTATCTAGACTCAGGATCCAGCTCGTCACCCCCTCCAGGGCCAGCATTATGAAATGGCTGGATTATTTCAACCACCATATATATAGAGTATTATCCCATAATCACGTCGGTGATAGTTTTAATCTATAATTTTTAGAGTTGATGCAAGCCATTGAAAATTTTCTTTTCATTGTTATAACTTAACATATAGATATATGGTGATGGTCAAATTCACCCATTCAGCATAAGTTGCGAGTGTTGGCCTGTATGGGATGGAGTCCACAAAATGGATGGATCATATCATAAAACCATCTCATAATGTAGCTCTGTGGGTGGCGACACACAGGATCTTGAACTGCCTCAAAGGTATAACAAACCCAACAACCAGTAGTGAAAAACCGAAAAGTATAAAGACCGGGAACAAGAAGTCTGAACAGCTTACTTGCAACTCAAGGGAAGGCTGCTGGTCCAGTTTCTGAAGGTTTTTGGAATGCATGGTATGCCTTTCGATTATCTCCTTCATACTTCAAAAGTTAGAAACAACGAACTGTTACTTCAAATAGAAAAGAACCCACATGCCCATTAATCATCAGTTAAGAATACACAAGTAAAAACAGCAGAGTATGGTGCATGAAATGGGAATGATCTCAAGGGATTAGTCCACCCAACTTATATTGATTAAAGGAGACATACGACGTGCCACCTGCCTCTTTGCATAATATACATGAGCTTTCAGTTCTAAGAGTGGGCCCATGTGCTAGTACTATGAACCACCAGTCAAATCGTGCCCCACATGATGCCAATCCAACGGACAAGAAAGAAGAAGATTAAAAAACAAAATAAAAAAGAGTGATTGCCATATTGAAAATAGAGGTGGCAACTGGCAACAAAAAATTGATGACTTGGGGACTCACTCATCCAACTAAAAGAGAAAAGAGAAAGGATCCAAAGATCTCACAACGAAAGAAAAATACACCATTGAGGGGGGGAGGGGGTCCCCTCGTCAAACAAACTCAACATCAAGTTCGGCTTGGACAGTCTTCCATACCTCCTTGTCAAGATTTCATAGCTCATCTTCACTGGTGCAAATATCTTCATATCTAAAGCTTGTTCTTCCACCAGATAAGATATTCAGTGTAGATGCCTCGTCTTGTACCTGTGTACTCATGGACCATAAATCATTGATTTTAATAATTTTGGATGACCCAATTAAGGTTTGTACAAATCTTCAATGCTTAATGGAGGTTAATTTGGATTGCCACGACATCGATAAAGGTTGCATTGAAAACGGGACTAATCTCCATCACTTTGGGTAGTTCAAGAAGAAATGCATTTGACCCGATCTTCTTAAGGATACGGCATGGATCAACATTTTTGTTCAACACAACCTTCTATATACCAGCATTAGCACATTTTAGGTCAGCTCAAACTTGTTCTTAAACCTTTTCTTTTTAAAGAAAGGTGGGAGCATACAACATATACTGTTGATATGTGAAATGGTTGTAGATGTTCTTAGGAGGACTGCTAGAAAAAGACCGCGCCACACCTATCGTATGCTACCAATTAACAGCACAAATCAAAAAGAAAATATACGACATAGATGAAAACAAGGCCTCAACAAAAATTTGAACCAGCCCGCAATAGAGACTCGACAAACACTTACCTAGCTGTAACAACCTCGTTGGAAGCATAAGAAGAATACAATCACGGCTAATGGCGCAAGTACTCGATCTACTTTTGTCTTGCAAAACTAAGACGACTTCTTGATCATCTAAAAGTAGTAAGGGGGGGTCAGATTGGATTTCTCTAGGCTTTCTCTCAATAGGAGGCTAACAATTTCTTCAGCTTCCATGATACTCCTCACCTTAGGAACGGGCACCCAATTTAAGATATGGTTCAGGTTTTTCCCATAAACCACTTCCAATGGAATCTTTTGAGTAGATCGACACTTAGAGTTATTATAGACGAATCTGGCTTGAGGCAAGACAAGATCCGATTATCGTGGCAGTCAATTGCCAAACATCAGAGTAGATCAGGTTGAAAACTTCAGTTCAACTATCGATTTGTTGATGACGGGCACTTGAAAAATGGAGTTGAGTACCCATGGTTTTCACAAAGTACGCCAAAGTGGCTCAGAGATTGTGTACCTCAATAGGAGGTGATGATTCTTGAAACTCCATAGAGTCGGATGATCTCTTTAAATAAAATGTGAGCAATGTGAAAGGCATCGGTAGAATTCCTACATGCGATGAAATGTGACATTTTACAGAAGCGGTCGGCTGCCACGAAGATATAATCATAGCCGCATTGTGTTCTTGGCAACTCGAGCACAAAACCCATACTAATGTCTACCCATGGATGAGTTAGTATGGGCCACAATTTTGTTGCCTAACCTTAAAGCTTTGCATTCCTGATCAAATTGCTCAAGAAATCTTCGACGGTCAACTTGCATGATACAATGATACTGCCCGATCACAATGAACACTCATTGTAAACTGCCTTGAACCACCTTATAGTTTAACCTAAAAAGGAGACCAAAGGGATTTGGCCAAAGTTTTGGAGGAAAATTTTGAAACACTAACGTTTTAAAAATACAATGGGTTTTAAAAGCGATTTTCCATTCATCACACAATTGGATACCAATTTGGTGGTATCCACTTCCAAGGTCAATTTCTGTATAAACCTTTGCACCAATATGTCTTAACATGTCATCAAGTCAGGAATTCCTGGGCCTCATATTTCTTGACAAGGTAGGTCTTGGAAACTTATCTGAGTCGTCTGGCTTTAATGAGGGCGCTGGTTAAAGGCAAGCCCAGGCATGCGTCCGAGCTCCTGGGCAGGGGAGTAGTCGTGTTTACGACTAGTTTTAGGAGGAGAGCCCTTTCGCCCTCTGTCTGGTTTGTTTTTGGTATAGCTGGGTGATATGATCGGTGGTCCCTAGCCTTTTTGCTATCCGGGGACTGCCTGAATGTAAGTATCTTTTACAGTGTGAATAAGATTTTCCTCTTTCAAAAAAAAAAAAAAAAAAAATGTCATGAAGTCAGGAATTTGGGAAGTGATATTTTATGGTGATTTTACTAATGGGTCTATCAACACATCCTCCTAGGCCCCATCTTTCTTAGGGTAAGAGGGGTAAGAACGACACGTGGACTTAGATTTTCTTGGATAAGGCCTTTTTTTTTTTTTTTACCAACTCTTCCATTTTCCTTTGGATTTTGGCATACCCTGTAGAGCTCATGCGATAATGGCACAAATGCAGTAATGTGACGCTCATCATTGAATTGATTCGGTGTTGGACATCATGCATTGGTGGTAACCAATTAAGAAGATTGGTAAAACATTAGAAAACTCATCAAATAGTTCTAACATGCATTTGGGTATCTTTCTTCTATAAGGATGTCTCGCGCCAGCTTTTTTGTGGAGCAGGCCTGAAACGGTTTCTTGTACATCTGATTCCATCCAATAAATTTCTCTTCTATAAAATAAATAAGAATAAATAAATAAATAATGAAAAAAATGAAAAAAAGGATGTCTCGGGGCATGAGGATAAACAAGGTCTTTTCACAACGTCTCTTCAAAGTATTTTCAGTACAAAAGATTAACATGTTACTCTTTAGGGGCACAAAAAGGGGAGAAGAATTTTGCTACACCCACAGATTGCGTACGCCGCATACACGGTAACCCCAGCCGTGGGTGTCTTCCGAATCTTAAGGGGTGTAGATTTCGGAAAGAGCGAGTCTCCCTCCTCTCCACTCCCTCTTCCCCGAGAATCTCTCCTAACTGGAGAGAGATTTTTGCTTGGAGATGCGCAAATCCTTCCGTCGCTTGGAACTTAGGCGGGTCCCACGGCTGATGACTTTGATAAATCCACCCCGTCCAACCGTTTTGTGGGCTCATATTAGGAGGTGAGACGAAAAATGAGCCTCATCCAATAAGCAAGTGGGCCGCACTAATGGTAAAGGTGGGTAGGGAAACTCCTACCGTTCAAACATTTCTAGGTCCATGGTGATGTCTATATGCCATCCATACCGTTCATAATGTCATTCCTATTTGGATGAACTGAAAACACAAATAATAGCATGATTCAAAACATCTATGGCCCCACGAATATTTCAATTGTAGACTTTCAATCCTCAATCTTTGGGCCCACTTAAATATTGAATCCAGCTCATTTTTTGTCCCGCACTCTAAAATGAGATCACAAAACGGATATACGGGGTGGATTTCTCATAAACATCATGGTGAGCCCCACCTAAGTTCCAATCACAACCTCCTGCCAAAGCGTCCGGTCCTGGCACGTTCGCTCTCTCTCTCTCTCTCTCTCTCTCTCTCTCTCTCTCTCTCTCTCTCTCTCTCTCGTTGCACATTCAACGAATACCCACATACGTGTGAAAAAATCGTCTTTTTCTCTTTATAGAGGCTTGCTGCAACAACGGCATTTTTTCTTCAAAAATCAGCGATATTTGACCCTCGAGCAACACCAACCTATCCTCCTTCCTAAATCTGTAGCAATTGCTTAAGGTAAGAAATTTTTTATTCTAAAAAAATCAAAGTATAAGTTTTAGGGATTTTTAAAAAATTAAAAAATTCTCAAATTTTGTAGTTTGAATAATATCAATAATTAAAAATTATTGAACTATTATGCCCTACTTTGGTTCTTTATAGAAA